>OU696696.1:79618282-80818282 GCA_916050605.2 Platycheirus albimanus
TACTCCCTTGAAGTAGTAAATTGCGACAAAAAGGTTGTAATTTACTTTGAAGGGCACAAGCTTGAATTATAACTTTTAATTGTAAATCTCAACTTAGGAATTGTTGTAATTTGCGATGAATTGAAAGTTAAATTGCCATATTTTTCTATCAGTTTCGAATCAAAGCGCCGCGATTTACAAAAAAACATGTTTTGTAAATTGCAACTGAATATTTCGCAATTGGTGATTTTTCAATTCTTTCCGTGTAATGGAATGCAACGTTTGAGTCTACACTCATGATCGATTTGAGTGGAGTTTGAGTGAATTATTGAGAGTGGTTCAAGTCTCCCTTATGATCAAGTCTCCCGCTTTCCCCTATATTATTTTCAAGTGAATTTTCTTATTTTGTGCCGCATTTTAACTTTTTGGACCTAGTCACTTAACTACAGGGATATAGGTATAGCAAAGTTCTCTATGATCGAAATTCCTTAATTTTTTTATTTCAAACGAATTCAAAAGCTCATAGTAATTTGTGGGCCGCATAAGAAGATGACTGATTACAAAAGGGTAAATAAGTAATACATATATTTTTGGAACGAAGTTCCTTATCGCGCGTTGTGAAAGGGGGCGGCTAGACGGAAAAAATTCTTACCAAAAGTTGTCACGACACTTTTTGCTATAGTAAGCTCTCTCTCTCTCTCTCTCTCTCTCTCTCTCTCTCTCTCTCTCTCTCTCTCTCTCTCTCTCTCTCTCTCTCTCTCTCTCTCACAATGGATCTGGATAAAATTTGGCACATCCCGGTAAAATGTATGGTTCCCATGGGATAGATTTGTTCTAATTTTTGAAATTACACCAGAATGGCTGAACTCATCTGAATGAAATTTAGCACACTTAACTAACTTTTTTCCCACAGCGAATTGTTTATTTTGTATATACATACTTATACATATGTTTATTTAATTTATCTTAATCTGTTCTGAATTTATGTCTATAACTTTTTTGCCCCACTGAATTGAGATTTGACGCATTATAATTATATTATAATATTATATTATATTATAATTAATCTACTCAAAAATACCTTTCCAACGATATATGACTCATCGTTATTGGTCTATAGGCCAACTCCCATATATATAAACATTTGATCTACGCAAAAATACCTTTTCAACGATATATAACTCATTGTTATTGGTCTGTAGGCCAGCTCCCATACAAAAATTGCAATTTTGGCCTACAGACCAATAACGATGAGTCATATATCGTTGAAAAGGTATTTTTGCGTAGATGAAATGTTTAATGGCGGCAATTCTCAATTCGCTATGGGAAAAAAGTTATGGCCCCAATAAGCAAAATTGTATGCAATTTTTGTATGGGAGTTGGCCTATAGACCAATAACGATGAGTCATATATCGTTGGAAAGGTATTTTTGAGTAGATTAATTGCTTATAATGCATCAAGTCTCAATTCACTGGGGGAAAAAAGTTATAGACATAAATTCAGAGCAGGGTAAGATAAATGAAATAGACGTACGAGTATATGTATACAAAATAAACAATAGCTAGTTTTTGTAATACATATAAGCTTTTCATGTATTTTTACTTAACCGAGCCATAACTTTTTTCCCACAGCGAATTGAGACTTGCCGCCATATAAACATTTGATCTACGCAAAAATACCTTTTCAACGATATATGACTCATTGTTATTGGTCTATAGGCCAGCTCCCATGCGAAACAATGGCAATTTTGGCCTACAGACCAATAACGATGAGTCATATATCGTTGAAAAGGTATTTTTGCGTAGATCAAATGTTTATATGGCGGCAATTCTGAATTCGCTGTGGGAAAAAAGTTATGGCCCCAATAAGCAAAATTGGATGCAATTTTTGTATGGGAGTTGGCCTATAGACCAATAACGATGAGTCATATATCGTTGGAAAGGTATTTTTGAGTAGATTAATTGCTTATAATGCATCAAGTCTCAATTCACTGGGGGAAAAAAGTTATAGACATAAATTCAGAACAGAGTAAGATAAATGAAATAGACGTACGAGTATATGTATACAAAATAAACAATAGCTAGTTTTTGTAATATAAGCTTTTTATGTATTTTTACTTAACCGAGCCATAACTTTTTTCCGAGAATTGCCGCCATATAAACATTTGATCTACGCAAAAATACCTTTTCAACGATATATAACTCATTGTTATTGGTCTGTAGGCCAGCTCTCATACAAAAATTGCAATTTTGGCCTACAGACCAATAACGATGAGTCATATATCGTTGAAAAGGTATTTTTGCGTAGATCAAATGTTTAATGGCGGCAATTCTCAATTCGCTGTGGGAAAAAAGTTATGGCCCCAATAAGCAAAATTGTATGCAATTTTTGTATGGGAGTTGGCCTATAGACCAATAACGATGAGTCATATATCGTTGGAAAGGTATTTTTGAGTAGATTAATTGCTTATAATGCATCAAGTCTCAATTCACTGGGGGAAAAAAGTTATAGACATAAATTCAGAACAGAGTAAGATAAATGAAATAGACGTACGAGTATATGTATACAAAATAAACAATAGCTAGTTTTTGTAATACATATAAGCTTTTCATGTATTTTTACTTAACCGAGCCATAACTTTTTTCCCACAGCGAATTGAGACTTGCCGCCATATAAACATTTGATCTACGCAAAAATACCTTTTCAACGATATATGACTCATTGTTATTGGTCTATAGGCCAGCTCCCATGCGAAACAATGGCAATTTTGGCCTACAGACCAATAACGATGAGTTATATATCGTTGACAAGGTATTTTTGCGTAGATCAAATGTTTATATGGCGGCAATTCTGAATTCGCTGTGGGAAAAAAGTTATGGCCCCAATAAGCAAAATTGTATGCAATTTTTGTATGGGAGTTGGCCTATAGACCAATAACGATGAGTCATAGGTATATCGTTGAAAAGGTATTTTTGCGTAGATCAAATTTTTATATGGCGGCAATTCTGAATTCGCTTGCAATTTTTGTATGGGAGTTGGCCTATAGACCAATAACGATGAGTCATATATCGTTGGAAAGGTATTTTTGAGTAGATTAATTGCTTATAATGCATCAAGTCTCAATTCACTGGGGGAAAAAAGTTATAGACATAAATTCAGAACAGAGTAAGATAAATGAAATAGACGTACGAGTATATGTATACAAAATAAACAATAGCTAGTTTTTGTAATATAAGCTTTTTATGATTTTTTACTTAACCGAGCCATAACTTTTTTCCCACAGCGAATTGAGAATTGCCGCCATATAAACATTTGATCTACGCAAAAATACCTTTTCAACGATATATAACTCATTGTTATTGGTCTGTAGGCCAGCTCCCATACAAAAATTGCAATTTTGGCCTACAGACCAATAACGATGAGTCATATATCGTTGAAAAGGTATTTTTGCGTAGATGAAATGTTTAATGGCGGCAATTCTCAATTCGCTATGGGAAAAAAGTTATGGCCCCAATAAGCAAAATTGTATGCAATTTTTGTATGGGAGTTGGCCTATACCAATAACGATGAGTCATATATCGTTGGAAAGGTATTTTTGAGTAGATTAATTGCTTATAATGCATCAAGTCTCAATTCACTGGGGGAAAAAAGTTATAGACATAAATTCAGAACAGAGTAAGATAAATGAAATAGACGTACGAGTATATGTATACAAAATAAACAATAGCTAGTTTTTGTAATATAAGCTTTTTATGTATTTTTACTTAACCGAGCCATAACTTTTTTCCCACAGTGAATTGAGACTTGCCGCCATATAAACATTTGATCTACGCAAAAATACCTTTTCAACGATATATAACTCATTGTTATTGGTCTGTAGGCCAGCTCCCATACAAAAATTGCAATTTTGGCCTACAGACCAATAACGATGAGTCATATATCGTTGAAAAGGTATTTTTGCGTAGATGAAATGTTTAATGGCGGCAATTCTCAATTCGCTATGGGAAAAAAGTTATGGCCCCAATAAGCAAAATTGTATGCAATTTTTGTATGGGAGTTGGCCTATACCAATAACGATGAGTCATATATCGTTGGAAAGGTATTTTTGAGTAGATTAATTGCTTATAATGCATCAAGTCTCAATTCACTGGGGGAAAAAAGTTATAGACATAAATTCAGAACAGAGTAAGATAAATGAAATAGACATACGAGTATATGTATACAAAATAAACAATAGCTAGTTTTTGTGATACATATAAGCTTTTCGTGTATTTTTACTTAACCGAGCCATAACTTTTTTCCCACAGCGAATTGAGACTTGCCGCCATATAAACATTTGATCTACGCAAAAATACCTTTTCAACGATATATGACTCATTGTTATTGGTCTATAGGCCAGCTCCCATGCGAAACAATGGCAATTTTGGCCTACAGACCAATAACGATGAGTCATATATCGTTGAAAAGGTTTTTTGCGTAGATCAAATGTTTATATGGCGGCAATTCTGAATTCGCTGTGGGAAAAAAGTTATGGCCCCAATAAGCAAAATTGTATGCAATTTTTGTATGGGAGTTGGCCTATAGACCAATAACGATGAGTCATAGGTATATCGTTGAAAAGGTATTTTTGCGTAGATCAAATTTTTATATGGCGGCAATTCTGAATTCGCTTGCAATTTTTGTATGGGAGTTGGCCTATAGACCAATAACGATGAGTCATATATCGTTGGAAAAGTATTTTTGAGTAGATCAATTCCTTATAAGGCGTCAAATCTCAATTCACTGGGGCAAAAAAGTTATAGACATAAATTCAGAACAGATAAAGATAAATGAAATAAACATATGTATATGTATGTATATACAAAATAAACAATAGCTAGTTTTTGTAATACATATAAGCTTTTTATGTATTTTTACTTAACCAAGCCATAACTTTTTTCCCACAGCGAATTGAGACTTGCCGCCATATAAACATTTGATCTACGCAAAAATACTTTTCCAACGATATATGACTCATCGTTATTGGTCTGTAGGCCAGCTCCCATACAAAAATTGACAATGGCAATTTTGGCCTACAGACCAATAACGATGAGTCATATATCGTTGAAAAGGTATTTTTGCGTAGATCAAATGTTTAATGGCGGCAATTCTCAATTCGCTATGGGAAAAAAGTTATGGCCCCAATAAGCAAAATTGTATGCAATTTTTGTATGGGAGTTGGCCTATACCAATAACGATGAGTCATATATCGTTGGAAAGGTATTTTTGAGTAGATTAATTGCTTATAATGCATCAAGTCTCAATTCACTGGGGGAAAAAAGTTATAGACATAAATTCAGAACAGAGTAAGATAAATGAAATAGACGTACGAGTATATGTATACAAAATAAACAATAGCTAGTTTTTGTAATATAAGCTTTTTATGTATTTTTACTTAACCGAGCCATAACTTTTTTCCCACAGCGAATTGAGAATTGCCGCCATATAAACATTTGATCTACGCAAAAATACCTTTTCAACGATATATAACTCATTGTTATTGGTCTGTAGGCCAGCTCCCATACAAAAATTGCAATTTTGGCCTACAGACCAATAACGATGAGTCATACATATATCGTTGAAAAGGTATTTTTGCGTAGATCAAATGTTTAATGGCGGCAATTCTCAATTCGCTGTGGGAAAAAAGTTATGGCCCCAATAAGCAAAATTGTATGCAATTTTTGTATGGGAGTTGGCCTATACCAATAACGATGAGTCATATATCGTTGGAAAGGTATTTTTGAGTAGATTAATTGCTTATAATGCATCAAGTCTCAATTCACTGGGGGAAAAAAGTTATAGACATAAATTCAGAACAGAGTAAGATAAATGAAATAGACGTACGAGTATATGTATACAAAATAAACAATAGCTAGTTTTTGTAATATAAGCTTTTTATGTATTTTTACTTAACCGAGCCATAACTTTTTTCCCACAGCGAATTGAGAATTGCCGCCATATAAACATTTGATCTACGCAAAAATACCTTTTCAACGATATATGACTCATTGTTATTGGTCTATAGGCCAGCTCCCATGCGAAACAATGGCAATTTTGGCCTACAGACCAATAACGATGAGTCATATATCGTTGAAAAGGTATTTTTGCGTAGATGAAATGTTTAATGGCGGCAATTCTCAATTCGCTATGGGAAAAAAGTTATGGCCCCAATAAGCAAAATTGTATGCAATTTTTGTATGGGAGTTGGCCTATACCAATAACGATGAGTCATATATCGTTGGAAAGGTATTTTTGAGTAGATTAATTGCTTATAATGCATCAAGTCTCAATTCACTGGGGGAAAAAAGTTATAGACATAAATTCAGAACAGAGTAAGATAAATGAAATAGACGTACGAGTATATGTATACAAAATAAACAATAGCTAGTTTTTGTGATACATATAAGCTTTTCGTGTATTTTTACTTAACCGAGCCATAACTTTTTTCCCACAGCGAATTGAGACTTGCCGCCATATAAACATTTGATCTACGCAAAAATACCTTTTCAACGATATATGACTCATTGTTATTGGTCTATAGGCCAGCTCCCATGCGAAACAATGGCAATTTTGGCCTACAGACCAATAACGATGAGTCATATATCGTTGAAAAGGTGTTTTTGCGTAGATCAAATGTTTATATGGCGGCAATTCTGAATTCGCTGTGGGAAAAAAGTTATGGCCCCAATAAGCAAAATTGTATGCAATTTTTGTATGGGAGTTGGCCTATAGACCAATAACGATGAGTCATAGGTATATCGTTGAAAAGGTATTTTTGCGTAGATCAAATTGTTATATGGCGGCAATTCTGAATTCGCTTGCAATTTTTGTATGGGAGTTGGCCTATAGACCAATAACGATGAGTCATATATCTTTGGAAAAGTATTTTTGACTAGATCAATTCCTTATAAGGCGTCAAATCTCAATTCACTGGGGCAAAAAAGTTATAGACATAAATTCAGAACAGATAAAGATAAATGAAATAAACATATGTATATGTATGTATATACAAAATAAACAATAGCTAGTTTTTGTAATACATATAAGCTTTTTATGTATTTTTACTTAACCAAGCCATAACTTTTTTCCCACAGCGAATTGAGACTTGCCTCCATATAAACATTTGATCTACGCAAAAATACTTTTCCAACGATATATGACTCATCGTTATTGGTCTGTAGGCCAGCTCCCATACAAAAATTGACAATGGCAATTTTGGCCTACAGACCAATAACGATGAGTCATATATCGTTGAAAAGGTATTTTTGCGTAGATCAAATGTTTAATGGCGGCAATTCTCAATTCGCTGTGGGAAAAAAGTTATGGCCCCAATAAGCAAAATTGTATGCAATTTTTGTATGGGAGTTGGCCTATACCAATAACGATGAGTCATATATCGTTGGAAAGGTATTTTTGAGTAGATTAATTGCTTATAATGCATCAAGTCTCAATTCACTGGGGGAAAAAAGTTATAGACATAAATTCAGAACAGAGTAAGATAAATGAAATAGACGTACGAGTTTATGTATACAAAATAAACAATAGCTAGTTTTTGTAATATAAGCTTTTTATGTATTTTTACTTAACCGAGCCATAACTTTTTTCCCACAGCGAATTGAGAATTGCCGCCATATAAACATTTGATCTACGCAAAAATACCTTTTCAATGATATATAACTCATTGTTATTGGTCTGTAGGCCAGCTCCCATACAAAAATTGCAATTTTGGCCTACAGACCAATAACGATGAGTCATACATATATCGTTGAAAAGGTATTTTTGCGTAGATGAAATGTTTAATGGCGGCAATTCTCAATTCGCTATGGGAAAAAAGTTATGGCCCCAATAAGCAAAATTGTATGCAATTTTTGTATGGGAGTTGGCCTATACCAATAACGATGAGTCATATATCGTTGGAAAGGTATTTTTGAGTAGATTAATTGCTTATAATGCATCAAGTCTCAATTCACTGGGGGAAAAAAGTTATAGACATAAATTCAGAGCAGGGTAAGATAAATGAAATAGACGTACGAGTATATGTATACAAAATAAACAATAGCTAGTTTTTGTGATACAAGCTTTTCGTGTATTTTTACTTAACCGAGCCATAACTTTTTTCCCACAGCGAATTGAGACTTGCCGCCATATAAACATTTGATCTACGCAAAAATACCTTTTCAACGATATATGACTCATTGTTATTGGTCTATAGGCCAGCTCCCATGCGAAACAATGGCAATTTTGGCCTACAGACCAATAACGATGAGTCATATATCGTTGAAAAGGTATTTTTGCGTAGATCAAATGTTTATATGGCGGCAATTCTGAATTCGCTGTGGGAAAAAAGTTATGGCCCCAATAAGCAAAATTGTATGCAATTTTTGTATGGGAGTTGGCCTATAGACCAATAACGATGAGTCATAGGTATATCGTTGAAAAGGTATTTTTGCGTAGATCAAATTGTTATATGGCGGCAATTCTGAATTCGCTTGCAATTTTTGTATGGGAGTTGGCCTATAGACCAATAACGATGAGTCATATATCGTTGGAAAAGTATTTTTGAGTAGATCAATTCCTTATAAGGCGTCAAATCTCAATTCACTGGGGCAAAAAAGTTATAGACATACATTCAGAACAGATAAAGATAAATGAAATAAACATATGTATATGTATGTATATACAAAATAAACAATAGCTAGTTTTTGTAATACATATAAGCTTTTTATGTATTTTTACTTAACCAAGCCATAACTTTTTTCCCACAGCGAATTGAGACTTGCCGCCATATAAACATTTGATCTACGCAAAAATACTTTTCCAACGATATATGACTCATCGTTATTGGTCTGTAGGCCAGCTCCCATACAAAAATTGACAATGGCAATTTTGGCCTACAGACCAATAACGATGAGTCATATATCGTTGAAAAGGTATTTTTGCGTAGATCAAATGTTTAATGGCGGCAATTCTCAATTCGCTGTGGGAAAAAAGTTATGGCCCCAATAAGCAAAATTGTATGCAATTTTTGTATGGGAGTTGGCCTATACCAATAACGATGAGTCATATATCGTTGGAAAGGTATTTTTGAGTAGATTAATTGCTTATAATGCATCAAGTCTCAATTCACTGGGGGAAAAAAGTTATAGACATAAATTCAGAACAGAGTAAGATAAATGAAATAGACGTACGAGTATATGTATACAAAATAAACAATAGCTAGTTTTTGTAATATAAGCTTTTTATGTATTTTTACTTAACCGAGCCATAACTTTTTTCCCACAGTGAATTGAGACTTGCCGCCATATAAACATTTGATCTACGCAAAAATACCTTTTCAACGATATATGACTCATTGTTATTGGTCTATAGGCCAGCTCCCATGCGAAACAATGGCAATTTTGGCCTACAGACCAATAACGATGAGTCATATATCGTTGAAAAGGTTTTTTGCGTAGATCAAATGTTTATATGGCGGCAATTCTGAATTCGCTGTGGGAAAAAAGTTATGGCCCCAATAAGCAAAATTGTATGCAATTTTTGTATGGGAGTTGGCCTATAGACCAATAACGATGAGTCATAGGTATATCGTTGAAAAGGTATTTTTGCATAGATCAAATTTTTATATGGCGGCAATTCTGAATTCGCTTGCAATTTTTGTATGGGAGTTGGCCTATAGACCAATAACGATGAGTCATATATCGTTGGAAAAGTATTTTTGAGTAGATCAATTCCTTATAAGGCGTCAAATCTCAATTCACTGGGGCAAAAAAGTTATAGACATAAATTCAGAACAGATAAAGATAAATGAAATAAACATATGTATATGTATGTATATACAAAATAAACAATAGCTAGTTTTTGTAATACATATAAGCTTTTTATGTATTTTTACTTAACCAAGCCATAACTTTTTTCCCACAGCGAATTGAGACTTGCCGCCATATAAACATTTGATCTACGCAAAAATACTTTTCCAACGATATATGACTCATCGTTATTGGTCTGTAGGCCAGCTCCCATACAAAAATTGACAATGGCAATTTTGGCCTACAGACCAATAACGATGAGTCATATATCGTTGAAAAGGTATTTTTGCGTAGATCAAATGTTTAATGGCGGCAATTCTCAATTCGCTGTGGGAAAAAAGTTATGGCCCCAATAAGCAAAATTGTATGCAATTTTTGTATGGGAGTTGGCCTATACCAATAACGATGAGTCATATATCGTTGGAAAGGTATTTTTGAGTAGATTAATTGCTTATAATGCATCAAGTCTCAATTCACTGGGGGAAAAAAGTTATAGACATAAATTCAGAACAGAGTAAGATAAATGAAATAGACGTACGAGTATATGTATACAAAATAAACAATAGCTAGTTTTTGTAATATAAGCTTTTTATGTATTTTTACTTAACCGAGCCATAACTTTTTTCCCACAGCGAATTGAGAATTGCCGCCATATAAACATTTGATCTACGCAAAAATACCTTTTCAATGATATATAACTCATTGTTATTGGTCTGTAGGCCAGCTCCCATACAAAAATTGCAATTTTGGCCTACAGACCAATAACGATGAGTCATACATATATCGTTGAAAAGGTATTTTTGCGTAGATGAAATGTTTAATGGCGGCAATTCTCAATTCGCTATGGGAAAAAAGTTATGGCCCCAATAAGCAAAATTGTATGCAATTTTTGTATGGGAGTTGGCCTATACCAATAACGATGAGTCATATATCGTTGGAAAGGTATTTTTGAGTAGATTAATTGCTTATAATGCATCAAGTCTCAATTCACTGGGGGAAAAAAGTTATAGACATAAATTCAGAGCAGGGTAAGATAAATGAAATAGACGTACGAGTATATGTATACAAAATAAACAATAGCTAGTTTTTGTGATACATATAAGCTTTTCGTGTATTTTTACTTAACCGAGCCATAACTTTTTTCCCACAGCGAATTGAGACTTGCCGCCATATAAACATTTGATCTACGCAAAAATACCTTTTCAACGATATATGACTCATTGTTATTGGTCTATAGGCCAGCTCCCATGCGAAACAATGGCAATTTTGGCCTACAGACCAATAACGATGAGTCATATATCGTTGAAAAGGTATTTTTGCGTAGATCAAATGTTTATATGGCGGCAATTCTGAATTCGCTGTGGGAAAAAAGTTATGGCCCCAATAAGCAAAATTGTATGCAATTTTTGTATGGGAGTTGGCCTATAGACCAATAACGATGAGTCATAGGTATATCGTTGAAAAGGTATTTTTGCGTAGATCAAATTTTTATATGGCGGCAATTCTGAATTCGCTTGCAATTTTTGTATGGGAGTTGGCCTATAGACCAATAACGATGAGTCATATATCGTTGGAAAAGTATTTTTGAGTAGATCAATTCCTTATAAGGCGTCAAATCTCAATTCAGTGGGGCAAAAAAGTTGTAGACATAAATTCAGAACAGATAAAGATAAATGAAATAAACATATGTATGTGTATGTATATACAAAATAAACAATAGCTAGTTTTTGTAATACATATAAGCTTTTTATGTATTTTTACTTAACCAAGCCATAACTTTTTTCCCACAGCGAATTGAGACTTGCCGCCATATAAACATTTGATCTACGCAAAAATACTTTTCCAACGATATATGACTCATCGTTATTGGTCTGTAGGCCAGCTCCCATACAAAAATTGACAATGGCAATTTTGGCCTACAGACCAATAACGATGAGTCATATATCGTTGAAAAGGTATTTTTGCGTAGATCAAATGTTTAATGGCGGCAATTCTCAATTCGCTGTGGGAAAAAAGTTATGGCCCCAATAAGCAAAATTGTATGCAATTTTTGTATGGGAGTTGGCCTATACCAATAACGATGAGTCATATATCGTTGGAAAGGTATTTTTGAGTAGATTAATTGCTTATAATGCATCAAGTCTCAATTCACTGGGGGAAAAAAGTTATAGACATAAATTCAGAACAGAGTAAGATAAATGAAATAGACGTACGAGTATATGTATACAAAATAAACAATAGCTAGTTTTTGTAATATAAGCTTTTTATGTATTTTTACTTAACCAAGCCATAACTTTTTTCCCACAGCGAATTGAGAATTGCCGCCATATAAACATTTGATCTACGCAAAAATACCTTTTCAACGATATATAACTCATTGTTATTGGTCTGTAGGCCAGCTCCCATACAAAAATTGCAATTTTGGCCTACAGACCAATAACGATGAGTCATACATATATCGTTGAAAAGGTATTTTTGCGTAGATGAAATGTTTAATGGCGGCAATTCTCAATTCGCTATGGGAAAAAAGTTATGGCCCCAATAAGCAAAATTGTATGCAATTTTTGTATGGGAGTTGGCCTATACCAATAACGATGAGTCATATATCGTTGGAAAGGTATTTTTGAGTAGATTAATTGCTTATAATGCATCAAGTCTCAATTCACTGGGGGAAAAAAGTTATAGACATAAATTCAGAGCAGGGTAAGATAAATGAAATAGACGTACGAGTATATGTATACAAAATAAACAATAGCTAGTTTTTGTGATACATATAAGCTTTTCGTGTATTTTTACTTAACCGAGCCATAACTTTTTTCCCACAGCGAATTGAGACTTGCCGCCATATAAACATTTGATCTACGCAAAAATACCTTTTCAACGATATATGACTCATTGTTATTGGTCTATAGGCCAGCTCCCATGCGAAACAATGGCAATTTTGGCCTACAGACCAATAACGATGAGTCATATATCGTTGAAAAGGTATTTTTGCGTAGATCAAATGTTTATGTGGCGGCAATTCTGAATTCGCTGTGGGAAAAAAGTTATGGCCCCAATAAGCAAAATTGTATGCAATTTTTGTATGGGAGTTGGCCTATAGACCAATAACGATGAGTCATATATCGTTGAAAAGGTATTTTTGCGTAGATCAAATTGTTATATGGCGGCAATTCTGAATTCGCTTGCAATTTTTGTATGGGAGTTGGCCTATAGACCAATAACGATGAGTCATATATCGTTGGAAAAGTATTTTTGAGTAGATCAATTCCTTATAAGGCGTCAAATCTCAATTCACTGGGGCAAAAAAGTTATAGACATAAATTCAGAACAGATAAAGATAAATGAAATAAACATATGTATATGTATGTATATACAAAATAAACAATAGCTAGTTTTTGTAATACATATAAGCTTTTTATGTATTTTTACTTAACCAAGCCATAACTTTTTTCCCACAGCGAATTGAGACTTGCCGCCATATAAACATTTGATCTACGCAAAAATACTTTTCCAACGATAAATGACTCATCGTTATTGGTCTGTAGGCCAGCTCCCATACAAAAATTGACAATGGCAATTTTGGCCTACAGACCAATAACGATGAGTCATATATCGTTGAAAAGGTATTTTTGCGTAGATCAAATGTTTAATGGCGGCAATTCTCAATTCGCTGTGGGAAAAAAGTTATGGCCCCAATAAGCAAAATTGTATGCAATTTTTGTATGGGAGTTGGCCTATACCAATAACGATGAGTCATATATCGTTGGAAAGGTATTTTTGAGTAGATTAATTGCTTATAATGCATCAAGTCTCAATTCACTGGGGGAAAAAAGTTATAGACATAAATTCAGAACAGAGTAAGATAAATGAAATAGACGTACGAGTATATGTATACAAAATAAACAATAGCTAGTTTTTGTAATATAAGCTTTTTATGTATTTTTACTTAACCGAGCCATAACTTTTTTCCCACAGCGAATTGAGAATTGCCGCCATATAAACATTTGATCTACGCAAAAATACCTTTTCAACGATATATAACTCATTGTTATTGGTCTGTAGGCCAGCTCCCATACAAAAATTGCAATTTTGGCCTACAGACCAATAACGATGAGTCATACATATATCGTTGAAAAGGTATTTTTGCGTAGATGAAATGTTTAATGGCGGCAATTCTCAATTCGCTATGGGAAAAAAGTTATGGCCCCAATAAGCAAAATTGTATGCAATTTTTGTATGGGAGTTGGCCTATACCAATAACGATGAGTCATATATCGTTGGAAAGGTATTTTTGAGTAGATTAATTGCTTATAATGCATCAAGTCTCAATTCACTGGGGGAAAAAAGTTATAGACATAAATTCAGAACAGAGTAAGATAAATGAAATAGACGTACGAGTATATGTATAAAAAATAAACAATAGCTAGTTTTTGTAATATAAGCTTTTTATGTATTTTTACTTAACCGAGCCATAACTTTTTTCCCACAGCGAATTGAGAATTGCCGCTATATAAACATTTGATCTACGCAAAAATACCTTTTCAACGATATATGACTCATTGTTATTGGTCTATAGGCCAGCTCCCATGCGAAACAATGGCAATTTTGGCCTACAGACCAATAACGATGAGTCATATATCGTTCAAAAGGTATTTTTGCGTAGATCAAATGTTTATATGGCGGCAATTCTGAATTCGCTGTGGGAAACAAGTTATGGCCCCAATAAGCAAAATTGTATGCAATTTTTGTATGGGAGTTGGCCTATAGACCAATAACGATGAGTCATATATCGTTGGAAAGGTATTTTTGATTAGATTAATTGCTTATAATGCATCAAGTCTCAATTCACTGGGGGAAAAAAGTTATAGACATAAATTCAGAACAGAGTAAGATTAATGAAATAGACGTACGAGTATATGTATACAAAATGAACAATAGCTAGTTTTTGTAATATAAGCTTTTTATGTATTTTTACTTAACCGAGCCATAACTTTTTTCCGAGAATTGCCGCCATATAAACATTTGATCTACGCAAAAATACCTTTTCAACGATATATAACTCATTGTTATTGGTCTGTAGGCCAGCTCCCATACAAAAATTGCAATTTTGGCCTACAGACCAATAACGATGAGTCATATATCGTTGAAAAGGTATTTTTGCGTAGATCAAATGTTTAATGGCGGCAATTCTCAATTCGCTGTGGGAAAAAAGTTATGGCCCCAATAAGCAAAATTGTATGCAATTTTTGTATGGGAGTTGGCCTATAGACCAATAACGATGAGTCATATATCGTTGGAAAGGTATTTTTGAGTAGATTAATTGCTTATAATGCATCAAGTCTCAATTCACTGGGGGAAAAAAGTTATAGACATAAATTCAGAACAGAGTAAGATAAATGAAATAGACGTACGAGTATATGTACACAAAATAAACAATAGCTAGTTTTTGTGATACATATAAGCTTTTCGTGTATTTTTACTTAACCGAGCCATAACTTTTTTCCCACAGCGAATTGAGACTTGCCGCCATATAAACATTTGATCTACGCAAAAATACCTTTTCAACGATATATGACTCATTGTTATTGGTCTATAGGCCAGCTCCCATGCGAAACAATGGCAATTTTGGCCTACAGACCAATAACGATGAGTCATATATCGTTGAAAAGGTATTTTTGCGTAGATCAAATGTTTATATGGCGGCAATTCTGAATTCGCTGTGGGAAAAAAGTTATGGCCCCAATAAGCAAAATTGTATGCAATTTTTGTATGGGAGTTGGCCTATAAACCAATAACGATGAGTCATATATCGTTGGAAAGGTATTTTTGAGTAGATTAATTGCTTATAATGCATCAAGTCTCAATTCACTGGGGGAAAAAAGTTATAGACATAAATTCAGAACAGAGTAAGATAAATGAAATAGACGTACGAGTATATGTATAAAAAATAAACAATAGCTAGTTTTTGTAATATAAGCTTTTTATGTATTTTTACTTAACCGAGCCATAACTTTTTTCCCACAGCGAATTGAGAATTGCCGCTATATAAACATTTGATCTACGCAAAAATACCTTTTCAACGATATATGACTCATTGTTATTGGTCTATAGGCCAGCTCCCATGCGAAACAATGGCAATTTTGGCCTACAGACCAATAACGATGAGTCATATATCGTTCAAAAGGTATTTTTGCGTAGATCAAATGTTTATATGGCGGCAATTCTGAATTCGCTGTGGGAAAAAAGTTATGGCCCCAATAAGCAAAATTGTATGCAATTTTTGTATGGGAGTTGGCCTATAGACCAATAACGATGAGTCATATATCGTTGGAAAGGTATTTTTGATTAGATTAATTGCTTATAATGCATCAAGTCTCAATTCACTGGGGGAAAAAAGTTATAGACATAAATTCAGAACAGAGTAAGATTAATGAAATAGACGTACGAGTATATGTATACAAAATGAACAATAGCTAGTTTTTGTAATATAAGCTTTTTATGTATTTTTACTTAACCGAGCCATAACTTTTTTCCGAGAATTGCCGCCATATAAACATTTGATCTACGCAAAAATACCTTTTCAACGATATATAACTCATTGTTATTGGTCTGTAGGCCAGCTCCCATACAAAAATTGCAATTTTGGCCTACAGACCAATAACGATGAGTCATATATCGTTGAAAAGGTATTTTTGCGTAGATCAAATGTTTAATGGCGGCAATTCTCAATTCGCTGTGGGAAAAAAGTTATGGCCCCAATAAGCAAAATTGTATGCAATTTTTGTATGGGAGTTGGCCTATAGACCAATAACGATGAGTCATATATCGTTGGAAAGGTATTTTTGAGTAGATTAATTGCTTATAATGCATCAAGTCTCAATTCACTGGGGGAAAAAAGTTATAGACATAAATTCAGAACAGAGTAAGATAAATGAAATAGACGTACGAGTATATGTACACAAAATAAACAATAGCTAGTTTTTGTAATACATATAAGCTTTTCATGTATTTTTACTTAACCGAGCCATAACTTTTTTCCCACAGCGAATTTAGACTTGCCGCCATATAAACATTTGATCTACGCAAAAATACCTTTTCAACGATATATGACTCATTGTTATTGGTCTATAGGCCAGCTCCCATGCGAAACAATGGCAATTTTGGCCTACAGACCAATAACGATGAGTTATATATCGTTGACAAGGTATTTTTGCGTAGATCAAATGTTTATATGGCGGCAATTCTGAATTCGCTGTGGGAAAAAAGTTATGGCCCCAATAAGCAAAATTGTATGCAATTTTTGTATGGGAGTTGGCCTATAGACCAATAACGATGAGTCATATAGGTATATCGTTGAAAAGGTATTTTTGCGTAGATCAAATTTTTATATGGCGGCAATTCTGAATTCGCTTGCAATTTTTGTATGGGAGTTGGCCTATAGACCAATAACGATGAGTCATATATCGTTGGAAAGGTATTTTTGAGTAGATCAATTCCTTATAAGGCGTCAAATCTCAATTCACTGGGGCAAAAAAGTTATAGACATAAATTCAGAACAGATTAAGATAAATGAAATAAACATATGTATATGTATGTATATACAAAATAAACAATAGCTAGTTTTTGTAATACATATAAGCTTTTTATGTATTTTTACTTAACCGAGCCATAACTTTTTTCCCACAGCGAATTGAGACTTGCCGCCATATAAACATTTGATCTACGCAAAAATACTTTTCCAACGATATATAACTCATCGTTATTGGTCTGTAGGCCAGCTCCCATACAAAAATTAACAATGGCAATTTTGGCCTACAGACCAATAACGATGAGTCATATATCGTTGAAAAGGTATTTTTGCGTAGATCAAATGTTTAATGGCGGCAATTCTCAATTCGCTGTGGGAAAAAAGTTATGGCCCCAATAAGCAAAATTGTATGCAATTTTTGTATGGGAGTTGGCCTATAGACCAATAACGATGAGTCATATATCGTTGGAAAGTTATTTTTGAGTAGATTAATTGCTTATAATGCATCAAGTCTCAATTCACTGGGGAAAAAGTTATAGACATAAATTCAGAACAGAGTAAGATAAATGAAATAGACGTACGAGTATATGTATACAAAATAAACAATAGCTAGTTTTTGTAATACATATAAGCTTTTCATGTATTTTTACTTAACCGAGCCATAACTTTTTTCCCACAGCGAATTGAGACTTGCCGCCATATAAACATTTGATCAACGCAAAAATACCTTTTCAACGATATATGACTCATTGTTATTGGTATATAGGCCAGCTCCCATGCGAAACAATGGCAATTTTGGCCTACAGACCAATAACGATGAGTCATATATCGTTGAAAAGGTATTTTTGCGTAGATCAAATGTTTATATGGCGGCAATTCTGAATTCGCTGTGGGAAAAAAGTTATGGCCCCAATAAGCAAAATTGTATGCAATTTTTGTATGGGAGTTGGCCTATAGACCAATAACGATGAGTCATATATCGTTGGAAAGGTATTTTTGAGTAGATTAATTGCTTATAATGCATCAAGTCTCAATTCACTGGGGGAAAAAAGTTATAGACATAAATTCAGAACAGAGTAAGATAAATGAAATAGACGTACGAGTATATGTATACAAAATAAACAATAGCTAGTTTTTGTAATATAAGCTTTTTATGTATTTTTACTTAACCGAGCCATAACTTTTTTCCCACAGCGAATTGAGAATTGCCGCCATATAAACATTTGATCTACGCAAAAATACCTTTTCAACGATATATAACTCATTGTTATTGGTCTGTAGGCCAGCTCCCATACAAAAATTGCAATTTTGGCCTACAGACCAATAACGATGAGTCATATATCGTTGAAAAGGTATTTTTGCGTAGATCAAATGTTTAATGGCGGCAATTCTCAATTCGCTGTGGGAAAAAAGTTATGGCCCCAATAAGCAAAATTGTATGCAATTTTTGTATGGGAGTTGGCCTATAGACCAATAACGATGAGTCATATATCGTTGGAAAGGTATTTTTGAGTAGATTAATTGCTTATAATGCATCAAGTCTCAATTCACTGGGGGAAAAAAGTTAAAGACATAAATTCAGAACAGAGTAAGATAAATGAAATAGACGTACGAGTATATGTAAACAAAATAAACAATAGCTAGTTTTTGTAATATAAGCTTTTTATGTATTTTTACTTAACCGAGCCATAACTTTTTTCCCACAGCGAATTGAGAATTTCCGCCATATAAACATTAGATCTACGCAAAAATACCTTTTCAACGATATATAAGTCATTGTTATTGGTCTGTAGGCCAGCTCCCATACAAAAATTGCAATTTTGGCCTACAGACCAATAACGATGAGTCATATATCGTTGAAAAGGTATTTTTGCGTAGATGAAATGTTTAATGGCGGCAATTCTCAATTCGCTATGGGAAAAAAGTTATGGCCCCAATAAGCAAAATTGTATGCAATTTTTGTATGGGAGTTGGCCTATACCAATAACGATGAGTCATATATCGTTGGAAAGGTATTTTTGAGTAGATTAATTGCTTATAATGCATCAAGTCTCAATTCACTGGGGGAAAAAAGTTATAGACATAAATTCAGAACAGAGCAAGATAAATGAAATAGACGTACGAGTATATGTATACAAAATAAACAATAGCTAGTTTTTGTAATATAAGCTTTTTATGTATTTTTACTTAACCGAGCCATAACTTTTTCCCCACAGCGAATTGAGAATTGCCGCCATATAAACATTTGATCTACGCAAAAATACCTTTTCAACGATATATAACTCATTGTTATTGGTCTGTAGGCCAGCTCCCATACAAAAATTGCAATTTTGGCCTACAGACCAATAACGATGAGTCATATATCGTTGAAAAGGTATTTTTGCGTAGATGAAATGTTTAATGGCGGCAATTCTCAATTCGCTATGGGAAAAAAGTTATGGCCCCAATAAGCAAAATTGTATGCAATTTTTGTATGGGAGTTGGCCTATAGACCAATAACGATGAGTCATATATCGTTGGAAAGGTATTTTTGAGTAGATTAATTGCTTATAATGCATCAAGTCTCAATTCACTGGGGGAAAAAAGTTATAGACATAAATTCAGAACAGAGTAAGATAAATGAAATAGACGTACGAGTATATGCATACAAAATAAACAATAGCTAGTTTTTGTGATACATATAAGCTTTTCGTGTATTTTTACTTAACCGAGCCATAACTTTTTTCCCACAGCGAATTGAGACTTGCCGCCATATAAACATTTGATCTACGCAAAAATACCTTTTCAACGATATATGACTCATTGTTATTGGTCTATAGGCCAGCTCCCATGCGAAACAATGGCAATTTTGGCCTACAGACCAATAACGATGAGTCATATATCGTTGAAAAGGTATTTTTGCGTAGATCAAATGTTTATATGGCGGCAATTCTGAATTCGCTGTGGGAAAAAAGTTATGGCCCCAATAAGCAAAATTGTATGCAATTTTTGTATGGCAGTTGGCCTATAGACCAATAACGATGAGTCATAGGTATATCGTTGAAAAGGTATTTTTGCGTAGATCAAATTTTTATATGGCGGCAATTCTGAATTCGCTTGCAATTTTTGTATGGGAGTTGGCCTATAGACCAATAACGATGAGTCATATATCGTTGGAAAAGTATTTTTGAGTAGATCAATTCCTTATAAGGCGTCAAATCTCAATTCACTGGGGCAAAAAAGTTATAGACATAAATTCAGAACAGATAAAGATAAATGAAATAAACATATGTATATGTATGTATATACAAAATAAACAATAGCTAGTTTTTGTAATACATATAAGCTTTTTATGTATTTTTACTTAACCAAGCCATAACTTTTTTCCCACAGCGAATTGAGACTTGCCGCCATATAAACATTTGATCTACGCAAAAATACTTTTCCAACGATATATGACTCATCGTTATTGGTCTGTAGGCCAGCTCCCATACAAAAATTGACAATGGCAATTTTGGCCTACAGACCAATAACGATGAGTCATATATCGTTGAAAAGGTATTTTTGCGTAGATCAAATGTTTAATGGCGGCAATTCTCAATTCGCTGTGGGAAAAAAGTTATGGCCCCAATAAGCAAAATTGTATGCAATTTTTGTATGGGAGTTGGCCTATACCAATAACGATGAGTCATATATCGTTGGAAAGGTATTTTTGAGTAGATTAATTGCTTATAATGCATCAAGTCTCAATTCACTGGGGGAAAAAAGTTATAGACATAAATTCAGAACAGAATAAGATAAATGAAATAGACGTACGAGTATATGTATACAAAATAAACAATAGCTAGTTTTTGTAATACATATAAGCTTTTCATGTATTTTTACTTAACCGAGCCATAACTTTTTTCCCACAGCGAATTGAGAATTGCCGCCATATAAACATTTGATCTACGCAAAAATACCTTTTCAACGATATATAACTCATTGTTATTGGTCTGTAGGCCAGCTCCCATACAAAAATTGCAATTTTGGCCTACAGACCAATAACGATGAGTCATACATATATCGTTGAAAAGGTATTTTTGCGTAGATGAAATGTTTAATGGCGGCAATTCTCAATTCGCTATGGGAAAAAAGTTATGGCCCAATAAGCAAAATTGTATGCAATTTTTGTATGGGAGTTGGCCTATAGACCAATAACGATGAGTCATATATCGTTGGAAAGTTATTTTTGAGTAGATTAATTGCTTATAATGCATCAAGTCTCAATTCACTGGGGAAAAAGTTATAGACATAAATTCAGAACAGAGTAAGATAAATGAAATAGACGTACGAGTATATGTATACAAAATAAACAATAGCTAGTTTTTGTAATACATATAAGCTTTTCATGTATTTTTACTTAACCGAGCCATAACTTTTTTCCCACAGCGAATTGAGACTTGCCGCCATATAAACATTTGATCAACGCAAAAATACCTTTTCAACGATATATGACTCATTGTTATTGGTCTATAGGCCAGCTCCCATGCGAAACAATGGCAATTTTGGCCTACAGACCAATAACGATGAGTCATATATCGTTGAAAAGGTATTTTTGCGTAGATCAAATGTTTATATGGCGGCAATTCTGAATTCGCTGTGGGAAAAAAGTTATGGCCCCAATAAGCAAAATTGTATGCAATTTT
Source organism: Platycheirus albimanus (assembly GCA_916050605.2). Lineage (NCBI taxonomy): Eukaryota > Metazoa > Arthropoda > Insecta > Diptera > Syrphidae > Platycheirus > Platycheirus albimanus. Next base: position 79,640,305 of record OU696696.1, read on the forward strand.
TGTATGGGAGTTGGCCTATAGACCAATAACGATGAGTCATATATCGTTGGAAAGGTATTTTTGAGTAGATTAATTGCTTATAATGCATCAAGTCTCAATTCACTGGGGGAAAAAAGTTATAGACATAAATTCAGAACAGAGTAAGATAAATGAAATAGACGTACGAGTATATGTATACAAAATAAACAATAGCTAGTTTTTGTAATATAAGCTTTTTATGTATTTTTACTTAACCGAGCCATAACTTTTTTCCCACAGCGAATTGAGAATTGCCGCCATATAAACATTTGATCTACGCAAAAATACCTTTTCAACGATATATAACTCATTGTTATTGGTCTGTAGGCCAGCTCCCATACAAAAATTGCAATTTTGGCCTACAGACCAATAACGATGAGTCATATATCGTTGAAAAGGTATTTTTGCGTAGATGAAATGTTTAATGGCGGCAATTCTCAATTCGCTATGGGAAAAAGTTATGGCCCCAATAAGCAAAATTGTATGCAATTTTTGTCTGGGAGTTGGCCTATAGACCAATAACGATGAGTCATATATCGTTGGAAAGGTATTTTTGAGTAGATTAATTGCTTATAATGCATCAAGTCTCAATTCACTGGGGGAAAAAAGTTATAGACATAAATTCAGAACAGAGTAAGATAAATGAAATAGACGTACGAGTATATGTATACAAAATAAACAATAGCTAGTTTTTGTAATACATATAAGCTTTTCATGTATTTTTACTTAACCGAGCCATAACTTTTTTCCCACAGCGAATTGAGATTTGCCGCCCTATAAACATTTGATCTACGCAAAAATACCTTTTCAACGATATATGACTCATTGTTATTGGTCTATAGGCCAGCTCCCATGCGAAACAATGGCAATTTTGGCCTACAGACCAATAACGATGAGTCATATATCGTTGAAAAGGTATTTTTGCGTAGATCAAATGTTTATATGGCGGCAATTCTGAATTCGCTGTGGGAAAAAAGTTATGGCCCCAATAAGCAAAATTGTATGCAATTTTTGTATGGGAGTTGGCCTATAGACCAATAACGATGAGTCATATATCGTTGGAAAGGTGTTTTTGAGTAGATTAATTGCTTATAATGCATCAAGTCTCAATTCACTGGGGGAAAAAAGTTATAGACATAAATTCAGAACAGAGTAAGATAAATGAAATAGACGTACGAGTATATGTATACAAAATAAACAATAGCTAGTTTTTGTAATATAAGCTTTTTATGTATTTTTACTTAACCGAGCCATAACTTTTTTCCCACAGCGAATTGAGAATTGCCGCCATATAAACATTTGATCTACGCAAAAATACCTTTTCAACGATATATGACTCATTGTTATTGGTCTATAGGCCAGCTCCCATGCGAAACAATGGCAATTTTGGCCTACAGACCAATAACGATGAGTCATATATCGTTGAAAAGGTATTTTTGCGTAGATCAAATGTTTAATGGCGGCAATTCTCAATTCGCTGTGGGAAAAAAGTTATGGCCCCAATAAGCAAAGATGTATGCAATTTTTGTATGGGAGTTGGCCTATAGACCAATAACGATGAGTCATATATCGTTGGAAAGGTATTTTTGAGTAGATTAATTGCTTATAACGCGTCAAGTCTCAATTCACTGTGGGAAAAAAGTTATGGCTCGGTTAAGTAAAAATACATAAAAAGCTTATAATGTATTACAAAAACTAGCTATTGTTTATTTTGTATATACATACATACATATACATATATGTATGTCTATTTCATTTATCTTAATCTGTTCTGAATTTATGTCTATAACTTTTTTGCCCCAGTGAATTGAGATTTGACGCCTTTTAAGGAATTGATCTACTCAAAAATACCTTTCCAACGATATATGACTCATCGTTATTGGTCTATTGCCAATTTTGGCCAATAACGATGAGTCATATATCGTTGAAAAGGTATTTTTGCGTAGATCAAATGTTTATATGGCGTCAAGTCTCAAGTCGCTGTGGGAAAAAAGTTTTTTGGCGGCAAGTCTCAATTCAATATTAAAAAGCTCATAGTAATTTGTGGGACCATAAGAAGATGACTGATAACAAAAGGGTAAATAAGTAATATATTTTTGTAGGTATGTTATATGTTTACATAATATAATTGGTATTTTCAGAGGTGCGCCATGGTTTCCGAAGCCCAAAAACAATATCTGATAGATTTCACACTTGACCCATGCCATACACACTTTGATAGGGGCCAGTTAACTCGCAGCACTTGGGAACTGCTAACCTTAAGGCTAAACTCAAAAGGTCCAGCTGTTAAAACCATGGACCAGTGGAAGAAGGTATGAGATTTATGTATACAGTAGTAAAAATTAATTCCATTTTCATTAAAATTTTTTGTTAAAAACTTATGTATAATTTTTTCTTCTTGCAGTGTTGGACGAATATAAAATGTAGATCCAAAAAGGAGCAGGTACCCTCTATGTATAGGGCTATGGACGCTGTCGATGGCGATGCTTCCCTGTTAGTTGATGTATGTATATAAGTTAAATGTATATAGGTATTTACCTTGTTAAAAAATTTAAAAAAATAATTTTTCGAATATAGAGATCTCAGATACTGAGATGGACGTGCCATCGACTTCGAGGTTTGGAAGTTCAGTTGAAGAGGTTACGGTTGAGAACGATGTTTGAAAAGTTCAGTTGAAGAGGTCAGGGGAAGTAATAATACCCTTGAAGGACAAATGGAAGGAATTATGAAACAAAATGCTATTATCCTAGCTAAAATTGATCAAATTGATCAACAAAATGCTAATATAATGGCACAAAATGAAGAAATTTTGAAGATGTTCAGAAGTGAATAATTTTAAACTAGGTATATTATTTGTTTCGCACTGTGATTTTTTTAAGTTGTTTTTTGTTTTTTGTTTTTGTTGCTCCTGTTTTTTGGTGCTTTTTGTATCTTGATTGAATATCATTTATTTTTACTAGCCCCTAATACCGAACAATTTTAATCTTCTGTTTCTTTTAACAAAATGTTGCGGTCACCTACTGGCTTTCAAATCTAAATAAATAAAGGATAGTAATTTTATGTTGCACACTTATTATTATATTTTGAGTTATTTTGATAAAACTTAAAAAGAAACACAAATAATGTAGGAATAGCTAGAGAGCATGATCGGCAAAGCAAATATTTTTTCAAATAATACTTCAATTTTTGAACTTTATCAATGTATGCAATCAAAATAGTTGAACAATTGTATATACAAATATACACAATTTAACAACCTTATCTCAAAAGGGGCAAAAAGGACCTTTGAATGGGGCAAAACGAACGACTGATTTCATTTAACAATGCTATAAAGTATTTAGGTATAAAGTACACACACAAACTAAGGTAAGTAGGTTGGGTTAAGACAAGAAAAAAATCGTATGGGTGGGTGTCCACACTCTTCCGTTTAGCCGGGAGGGGCAATTCTAAAAACATGATTTAAATTGAAAAAAAAGAACATTAAAAAAATGCCAAATCATACTTTTTTGTAAAGCAAAACATTTCTTCTTTTATTATTACTTAAAATAAAGTTATTTTAGCGAACTGTTTTTCAAAAATTAACTTTCAAACTAAAAAATTTTTTTTTTAATTTAAAAATACTTTTAAACTAATTTTTTTAAAAATTTTAAGTAATTAAGTACTTTTTTGTTGTCAAAATTCAATGCATTTATTAGTTTTTAGTACAACCCTAAAAACCGTATGGCTCTAGAACTTTTTGTTGCCAAGTTATTTAAAAAAAACAGAACCTTCTTTTTCATAAAAACACGAACAAATTAGCTAAATGACCTCCGTGTGATGATAGTAAGAACTGGTAGTCCGTTTTGCCCCACTACGTGCTATTTCCATTTGCCCCATAAGGAGTTTATTTACAAAAAATTATTTTTGTTTCTTAATACTATTTATTTACCTTTATTTCCAGCAGTTAAAGTAAACACTAACGATCAAAAACAAAACAAAATGAACGAAACCTTCGGGATTTTTAACCTGTCGTCTTGGGTGGGTTTTACAAATTGGAATTTTTTTTTAAAGATAGGCCGTTTTCAAACTTTCATTTTTTAAACCGCAACTAGCTTCAGTTTTTCAATGAAACTAAGGGATTTGTTGGGAAAGTTGGTATCTTATTAATTCTAACTATTGAAAATAATATGGTGTTAATCGGTTTGGTTCTTTTTGCCCCGTGGTCCTTCTTGCCCCCTCTCCCCTACTTGCTCTGTGGGTGCAAGCACGATGATAGCAAACTTTTCGAGCAATAACAAAAAAAAACCTTTGTTGTATATGGTACGCAAAGAAGTTCAAACTCGTTATGCCCCGCACTTTGAGTATATCGACAGTTTTAAAAGATACTTTAATTTTTCCCATTTCGATATACCTTCTTATACTTAGACCAATTGAGTTAAGTCGTTTATTAACATTTAAGAAGAAGAAGAAGAAGAAGAAGAAGAAGAAGAAGAAGAAGAAGAAGAAGAAGAAGAAGAAGAAGAAGAAGAAGAAGAAGAAGAAGAAGAAGAAGAAGAAGAAGAAGAAGAAGAAGAAGAAGAAGAAGAAGAAGAAGAAGAAGAAGAAGAAGAAGAAGAAGAAGAAGAAGAAGAAGAAGAAGAAAGCAGATACATAATGAAATATAGGTAGGTACTCCAAAAAATAATCACATAGTAATTCAAAATTGTTAGTAATTTTTGAAAAATTTGGCAAAAACTAAAAAATGTTTGGCTAAAACTGGAAACCCCGTTAAGGAACCTTTCATATTTAACCGTCCTTTGGGTGCTATGAAAGATATGTAGGATATGATACTTAAAGTCTAAACCATTTCATTGATGTCGTTGTGCACTTATGGCCAGTTTAATCAAACCGTTAAAACCGATTTCAGTCATTTGTAACCAAAACCTAAGAATGATGTTTTCTTCGAAACATTCTATGTAGGTATAATGTTTAGGTATATTACGTACAGATGTACATGCTTTAATAAAAATTGTTGGGCCTTTTTTGAACAAATTCGAAAAACCGAAAAAAATTTACCAAAACCTAGTGGGTCGTTTTATGTATGATCTTCGTTATTTGCATTTTTAGCCAATAACTTAAAACGCAGTTTTCTTAAGAATACTCAAATAATATTCCACACAAAGTTTAATTAAAATCGTTAGAGCCGTTTTTGAACAAATTAAAAAAAAAACCAAAAAAGTTGACTAAGACTGAACTCGTTGTATGGGAGCAACTGTTAAGAAAGGTTTTACTGAAAAAATTCCAACACCATTCTTAAGATTATTCTAAGAAACTATGCCAGACAAAGTTTGAGTGAATTGGATCAAGCGGTTGCCAACTTATGACCATTTGAAAAAAAGCCGTCTGATTTTCGTTATGACTTGCTTTAGTAGTTCTGTTATATCAAAATGTCTAAGGTTTGTTCAATTTTGAGTTTAAGCAAAATTGTAAGAGCCGTTTTCGAGCAAATCCAAAATGAAAAAAAAAGTTATTTGAAAGGTAACAGTTTGAGCTGGGCACAAAGAAAAATAAAAAAAAACCTCGAAACCGTTTTTCTTCAAACTGCTTACATAACGTATGTCAAGTTTGAAAAAAAATCTGTCAAGCTGCTTAGGATGTAGCATGACGTTAACCCTACAAGCTACAACCCATACGGGGTGCGTAGGAACCCCACTTTAAATTTAAAGTCGTTGCATTTTTTGTTAGAAAATCTGTTATTTTCCCAGACTGCCATGACTTTTATTTTGTCCATTGTCTCTTTACGGACCAGAACAGTTTAGTTCATTTTCTCACTCCAAAGCAGAAATAACTTAGTCGGTGGGGTGTACTGGCACCCCGTATAGGTGTGCGTAAGTTATTTTTTTAATAGTCTAAGAGCCGGCAGCGAATTTTGGGAGTGGAGTGATAACCAAAATGTATACACATGTATGTGTAGATATACGCAACATAATGCTAAATTCAACCGTCTGGCAGGTTTTTTTTCAGCCGGGGGCGGGGGTGGGCGTTCGAAAATGGTCATTTTTTCGATTTGGGGTCAAAGTGATAACCACCTAAATTTATATATCGTCGTCGTTCTATTAAAACTCCCTAAGTCCATTATTTGTGTTTTGAGATAATTGCATTTAAAGCTAGTAATCAATATAAAAAATCGAAGAATTTTTTGGATTTCGGGAGTTTTAATAGTATATAGTTTGATAATAGAGGAACGTAGAGCTTAGGGAGTTTTGATAGAACATAGATCTTGTCATTTGAATAAACTTGGCGTATTTATCTCATTTTTACTAAAAATGGACTTAGGGAGTTTTAATAGAACGACGACGATATAAACAATAGGAGATGGTGCCCTGATGTCAAAAAAGTATTTCCAAGACGTTTTACCTTCAGCCTTCCCCTCGCCAGACGGCCTCCAAAATGCGCGAAAATCAACTTTTTGGGTCGAAATGATAACCACTTAAATTAATATATAATCAGTAGTGGATGGTCCACTGATATCAAAAAAGTGTGTCCAAGACGTTTTACCTTCAGCTTTCCCCTCGCCAGACGGCCGCCAAAGTGCTCGAATATCAACTTTTTGGGTCGAAATGATAACCACATGAGTGATACATAAAAAAATCAGGAAAATTCTCCTGATTGTAAAAATGTGTGTCCAAGACGTTTTTCTTTCAGCCTTCCCCTTGCCAGACGCATTTTAACACTTTTTTAATGCATTTTTCAACTTAGATCCTTAATAACTTTTTTCATATTAACTATAACCAAAAGAGTCATATATACCAAAATATCAGAAGAATTCCTCTGATTGTAAAAATGTGTGTCCAAAGACTACGTAAGATAAAAATAATATCTTAAATATAAACCTATGATATTTAACAAAATTAGCAGATACAAACGAACCTCAAAATAAATCCTACACCAGCACGACTTCAAGAAAAAGACGAGCTTATGAACCCTCGAATACTGAGATTGAACCTTATTATAAAAAGCCTAAAATAGTGGCAACATTTTCAAATGTATCTTCATCAAAAGAGCTTTATAAGTCCTCAATAAGCATAGCAAGAGACCTTGATTACATTTGGCTTGTTAATCTGTTTTGTGATAGAAAAAATACTCCAATGGACAGGTTGGAATTCTAAACATGTATTAGAAAATCTTCCCCTTCAAAACGTCTTTTACTTATCTCCGATAAATGCATCACCAACTAGGTATTCCGTTGTTTTAGAGACACTGAAGAGGTCGATTGAAATTGCTGATGAATGTCATCAGAAATATATTTTTGTAACCTATGACCTAGCAATAGCCAAAATTGCTTTTCAGATTCAACACGAGGAATCACCAAGCTACGATCGCGCCTTTATTATGCTTGGGAGCTTTCATATTGAAATGGCTTTCTATAAGGCTATTGGAAAGTTCCTTGATGGTTCAGGTGGTTAGTTAACTGTTAACTCTGAAGTGCTTGCACAAGGTTCTTTGAATGCTTTTATTTCTGGTAAGGCCCTTATATCGTAATGGTAATTTTGCTTGGTTAATCTGAAAAAACAAAACAAAAATAACTTGTAGGTACTCACTACAACAGATGCAAACGATTACATGTGTTATTAAGTGCTGCGATACAACTTCTCCATTTCGAAGCTTTTTTAAAAGAGGAAAATATTTCAAGGGACGACCTTCAAGTTGACATAGATCTTCTAGAAATTAATAGAATGGATGCAGGTTTACCAGAAAGTCTTGCATTGGTGTTTTCAAAATATGCCTTTTATGTAAATAACACTTCAAAAGGTCATCATGGTCCCACAGCTACGTTTTGGATGAGCTATGTGCAAATGATTCACTTAAGAAATGATTTTTCTAGAAGTATTAGATGTGGCGATTTAAACTTATACATTTATCGTTTAAATGAAATGGCTGCATTTTTTTTTACGTTGAATCACCAAAACTATGCACGTTGGACCATCAAAGCCACTCAAAATTTACTGAATATGAGTAAAACCCATCCAGACTAAGTCCGTCAGGTAGAGAAGTGTGGCTTTGGTGTAAAAAGAACTCAAAAATGCTTCTCGATGTCACCAGTGGATTTGACACTAGAACAAACTATCAATGCCGATGCAGCAAATAGGTTAACTGGTGTTGCATCCTTTACTAATTCCATAGCTGATGCCAGGCAAAAATGGGCAAAAACTCTTGCGGATAGAACTGCAAATATTTCATCCTTGTACAACATGTTGAGGCTATTGCAGAAGGATGACATAACGCGTGATCTAAAAAGTGGGCAGATTAAAAAATTTTCTGAAGACTTGAAGAAGTTGACAACAGAAATAGAAAATTTCAGTAACCCTTTTTCTAATACAATCCGTCAGCAGAGTGAAAGACTTTTTAACATATGCACCGGAAAATGTGCATCCCAGCCCACCGAACAGTTTTTGCTTAATTTGAAGCAGTTGGGAGAAAAAAAACGGGACACATTCTTGAATGAGTGCAGAGTCGATCCCAAGAGATTTGAAAACAGAATTTCAAAAACGACCATTTTGAATTTTGCTTCAGAATACAAGGTGACAAAGACAGTTGCATGTGGAAAAATTCAAGAAATCAAAATGGAAAGGAATTTGATCGGAAGGATACTTTTCATAGCCTCACAAAATTCGATATGAAACAAATTTTTAAGTACCCATTAACACCCGTTCCTCAATCTTTTGGACACTTGGATGGATCAATGATTAAAACCGATAAATCAGCTTTTCTTAGGCACCTCGAGAAAACTACAGTTAGCATTGCTCCAACTCAAATTGACGTCGTATTTGTAGATGGATTCTTTCTGCTTCATACTTTAGGAGAAGTGTCTGCGTCGTATGTTGAAATCGACTTACAGGTATTAAAAAAAATATGTAGGATGAATGCAAAGGAAATACATCTTGTCTTCGGCCGAATTATTTCTCCTTCTATTAAGGATATCGAACGGGATAGACGAAATAATTCAGACGATGAAATAGTTTATTCAGCGTTCAATAAAAATGGTAGGCGCCCAGCAAACTTCCTTTAAAGTCTGAGGAATAGTTCCTTCAAAAAAAGATTAAATGAATGGTTAGTTGAAGAATGGAGTGACGACAAATACCACAATGTTGTCGGCGACAAGAAACTCTATGTTTTGAAACAAAATGCTTTTTGTTCGAGGCTGAAAATGATAAAATTATTCGAGAAGAGGTTATAGAGCTAGAAAGTTTACAAGAAGAAGCTGATACCCGTATGATGCTCCATTTGGCCTTTCTTCCTTCGAACATGTCAGTGGTCATAAAAACGGTAGATACCGATGTGCTAGTTGTAGCGCTCAATTCTCTTCCTTACTTGAAAAATGAGGCTGAAGTATGGCTGGAAATAGGAAATATTTCTAAAAGCACATTAAGGTTTGTATAAAATAAACATTAAAAAAGACTTAAAATAAATCTTTCTTTATATTGTTTTGTTAAGGTATTTACACATATATGCAATGTATCTTAGTTTGGGTCCGAAGCTTTGTGCTGCACTTCCCGCGTTTCACAGCTTTACTGGTTGTGACTACACACCAAGTTTTTTTAAAAAAGGAAAAGTTAAACCCTTTGAAATTCTCAAGGCTTCCATAGAATTGCAAAATGCTTTTTCAAAGTTCGGACAGCTTTCCTATATAAGTGAAGAGGACATTTTAACAATAGAGGAATTTGTTTGCAAAATGTATAAAACAACCGCCCTCAAAGTAAATGACGCCAGATACGAATTGTTTTACAAAACTTGTAAACCGACTTCGAAAAAATTTTTCAAAAACATTAAAAGTAAGTTAAAAATTTAAAATCTTTCTTTAAAACCTTAAGCAATTATATGCTTAAACATTTTATCTGAAGGTTTTGAAGGTAGTATATTGCCGCCAAATAGAAGCGTCTTATTGCAACAAATTAATCGTTGCAACTATATATGCCATATTTGGAAAAGTGCAATATCAAATAGAGGGATACAACTTTCGCCATTTCACTGCGGCTGGACTATGGAGGATGACACAGTCAAATTGATTTGGTTCAACGGAGTTGTGGCTCCAGAAACCATTGAAAATATACTAATCTGTGAAGAAAATGATAGCGAAGAAGACAACATTTCGCAGAATTCTTCATCGGACGAATCTGATGAAGAATAGATTTTTTTCAATTCAAATTTTAAAATTCCATTTAATATTGTTTTATGTGATTAAATAATTTTATTTTTAAATAAAATACAATTGTTATGCTTGCAAAACGGTGGTTTTTGTGCATTCTTTCTTTTGGGTTTTCTGGCAAGCATAAGACTGCAAGAAAAACGTCTTGGACACACATTTTTACAATCAGAGGAATTCTTCTGATATTTTGGTATATGACTCTTTTGGTTATAGTTAATATGAAAAAAGTTTTTAAGGATTTAAGTTGAAAAATGCTTTGAAAAAGTGTTAAAATGCGTCTGGCAAAGGGATGGCTGAAAGAAAAACGTCTTGGACACACATTTTTACAATCAGAGGAATTCTTCTGATATTTTGGTATATGACTCTTTTGTTTATAGTTAATATGAAAAAAGTTATTAAGGATCTAAGTTGAAAAATGCTTCAAAAAAGTGTTAAAATGCGTCTGATGGGAAAGGGAAGGCTGAAAGAAAAACGTCTTGGACACACATTTTTACAATCAGTGTAATTTTTCTGATAGTATGATTCTTTTGGTTATAGTTAACATGAAAAAAGTTATTAAGGATCTAAGTTGAAAAATGCATTAAGAAAGTGTTAAAATGCGTCTGTCAAGGGGAAGGCTGTAGAAAAACGTCTTTTACACACATTTTTACAATCAGGAGAATGATTTTTTGATGTATCACTAATGTGGTTATCATTTCGACCCAAAAAGTTGATTTTCGCGCATTTTGGCGGCCGTCTGGCGAGGGGAAGGCTGAAGGTAAAACGTCTTAGACACACTTTTTTGATATCAGTGGACCATCCACTACTGATTATATATTAATTTAAGTGGTTATCATTTCGACCCAAAAAGTTGATTTTCGCGCATTTAAGCGGCCGTCTGGCGGGGGTAAGGCTGAAGGTAAAACGTCTTGGACACACTTTTTTGGCATCAGGGCACCATCTCCTATTGTTTATATATAAATTTAGGTGGTTATCACTTCGACCCCAAAATCGAAAAAATGACCATTTTCGAACGCCCACCACCGCCCCGGCTGAAAAAAAAAACCTGCCAGACGGTTGAATTTAGCATTATGTTGCGTATATCTACACATACATGTGTATACATTTTGGTTATCACTCCACTCCCAAAATTCGCTGCCGGCTATAACGGTCTATAACGTAAAGGTTTTGTAAAAAATTATTTTGCCGGTTTTTAAAAGTGATTAAGTGTTGTTTTTTTGATTTTTTTGGAAGAAAAATGATAAAATTTATCGTGGTGAATATAAAAATAGCAACAAAATGTGTGCTAGAGAAAATTAACTAAGACGACTCCTTTCTGAGAGCGAAGTGGACAGTGATGAGGAAGGTATGTCAGTGGTCACTTAAAGAAATGCCATTTATTAATGTATGTATTATGTATGAATGTAGGTACATAGCTACTACAAATTTTTATTTAAAAACCAACATACAAAAAGTGCTCATACGCCATACACCCAAAAAGCGTGATTTTGATGTTTTAAAAACTGTAATGATCCCCCAACTGTTAACGCGCATACAATTACCATTTTATGAAAAAAAGAGAAAAATAACCATTGAAACTTTATTGCTTTATTTTTAAATCTGCAGGTAACCAAAAGACTCCTTAACCACATCGAAACACCATCATCGCTTGGACACAAATCCAACTATGCAACATCTATTGGCCAACCAAGAAAACTTTTCCAGTTTCACTATTACTCAAAACATAGCGACCAGGCTTCATCATAAGTGGTATGTATGTATACATATACGATATACTACATATACATTATGTACATATGTAGGTCACGACTACATTTTTTTCGAAAATCAAATTTCATGCTTCACAATAGTGCTTTGATGTATTTGTATACACAGCGATAAACCATATACAACTACAAAAAAAGCAAAAGCAACAACAAATGTTTATGTATGGGTATCGAGTATTGACGCTTTTTTTTACTTCAAAACTAAAAACAAAAATCCAATATTATAAAATTCCGACTATGACTGAATTATATTTCAAATAAATGATTTTTGAGTTTTGCTAAGTGAGCTTTAAGTTTATTTTTCACGCACGCACAAAACACACATACCGATTTCAACGAAACTTCACCGAATTCATATATAACATACCAAAGATGTGGCAAAGTTTGGTTGAAATTGGTAAACGGGTTAAGGCGTGAATCGGCGACCAACAAAATATAGTTTACTTTTTATATATATAGAAGAAGATACATATATCAATTCGCATGTCTTTTTTCAGATTCAAAAATAATTTCGGTAAATATTGGACTAAAAGTTTTTTTTTTACAAGGCGCGCGTATTAAAATCATTATACTTTTTGCCTTTTTTGTAACATAATTTGTTTCACTATAGCTGTGATCTTAATAATTTATTTTTTTGTTATTTTTGTTAAAAATGAATTACTCATGAACAAAATAAAAAAAGATATGTTGTTTTTCTTTAAATTTTTCAAAATATCGTTGAAAAGTATGTGGGGTGTGCAGGAACCCCAAATAGCTTAATGTAACAAAAAACAAGGTATGGGTTGTAGGGTAAGAAGCGCACTGACGCACATCCGCACAAACAGACCGTAATGTCATGTTTGATAAAAACCTCGAATTTTTTTCTGCACGGAACCAATACTATAGTAAAAAAAACATTAGGGAGTGGTATTCGACAATGAAGTCCAGGCGAATGGACCCGGGGTTGGTAAAATTTAGTAAGACTTATCTTTTAAAACAGGATCTCTAATGCGTTCCTCCCAGGTATACACGGGTGTTGCTTCAAGAACTTCGTTGATTAAGTTTTACCAAAAATAAATATATCGCCGAACAAATCAAAGACAATTTTATCCTTTGAAAACGATTTTATTTTATCGAAGAAAAACAGATTACACTTTAGGTATAAAATATTGAAAATAGTTTTAAGAAACTTACATACATTGGTTTTATTTCGCAAATTATTTCTAGAAAGAACTTGAATGTTGTTGCCGTCGTTAGTGGATATTATTTTTTTGTTGCACACATTTTCTCAAAACAACTCTTTTGACGTTAAAATAATTGCTAAAATTAATTAAAAACGGGCAAATATTTGACTTTTAGGTCTCTGGAAACTCCGAAAACTTTAAAACGTGAAGTTTGATGCTGTTGCAGGGATCCAATCTACGCGAAAATAAGGTATGTTTGAGAATATCCTAAGCAAAAATGTTGATAAAATATCAGATGGATTTCAAATGTATAGCTTTGTTTGTTGAACTTTACCCAGGGTCGCCCTGGGTTTTCTTGACAACTCCAAGAGTTGTCAAAAAAACCTGGGTTTTTCGGTTCTCAAAAAAAGCATGACGGCTGCTGATTGTGTATTCTTCACAACGCACAAAATCAAAAGTTTCCATTTTGCTTTATTTGTTCGATTTGTATTTACTTTCATCAAAATAAATGCATTCACTTGCATTTCATTTAGTTTTATCGAAAAATAGACATGAAAAATCAAATACAGAAGAAAAACACACAAGAAATGCTTGACAGCAAAAGTCAATTCAACAGCTGATTCGTTACCTCAACTCGCCCCAGCTAAATAGCAAGATCGAGTTCAGGGTGACTTCAGGGCGACCCCAGGTTTCAAAAAACAGAGAATTTTGTATTGAGGGCGAGTTGAGGTAATTCAAAAAACGCGCTGTGGCGACCCCAGGGCGAACCCAGGGTGACTTCAGGGCTCAACAAACAAAGCTTGTGTCGAGGTCGACGAACTTGTAGGGAAGACTTTTGCCACCATAAGAATTGATAATGAAATACTTACCTATATCTGAAAACCAAAAATAAAATGATTACTTACCATCGTCGCAATACCAAAAACTCATTTTATTTCACCACATCCGACGACAGCATCAGCAAATATAAATCATACTGATGTAAACCGCCCTTAAGGCGCATATAAATTCACCTAATGATTGAATGACGTAAACCTAAATTCCTCAAACTGTCGTTATACCAAATGACAGCTGACTCCTTTTCGCTATTCGAATACTTCCTGGCAGACAAACCTCCATCATTATTTCTCTTTGCCATTCAACCACCGAGCAGACAACATCTGCTACTTTGTTCATCACGGGTTATTAACAAAAAAATATAATCCGACTGCCCAACATCTACATTGGGTAATCTCAAAATATTTGAGGAATCAGCATCCATCAACACCAGGAAAGCCGATAGAAGGTAAGAAGAATGAATATTGGATACAGTGGAGTAGTTATTTAGGATTTATCAAGTTGGATTAGTGGTGTAAAAACCCCAATTCTTAAAGATTAGGTAGTCTTCTTGTGGTTTGGCAAAAATTCTTCCACCCCATCTTCTTTGTCCTTTTAGGTATGTTTAACAAGGGAAATCTGTAAAGCGGGACGAGCCGCGCCGATAATAGAATCCAAATTGTAATCAGAGATCACCGTGGGAGCATCAGACGCCAATCTTGGAAGCGTCCAACGCGGGAGCAACCCAACAAGATGTGCAAAAACGCATATCCAACGCGGGAGCATCACACCAATAATGTGTAATAAGAATTCACATTCAACGCGGGAGCACCTTTTAAATCGATCTACATTTGTGTTCTGGAGCACCTAATAATAAAATTAAAGAAACAGCATTTGCGAGGACAGGATTTATTTGGGTTGGTATTTTTGACCAGGAGTCAAATAAAGGATTTGGTTTTGGAAAAGTATTTATAACCAGTGGTAATCTACACGCTGGAATACCAGGTAACTGAGATATATACCTTTTTTTTGCAATCTAAATACCTAAATCAGTGGAAGTGCTCCGAACGACAAAAAATCTGTGCCAAAGTGTGTGTGTAGTGCTCCCTACGCTTCGACCCTACGCTTCAAATTTTATGCATCGAAAGTTTTCTTCAATCCCTACGCTTCAAAGTTTATGCTTCGAATTTTCGATTTTTGTGATTTTATTCTGCAATTTTTCGAATTTTATTTATCCCTACGATTTTATTTTATTAATTAGTGATCTACATATATATGATTACGTCGTCATTATCGCCTTTTTGTGCGCCTTACGATTCTGTTCTGTAAGACCCATACGTTATATAGAACCCTACGGAACTTTTGGATGGTAATTTCCAGAATTTAACCTTGTGGGATCCTAAGGAACGTTTCAGAATTACCGCATAAGAAAAGATATAACAAAAAGAAAGTAAAACGCCACCGCAGACGGTTAACGTCAACGCGGCATTTTTGGAATTCTTTTTTTTTGTCAACGCCCTAACCCTACGCACGAATTGGTTTCAAATTTTGTTCTGCATATTACAACCATCATCCTAATAGCAGAATCATATTCGACAAGCACGATAAGATACTACGCAAACGATACCTACCTGGATTTACCCATCCCGATACATTGGGGATAATAATATTGAGTGGATATACCTACAGTTTTTTTTTTTTATGACAGTTCGCTTAGTTCAGTTTTATATGGAGTTTAGTTATTCATATACTTTTTAATTAACAAGATTAAAGTTCATTCAGACCATATTAGATTTAATTACGAATATAGTATTTCATGATTATATTTCTTTTTAGAAGTAGCGTATGTAAGATTTTTAGAGTTAAGTAAAGTAAAAATAATTAAGTTTCTTTTTAAGAATTTTGTTATTTAGATGAATAAATAAGTTAATTAATACGTTTTATTTTATAACGTTGATGAAAATTTTGCTTTTCATTTTCTTTTTGAAGTTTTGAGTCGTGGACTTCCCGTTATTGAGACAGGACGTTTGGAATTTATTATCCTTGGTTGTACATAGTTATTTCTGATGGACTAAGGTAATATTTTCGTGGGGGATGGGACATTTCGCTGAGTGAACAACGTAGGAACGGACAGTTTAGGATGGTAGCAGTACGCAACGGAGTTATGTGAGCTAGTGAGTTTACATTGCTTGAGTTAGATTGGAGTTAGGAGTTTATAGGATGTTTTGGAGTTAAAGTAACTCGCTTCGGCGGGTTTTCTTTGGTTAAGGGGTTTCGTAAACATTGTTTTTGGTTAAGGTCATACACGGAACCATGGATCCAGTGGTGAAGGAGTTGGTATAATTCCCTCCTCATTGGATATGGGTGGGTTAAGAGACCTTGGGGGTTACATTTCCATCTTCAGTATCCCCCCCCCTCTTTGGACAAATTCAGTCACCCTGTCCAGGAGATCTTCCTATATTAACCGATACTAGGGAAGAATAGATAAATAGGGTATCGCATTATTAATTACATCATTATAGTGCACAATGGTAGCTGAAGGGGCCATGTAGATAGAGATTGTTTATTCGAAAGAGACGTCATTTAGGGTGTTTAAGCTTCAACCGGTAGACTTGATACCTGTCGCCACAAGCGGTGTTTGTATGGGCAGCCCTAGGATTCATAGAAGTAAAGGAGGTTCGGAACATCAGAACCATATGGTCTGCGATATCAAAACGAGGTAACAACCGTCGTGATCGCATTGCAAGTTTCCACCCCTGGACTGAGCATGGCAGGGTGAAGCGCAGGCCAGCCGCGGTGCTAGATCCACGACACCCTTTCGCTGTCCGACGACTTTATAGACCTTCGATTGAGGAAGCTACTCTTGAGATGAGTGTTCTATGTTGTCGTGGGATTGAAGGGGCATGATTAAATGGAATGTAAGGATGCAGCTTCGGGACTCTTTCGGACTACGAACGGGACATGTACGTACTAACCTCGTCTCTATAATTGCCTATTTGGTCGGGAGGATACGTAGGTATGTCTCCTAGGTGTTCACAGGACTGGGCGTGGTTCGAGTTAGGAAAGTATATGATCTTGTTTAAAGTTCGTGGAGGTTTGTTAGTGGTTTTTCCAGTTCAGTTTAGTTATGGTTTAGTAAGAATTAAGGATACCTGAACATCGGAGGTATAGGAGAGAGTGTGGTCTGGGGGCTAGCCTTCGCCTAGTTATACGATTCTAGTAGCTTGATCGGGTGTATGACAGGTGGGACTAGGTCTCAGCCCGCTCGAAACATTTCGGTAGTGAGATAATTTTTGAGTTAAATTTTAGTTTGAGGTTTGATGCCCTTGGTCCGAGGTGACTTCGGGATCAGTTTTAGTGCTTTGGTCTATGTCTGGTCACATTAGTCACAGGTATGGTGGTCTGCCGTACACGTGATTGAATGGGACCGTCCTCTTACATTTGTATTCTGTTTATTATCTACGTTACAGGTGGCGCTCAACTTGGGCATAAGATTTATATGCCCTACCAGCCCTATTTGTGCGCTCAGATATAATTATCTTAGTTACAGATGGCGCTCAAGGTGAGGCTAAGTTTTCAAGTCTCATGGGCCCCGTTTGTGCGTTGGATGATGGATAGAAGCATCTGTTCTGTTCATAATTTCAATTTCCATTTATTATCTTAGTTACAGATGGCGCTCAACTTGGGCATAAGATTTATATGCCCTACCAGCCCTATTTGTGCGCTCAGATATAATTATCTTAGTTACAGATGGCGCTCAAGGTGAGGCTAAGTTTTCAAGTCTCATGGGCCCCGTTTGTGCGTTGGATGATGGATAGAAGCATCTGTTCTGTTCATAATTTCAATTTCCATTTATTATCTTAGTTACAGATGGCGCCCAACGTGGGGCTGCCTAACAATTACATTAAGGTTTCAAGTTTTGAGATCTACCAATATCATTTTAATCGAGTTTTGAAGTTATGAAGTTTTTTTTTGAGTAAACAATTTTTGGGTGATTTGAGCGATTTTCGCTTTGATCAATAGTAGTTGAAGTTTTGTTGTGGAGTTTTGTGATTTTCATTTGCTAGAGGTAGCACATCGAAGTCTGTGCAGAGGATGCCATTTTGTCCGGAAGATTGGTGACTATTCCCGATCTTTGTCTGTTGCATTGGATCCACTCGCAGTCTCTCAGCCTCTCGAGTAGGAACTTCTCTTCCCTTGTCCGGATTTAGACGCATTTTGGTTTTAAATTGTCTGTTGCTAGGTCAGTGAGTTCCGATTCGTTAGCAGGAAATAGGTTTCCGTGGGAAGAAGTGTTTTGTCGTTCGACCGGTGGTTGGTGATATTTTCCTGACGCACGTCTGTTGCGAAGACAATACGTCTCTTCCACAATTCCTTACTCCAAATTTCACTTTCAATTCTTCAGAGATGAAGTATATTTAAGTATTACTCCAGTAGTACAAGAATACAATAATCCTTAATCTACATATTTATGGAATTAGTTTGTTCAAGTTTTTTTTTGAGTTGATGGAAGTAGAGTAGTAGTCATGAAGTGCTATCCGGTGGTTGGGGACGTTTACCCGACGCACGTCTGCAGTAGCATAATGACCTATTCTCTTTCCTACAAAGTCAAACGATTTGAGTTATAGTATTTCTGTCCTGTTTAGTGAAGACGTATTTTTTTTCTTTTGGGCTAAGTAGTTGCCTTAGTCCGCCGTTCCTTCGAAGTTGCTTAGGGGAGTGTCCGTCCCCCGGTATTTTTGATGAAATTTTGAGTTATTTTTGAGTATTTTTGAGAGTATAGTTATTTTTGAGTATTTTTGAGATTATAGTTATTTATGAGATTTTTGAGATTTTTGAGTTATTCTTGAGTACATTTTTGGGATAGTGCCCGCCTATATTTTTGAGTTTTGAGTTCATTACATTTTTGGGATAGTGCCCGCCTATATTGAGTTTTTTTTTGAAGTAAAGTTCAAGTTTAAGTATCTTTAAGTAAGTTTTTGAATTATTATTTTTGAGTAAAGAGTTAAGTTTTTGGTCGAAGTATTTTGAAGGATAGTGTAGTTTTTTTTTTGATTTATTTTAGCTATTTTTAGTTTTTTTTTTTGAAGTTTAAGTTTAGAGTTTAGTTATTCAGTTTGAGTTTTTTTTTGCTATAGTTTAGATCTTCTTTCATTAAGTTAAGTATTGTATTGAGAGTTAGTAATCTATCTTTAGAGTTTTGGAGTATATAGTTAGGAAGTTCATTTTGAGTTATTAAGTCTATAGTTAAGTTCAAAATCAATTTTTTTTTTTTTGGAATTATTTCTGGTTTAAGGTTCTTACAATTTTCTATATACAATTAAGTCGCAGAGTCTCTAAGCACAGCTGAGATGGTGCGACCACCAAATAGAAAACAAATTGCCGCTGGGGCGCAAGGCCAGGCAATAGACGTTGTTATTTCATCACCACCTGTACCACCAGAAAAGGGGGAAGATAATGCGCCCGCACAGGTAATAATTCCAGTCGATCCTGTTACTGATAGGTCGGCGGACGAAGACTCTGAAGGTCAAGTTTTGGACGATGAAGGCACTGCTGGACGCGATGAAGATCGTCAAGCAGCCATACGAATGGTCGCCGAAAATTCTTCGTACATACAAAATGTAGTTTCTGCTTCCATCGAACTTCATCGTGTCGATGAACGTAGGTTCATCCAAGAACAATTGGCTCTTAGCCAGAAGGCTCTGTACGAGCAAGTCGCTAAATTGTTCAAAGCAAATAGCAACAAACCAGAACTTCCGTCTACTTCAAAAGGCATTCAGCCTAGATCGAATGCTGCATTTCATGGACCCCAGGGTCGCCCTAGTGGCGTTCCACAGAGAACAGTAGCTCGAGACATTACAATCTCAGTACCTAAAACTCAAGCGCCAGGTCAGCCTGACCTTGCTGATTTACTGACACCAACGTATGATCCAATACCGCCTAGGCCCACGGAACATGTTCTTCCTCCGGCGGCTATGGAACAAGGAGCTAGCGTTGATGATTTCTTGAAACAACTAAGTGAATTCAATTTCAATGACCATCCTTCTTCATCGCCACTTCGACCAACACCATCCAACTCCAATTCCAATTCAAGGTTACTGCAGTACCACAAGTGGGGAATCAAATTCGACAGTAAAGGTATGTCTGTCGATGATTTCCTATTTCGATTACCGAATACGATCTAGTTATGGCGTAACTTGGGATGAAGTAGTTGGAAATTTTCACCACTTTGTGGGAGGCAACGCGGAGTCTTGGTACTGGATGTACGTGAAGAGTAATCCAGACGCTCCTTGGAGAGCACTCAAATCGGCTTTAATTGAACAGTTCCGAAGCCTTGAGACCGACTCAGAGTTGTCTCGTAAGATTGCTGATAGGAAGCAGTTGCCAAGGGAGTCGTTTTCTGACTTCTATGACGCATTGATGCTTCTTAACAGTCGTATGCGTGTTCCAAAGTCGGAGAAGGAACTTATCGAAACCATCAAGCTCAACGTTAGACGTAAAATGGGAGAGTTACTGATCACTTATAGTACCCATAGCCTTAGGCAGCTGGCCTATATTTGTCGCTTGATCGAGAAGTCCCTTGACCGACCGGAGAGCACGCGTGGCCCTTTTGTGCCGAACACGCAACGACCACCAGTGAGACGTTACGTAAACGAAGTAAATGATGAACCGAATATTGAATTGGCTGTTGCCACTCCAACTCAAATCGAAGCGCTCAAACGAGATCCGAGCCAAACTAAGTGCTGGAATTGCCAGGGCGTGGGTCATGGTTTCCGGGATTGTAGAGAGCCTAGAGACAAAGACAAGATTTTCTGTTTCCGTTGTGGTCTCGCTGATGTCTACAGTCCAGATTGTCCTCGTTGTGCGGGAAACGCATATCGGAACAATCCACCATCCGGGGGGATTCGTTCCGTGAAGACCGAACCGGAGTTTTAAAAGCGGACGAACCGTCATCTAAAACTCCTATATCCATATTATGTAGAGATAAGAATAAGTTACCAGTTGTAAATGCTACAACAACACGTTTTATGAATTCTAACAAACCAACTAATGAAATTTTAAGAAAACCTTTCCACGAAAGGTTACAAAACTATTATGAAGTCCGAAAACGCATAGTGACGTTTCCGGAAATATCCAAACGCATTAGGCGCACTAGAGATCGATTTATTGAGAAACGAATTTTATATCGTAATATAGCTTCGACGACATTGGGCGATTCTGGTGATCCCCGTCCCTATGTCACCGTCGAGCTTTTGGGGGACAAAATACTAGGTCTATTAGATTCGGGGGCCAGTATTAGTTGTATAGGCAACGACGCCTTAGAATATTTATCTGGTAAAGGTGTTTCTCTTAAAACGATCGAATCAAGTGTGTCCACCGCGGATGGCAAGAAACAAAAGATCTGCGGAATGATTACGACCGACGTTAAGTACAAGGGTGTCATTCACAAAATGAATTTTTATGTCGTTCCGACATTGGCACAGAGACTGTACTTAGGCGTAGATTTCTGGCAGAAATTTAAGATTGCACCGAACATTATTTCGGGATTGTCACTAGACGTGACAGATAAATTGAACGATAGACTAGTCAACCAGGTTAAGCTGACTAGTGATGAGTACACCAAACTCGATCGAGTGATCCGAAGTTTCCCTTCGTTCACTGCCAAAGGGCTAGGTAAAACGAGTTTGGTTGAACATTATATAGATACAGGTGATGCCACTCCTATCAAACAGCGGTATTATCCTGTCTCTCCGGCTATTCAAACCCTGATGTATGCGGAATTGGATCGCATGCTTTCTTTGGGAGTAATCGAGGAAAGTACAAGCGCGTGGAGTTCCCCGGTTGTGCTAGTGCGCAAACCCGGTAAGAACCGCCTGTGCTTGGACTTTCGCAAGGTGAATAGTGTGACCAGGAAAGATGCGAGGCCAATTGCGCATATAGAGGGGTTGCTGGCGCGCCTTTCAGAAACACGCTTCATTTCAAGCGTGGATCTGAAGGACGCGTTTTGGCAAATACCGCTGGAGAGGAGTTCTCGGGAGAAGACTGCCTTCACGGTACCAGGGCGTCCCCTGTATCAATTTAAGGTGATGCCATTTGGTCTCTGCAACGCTCCGCAAAGTTTGACTTATCTGATGAACTTGGTAGTTCCTTCGGAGTTGCGAGACCAGGTTTTCGTCTACCTAGACGACCTTTTGGTAGTGTCGAAGACCTTCGACGATCACTTAAGAGTTTTAGATATTGTAAGTCGACGGTTGAGTCATGCAGGACTCACCATCAATGTCGAGAAATCTAAGTTTTGTTTTAGCGAGCTTCAGTATCTCGGCTATAAGGTAGGACAAGGTTGTCTGAAGGCGGATCCAGACAAAGTCGCCGCCATCATTGACTTCCCGGTGCCAACAACCACCCGCCAGGTGAGGCGATTCTTAGGAATGGCAGGTTGGTACCGGCGATTCGTCAAGGACTTCTCCACCTTGGCCGCTCCTTTGACCGATACGCTGAAGAAAGGCAAAACTTTCGCACTCAACGAAGATGCAAAGACTGCTTTCAATAGTATCAAGCAGGCTCTAACTACTGCACCTGTGTTGACTAATCCTGACTTCAATAAAGAATTTGTCATTTTATGCGATGCATCCGCGTCCGGTATCGGATGTGTTCTCTGCCAGCGGGACGAAGACGGGGCTGAACGCCCGATCTATTACTTCTCCCAGAAGCTGAACGCTGCGCAGAGAAACTATTCGGTCACCGAACGCGAATGCCTCGCTGCATTTTTGGGGATTCATAAGTTCCGTTCCTATGTGGAAGGGTATCACTTCAAGGTAATAACCGATCACTCCTCATTGAAGTGGTTGATGAGCCTGAAGGACCCTACTGGTAGACTGGCCAGTTGGAGTATGAGACTCCAAGGTTTCGATTTCGAGGTTGAGCACAGAAAGGGTACACTTAATGTGGTCCCTGACGCTCTTTCGAGGGTGTACGAATCTGATGCCTTAACGGCAGAAAGCTACATGGCATGTATTGCTCAAGTCGAAACCGAGGAGGTGCTCCACATTGACCTGGAGGACCCAGCGTTCAAGTCTGAAGAGTACCTTCAGCTCATCAGCCGCATCAAAGAGGAGCAGGAGAGATTACCCGACCTCAAAATTTCTGAGGGTTTCATATATAAGAGAATCAAACATTCAGTGGGAAATCCGTTGTTGGACGATCTGTCATGGAAGTTATGGATTCCGACAAAGTTGACGGAATCCTTGATTTCCTTGGCACACCGTCCACCAAGAGCTTCGCACGGGGGAGTGGTTAAGACCATTTATAGGCTCAGGCAGCAGTTTTATTGGCCAGGCTTGTATTCGCAGGTCAAGCAGTTTGTGGACAGATGCGAAACATGCAAGACAACGAAAGCCTCCAATATGACTTTGCGAGCGGAGATGGGGGAGAGCTTTAAGGTAGAACGTCCATTCCAACACCTCTACGTGGACTTCCTCGGCCCTTATCCCAGATCCAGAAGCGGGAATGTGTATATTGTCATAGTTGTAGACCAACTCACAAAATTTGTGTTCATAAAACCCCTTCGGAAGGCCACTGCTGTAAATGTTATTAAATTCCTCCGGGACGAGATCTTCCTAATCTATGGAGTACCCGAGAGTTTACTCTCGGACAATGGTTCTCAGTTTCTGAGCCACGATTTCAAACAGTTGTTGGAAAAGTTTGGAGTAAAGCATTACCGAACTGCAGTATATGCTCCACAATCTAACGCCAGCGAGAGGGTGAACCGATCAATTTTGGCTGCGATTAGAGCATATATCGACCCTCGACAATCAAATTGGGATGCCCATTTGTCGTCGATTAGCAGCGCGTTAAGGACCACGGTACATTCGACTTTAACAATGTCCCCATATGAGGCTCTTTTCGGCCAAAGGATGATAGAGCATGGTGCAGACTATCGCCTACTAAAAGACCTGGGTGGTTTGAACCATTCAGAAATCGATTGGTTGCCGAAAGTGGCCAAGATGAATATCTTGCACACATATCTGAAAACCGCTCTCGAAAAGACTCATGACGCATACGAAAAAACTTATAACCTTCGTAGTCGCAAGGTTGATTTTAAAGTGGGAGATATAATTTATAAACGTAACACTGTGTTGAGCGACGCCACTAAGCATTTTAATGCTAAGTTGGGGCCGAAATTTGTGAAAGTCACCGTAACAAATGTAATTGGTAATAACTTATTTGAAGTTGAAGATAATACGGGGTATAGGACGACGTCCCATACAAAAGATTTAAAAAGATAGTAAAGTGTGATATAAGCAGAGGTAGTTATGCCCGGCGCTCAGCTGTGCATGAGACTCTGTTTCCATTTATAGAAATTAAGTAGGTTAAGTTAATATTAAGTTATAAATAGGTATTAGCTCATATCATATATTGGGTATACCTAAGTCTATGTATATTGTTTTATCAGTCTTCGTTTTCTTGTGTTTTTGTCACGAGCGGGGCTCATGTCAAAGTCACAAGCTTTGTAGGGAAGACTTTTGCCACCATAAGAATTGATAATGAAATACTTACCTATATCTGAAAACCAAAAATAAAATGATTACTTACCATCGTCGCAATACCAAAAACTCATTTTATTTCACCACATCCTACGACAGCATCAGCAAATATAAATCATACTGATGTAAACCGCCCTTAAGGCGCATATAAATTCACCTAATGATTGAATGACGTAAACCTAAATTCCTCAAACTGTCGTTATACCAAATGACAGCTGACTCCTTTTCGCTATTCGAATACTTCCTGGCAGACAAACCTCCATCATTATTTCTCTTTGCCATTCAACCACCGAGCAGACAACATCTGCTACTTTGTTCATCACGGGTTATTAACAAAAAAATATAATCCGACTGCCCAACATCTACATTGGGTAATCTCAAAATATTTGAGGAATCAGCATCCATCAACACCAGGAAAGCCGATAGAAGGTAAGAAGAATGAATATTGGATACAGTGGAGTAGTTATTTAGGATTTATCAAGTTGGATTAGTGGTGTAAAAACCCCAATTCGTAAAGATTAGGTAGTCTTCTTGTGGTTTGGCAAAAATTCTTCCACCCCATCTTCTTTGTCCTTTTAGGTATGTTTAACAAGGGAAATCTGTAAAGCGGGACGAGCCGCGCCGATAATAGAATCCAAATTGTAAACAGAGATCACCGTGGGAGCATCAGACGCCAATCTTGGAAGCGTCCAACGCGGGAGCAACCCAACAAGATGTGCAAAAACGCATATCCAACGCGGGAGCATCACACCAATAATGTGTAATAAGAATTCACATTCAACGCGGGAGCACCTTTTAAATCGATCTACATTTGTGTTCTGGAGCACCTAATAATAAAATTAAAGAAACAGCATTTGCGAGGACAGGATTTATTTGTGTTGGTATTTTTGACCAGGAGTCAAATAAAGGATTTGGTTTTGGAAAAGTATTTATAACCAGTGGTAATCTACACGCTGGAATACCAGGTAACTGAGATATATACCTTTTTTTTTGCAATCTAAATACCTAAATCAGTGGAACTGCTCCGAACGACAAAAAAATCTGTGCCAAAGTGTGTGTGTAGTGCTCCCTTCAATTTCAAATTCAAATATTCGATCTTACGCTTCGAAAGTTTTCTTCGATTTTCATTCGTTATTCTGCGAATTTTATTCTTCGATTTTTCGAGTTTATTCGTCGATTAAAACGCCACCGCAGACGGTTAACGTCAACGCGGCATTTTTGGAATTCTTTTTTTTGTCAACGCCCTAACCCTACGCACGAATTGGTTTCAAATTTTGTTCTGCATATTACAACCATCATCCTAATAGCAGAATCATATTCGACAAGCACGATAAGATACTACGCAAACGATACCTACCTGGATTTACCCATCCCGATACATTGGGGATAATAATATTGAGTGGATATACCTACAGTTTTTTTTTTTGTTTTGTCCCTTCGATTACGCACAAATATGCACACCGACACCACGCACAATTCAAGAGCACATAATAAATAAACGCATAACATACACATGCGTATGAATCCTTGCCGAGCGCACAATCAACGCAACAAAATCTACGTAATATAAAGATACTGTTCGCCGCAACAAACATATTCTGGTTCGAGCAGCGTTATTCGTCGAAAAGCAAATCTCTCCAGTGGAGTTATTTTGTGAATGCCGACCAAATCCCTGTTTGTATTTCGTCATCGTCGTCGTCGAATCTACGCAGTAAATCTTCTGAGATTAAGTTAGTTTTAAGATAGGATTTCCTTCTTCTTTTAGCATCTAAGTTTCTTTTTCCTCTTTACGGATGTATATGTGGTCATTTTTATTGAAAAGCCTAATCAATCAAATCAAATATCAGTGCGAACTATTAGTGCCTAATTTTGAGAAACATTTTATTTTCGAATCAAATCACGAACAATAGTGTTGAACACGAGAACGACAGAGATCGCATAAATAAACAATTAATTAACCAAAAGAGAAGAATCGCAACGAAAAGAAGTAACGAAAGTCATATCGAAACCAAACATCAATGACCTACCCCAACTTTTTTTTTATTGCCCATACATTTTCATTTGACATATACATAATATAATACCTTTCATTTAACAGCAATTGCTTTTCAGCTAGTACCTGGACGAGAGCAGTGCACTACCCTCCGGAAGGTCTGGTTTAGTTTTTTTTATTAAATTTCATTTCCATACATAATTACATTAATCATATACATATATATTTATTGAACATATATATTTCATCCTCATTTTTATACCTTTCCCTTCCCATCCTACTACATCTGAGTGACGGTGCCGAATTGGAATCGTACACGGAATCCTAAATAACGTACCCTTGGACAAACGGTCCATAATTTTTTTTGAGGGTGCTTGGGTTTCATTTGGTTTTGTTGTTGGAATTTTTGATCGCGTAGCTATACGTTAAAGTTTCAGTCGTTTTGCTTCGGTTTTTTTTTGAGAAAAGATTCTTTTTGTTTGTTTTTTTTTGAAGAAGTATATGCATACACATACGCAACAGTCGTCTGTAAATAAAGTAAATTCGGTAAATAAATGAATATAAGTCAATGTGATTAGCTTTGATAGATAATTATATTATTATCAGTCACATTATTGAATGGAATCGGACGGAATCCGATATTTTTATTTTCAAAGAGACAATACGTGTTTGAAACAATTAATTTTTTTTTGTATTGAGTAAATTTTCGCTACATAATAATTACCTATCGGTCGCGAACAGTAAGGTTAGAAAGTAGTGATACTTTTTCGTGTCCTTGATAGTTTTTTTTTTTTTTTTATGACAGTTCGCTTAGTTCAGTTATATATGAAGTTTAGTTATTCATATACTTTTTAATTAACAAGATTATATTCAATTAAGACCATATTAGATTTAATTACGAATATAGTATTTCATGATTATATTTCTTTTTAGAAGTAGCGTATGTAAGATTTTTAGAGTTAAGTAAAGTAAAAATAATTAAGTTTCTTTTTAAGAATTTTGTTATTTAGATGAATAAATAAGTTAATTAATA
Source organism: Platycheirus albimanus (assembly GCA_916050605.2). Taxonomy (NCBI): domain Eukaryota; kingdom Metazoa; phylum Arthropoda; class Insecta; order Diptera; family Syrphidae; genus Platycheirus; species Platycheirus albimanus. The sequence continues at coordinate 79,667,803 of OU696696.1, forward strand.
CGTTTTATTTTATAACGTTGATGAAAATTTTGCTTTTCATTTTCTTTTTGAAGTTTTGAGTCGTGGACTTCCCGTTATTGAGACAGGACGTTTGGAATTTATTATCCTTGGTTGTACATAGTTATTTCTGATGGACTAAGGTAATATTTTCGTGGGGGATGGGACATTTCGCTGAGTGAACAACGTAGGAACGGACAGTTTAGGATGGTAGCAGTACGCAACGGAGTTATGTGAGCTAGTGAGTTTACATTGTTTGAGTTAGTTTGGAGTTAGGAGTTTATAGGATGTTTTGGAGTTAAAGTAACTCGCTTCGGCGGGTTTTCTTTGGTTAAGGGGTTTCGTAAACATTGTTTTTGGTTAAGGTCATACACGGAACCATGGATCCAGTGGTGAAGGAGTTGGTATAATTCCCTCCTCATTGGATATGGGTGGGTTAAGAGACCTTGGGGGTTACATTTCCATCTTCAGTATCCCCCCCCCTCTTTGGACAAATTCAGTCACCCTGTCCAGGAGATCTTCCTATATTAACCGATACTAGGGAAGAATAGATAAATAGGGTATCGCATTATTAATTACATCATTATAGTGCACAATGGTAGCTGAAGGGGCCATGTAGATAGAGATTGTTTATTCGAAAGAGACGTCATTTAGGGTGTTTAAGCTTCAACCGGTAGACTTGATACCTGTCGCCACAAGCGGTGTTTGTATGGGCAGCCCTAGGATTCATAGAAGTAAAGGAGGTTCGGAACATCAGAACCATATGGTCTGCGATATCAAAACGAGGTAACAACCGTCGTGATCGCATTGCAAGTTTCCACCCCTGGACTGAGCATGGCAGGGTGAAGCGCAGGCCAGCCGCGGTGCTAGATCCACGACACCCTTTCGCTGTCCGACGACTTTATAGACCTTCGATTGAGGAAGCTACTCTTGAGATGAGTGTTCTATGTTGTCGTGGGATTGAAGGGGCATGATTAAATGGAATGTAAGGATGCAGCTTCGGGACTCTTTCGGACTACGAACGGGACATGTACGTACTAACCTCGTCTCTATAATTGCCTATTTGGTCGGGAGGATACGTAGGTATGTCTCCTAGGTGTTCACAGGACTGGGCGTGGTTCGAGTTAGGAAAGTATATGATCTTGTTTAAAGTTCGTGGAGGTTTGTTAGTGGTTTTTCCAGTTCAGTTTAGTTATGGTTTAGTAAGAATTAAGGATACCTGAACATCGGAGGTATAGGAGAGAGTGTGGTCTGGGGGCTAGCCTTCGCCTAGTTATACGATTCTAGTAGCTTGATCGGGTGTATGACAGGTGGGACTAGGTCTCAGCCCGCTCGAAACATTTCGGTAGTGAGATAATTTTTGAGTTAAATTTTAGTTTGAGGTTTGATGCCCTTGGTCCGAGGTGACTTCGGGATCAGTTTTAGTGCTTTGGTCTATGTCTGGTCACATTAGTCACAGGTATGGTGGTCTGCCGTACACGTGATTGAATGGGACCGTCCTCTTACATTTGTATTCTGTTTATTATCTACGTTACAGGTGGCGCTCAACTTGGGCATAAGATTTATATGCCCTACCAGCCCTATTTGTGCGCTCAGATATAATTATCTTAGTTACAGATGGCGCTCAAGGTGAGGCTAAGTTTTCAAGTCTCATGGGCCCCGTTTGTGCGTTGGATGATGGATAGAAGCATCTGTTCTGTTCATAATTTCAATTTCCATTTATTATCTTAGTTACAGATGGCGCTCAACTTGGGCATAAGATTTATATGCCCTACCAGCCCTATTTGTGCGCTCAGATATAATTATCTTAGTTACAGATGGCGCTCAAGGTGAGGCTAAGTTTTCAAGTCTCATGGGCCCCGTTTGTGCGTTGGATGATGGATAGAAGCATCTGTTCTGTTCATAATTTCAATTTCCATTTATTATCTTAGTTACAGATGGCGCCCAACGTGGGGCTGCCTAACAATTACATTAAGGTTTCAAGTTTTGAGATCTACCAATATCATTTTAATCGAGTTTTGAAGTTATGAAGTTTTTTTTTGAGTAAACAATTTTTGGGTGATTTGAGCGATTTTCGCTTTGATCAATAGTAGTTGAAGTTTTGTTGTGGAGTTTTGTGATTTTCATTTGCTAGAGGTAGCACATCGAAGTCTGTGCAGAGGATGCCATTTTGTCCGGAAGATTGGTGACTATTCCCGATCTTTGTCTGTTGCATTGGATCCACTCGCAGTCTCTCAGCCTCTCGAGTAGGAACTTCTCTTCCCTTGTCCGGATTTAGACGCATTTTGGTTTTAAATTGTCTGTTGCTAGGTCAGTGAGTTCCGATTCGTTAGCAGGAAATAGGTTTCCGTGGGAAGAAGTGTTTTGTCGTTCGACCGGTGGTTGGTGATATTTTCCTGACGCACGTCTGTTGCGAAGACAATACGTCTCTTCCACAATTCCTTACTCCAAATTTCACTTTCAATTCTTCAGAGATGAAGTATATTTAAGTATTACTCCAGTAGTACAAGAATACAATAATCCTTAATCTACATATTTATGGAATTAGTTTGTTCAAGTTTTTTTTTGAGTTGATGGAAGTAGAGTAGTAGTCATGAAGTGCTATCCGGTGGTTGGGGACGTTTACCCGACGCACGTCTGCAGTAGCATAATGACCTATTCTCTTTCCTACAAAGTCAAACGATTTGAGTTATAGTATTTCTGTCCTGTTTAGTGAAGACGTATTTTTTTTCTTTTGGGCTAAGTAGTTGCCTTAGTCCGCCGTTCCTTCGAAGTTGCTTAGGGGAGTGTCCGTCCCCCGGTATTTTTGATGAAATTTTGAGTTATTTTTGAGTATTTTTGAGAGAATAGTTATTTTTGAGTATTTTTGAGATTATAGTTATTTATGAGATTTTTGAGTTATTCTTGAGTACATTTTTGGGATAGTGCCCGCCTATATTTTTGAGTTTTGAGTTCATTACATTTTTGGGATAGTGCCCGCCTATATTGAGTTTTTTTTTGAAGTAAAGTTCAAGTTTAAGTATCTTTAAGTAAGTTTTTGAATTATTATTTTTGAGTAAAGAGTTAAGTTTTTGGTCGAAGTATTTTGAAGGATAGTGTAGTTTTTTTTTTGATTTATTTTAGCTATTTTTAGTTTTTTTTTTTGAAGTTTAAGTTTAGAGTTTAGTTATTCAGTTTGAGTTTTTTTTTGCTATAGTTTAGATCTTCTTTCATTAAGTTAAGTATTGTATTGAGAGTTAGTAATCTATCTTTAGAGTTTTGGAGTATATAGTTAGGAAGTTCATTTTGAGTTATTAAGTCTATAGTTAAGTTCAAAATCAATTTTTTTTTTTTTGGAATTATTTCTGGTTTAAGGTTCTTACAATTTTCTATATACAATTAAGTCGCAGAGTCTCTAAGCACAGCTGAGATGGTGCGACCACCAAATAGAAAACAAATTGCCGCTGGGGCGCAAGGCCAGGCAATAGACGTTGTTATTTCATCACCACCTGTACCACCAGAAAAGGGGGAAGATAATGCGCCCGCACAGGTAATAATTCCAGTCGATCCTGTTACTGATAGGTCGGCGGACGAAGACTCTGAAGGTCAAGTTTTGGACGATGAAGGCACTGCTGGACGCGATGAAGATCGTCAAGCAGCCATACGAATGGTCGCCGAAAATTCTTCGTACATACAAAATGTAGTTTCTGCTTCCATCGAACTTCATCGTGTCGATGAACGTAGGTTCATCCAAGAACAATTGGCTCTTAGCCAGAAGGCTCTGTACGAGCAAGTCGCTAAATTGTTCAAAGCAAATAGCAACAAACCAGAACTTCCGTCTACTTCAAAAGGCATTCAGCCTAGATCGAATGCTGCATTTCATGGACCCCAGGGTCGCCCTAGTGGCGTTCCACAGAGAACAGTAGCTCGAGACATTACAATCTCAGTACCTAAAACTCAAGCGCCAGGTCAGCCTGACCTTGCTGATTTACTGACACCAACGTATGATCCAATACCGCCTAGGCCCACGGAACATGTTCTTCCTCCGGCGGCTATGGAACAAGGAGCTAGCGTTGATGATTTCTTGAAACAACTAAGTGAATTCAATTTCAATGACCATCCTTCTTCATCGCCACTTCGACCAACACCATCCAACTCCAATTCCAATTCAAGGTTACTGCAGTACCACAAGTGGGGAATCAAATTCGACAGTAAAGGTATGTCTGTCGATGATTTCCTATTTCGATTACCGAATACGATCTAGTTATGGCGTAACTTGGGATGAAGTAGTTGGAAATTTTCACCACTTTGTGGGAGGCAACGCGGAGTCTTGGTACTGGATGTACGTGAAGAGTAATCCAGACGCTCCTTGGAGAGCACTCAAATCGGCTTTAATTGAACAGTTCCGAAGCCTTGAGACCGACTCAGAGTTGTCTCGTAAGATTGCTGATAGGAAGCAGTTGCCAAGGGAGTCGTTTTCTGACTTCTATGACGCATTGATGCTTCTTAACAGTCGTATGCGTGTTCCAAAGTCGGAGAAGGAACTTATCGAAACCATCAAGCTCAACGTTAGACGTAAAATGGGAGAGTTACTGATCACTTATAGTACCCATAGCCTTAGGCAGCTGGCCTATATTTGTCGCTTGATCGAGAAGTCCCTTGACCGACCGGAGAGCACGCGTGGCCCTTTTGTGCCGAACACGCAACGACCACCAGTGAGACGTTACGTAAACGAAGTAAATGATGAACCGAATATTGAATTGGCTGTTGCCACTCCAACTCAAATCGAAGCGCTCAAACGAGATCCGAGCCAAACTAAGTGCTGGAATTGCCAGGGCGTGGGTCATGGTTTCCGGGATTGTAGAGAGCCTAGAGACAAAGACAAGATTTTCTGTTTCCGTTGTGGTCTCGCTGATGTCTACAGTCCAGATTGTCCTCGTTGTGCGGGAAACGCATATCGGAACAATCCACCATCCGGGGGGATTCGTTCCGTGAAGACCGAACCGGAGTTTTAAAAGCGGACGAACCGTCATCTAAAACTCCTATATCCATATTATGTAGAGATAAGAATAAGTTACCAGTTGTAAATGCTACAACAACACGTTTTATGAATTCTAACAAACCAACTAATGAAATTTTAAGAAAACCTTTCCACGAAAGGTTACAAAACTATTATGAAGTCCGAAAACGCATAGTGACGTTTCCGGAAATATCCAAACGCATTAGGCGCACTAGAGATCGATTTATTGAGAAACGAATTTTATATCGTAATATAGCTTCGACGACATTGGGCGATTCTGGTGATCCCCGTCCCTATGTCACCGTCGAGCTTTTGGGGGACAAAATACTAGGTCTATTAGATTCGGGGGCCAGTATTAGTTGTATAGGCAACGACGCCTTAGAATATTTATCTGGTAAAGGTGTTTCTCTTAAAACGATCGAATCAAGTGTGTCCACCGCGGATGGCAAGAAACAAAAGATCTGCGGAATGATTACGACCGACGTTAAGTACAAGGGTGTCATTCACAAAATGAATTTTTATGTCGTTCCGACATTGGCACAGAGACTGTACTTAGGCGTAGATTTCTGGCAGAAATTTAAGATTGCACCGAACATTATTTCGGGATTGTCACTAGACGTGACAGATAAATTGAACGATAGACTAGTCAACCAGGTTAAGCTGACTAGTGATGAGTACACCAAACTCGATCGAGTGATCCGAAGTTTCCCTTCGTTCACTGCCAAAGGGCTAGGTAAAACGAGTTTGGTTGAACATTATATAGATACAGGTGATGCCACTCCTATCAAACAGCGGTATTATCCTGTCTCTCCGGCTATTCAAACCCTGATGTATGCGGAATTGGATCGCATGCTTTCTTTGGGAGTAATCGAGGAAAGTACAAGCGCGTGGAGTTCCCCGGTTGTGCTAGTGCGCAAACCCGGTAAGAACCGCCTGTGCTTGGACTTTCGCAAGGTGAATAGTGTGACCAGGAAAGATGCGAGGCCAATTGCGCATATAGAGGGGTTGCTGGCGCGCCTTTCAGAAACACGCTTCATTTCAAGCGTGGATCTGAAGGACGCGTTTTGGCAAATACCGCTGGAGAGGAGTTCTCGGGAGAAGACTGCCTTCACGGTACCAGGGCGTCCCCTGTATCAATTTAAGGTGATGCCATTTGGTCTCTGCAACGCTCCGCAAAGTTTGACTTATCTGATGAACTTGGTAGTTCCTTCGGAGTTGCGAGACCAGGTTTTCGTCTACCTAGACGACCTTTTGGTAGTGTCGAAGACCTTCGACGATCACTTAAGAGTTTTAGATATTGTAAGTCGACGGTTGAGTCATGCAGGACTCACCATCAATGTCGAGAAATCTAAGTTTTGTTTTAGCGAGCTTCAGTATCTCGGCTATAAGGTAGGACAAGGTTGTCTGAAGGCGGATCCAGACAAAGTCGCCGCCATCATTGACTTCCCGGTGCCAACAACCACCCGCCAGGTGAGGCGATTCTTAGGAATGGCAGGTTGGTACCGGCGATTCGTCAAGGACTTCTCCACCTTGGCCGCTCCTTTGACCGATACGCTGAAGAAAGGCAAAACTTTCGCACTCAACGAAGATGCAAAGACTGCTTTCAATAGTATCAAGCAGGCTCTAACTACTGCACCTGTGTTGACTAATCCTGACTTCAATAAAGAATTTGTCATTTTATGCGATGCATCCGCGTCCGGTATCGGATGTGTTCTCTGCCAGCGGGACGAAGACGGGGCTGAACGCCCGATCTATTACTTCTCCCAGAAGCTGAACGCTGCGCAGAGAAACTATTCGGTCACCGAACGCGAATGCCTCGCTGCATTTTTGGGGATTCATAAGTTCCGTTCCTATGTGGAAGGGTATCACTTCAAGGTAATAACCGATCACTCCTCATTGAAGTGGTTGATGAGCCTGAAGGACCCTACTGGTAGACTGGCCAGGTGGAGTATGAGACTCCAAGGTTTCGATTTCGAGGTTGAGCACAGAAAGGGTACACTTAATGTGGTCCCTGACGCTCTTTCGAGGGTGTACGAATCTGATGCCTTAACGGCAGAAAGCTACATGGCATGTATTGCTCAAGTCGAAACCGAGGAGGTGCTCCACATTGACCTGGAGGACCCAGCGTTCAAGTCTGAAGAGTACCTTCAGCTCATCAGCCGCATCAAAGAGGAGCAGGAGAGATTACCCGACCTCAAAATTTCTGAGGGTTTCATATATAAGAGAATCAAACATTCAGTGGGAAATCCGTTGTTGGACGATCTGTCATGGAAGTTATGGATTCCGACAAAGTTGACGGAATCCTTGATTTCCTTGGCACACCGTCCACCAAGAGCTTCGCACGGGGGAGTGGTTAAGACCATTTATAGGCTCAGGCAGCAGTTTTATTGGCCAGGCTTGTATTCGCAGGTCAAGCAGTTTGTGGACAGATGCGAAACATGCAAGACAACGAAAGCCTCCAATATGACTTTGCGAGCGGAGATGGGGGAGAGCTTTAAGGTAGAACGTCCATTCCAACACCTCTACGTGGACTTCCTCGGCCCTTATCCCAGATCCAGAAGCGGGAATGTGTATATTGTCATAGTTGTAGACCAACTCACAAAATTTGTGTTCATAAAACCCCTTCGGAAGGCCACTGCTGTAAATGTTATTAAATTCCTCCGGGACGAGATCTTCCTAATCTATGGAGTACCCGAGAGTTTACTCTCGGACAATGGTTCTCAGTTTCTGAGCCACGATTTCAAACAGTTGTTGGAAAAGTTTGGAGTAAAGCATTACCGAACTGCAGTATATGCTCCACAATCTAACGCCAGCGAGAGGGTGAACCGATCAATTTTGGCTGCGATTAGAGCATATATCGACCCTCGACAATCAAATTGGGATGCCCATTTGTCGTCGATTAGCAGCGCGTTAAGGACCACGGTACATTCGACTTTAACAATGTCCCCATATGAGGCTCTTTTCGGCCAAAGGATGATAGAGCATGGTGCAGACTATCGCCTACTAAAAGACCTGGGTGGTTTGAACCATTCAGAAATCGATTGGTTGCCGAAAGTGGCCAAGATGAATATCTTGCACACATATCTGAAAACCGCTCTCGAAAAGACTCATGACGCATACGAAAAAACTTATAACCTTCGTAGTCGCAAGGTTGATTTTAAAGTGGGAGATATAATTTATAAACGTAACACTGTGTTGAGCGACGCCACTAAGCATTTTAATGCTAAGTTGGGGCCGAAATTTGTGAAAGTCACCGTAACAAATGTAATTGGTAATAACTTATTTGAAGTTGAAGATAATACGGGGTATAGGACGACGTCCCATACAAAAGATTTAAAAAGATAGTAAAGTGTGATATAAGCAGAGGTAGTTATGCCCGGCGCTCAGCTGTGCATGAGACTCTGTTTCCATTTATAGAAATTAAGTAGGTTAAGTTAATATTAAGTTATAAATAGGTATTAGCTCATATCATATATTGGGTATACCTAAGTCTATGTATATTGTTTTATTAGTCTTCGTTTTCTTGTGTTTTTGTCACGAGCGGGGCTCATGTCAAAGTCACAAGCTTTGTAGGGAAGACTTTTGCCACCATAAGAATTGATAATGAAATACTTACCTATATCTGAAAACCAAAAATAAAATGATTACTTACCATCGTCGCAATACCAAAAACTCATTTTATTTCACCACATCCGACGACAGCATCAGCAAATATAAATCATACTGATGTAAACCGCCCTTAAGGCGCATATAAATTCACCTAATGATTGAATGACGTAAACCTAAATTCCTCAAACTGTCGTTATACCAAATGACAGCTGACTCCTTTTCGCTATTCGAATACTTCCTGGCAGACAAACCTCCATCATTATTTCTCTTTGCCATTCAACCACCGAGCAGACAACATCTGCTACTTTGTTCATCACGGGTTATTAACAAAAAAATATAATCCGACTGCCCAACATCTACATTGGGTAATCTCAAAATATTTGAGGAATCAGCATCCATCAACACCAGGAAAGCCGATAGAAGGTAAGAAGAATGAATATTGGATACAGTGGAGTAGTTATTTAGGATTTATCAAGTTGGATTAGTGGTGTAAAAACCCCAATTCTTAAAGATTAGGTAGTCTTCTTGTGGTTTGGCAAAAATTCTTCCACCCCATCTTCTTTGTCCTTTTAGGTATGTTTAACAAGGGAAATCTGTAAAGCGGGACGAGCCGCGCCGATAATAGAATCCAAATTGTAATCAGAGATCACCGTGGGAGCATCAGACGCCAATCTTGGAAGCGTCCAACGCGGGAGCAACCCAACAAGATGTGCAAAAACGCATATCCAACGCGGGAGCATCACACCAATAATGTGTAATAAGAATTCACATTCAACGCGGGAGCACCTTTTAAATCGATCTACATTTGTGTTCTGGAGCACCTAATAATAAAATTAAAGAAACAGCATTTGCGAGGACAGGATTTATTTGGGTTGGTATTTTTGACCAGGAGTCAAATAAAGGATTTGGTTTTGGAAAAGTATTTATAACCAGTGGTAATCTACACGCTGGAATACCAGGTAACTGAGATATATACCTTTTTTTTGCAATCTAAATACCTAAATCAGTGGAAGTGCTCCGAACGACAAAAAATCTGTGCCAAAGTGTGTGTGTAGTGCTCCCTACGCTTCGACCCTACGCTTCAAATTTTATGCATCGAAAGTTTTCTTCAATCCCTACGCTTCAAAGTTTATGCTTCGAATTTTCGATTTTTGTGATTTTATTCTGCAATTTTTCGAATTTTATTTATCCCTACGATTTTATTTTATTAATTAGTGATCTACATATATATGATTACGTCGTCATTATCGCCTTTTTGTGCGCCTTACGATTCTGTTCTGTAAGACCCATACGTTATATAGAACCCTACGGAACTTTTGGATGGTAATTTCCAGAATTTAACCTTGTGGGATCCTAAGGAACGTTTCAGAATTACCGCATAAGAAAAGATATAACAAAAAGAAAGTAAAACGCCACCGCAGACGGTTAACGTCAACGCGGCATTTTTGGAATTCTTTTTTTTTGTCAACGCCCTAACCCTACGCACGAATTGGTTTCAAATTTTGTTCTGCATATTACAACCATCATCCTAATAGCAGAATCATATTCGACAAGCACGATAAGATACTACGCAAACGATACCTACCTGGATTTACCCATCCCGATACATTGGGGATAATAATATTGAGTGGATATACCTACAGTTTTTTTTTGTTTTGTCCCTTCGATTACGCACAAATATGCACAACGGCACCACGCACAATTCAAGAGCACCTAATAAATAAACGCATAACATACACATGCGTATGAAACCTTATCGAGCGCACATTCAGCGCAACCAAATCTACGAGAGATAAAGATACTGTTCGCCGCAACAAACATATTCTGGTTCGAGCAGCGTTATTCGTCGAAAAGCAAATCTCTCCAGTGGAGTTATTTTGTGAACGCCGACCAAATCCCTGTTTGTATTTCGTCATCGTCGTCGTCGAATCTACGCAGTAAATCTTCGGAGATTAAGTTAGTTTTAAGATAGGATTTCCTTCTTATTTTAGCATCTAAGTTTGTCTTTCTCTTTACGGATGTAAATGTGGTCATTTTTATTGAAAAGCCTAATCAATCAAATCAAATATCAGTGCGAACTATTAGTGCCTAATTTTGAGAAAACATTTTATTTTCGAATCAAATCACGAACAATTTTGTTGAACACGAGAACGACAGAGATCGCATAAATAAACAATTATTCGACCAAAAGAGAAGAATCGCAACGAAAAGAAGTAACGAAAGTCATATCGAAACCAAACATCAATGACCTACCCCAACTTTTTTTTCATTGCCCATACATTTTCATTTGACATACATAATATAATACCTTTCATTTAACAGCAATTGCTTTTCAGCTAGTACCTGGACGAGAGCAGTGCACTACCCTCCGGAAGGTCTGGTTTAGTTTTTTTTATTAAATTTCATTTCCATACATAATTACATTAATCATATACATATATATTTATTGAACATAGATATTTCATCCTCATTTTTATACCTTTCCCTTCCCATCCTACTACATCTGAGTGACGGTGCCGAATTGGAATCGTTCACGGAATCCTAAATAACGTACCCTTGGACAAACGGTCCATAATTTTTTTTTTGAGGGTGCTTGGGTTTCATTTGGTTTTGTTGTTGGAATTTTTGATCGCGTAGCTATACGTTAAAGTTTCATTCGTTTTGCTTCGGGTTTTTGAGAAAAGATTCTTTTTGTTTGTTTTTTTTTGAAGAAGTATATGCATACACATACGCAACAGTCGTCTGTAAATAAAGTAAATTCGGTAAATAAATGAATATAAGTCAATGTGATTAGCTTTGATAGATAATTATATTATTATCAGTCACATTATTGAATGGAATCGGACGGAATCCGATATTTTTATTTTCAAAGAGACAATACGTGTTTGAAACAATTAATTTTTTTTGTATTGAGTAAATTTTCGCTACATAATAATTACCTATCGGTCGCGAACAGTAAGGCTAGAAAGTAGTGATACTTTTTCGTGTCCTTGATAGTTTTTTTTTATGACAGTTCGCTTAGTTCAGTTTTATATGAAGTTTAGTTATTCATATACTTTTTAATTAACAAGATTAAAGTTCTTTCAGACCATATTAGATTTAATTACGAATATAGTATTTCATGATTATATTTCTTTTTAGAAGTAGCGTATGTAAGATTTTTAGAGTTAAGTTAAGTAAAAATAATTAAGTTTCTTTTTAAGAATTTTGTTATTTAGATGAATAAATAAGTTAATTAATACGTTTTATTTTATAACGTTGATGAAAATTTTGCTTTTCATTTTCTTTTTGAAGTTTTGAGTCGTGGACTTCCTGTTATTGAGACAGGACGTTTGGAATTTATTATCCTTGGTTGTACATAGTTATTTCTGATGGACTAAGGTAATATTTTCGTGGGGGATGGGACATTTCGCTGAGTGAACAACGTAGGAACGGACAGTTTAGGATGGTAGCAGTACGCAACGGAGTTATGTGAGCTAGTGAGTTTACATTGCTTGAGTTAGATTGGAGTTAGGAGTTTATAGGATGTTTTGGAGTTAAAGTAACTCGCTTCGGCGGGTTTTCTTTGGTTAAGGGGTTTCGTAAACATTGTTTTTGGTTAAGGTCATACACGGAACCATGGATCCAGTGGTGAAGGAGTTGGTATAATTCCCTCCTCATTGGATATGGGTGGGTTTAGAGACCTTGGGGGTTACATTTCCATCTTCAGTATCCCCCCCCCCTCTTTGGACAAATTCAGTCACCCTGTCCAGGAGATCTTCCTATATTAACCGATACTAGGGAAGAATAGATAAATAGGGTATCGCATTATTAATTACATCATTATAGTGCACAATGGTAGCTGAAGGGGCCATGTAGATAGAGATTGTTTATTCGAAAGAGACGTCATTTAGGGTGTTTAAGCTTCAACCGGTAGACTTGATACCTGTCGCCACAAGCGGTGTTTGTATGGGCAGCCCTAGGATTCATAGAAGTAAAGGAGGTTCGGAACATCAGAACCATATGGTCTGCGATATCAAAACGAGGTAACAACCGTCGTGATCGCATTGCAAGTTTCCACCCCTGGACTGAGCATGGCAGGGTGAAGCGCAGGCCAGCCGCGGTGCTAGATCCACGACACCCTTTCGCTGTCCGACGACTTTATAGACCTTCGATTGAGGAAGCTACTCTTGAGATGAGTGTTCTATGTTGTCGTGGGATTGAAGGGGCATGATTAAATGGAATGTAAGGATGCAGCTTCGGGACTCTTTCGGACTACGAACGGGACATGTACGTACTAACCTCGTCTCTATAATTGCCTATTTGGTCGGGAGGATACGTAGGTATGTCTCCTAGGTATTCACAGGACTGGGCGTGGTTCGAGTTAGGAAAGTATATGATCTTGTTTAAAGTTCGTGGAGGTTTGTTAGTGGTTTTTCTAGTTCAGTTTAGTTATGGTTTAGTAAGAATTAAGGATACCTGAACATCGGAGGTATAGGAGAGAGTGTGGTCTGGGGGCTAGCCTTCGCCTAGTCATACGATTCTAGTAGCTTGATCGGGTGTATGACAGGTGGGACTAGGTCTCAGCCCGCTCGAAACATTTCGGTAGTGAGATAATTCTTGAGTTAAATTTTAGTTTGAGGTTTGATGCCCTTGGTCCGAGGTGACTTCGGGATCAGTTTTAGTGCTTTGGTCTATGTCTGGTCACATTAGTCACAGGTATGGTGGTCTGCCGTACACGTGATTGAATGGGACCGTCCTCTTACATTTGTATTCTGTTTATTATCTACGTTACAGGTGGCGCTCAACTTGGGCATAAGATTTACATGCCCTACCAGCCCTATTTGTGCGCTCAGATATAATTATCTTAGTTACAGATGGCGCTCAAGGTGAGGCTAAGTTTTCAAGTCTCATGGGCCCCGATTGTGCGTTGGATGATGGATAGAAGCATCTGTTCTGTTCATAATTTCAATTTCCATTTATTATCTTAGTTACAGATGGCGCCCAACGTGGGGCTCGAAATTTATGTGCCCTACCAGCCCCATTTGTGCGCTAAGATATTATTATCATTCTCTCATTTCATTATCTTAGTTACAAACTTCGGGTTGATGCTACGAGTACAACTGAACATTGCATAATACACACAAAGCAAAGAAGAAAACTGCAATTTAAAACCGCTGATCGGCTTAATCTAAAATTTTGCAAGACATCAGCAAAATTAGTTCGGAAAGAGAATTAGAGGTTGAAACACCGATTATTCAAGTAACTAGTTTTTTTTATTTAAAAGTTTAAAATACCACTGAGTATAGTTTTTTTTTTTTGGTTTAAAACAATAAAATTCAAAGTATACCTACCTGCTATACCTATAAAGAATAAAATGCACGACTGGGTCGCACGAACTTGCTCTAATGTGTGACAGTGGTCTTGGGGCTTGAGATTTTGATAAAAATGAATTTTTCAAAATTCTTAAATAAATACTTAAACTAATTTGAGCTGAAAAAAAGTACGCCATTTTATTTCTTTTATAAATTTGAATTTATGAGAATAAATTTATAAAAATCTGTGGAGCGATTTTTGAGAAAAAAAGTTTTTTTTGAAAAACTTTTTGAAAAAATTTTTCAAAAAAAATTAAAAAACGCCATTTCATAGGTATATTCAGCAAATACATTTATTTAAAATTTTTAGAAAAAAATTTAATAAGCAGTTTTCAAAATATTAATTTTTTAAATTTTTTTTTTTAAAAATGCTTTTAAAAATACAAAAAAATATTTTTCAAAAATATTGGTATGCAATACAAATTGAGCTACCTACAGCTATATGTGTGTGAAATTTCGAAAGAATCGGTTTAGTCGTTTTCGAGTTAGTCGAAAGCAAAAAAAACGGTCCTATGGAAAGTACCTTTCTTAGCCATTTTTAAAAAAAAATTTTTCAGCCATATGATTGGTCGTACCTAAAATCAAACACTGATTTTTTTAAATCGAAATCGTTTGAGCCGTTTTTGAGAAAAATAAGCTTTAACGTAACGGTTGTATGGCAGGTACCGTTATTTTTTGAGCTAAAAAAAAATTTTTAATTTCCCCTCTGTATAATACCTAAAAAAGTCTATATACCAAGTTTGAAGCAATTCGGCCCATCCGTTTGGGCTGTAGAGGTCTCTATACATAAAATAAGTAACGCGTTAAGTAAAATGATAGTGTCAAAAACAGTGAGGGAGGATACGAGTAACATGAATTGGTTTAATCAAAGCTTATTAGATATGAAGCAAATGAAAATCTATCTCCACCAAAGGGCTGCCTGGACGAACAATGCGGATGACTGGAGTAGATACAGGCTTTGTCGGAACAAGTATGCGCGTGAACTTAATCTTGCAAAAAATAATTTCGTCGCGAACAAGATTGATCAAGCCACTGACCAAAAAACAATGTGGAAAACAATAAAATCCTTAGTACTTAATGAAGAAAAAAATGATATCGTTGAAATAGTGGGTGATAATAATATTTCTATAAAAAATAAAAAAGAAATAGCTAACGAGTTGAATCGATTTTTTGTTGAAAGTGAAATACAGATTGAAGAGTATAAAAATTTAATAACTGTAAATAATGAAATTGTATTCAAGTTTAAACCTATACAATTGAGTGAGCTAAAAAGAACAATAGAACAAATGAATAATAAGAGAGATTCTAAAGGTTTGTCAATAAAAATGATTTTATGTGTGTGGGATATTTTAGGAACTCATTTTTTAAATATAATAAATGAATCATTACGAACTGGAATATTTCCTAATTATTGGAAGGAATCAATTGTAGTTCCCATTGAAAAAGTAAAAAAAACATTAAAACCTGCAGAATTCCGTCCTGTTAATATGCTCATGTTAGAAAGCAAGATACTGGAAAAAATAGTTCATAAGCAATTGCAAAACTATATGGAGACTAATCATTATCTGAGTGATTACCAGTCTGGATTTAGACAACAACATAGCTGTGAATCTCTCCTTAATCTGGTTGTAACACAATGGAAAACTGAGCTGAATGAAAGAAAAGTAATTGTTGCTGTGTTTTTGGACTTTCAAAGGGCTTTTGAAACAATCGATAGAAGTATACTACTACAAAAATTGGAACGATATGGTTTAGGAGGTGTCGAGCTGGGATGGATAAGGAGCTTCTTATTAAATAGAACGCAGCGTACTAGAGTGGCTAGCGAACTGTCCGATGTACTGGAGGTAAATCTTGGTGTTCCACAAGGAGCTGTTTTGGGGACACTACTTTTTATGATTTATATAAATGATTTTGAAAAGGTCCTTCATCATGCTAAAGCCAGACTTTTTGCCGATGATACTTTATTATATGTCACTGGAAAATCTGCTGAAGAGTGTATCGATAAACTGAATGAGGATTTGATTAGAGTAAAATGTTATCTTAATATGAATAAATTAAAACTAAATACATCTAAAACTAAAGCATTGATAATTAATGGTGATTCCGTCCAGAATATAATAATTAATAATGAAATAATTCAAAAAGTTGAAGAAATAAAGTACTTGGGTGTTATTTTAGATAAAAAACTATGTTTCGAACCACATATTAATTATATTTGTAAAAAAATTGCAAAGAAAATTGGTTTTTTTCAAAGAATAAGACGTAGATTATCAACAATATCTGCCATAAATGTATATAATGTTATTATAAAGCCTCATTTCGAATATTGTTCAACTATACTTTTTTTGGGAAATAATCAAATGTCAGAAAGACTTCAAAAATTACAAAATAGAGGAATGAGATGTATTTTATTGTGCAATATGTTAACACCTATTAGAGATATGATAAATTGTTTACAATGGCTAACTATAAATCAAAGAACAATTATGAATGTATTAATGTTTATTTTTAAAGTAAAAAACAAAATGTTACCAACGTATTTATTCAATCAAATAGTTTATGTATCTGATGTACAACCATACAATTTAAGAAATGCTAACGATTTTAGATTGCCCTTCTTTACAACGAATAGATGCCAAAATATGTTGTTCCATAAAGGTTTTCAATTATTTAATAGTTTACCTAGTGATCTAAAGACTGAAAATAATGTGATTTCATTTAAAAAAAAGTTAATTTTACATGTAAAGTTTAATTATATTTAACATAATTTATATTATTTTCTTTTTATTTTATATTATATATATTTTTTTGTAACAAAATAGCTGAAGCTAAATAAAGTATCAAATCTAAAAAAAAAATCTATCATACAGACAGACAGACAGACATACAGACGGACAGAATTTTTAGACCATCTTTTTTCGTCTTCGCTATCATCGTAATGTCATGTTTGATTGTTATCTCAAAACTTTTTTTTTCGACGAATGCATAACTTGCCTTATAGTACCTATAATCGCAAGTAAAAAGCAGTTACCAGTGACAGTGAAAAAGAAAATTACAGCCTTAGTTCGTTTGGTGAATACAGAGGAAGCGAAAGGTAGCGGATTGGTCTTTTCCATTTTTATTTTGGATTCAAATCTTTATGGGGTTGAGTTTGATTTTAACTTTTTGTTTTTTTTTTTTTATAAGAATCAAACGTGGCATTCATGTAGCATGTAGGGTTCAGAATGAGACTTGCGGCCAACTTTTAATTTGTGGATTTTTGTCTGGACGCGGTGTTTTCAAACACAACACGGAACGAGAGAAGCAATAAGTATGAAATCAGGAAATTTAAAATTCGCCCGTGATTAAATATATAAGTTCCATAAAGAGATACCTATTAGAAAAAAGGTTACCTTTAACAGTCTGCGTATATAGGGACAGAGGAAACCCCTACAACAGAAGGTTTTTAGCCCATACAATGAATATGAAAATATTTTCTGTTTTATCCCAGTGTAGTGACTAGTTCCAAAGACTAAGATGGCTGGGCCATGTAGAGCGAATGGACATCGACGCTCCAGCTCGTACAGTCTTCAACGCCAAACCCGAGGGAGTCAGAAGCCAAGGTAGACCTCATCTTCGATGGAGTGACCAGGTAGAGGGAGACATCCGTCAACTTGGAGTACGAAATTGGAGAAAGCAGGCTAGAGATCGAGCCGGCTGGAGGGGCATTCTCAGCAAGGCCTTGGAGTACCACGCTCCAGTGGCGCCAACATAAGTAAAGACTAGTTCCAACAATAAACTCTGTTTGTAAATCACGCCAATGTGGTCGAAACCATCTTCTTTATTTTTCGTTCTGAGCTTCTATTAAGCTCAATGGCTTTATAAAGAATTGTCAAGTCTTTGCGGTAAGGCGGTAAGGCCTCCGTAGCAGACATTCTAATTCCTTCCCTTCTATATCCTGATCCCATTCCCACGGACCCCTCCTCCTACCTAGGTCCCTCCCGCTCCTATACTTCCAGAATCCTACCACCATCCTAACTCCGTTTCCTCTTCTTTGCCTTCATTTCAAAAACTTACACATAGGTACATAATGTAAACTAAACCTTAATAATAATCCTTGGTTGTGGAACTTTTTCGTAATCGTTTAAAAACACTTTGTAACTATGTACCATTATTATTGTACTAAATATGTTTCTTGATACCTACCCGGGCTGCTTAACCAGAATTTATGTGATGTGACTATGTATCACTTATTACAAATCAACTTATCTGATTCCACCCGTTTTTCTGGTATGGAAAATACTTAGATGACTAAGACCTTTTGAACACGAACTAATCTCTACCAATTGACATTCCCATTACAACTTTGAAATTGCAAGTCCTCCTAAGCACTTACATACCTAGAACCTAACTGCCTTTGAAATGGATTGATGCCTCTCACCAGCAACAAATAATATGCCAGTTTTTACACTTGTTATTGGATGTTTATAAATTTTATTTTCTCAAAAAAAAAACTAAACAAAATAATATTTACATCAATAATGTTTGTAAAAAAAAAGGAAATAAATTTCTATTCAAAGAGAAAAAAGTAAAATAAAAACAAAATTGGTTTTAAATAAGATTAATTTATACAACATTTGGGCGACAACATTTATACATAATTTTTATTTTTTTTTTTTTCAACCCAATTCTTTAATGTTTAATACTCTTTCTAACAGTTTTTGTGTATGTCTTAAATTTGATTAGAAATTGATTAACTATTTATGGAACAATTTGCTTTTTAAGCAATCAAACAAAAAAAAAACACATGAAAAGCATTCTTAGTTGTCCTTCTTCATTCTGGTTGAAGTCATCCTATAGATGATGGAGTCCCTTCCTGGATCCATGGAGCCAATAGCATAGCAGATGGCAAGCAGGGAGAACCCAAGCACTACCATGAACCACAGGATGATGTTGAAGATCACTGGGTAGTCTTCATCGTAGTAGGCCGCTAAGTTGAGAGATTTGGCCTAGAAACCAAAGTGAATGAAAATTATTCAAGATTCTTTAAACAAGATAAGATCAACCAACTTACCGATGCTGCATCGCCTGTCTCACGCTTTGCTCGATTTGGTTCAGACTTTTCGGTAACAGCAATTATTAGTTTGTCTGCCTTGGGGGACTGATTAAGTTTTTCAAGGATGTTAGCCACGATTTTGATGGCTTCGGCCATAGCTGGTGACTTTTCTCCGTGGGTCTTGGCAATCGGTTCTAATGAAATATGAGCAGTCACCATTGTTGGTGGCTGTTGTGAGGCCAAAACTTTTTCGATCAATTCCAACAAAAGAGAGATTTGGGTGAGGAATTCCTTGTCCGCCAAATGCAAGTCTGGTTTCAAGAAATTTGTTGACTTGAAGGGTTCTACTTTGGCTTTCATCTCGCCAAACTCGTCGGTTATTTTGTCTACAGCTTCACTCATTTGGTCGAAGTCCACCATAAAATAATATGACTCAACCTCAGAACTAAGAGCATTTATGGATTCCCGAGAGGAACTGCCAGTCAGTTGGTAAGACTTTGGCTGGCTCTTCAGGTGTATCTCTGGAATGCCAGAAAATATGAACACAAGCGCGTTTTTGGCAGGGCTAAAGGGGTCAATAATGTAAAGGCCACCCCATTTTATGGCATCATCCACCCAGTTGCCTAAGCACGCGGATAGGACATCGCCAACATTCTCACTGGCCAATTTCTCACTTCCCCGGAATTCTAGTGAGTTTGGGGTATCCAGAACGTACAAATTTCCAGATGCCTTAACTGCAAAGTATACAAGTTCATTAAAATATAAAGAAACATTTCAACCCTGGTAGGCTAGGTACATCAAAGATGTGATAAGAAATAAAATCAATAAGGATGGGTTTTTGTTTTTTTCTTTTTCAATGTTCGAAGTGGAGCAGGCAAGGTATTGAATAATCATTATTAATATTTTATAAATTTACTTACTTGCAACAATGCAAAGAGCCAAAATCACAAAAGTTTTTAACATTTTTTATGATTTTATGAAATTTTTTTGATCATATGACAAGACGACGACAGTGTTCACTTCAAGACGATGAAAAATTTTCCAAGTGACAGTTTTAATTTCATAAGATTCCATTGGAAATGATATGGCGTCACGTGAAGAAATTTAACGAATAGGAGTGATGCCAATTATACAGATTTTGCTTACACAATATTCGTTACTTCGTGACCACACGTGCAAGTAGCTGGATATCAAATAATTGAGTATTGTCCTAATGTCTTGTCTGCGTGCGAAGAAACTAAAACGCAATCAGGTGGAATGAATTGTTTCATTTTGAGTGACTTAACAATCAGCCGATACGTAAAACGAGTTTTCGTCAGTAAAATTATTTTATGTTGTTCTTTACCAATTTGCATATAAATTTGCAAAGAAATTTAAATATAGCAAAAGACAATTTTTACTGATGAGTTTTTACTGATTTCTATAACCAGCTCAATGGAATGTTTGAACGCGTTTTGAGATAAAAAAAAATATAATATAATATGCAAATCGATAACGATAACATAAACTAATTTATTTTTTTAAAAATGTTGATTCGGAAGTGCATTTTTAGTGCAAAACTAATGTAATTGAATTTTACTGACGAAAACTCAGTTTACGTTTATCATGGCACCCAAAATTAAACAATTCATTTCACCTGATTGCAGTCTAGTTTCTTACTGTTCCGTTCATCCGAGAAAAAAATTACTGATGCATTTGAAACCAGACAGAAAAAAAAGACTGGATGTGTTGCTATTATCATTGCTTACTGACATCATTTTACTAATCGCAGTGACAATCACACAAAAAAACTCTTAATTCTTTTGATTTCATTTTTAACTGATCAATTTTTACTGATCGCCCCCAAGGACCAATAAGATACAGACCACCAACTCACTGTATGGTTTCTCTTTTTGCCTACAAGCTAAAAATCAGCTGATTTGCCATTTATTTTGAGAGTGTGACGCTCTCCCTTGCTTTTAAAACCCATTTAGCAACACACCTAAAAAATAAATGGCATACGCAGATATAGTTGCCATTACAAAATGCACAGAGACAGATGTACACGTATTCATAGACAGGAAAAAATATTTCGAGAATGTTTCAGGCAAGAGGAGTACGAGTTGGCGGTCTGTATATTGGTCCGTGATCGGCCCTTATCAAACTTGGCCAAATCACCAATTGTAACGCCACCCTTAAGTTAGAACTCGTTTGTTTTCGTCAGTGATGCCAATGTTATTTTTAATAACGGGACTGTTACGTAGGGTACACACTATCGATCATGAGGGACGGATAAGGAATGATGTCATTTTGGAAGGATAGGTGTCGTGTACACCACGGACTAATAAGATACAGACCACCAACTCACTGAATGGTCTCTCTTTTTGCCTACAAGCTGAAAATCAGCTGATATGCCATTTATTTTGAGAGTGTGACGCTCTCCCTTGCTTTTTAAACCCATTTAGCAAACACACCAACAAAATAAATGGCATACGCAGGTATGGTTGCCATTACAAAATGCATAGACAGAGATGTACACGTATTCACAGACAGGAAACAATATTTCGAGGGTGTTTCAGACAAGATTAGTACGAGTTGGCGGTCTGTATTGGTATGTGGTGTTCACATTATCAAACAAGTTTCTTGTCATTCACAGCAGCCCCGTTCTCTTTCTGCAATTTTGTACGAATCCTTATATAAATTGCACTATAACGTCAGTCAGACTCCGATTTTTATAGATATAAGCAAGTACGGGAACGAGACTTGTTTTAATTTTTGTTTACATATTTTTAGTTTTTGATATTTGATTTTTTTGACAAAACCTTCATTATCATTCGTATTTTCTAAAACGTATTTATCTGCTTTTTTTATACTGTTTCATCACTTCACGAAGCTCTTTGCAGCTCCCTTCTTTTTTGTCACGTAACAAATACTATCCGCAAGTTATATCCCACAATGGGCGGCTTGATTTATAGCATTCTATAAATTAGTCTAAAAATACTCTATCGGAGTCCATTTTTATATTACTAAATCACAACCTTCGCACGCGTGGTTATGTTTTAAATGATGTTGAACGTTTTTTTTGTACACATTATCGAACAAATCCACAAGCACTCACTAAAAATATTCCAATTCCATGTATGTAAGCTGTAAGATATCAATTTAAGAAATAAAATTTAAATCTTTTTTATGGAAAAGACTGTTCTTGTACTTACAAATAAAAGATCTCAATTACTAAAAAAAAACACAAAGTGAGAGGGAGCCCTAAAGTAAGAATTTCTTTTGTTTTCCAACAGTGATGCCATTTATGATACTGCAAGCTGTAAACGCATCTTTTTGTGACATTTCATTCGGCTGAAAATTTTTGTGTGCGTTATCAACAGAATTATTTTTGTCTAAAGTTTTTTCTTTTTTTAATGTAAAAATAGAACAATTTATCTAATAAAAACTATTTAAAAATATTCACTAATATCTCATAAAAGTATTAAACATGTTTTCCCACTAACAATATATCTTAAAACCCCCATACTTAAGTTTTCATTTTCTGTATGAGCAGAGTGCCTGCAATGGATTCGGATAGTGATGATGATGGCTCCGGCAGTCAAGGAAGCTTTGATATGACCGGAATTCTTTTCGGAAACATTGATTCTGATGGTAAATTAGTGGATGATGTTGGAAATGCATTTGATCCTGAAACAAAAAAACACCTTGCGTCGCTTTCGAAGTAAGTAACAAAGATTATACAACTACCGGCTTTAGATCGGTACAAATTCATGTATCAACTAAATATCTTGTTCTAGATTTGGATTGAATTCCTTGCTCCATGAAGTAATCGAAAATGGAGATCGAAATGATAAAAATAATGACGCGCTATCCGATGATGAAGACGGTCAAAAAGATGAAGATGCTGTTGATTACTCGGATATCACTGAAATGTCCGAAGATTGTCCACAGTCACCGCCAAAAATGCTCGATCTCGATGATGCTATACCAGCTAGCAAAGTATCAGCAGATGGTAGGTTTGTTTCAGAGTTTGTTGCCTCCTAAAAACATACCTTTTTTTCTTAGGTTTAAAAGTCGACGATAAGGAACTTATGCCTCCTCCAAGTCTTCCTGTGCGAAGCACTTCCATATCTGAAGGTTCCAAGCCAGGAGAAGCTGTCGAAACCGACAAAAATGGCGATAAACGTGAGTGATTCAAAGACTAACCATCATTTCTATTTAATTTTCTCGTTCCTATTAAGAATCGGACAAGAAACTGGACACACCATTGGCAGCTATGTTACCTTCCAAGTATGCAAATATTGACGTAAGAGAACTGTTTCCTGACTTTCGACCAGATAAAGTGCTTCGGTTTTCACGACTCTTTGGTCCTGGAAAGCCATCCAGTTTGCCCCAGATCTGGCGCAGTGTCAAAAAAAGGCGAAGAAAGCGAAAGCAATCTCGAGATCAGAAGGTAAGACATAAATTAATTTTTTTTTTTCATGGCTCTCAATGTATACATGAACCTGTTTTAAGAACGCTAATGCTGGATCAGATTCGACGAGTGACTCAGAGGAGCCAAAGCGCAAAGGCTTTGGTTTCCATTATGCCCCAGCACCGAGCAAAGAAATGTGCATGTCTGATGACGAGGATAAGCTGCTGCGGGTTTCAAATAGCGAAGATGTTCGACACGAAGGCACTGATAATGGCGAAAACAATGAAAACAAACCGAAAGTTGCTGACTGGCGCTATGGTCCCGCACAGATTTGGTACGATATGTTGGAAGTTCCTGACTCCGGTGATGGCTTCAATTATGGATTTAAAGTGCGTGATAAGAATGCTAAAGTGGATCCAAAAGAAGAGGAGGAAATCAAGGGAGAGGCGATTGCAGAGGATGCTTTTCTTATGGTCTCGCAATTGCATTGGGAAGACGATGTCGTTTGGGATGGCAACGATATTAAAGCTAAAGTACTACAGAAGCTGAATTCAAAGACAAATGCCGCTGGTTGGCTTCCATCAAGTGGTTCGAGAATATTTCAACCTGGTAAGTCGTTGCCTGTTGCTGGAACGAATCCTGGGAAGATGCCACTTTCGAATGCGCCAATACAAGGAAAGCAAAAGAATTCAATGTAAGTAGAATAAAGATTATCTAAAGGAACTTACTTCACTTCTTGTGTTTGATGTATTTAGGTTGCTCTTCTTATTCTGGTCGTAACTCGGCAGCTTTTTTGTGTTTGCAGAGATACTTAATTTTTCAGTCCTGAATCCATATATTTTCAGTTGTGTGTTTGGAACTGATCGCCATATCCTGCAACTCCGGTGAGGGTGTAGACTCTAGAGCGTCATGTAATCTCTATTCCTTATGGTCTGCGGACTGCCACGCCAGCTATAGCTATTCTTAAAATTGCTTTTTTGGTAATTACACAACAATATCGTTTTTCCGGTCCCTAAAAGGGGGTGAGTTTTCCCCAGAGTTTAAATAAACGAAAGTAGAATTCTATGCGTTGTGGCGCGGTCTGCTTTTAAAAACTTGGCTTTTGAACTACTTTGTTGAATTTGAAGAGTTCATTAGCAGTTCGGACCTCTTCTGCTGTTAAAAAGGGTTTGATGTCAGACCTTTTTATTTGCCTCCACATCGCGTCAATGTCAGTATGTATAACTTTAGACTCAAGACAACCAGGTGATGGCGTCTACCTACGTAGTCATTTCTGTCACTGCGGGCATCACTCATTAACTTTCTCCATCGCTCCTGTTGCATGATATAAGATTAATTTCAATTTCGGTTTGATTATGAGAAGAGACCCAGGTGATAACTTCTTCCCAAGGAAAAAGAAGCTCTTCCACCTTCTTGTTCTTGGGTGTAGTTGAGCACTGCTTCTGTCACCTTCTCAACAAATCATTTGTATGCTGAACTGTCTGCGTCTTTAACCAGGTGGCCTTTTGAGCTGTTATCTTTAGTCATCTTTTGACGCACACGTGTTTGAAAACGTGTCCCAACAAACCTGGACGCCGATCGATAAGCCTTTTCATCGATTCTAGCTCAGTTGCGCACTTTTATTTTCTTGTCGCTTCCATTTTTTTGTTTGTTTTTTAAGTATTGTGCCAATTTTGTTGCGACTGCCATTACCATGCTTTTCGACATGCTCGACCTTTTATATTCAAATCTGCCGATGAATAGTATTCCTTCCCTAAACAAGCGTCCGACAAATCTTTGTCGTCGCCTTTCTGTACCTCTATTCTTTTAATGCTACACGAAATTTCTAAAACTCTCTTTTATTTACGAACAGCAGTTCAATTCAAAAACAAGAAGCCATAGATGACACCTGGTATAGTATTTTCCCTGTGGAAAATGAAGAACTAATCTACAGCAAATGGGAAGACGAAATAATATGGGATGCTGAGGAAATGGGCAAGGTACCCAAGCCTAAGGTTCTTACCTTAGATCCGAATGATGAGAACATAATTTTGGGAATTCCAGACGACATAGATCCATCTAAAATCAATAAAAACACTGGGCCACCGCCGAAAATAAAAATTCCACATCCTCATGTCAAAAAATCGAAGATTTTACTTGGCAAAGCTGGTGTTATTAATGTTCTTGCTGAAGACACTCCCCCACCACCTCCGAAAAGTCCTGATCGTGATCCATTTAACATTTCAAACGATTCGTAAGTACACCGAAACCAATTAAGCAAAAGAATCTCCTTAATTTAAATCCTATTTTGTTCATTTTAGTTACTACATGCCGAAGACCGAACCCACTTTGCGACTAAAAGTTGGCGGTGGAAATCTTATACAACACTCAACGCCAGTTGTTGAATTACGTGCTCCATTTGTTCCTACTCATATGGGCCCAATGAAATTGCGAGCTTTCCATAGACTACCTTTAAAAAAATTCTCTCATGGAACTTTGGCTACGCCTGGACTACATCCAGTTGCACCTCTTCTTAAGCACATTGCAAAGAAGGCAAAACAAAGAGAACTCGAACGTATTGCTTCTGGTGGTGGTGATGTCTTCTTTATGCGTAATCCTGAAGATTTAAGTGGCAAAGACGGTGATATTATATTGGCTGAATTCTGTGAAGAACATCCACCGCTTATGAATCAAGTTGGTATGTGTTCTAAGATCAAAAACTACTACAAACGTAAGGCAGCAAAAGATTCGGGACCCCAAGAATTTAAGTATGGAGAAGTTGCTTATGCTCACACCAGTCCGTTTCTGGGAATTCTTCATCCTGGTCATTGTATACAGGCGTTGGAAAATAATATGTACAGAGCGCCAATATACCCGCATAACATAAACATCACTGATTTCCTTATAATTCGAACACGCAACAATTATTGGATTCGAGAGATAAATGCATTGTTCACTGTTGGACAGGAATGTCCGCTCTATGAAGTGCCTGGACCGAACTCGAAGAGAGCCAACAACTTCACAAGAGATTTTCTGCAGGTGAGTAATATTTTAAAATGTATTGGAACGGAGAAACATGTGTTCTTTTTAAGACCCAATTGAGGTATAGAATTCCAATAACTCTCTTTCATCTTTCTCAGTCTGTACCTAGACCCCTTAAGACCCAATCAGCAGATACGAGTAAGAGATTGCAAACAAATACTCTTCGCCAAGTTACCATCTGGTTGGATTCACAAAGCTCTGTTATTTCCTCGAGGTGTTTTCCGAAACAATTCCTCAATGTCTTTCCTCTCCTTAACAACCTCGATATGTTTTTGACGATCCAAATACACCATACAAAATAATATAATAGTCCAGTCAAATAAGCAAACAAAAGGGGTCAACCTCAGAATGAGAGATAACAATCTCAAAATTGGTACACACCTTCGTTTTGGTGTTCTAAAAGTTGTCTCAAAAATCTCAACGTTTGTGAAACAAATTTTTGCAATAAAACAAACCATTTTTGATTAAATTAAAAACAAAACAGATTTTCGTGACATTTAAGCTTAAATAACTTACGGCATCGTGGACATGAGATTTTATGAGACTTTTAAAGCAACTTTAAGAACACTAAAAGGAAGGTGTGTACCAATTTTCAACATATTATCTCAGATTCCGAGATGAAACCCTTATTTGACTGGGCTATAAAGCAGATTCGGGTGAGATATTGTATTTTCTTTTAAAAAAGAAAATGTTTTCCTCAGTAAATCATTAAATATGAAGCAAATTAGTACTTGGAACTCGTCTGATTGGAGACGTATAAGAAGTCCTCTTTGAAGGAAACTTTGAATGAAGAGTCGATTTTAATACTTACGTGCTTGAAAATGATACACTTCTTCTTCGTTTTCACCAGCAAAAGCAAACTTAAGCTTGGGCATCCCTCTGGTCTACGTTTCTATATAGGTTCGCTTATGTGAAGGATCATAATCCGGGTTCTATTCATTTTTTGTCAGCAACTCGGTTGCAAACTCAAGTGACGAGATTATTTTACAGTGGCTTTCTTAATTGGAACATCCAATAACCATACCTGTAAGCCTCGCAACGCAACCCATGCGCATCAACATTAAGTTACAAATTTCGTTTGGAAGTTGGCAATGAATTCGTCACCTTTTCGCAAAGTAGCGCAGGAATTTTTGTTGGGGTCTCTCGAATGTAAACCTAATCAACTTATTAAGATGTCCTTATTGTATCCTTTCTAACTGTATTTTGTATAAATCTTTATTTTTAATATTCTCAGGTATTTATCTACCGGCTGTTTTGGAAGAGCAGTGACATGCCAAGGAGAATAAGAATGGATGACATTAAAAAAGCGTTTCCCGCCCATTCAGAAAGTAGTATTCGTAAGCGTCTAAAGCAATGTGCAGACTTCAAGCGTACTGGTATGGATTCCAATTGGTGGGTTATCAAACCAGAGTTTCGTTTACCATCTGAAGAAGAAATCCGTGCAATGGTCTCCCCAGAACAGTGTTGTGCTTATTTCAGTATGATAGCAGCAGAACAAAGGCTAAAGGTAAATTGCATACTTTTCATTTGAATTTCATGTAACATTGGGAATTCAATTGCATTCCAGGATGCCGGTTATGGTGAGAAATTTATATTTGCTCCACAAGAAGACGACGACGAAGAAACTCAACTCAAAATGGACGACGAAGTCAAAGTTGCTCCATGGAACACAACAAGGTAAATACAATCAGCTAGTTTAATAGTTAATGTTTTTAACTTGACTGTCTATTATACTTGTTAGAGCCTACATTCAAGCTATGCGTGGAAAGTGTTTGCTTCAACTAACTGGTCCAGCTGATCCTACAGGTTGTGGCGAAGGTTTCTCGTATGTTCGCGTGCCTAATAAACCTACTGTAAGCTCTCTCTCTTCATCCATTCTTTTTTTTTATATTAATTGTGTATTTTGTAGCAAACGAAAGAAGAACAAGAATCCCAACCAAAACGTACTGTCACCGGTACCGATGCTGATTTGCGTCGTTTGCCTCTTAATAAAGCTAAAGAGCTTTTGCGAAAATTTAAAGTTCCCGAGGAGGAAATCAAAAAACTCTCTCGTTGGGAAGTCATCGATGTCGTACGTACTTTGTCTACAGAAAAAGCCAAAGCCGGTGAACAAGGAATGGATAAATTCTCACGTGGAAATCGTTTTTCGATTGCCGAACATCAGGAGCGTTATAAGGAAGAATGTCAACGTATATTCGATCTTCAAAACCGAGTTCTAGCAAGTTCTGAAGTGCTTTCAACTGATGAAGACGAATCGTCCGCATCGGAAGAATCCGATTTGGAAGAGTTGGGCAAGAATCTCGAAAACATGTTGTCCAACAAAAAGACCTCAACACAACTATCAATGGAGCGTGAAGAACAAGAGCGTCAGGAGTTACTAAAGAAGATCATGGAAGAACGCGAAGGGTCCAATACGAAAAACTCCAAAGACGATAAAGACAAAAATCAGTCTCAAGGATTGGGAAATTCTAATCAAGGAAGAATTCTTAAAATTACTCGAACCTTCAAAAATGCCGAGGGTCGAGAATTCACAAGGGTTGAGATAGTCCGACGCCAGCCAGTAATTGATGCGTACGTTAAAATCCGAACAACAAAAGATGAAGCCTTCATCAAACAGTTTGCTACTCTCGACGAGCAACAGAAGGAAGAAATGAAACGAGAAAAGAGACGAATCCAAGAACAGTTACGACGTATCAAACGTAATCAAGAGCGAGAACGATTAGCTCAGTTGGCTCAGAACCAGAAACTACAACCAGGTGGCATTCCAACAAGTTTGGGCGACCCAAAGAGTTCGGGTGGTTCAGGTCCTTCGGGGCATTCGAGTAGCAAGGATATAAGTCCTTCTCGAAAGAAATTCAAACTGAAACCAGATTTGAAGTTGAAATGCGGTGCATGTGGACAAGTAGGTCACATGAGAACAAACAAGGCTTGTCCATTGTATACTGGCACACCAGGTCCAACGCCTTCTATGAACGTCGCCATCACTGAAGAGCAAGAAGAAGAGATCGAAAAGGAACTCAATTGTGACGACGAGGATTTGGTTAATGTCGATGGCACAAAGGTTACATTGAGTAGTAAACTTCTAAAACGTCATGAAGACGTCAAAAGAAGGACGTTGTTACTTAAAGTTCCAAAAGAGGCTGTCGGCAAGAAACGTCGTCGAATGGGTAGTGAGCTTCATTGTGACTATCTTCAAAGGCACAACAAAGGGGCCAATCGACGTCGCACTGATCCACTGGTAGTGCTTTCGTCTATTTTGGAGGAAATTCTTAATGAACTTCGTGACTTGCCTGATGTTCAGCCATTCATGTTTCCTGTCAATATAAAGGTGAGTTTTTTGTACATGATTTTGAAATAAAGAACTGAGGAAAGGGTGCTTCGTTCTGATAACTTCTGAAAGAACTATGTTTTAAAGCTATCTCTTTTTTCTTTAAGCTTGTTCCTGATTATTATCGTATTGTAACGAAGCCAATGGATCTACAAACTATGCGAGAACACATACGTCAGAGACGCTATCACAGTCGGGAGGAATTCCTCGCCGATGTTAATCAGATAGTTGAAAATTCAACTCTCTACAATGGCTCGAGGAGTTCTTTTACTGCTGCAGCACAAAGAATGATGAAAACATGTTTCGAACAACTAGCTGAAAAGGAAGATAAACTAATGCGTTTGGAAAAAGCTATTAATCCACTGCTGGACGACGACGACCAAGTTGCTCTTTCATTTATATTCGAGAAGCTTTTGAATGGTAAATTGAAATTAATGCCAGAAAGTTGGCCGTTCTTGAAACCGGTGAACAAAAAACAAGTTAAGGATTACTATACAGTTATTAAAAAGCCAATGGATTTGGAAACAATTTCTAAAAATGTTGAAGGTAAAATTAAAACTTTGACTGAGTCCTTTATAAAAAATTCAAAAACAAAATAAACTTCTTTAGCCCACCGATACCATTCCCGAGAGGAATTCATAGCTGATGTTGAGTTGATAGCTACAAACTGTGAACAATATAATGGTGCTGAGTCTACATTTACCAAAAATGCCAAGATAATCCTGGACTACACCAAAAATGCTCTAGAAGAGGTAGTGGACATATTTTTAAATGAATTGTCAAGATTATAAAAATTAAAAATTATTTTTTCTAAAGTTTGGTGAACATTGCGCACAATTAGAACAGAATATCACCAAAGTTCAAGAACAAGCACGAGCAGATGCAGATTTGGATGGCACTTGGGACCAAGATGATCAAGATTTTGACTTCTCTCGCATCAGTCATTCGAGTACTCCCGAACATGAGAATGAATTTGTCGATGTGGAAGGCAGTGATCGTCCGCAATCGGCTGCATCAATGTCATCACAACGTGCAATCGAATTACCACCACCTTCAACAGCTGGACTGAGTGAAATTAAACGAGGACGTGGCCGACCTCGAAAACATCGTGATACTACAATCGAAGAAGGTGAGTTTGTTTTATTTTGCTTACAAATTCGGTCTACAAACATGCTATGTACATTTGGAAAGCACTGGGACTACGATACATACTAACATTGTTTTATTCCTCTACTTCACAAAAATTTACTTCATTTTCATTAAGTTTCTTCCTTCTTCTCGGGGTCCATTGCTGTGTAATTTAAAGCTTTTTGTCATTAATGCTATAAAAAAAAAATAGAAAATCAGCTTCGATTTGTGTTATTTAGTTGGGTATGGAAATATTTAGTGTTGGAGCCGCTTAAAAGTATTCTTTTATAAAAAAAAATGTTTTAGTTTACAATCGCTGTTTAGATGTTGTATTGTACTACTTGTTATGAAATGGTAAATGCTTTTGGTTCGTAAGGTCTTTTGGGAGCTACTTGTACCTTATTTATTTTTTGTGTATACATCCTTCTTAGAATGATATTTGGATTCTTTAACTTTTGTTAGGTCTTTAAGAATCACTGCTTTGAACATTATTTACAATAACTTTTATCTATGTAAATTAATGTTGAATGTAGAAAAGAATTTGCTTCCTTACCGAACGAAGCTATGATCATGATGATGTCGGAAATCGCAGATCAGCTTGTCAAGTTGAGATCAGTCAGTAATTGGGTCCAAGTTTTTTGAACATACCGATGTTTGATTTTGCATTTTAGTTGTTTGTCAGTTGATCTTTCACTAGATCATTAAAAGATTTACACAGAACAGAATCCGGTATTTTAAGTTTGGAGTTCTGATTAAAACCCCTCAACATCCACAAGCCGAAATCACGCTTCTGCCAAACACAGAAGAGTTAGGATAATCACAGCTTTGAATTGCGTGTATTTGGTCCATTGAGAGTAGAGTTTTATTAAGCTTCAAATCTCCACACACAGGACAGGGCACACATGTTTTTAACTGCTCTCAAAGAGTTTCACACCTCTGCAGTTGGCGCAGTTCAGAGTATCTCTTTTCTTGTGGATGGAGCTCACGATGTTGAGTTTCCATTCGGTAGGCATATTTTCGTTCGACTATATATTAGATAAGCGATTATATTATGCTCCATATCCTAAGTCCTCTCCAGCTGCAGAAAGCTGAATCGTCGAAGCATCCTCGTTAGACTTAAATCTAAACATCGCTGCTCGTATTTCTACCTGATCGAATGGATTACTTTGCCTTGCAGCTATAAGTTGTTTTTGCCGTCGGCAGAAGTTATCATTCCCTGTATTTACTCTGGCCTGCAGCATTGTCTTGTTATAGCTGCGTGGTTTCGACAATATAAACAAACATATTTTTGTGTATTTATAATGGTCCCGCATTCACGGGGATATTAATACGCTTATCACGAACGATTACAAGAGGAGCGTTGGATAGGAGATAAAAGAAGATACGGAAGCATATTGGTTTTGAATAAATTTATAAAGTACGCTTAAGTATGTCTGAAATAAGGCTGCAAAGCGTAGTCATTCCTAGCGGAGCGATATTACGGTGAAATTGTTTCGGGGAGGAAATGCAAGGAATCATGGGTAATGTTGTTCCATAGTGTTCGATTTCGATGTGATACGATGTTCGTACCAGTGCCGAAAGGATCCGCAGCAAAATTATTGAATCTGAATTGCACAGAAATGATATCTGCAAAACATAGAAATTGGTGGTCCGGGAACGAAAATCTTGCTCCTATGAGTTGTACATGCGAAGTTTTCTGCACTTTGCAAGTGCGTTTGGAATTTCAAAAGTTTCAGCTGATATCTAATTTTAAATTATTTGAATGCAACAACTGGGCTTGGAATTATAAAAAAAATAAATAAGAAAACATAAAAACTTAATAAAAGTCCGTATGGACCCCATACATTACATTTTTTTTGGCCAAGATCGTTTAAAACATCAATGGCATATTCAAATACACAGCCGATCAAAACTGGCTGCCTCTTGCTATACTAACTTATTCCGACAGTTTTGACTCAATTTCATGTCCTTGGACATAGCTCATCCTTAAAATTCATAGAATTTCGTTAAACTCAAAACATCTCAGTGTTTTTTCTCTGCATTGTAGGGGAATGCACGAAATGTGTCAAATTTTAATGTTTGTATGTATGTTATGATACTCTTTGAAGATTTGACACTCCCTCGCAAGATACAGTACCACGAAAAAAACTTGGATGAAATCAGGGAATCAACCAACAACTGTCGACGTGGCAGTATAACTTCTACTAATCGGTGCACTACTCTTAAAAAAATTACTATCTAAAGAAACAAAAATTAAAGCCCATACATACAATCACATTTAATAGAAATAAATACGATAAAAATATTTGATTTCAGCAGTAGACTTCCAAGGAAGAAACTCAAAGCTTAGTAATTTAGATTTTATTATGTTTTTTTATTTAAGCTTCAATCAAACTATTGAACTTAGCTTTCACTTTGTATTTTTGAGCGTTCTGTTCTACAATATGCATAGTTCGATTGTAAAATAATTGTTGTTCATACGAATTTGTATTTATATAGAGCATGGGTAAATTAAAATTTATTTTCTAGTCAAAATAACCAATGCCGTTAAACGTGGGCGTGGTCGTCCCCGAAAGGATAGCCTTACCTCGAATCTAAGTAATACACAAAATTCTTTTCTGGAGGAAGGTAAGATTTTGTTGATAGATTCTTCGATTGCGTTTTGTTTAAATTTTTTTTTGAATAAATTATATTTTCCTAATACACTTAAACTACCTACATACTTTGTATAAACATTTTTTTAGTTTGTCACACATACTCGTACATGCACATAACAACGTAACAAAAGGGCATATACCTACTTATATGAAATTTAATATTGTTTTTCATTATCATCACGCTTGTCTTGTTCATTTATTTATTTAATTATATTTTAGTATTATTGTGTGTTTTAACTTTTCTATTTTTATTTTGTCTTGTTTATTGATTTTTTGTGTTGTTCTTTTTTAATATTTTTGAATTTGTGTATCAAGGACATGCAAACATTTCCTAGATTTTACAACTATTAATTTTTTTCAATTTTATAGATCTTCAATGTTCCACTGATGATGAAGAATTTGAAGAGGTTATGACAGAAGATGAAGCAGGTGCGGCTACACTTTTAGATCAAGGCGAAAATGGGCCACCAATAGATATTGTCAAAGTCGAAGAAACCGAAATCGGTATAAGCCAACCAGAAGAAGGTATGTTCTAACATATAATGATTCATCAATCATATTGTTTTGTCCTGTAAGAAAAAAAAAATGTAGTGAGCGATGTCAGCAATTCCAAATTCAGAAAACGAAACTTAACTTTTGTATATGAACCCAATAACAAGCACAAATTTGAAAGCTTTGACAAAGTCTAACAATAACATTGAATTTAGTTCCCTGCGGCGCGCGTAGTGGCTAGTGTGTCAAACTACCATGCCTAAGCTTCCGTATTCGTTCTCTGATTCCACCTCTACCTGAAGAAGTGGCAAATCTTCCAAGAGTACATATTATCATGAATAATGTTCATGTCTGTTAGCTGTTCGGATTTAGAGATAAATTAAAGGTTCCTCCCACTCCTACAAAACATCAACGAAAACACAGGAATTGTTTAAAGTGTAAGTCACTGCGCCTCTTCCCCACTTGGACGGGCTGCGCCTTCAATGTATTTATTTAAAGAAGTCCGAGTAGGTTGAAATTGGTGCTCTCTCTCGGTTTCCGAAAGCTGCTGTCGGCCGATCTCCATCTCACTTTTTTTCACAACACGATACCTCAACTGTGCCACGACTCCAAATTCTGGGACAGATCTTCCTTCGCAACTGTTGACCTCCGAATCGCCTTTTACCTTGAGGATTCTATTGAAAAGACTGCTTTTTTATGGTGTCATCGACTTCCTCATAACAGTGTGGCCAGTCCAGTGCAACTTTGTCCGTGTAATATCGAAATCCACTTTAGTTTGTTTAGTCCCAAGCCATAGTGTGTACTTGTATATTGTTCTTTGCCACCGAATTTTTAAGATGTAATGTAGACAACGGTTAACAAAAGCTTGTAAATTTCTCGAGATGTCGGCAGAGCATTTTCACGTTTCACAGAGATGTAACAGAAAACAGATTTGACTTGAATTCAAATAGTATAAAAAAAAAAAAAAAAAAAATTATTCTGATCATTCTATTGTTGACGTCCAAGTCAACATTGATAACTTATACCGAAGCTATTTCGGTAAGATCTTCTTCCTTCTTTCAAAGAGTGCTGTGTGTTGGACTCCACTTTTCAAAGATCAAAGTCTTCTTCACCCCATATTTTCTTCTTCGTTAACACAGACATGACTATTAATCTTCCGCAAAACTTTAGTCTCGAATACCATCCGGCTTGTTCTACTTCCATTGCCGTCGTATCGGATCCATAATAAGGTTGGGGCATTGCAAGATACATTATATGCAAGCGTTTGAATGCCCCTTCTATTAAACAAGAGTAGTAATGTTCATATAAAAACCGTCTCAATAGTAAAAAAAAAAAAACACTACTATTTTCTAAAGGAAACACTGTGCAATATTTTTAACGGGGGGAATAGTACACACTTTCTTTGTTTAAAGTGAACCTTTTTTGTAGTTTAGGAAGATTTTACTTAGAGTTTTAAGATCAGTAATTAGTTTTGTTATTAGTATTATTTCTTAAAACATCGCTCACTACACTCGCATTTCTCATTAATATTAAATAAAATCTTAAATCATGTGTGTGTTATATTTTACATTACCAATTGTATGTGTAACTAACGAAGGACAACATGGAGAGGACGATAGCCAGCAGGCAGCTGAAGCTATGGTGCAGTTGAGTGGAGTTGGCTTCTACACTCAACAGCCTCAAGGTTCCATTTGCTATTTACTTTGTCTTTTCAAACCCCCTGATCCATCCATAATATGTTTTGATTTATTTATTCATTTAGTTTTAATTTCAAATTAATCCAATTAAAAACGTATATCTTCCTTCCCGTCCAACAAAATTTAGCCCTTCAATGTTATGAGATTTGGTCCAATCACTTTAGCATTTCGAATTCAAAAAACCTACCAACAAAAATTCTGTCCCTGACTGGACCTTATCTTAAAATATTGCATTTCTTTTATTGGTTTTGTGTGTTTTTTTTTGTGCTTATAATTATTTTAATTTTTTTTATTTAGATGATTCAATCGACTTGGACCCGAATTATGACCCATCAGACTTCCTTAGTATGGGAAATCGATTGCCCACGTCACAGTCACAAACGGAACAGCCGTTGTCACAGTTCTTACCCAATAACGAACAGCAGTTCCCTGCCGAAGCAGAGAGCGAACCAATACAACAGATGCAGCAACTCCAGGCTCCACCAACTCAGCCGGTTCCTATGTTGATGCCATCAGATATGACAGATAATGATAATGTTGGCATTGATGAAGATCTTGCAATTTCTGACAGTGATGAAGAAGAAGAAAGCAATATTCTAATGAGTAGTATGGCCACTAATGTTGAGCCTTCAACATCACTTCCTCTGGCATCGATGCCACTTCAACCTTGCGAAGATGAAACTGATGTTATCAACAACCTTCCCCTGGAAGTAAAACCTGCAGAGGCCCAAGAAGAAAACGAAGATGATGGTCTTTGGTTTTAAGATTTAAGTTATCATAAAGTAAATGTTATTTTGTTTATTTTGATTTATTCAATTTATGTGCAAGATGTAAATATAACAATTATTTTGGTATTGTTCAAACAGAAATGTGTTGCTTTTAAATCAAAAAGCATATGTATTGCTTTTCTAAGCCTATTTACTATCTTCACTTTTCTCTTTAATCTACTACTGATACATTTCCAAATCTTACACATGGATGTTATTTCCGAAAGCGGATGGGTCTTCCTTAAAGCTTCAATAATGAACGTCTTTAATCTAACATTACACTCTCCATTCACGACAATTTTGTTTTCGATTCCTGTATAACTATTGTGAAAACATTTAAACAGTTTTAAATATGGAAAGAACGGATGAAATTGTCAACAATTTAAATAGGTACCCAAACCCCAAAAGTTTTTGCACAGAATTATCTCCTTAATTTAAAACATTGATGAAAACCCATCTGCAGACACTTTTACTTTAAAATAATAGTTTTGGACATACAATATGTCTCCATTTCAACATATTACATCGATCCAATCAAACACCCTATCACAAAACTTTAAACTTCTTTTTTATTTCAAACTTACTCCGCTTCTATTCTTTAGTAAGTTTACTGAGTCTTGCGAGCCTATTCTCGTTTCTTACAAATTATTTTATACATATTTTTAAATCGAATTTACAAAATAAAAAGTTCTCCCCACAAATCGTGTTACTATTTCTTGAACAAGAACAATTAATTTTATCTACATAAGTTAATAATAAGTGGAATAACAAAATTGATAACTGAAACAAAATTGTCCTTTGCTTGTACATTAATCAAAGTTTGAAAATTTGTTGGAAATAAAACGTCTATTAAAAATGTCTCCTTTCATCATTTTATCGCTGCAATCAAACATTAGCTGTCATGAGACCTTTAACTTCTTTTTTTCCAACTCACTCTGATCCTATTCTTAAGTCAGTTGAGAGCCGTATTCTTATTTCTTAAAAAATTATTTAATATTATTTTATTTTCATATTTTTAAAGTTCTTCCCACAAATCGTGTTACTATTTCTTGAACAAGAACAATTATTTGTATCTACATAAGTTAGTAATAAGTGGAATAAAATAATGATAACAGAATCAAAATTTTCCCTTTTTTGTACATAAATTTATAGAAATTTAAAAAAAAAATTTAAAATATTTTAAAATGTGGTTCTTTCTAAAATCCTTTGACTCGCTAAAATCGGGCCATACCTATGCCAGCGAGAAATTTATACTCAAAGAATTAAAAAAAAAGTAAATGATAAGTTTTTGTGATCTTTTATCGATAAGGTAAAATTAACTTTTTGCTACAGGTCAAGACTCAAGCCCACAAAAAGTTACATTTATTTTGAATTTCAAAAAGGTTATTTAACACAAGAATAAAATTAACGATTGAGTCGTTCGAAATTGCTTTTATGTTTAGTAATTAATAGGGCTATGTATTGTATGTACTATATAATGTGCTTTGAAAAAATTTAATAAAAATTATTTTGAACAATATTTAAATATTTTTTAATTAATGGTGTGAGAGTTTTTGGTATTCAATGATATTTCATAGCCAAATGCACATCTAGTGAAAATAATATTGAAAATCCAGTTTGTTTTTTAAATACTTTTCGAACAAATATTTTGAGTTTTTCTGAGTAAGTAATAGCATACTATCCATTGGTTTCACTCGGGGAACCACTCATTCTGAAAACCAATATAACAAGCAAAATCAGTTCTGTTTGATTTGCAGTATTCGCAGGCATCAGTTTCACAAATTTTGCCGATTCGCGGTATAAACGGATTTTTACTGGTTCCTGGTATTAAATACCACTCACTCAACTTCGTTGCGGACCTTCGACGTCTTCATCGCCAGATTTGGATTCAACAATATGTCACATTTGTCAATATTACCAAAACTTTCGGCGTTGCTGCATGCGAATAGACATTTCCCCAATGAATATTCTATGGGTGACATTTGAGTTATATTTGTAATTGTGCTTCTTGAGTGGATTCTGACTTCAAATCCCAGAAGCAAAATTCTCCTCTCAGAATCGTCAGATTGGATTGTCATAGCTTACCAATAGAATGGTTTCAGAAAACTTCCGGATGCTTCTTTTCCTCCAATGGAAAGTGCTATATAAGTAAGTAGGTACAAACAAATCTGCAGTTCACATCTGAGAAGAAAAAACTTAAATAATTCAACGAAACTAAAATTTTGTTTTTTAAAATATTAAAAATCAGAAAACTGACACGAAGCACCTATTAATTGGGTTATAAAATATTTTATTTGTTCAAAATTGTATTGATAAATCCGAGGCAACGGCAGTAAGTAGTAAACACAACAAAACAAGATGAAAGAATGAAAAGGAAGTAAGAAAGAAAAAGATGAAAACACTTATTTAGAAAATTTCCAAATTACCTCATTTCGGCCCAAATGAAAAAGTAGTACCTATTACGTGATAGTCACAAAGTAAAAATTTTGTCTTTACAAAGTCGTTTACACATGTAACAATCACATTTTTGTGACTATTTCAGTAGATAACTAAATAGCTATCAGAAAAAATAGTAAAGACAACATTTTTCAAATCACAGCCGAATCAATCCACCTCAGAATTTAAAATTTTAATAGGAAAGGAAAAGTTTGTATGCACCCTGTTGAAACGAAAATTCACTAACACACGTAACATAACGTTACGACATGTCACGCCGAACTTGAATTTTTTTCTTTTTTTTTTTTGACACAAGCTAAAAGTCAAAAGTAAAGAAAAAATCCACAGATGATTTTGTTGACCTACGATATTTTATTTTGGTCAGAAAATATGCAGTAATATTCTTAAAATACTAGAATTAACAAATTGAATCACACGTACCTACTCGATTCGACCAAGACCGACACCATTCAACGATTTAACAAAGCATCCCAAGCCGAAAATGGCAGAGTTAAAAATGAAAATATCAAACTCCTACGAACGTTTTTGTGATTACATGCAAAAAGATACAAAAGGCGCTGAGGTAAAATAAAAAGATTCTAAAAAATGGACAAAGGTTTATAAAAAATTGTGATAATTCAAGAGCAAACAATCGGCAGATTCCTTTTTATTTTTTGTTACATAATTTCAGATTGGAATCTACGCAGCATCGGGCCTTTTATTTGCCTATGCATATTACAAAATCCGTCCGGTAAGATATTTCGAAAACTTTTTTTCAAGAATTAATGATTGACTTTCTTTTTAAACAGATAACAAAATTTGGAAAAGGCACAGATATTCCAAAAACATTTATCCGTAACAAAATAACCCAATTCGGGAAAATCGAAGCGATCGATCCGAGTTCAAAAAGTGGACCCTTTCTGCTGGTGAATCACAAACCACCACTTGGGTTCCTAGTTCCTTTCACAAAACAACTTCCAGTTAAAGTAAGTTCTAGTCAGCTGCAGATAAAACAGTTGAATTCACTAATCTTGTTCATTAAAAATAATAAATTGCAGCTACCTGGTGTGGCTGTCAATGCTAATGGTTACTCTTGGCTTCAAACTGTTGCTGTTGGCAGGCGTATCGAATTCATTCCACTGTCACGAAATGGAGATGACAACAGTGCCTTATGTCGCGTCCTATTGGTGTGCCCTGAGAATAAACAGGTACCTATTCTATAAAAATTTTGTAATTTACACTGAACTCTATAATGTTCAAAAAGAAAAAGTTGAAAATCTGTTAGAAGTCAGGGTGGTCTATAAAACTACCAAGTCGAGCTTGTAGATTAGATATTGATGGTATCGTGATTCGGAACATAATCAGGCTAAAAGACTTCCATGGGGGGAACGAATTTGGTTATAAGCATCACAGGGTTCCAATATTTTGCAATATAGACAATAACTGTTGGTCGCCAGACGTTAGAACATGCAACCAAATTTGCCTGAAGATTGCAAGATTGCAACTTCAGAAGTCACTTCTCATGCACATTAATTTTTCAAATTCGTTAACAAATCTGCAACGCTCTAAAGCGAACAACATCTACGCAGAGAAGTCATTTAATGCCTGCAGTTACAACCCGGGAAGAGTTTCAAATACCTTACAATTGTGACGTGTGAAACTCAGTTCAATCTGCCTGATCGGCTAAAACCTGCCTTGCACCAGCTACGTGCGATGCATGTCTGATACAAATTCAGGCAGGAAAGTCTGATGGACAGGTGATGCCACACTCTTTTACCATTACTTCAAACTTGGTACTTGGGGTATGTACCTACATATGCATCATGTGCTCCAAGTTTAATAAAACATCTTCTAAAGGCTCTCACAATCATTGCCCACAAAAACGAATATTAGCTTAATTAGTCGACTTCCCAAAGGAAGGCCATGTCAGCACGGCTAGTATTCTATTTTGCTTAATTCAAACTGTTCGGAAAAAGATAATCTATCGAATGGACTGGAAGCAGAGTAATTGTTTAATTACTTCTCAAAACTAATAGAATCCACTCTAAAGAGGCAACAAGCTAACTTCGCAGTGGTCGATCTTGTGCCAATAATTTCAATACTTTTCGTATTCTTCTTGAGCAATTTGATGACTTTGAGTCATCGCTTTACCTCATATTTTATGGAAGATAATTTTTTATTTGAGAAATTGCGATTGGTTTAAGGATTAACACCTGTCGCAACCAACAACAGCAGGTTATTGTGAAACCAGAGACAATAGAAGGTCACCCATTTCATCTATTTGGGTATGGCTCTCGATGGAGAAACAGACCTGAATGTCAGCAATAGGTGCTCATAGTGCATTCGTAATCCTAAACTTTGGCCATTTTGGGGATCCGCAAAAATTTCCTTGCACACTTATTTTAGATTCTTTGAGTCCAATGTCAAATCTATGCTTTTATACGCTTGTAAAACCTGGAAAGCCTCGTAAAACATATCGAGAAAACTGCAGGTCAAGTTTTACGGTGATGCGAAAGGATTATACATTAACATCAATAATTTTAGATTTGCACTCACTCTATTATACATAATGTTGGTTGATGTCTTGAACATTTCATACAATTCAAAAAACGATTTCGTCCCAGGTGTTTAAAAGGAGTTGTTTGGATAATATTTATAATTTTTACTAGGGATTGATTGATGCATCAGAAGCACTCTTAAGTCTTGGCTTCGGGAAGACAGTGGAGCTACCCAAGACAATTTACGATGCAGAATGGCAAAAATATTACAAAAAACTGGTAAAAATCGAGAAAAACGCTCAAAACCAGAGATTGGGTCTGTGGTCGTCAAGGTAATTTTATTTTTAAATAAGCACTTTGTTCAAAATATTAAAAAAATAATATTTTCGCAGTCTTCCACCAACATCTTGGGCGTTGAAAATTTCAAAGGAAAAATTACATTCGTTCATCTTATCACTATTGCCAGCAGATCGGCGATTGCCTGAACTTGTTCGTTAAAAAAACGTTGTTCAAAGACTGCTCCTTCCATCAAGTCATCTAAATATTTTTTTAAAATAAGGGGATTTCATTTGCTCTAAGCGACAACTTAATGTTTGTATTGTACTTAGTAGCATCACATTTAGTTATGAACTAATAATTGTTTTCATTAGAGAGAAAATATATTTTATATTTTATACTAGTTACTGTTTTTTTTCAATTTTTGAGCTAGGAGAGCAAGTGGGGTCATTCCCATAAGCTAAGCGGATTGTGTTGAAGGCGATCGTTTCGAACTGCCAACGGTTAAGTTTCTTGAAAATTTTATTGTAAACATTGAGAATCGGTTTATTTAAAGAAAAAATGTTATATAAATACCACAACTAGTGTTTTGTTTTCTTATATAAATGAGTGCAGAAAGCGTATTTAAAATCCTAAATTTAAAACCAAAAAAAGTGCAGGACTGGATAAAAATCATTATTTTAAACGTATTTTGGCAAAACAAATTAGGCTGTCATCTGATTT
The DNA here is from genome assembly GCA_916050605.2 of Platycheirus albimanus. NCBI lineage: Eukaryota > Metazoa > Arthropoda > Insecta > Diptera > Syrphidae > Platycheirus > Platycheirus albimanus. The sequence goes on from OU696696.1 coordinate 79,710,216, forward strand.
ACTCTACTCTTTTGTGTTTAAAAAATCAAATTTTTAAAATCATTCGACCACTTTTTTTTTTTGTTTAAACACGGTTTTTATTCCAATATATTAAAATATCGGACGAATCGTGCTACAAGAAACAGTACTGTCAATGGGAACCGTTATTTAAAGATGTTGAAGGAGTTTTTTTTAACCCCAGAACTGCACCGAAGACGTATCCCATTCAACAGCATTTGGTTCCAGAAAGATGGAGCAACTGCACGTATAGCCAGATCAGTTATGGCAGTTATGGTAGTCCACTTTTCGCTGGCCCCCAAAGTCACCTGACCTGACTGCACCAGTCCATTAAGACAATAATAATTGAGGCGATCCCAATGAACAATTTTCTGACCAAGTGTCGCAGATGCGTGGGTGAGAGTGGAAGTCATTTGCGGTCTATATAATCTTTAAAAACAATTTAGTTATTTCAAATAAAATTTAATTTTCCATCCAATAAAAAAAAAATGAAATAAATCCGTAAAAAAAAAGTAATTTTAATTTCTTATTGTAGCACATAATTGGTGTCCCACCCTGTATATAAAAATTTGAATTTAGTAGCTTTTTAATTTTTTGATACCTATCAAAATAATCAATAAGCCGTTTAATTTCTGAAAATTTAAAACTCACTCTTCTCTGTACAATGACTTAAAGGTACGCTTACTTTTCTTGAAATTTGCAGAACAATGTAAATCCACCAAGGCAACACCGCACTAGGTGGAACTGCACTTCGGCGGAACTTCACTGCCCTTCAAACCATAGGCCTATAAGATACAGACCACAGACCAATACAGACCACCAACTCGTACTCCTCTTGCCTGAAACACCCACGAAATATTCGTGTCTGTGAATACGTGTACATCTCTGTCTGTGCATTTTGTGATGGTAACCATCCCTGTCATTTATTTTTTCGGTGTGTTTACTGCTCCCATTTACTGGCTGCGCACAATGGTGTAGCAGTAGCACGCAGCAATGTCAAAGTTAAATGTACCTAAATCGTATTCACGGCTACAATGTGAAGTAGCAGCTTCAGCATAGAGAGTAGCTGAAGTGCAAGTCGACTCAACATCAACTTCACGAACGTGCTGCGCTGCAAAACAATATTAAACCAAAATGGCAGACATGATTTTTGTTTGAGTTCATTTCATTTTTTTGACTTTTACTTTGACATTGCTACGTGCTACTGCTGCTGCTACACCATTGTGGGCAGCAAGTTTAAGAGCAAGGGAGCGTCACACTCTTCAAATAAATGGCATATCATATCATATCAGCTGATTTTTAGCATGTAGGCATGTGTACTGTGAGTACCTACTACCTACTTCAATGCAAGTATATCTGGAGATTATGAATATAAACGTCACTATACTTCCGATAATCCTTACTATTGTACTGAGATTTGCAAATTAAAAGTACTTTTAAGAAAGTTTGGAAAAAATAATAAATAATGGTTGTTTTAAAAAAATAATTTTATTTCATAGTGAAAAATCAAATTAAAATGTAACGCGACGATGTTTTGAGGTGAAGACCACCCGTCAACACAAAAAAGACTCAAAGTTTGTTCACTTTATCCTAGCTTTCTTCCTCGCACAGTTGAAAAAGGAATTGTTAAGTTTTTTTTTCTCTCAAGAGAAACAAGTCTATTTCTTTTGAAGAAAGTACCTACATCAAGAAAAAGAGCACACCTTCGAAAAATAGCCTTATCTTATTGTTGGGTGAAGTAGTGTTTTTGAGAAATTTACTGTACTGAGGTTTGGTTTGCAGGGTATTTAAATAGACTCCAAACTATGCTTTTTACTGTCGTTGAAGTCACAGCGTAGTGTGGTCTCATACAATTTAAAAAATAGAATACGGGCAGTTAAAATGCAGTGCAGTTCCTCCTAGTGCGGTCTTGCCTTGTATTAGCAACCAGTTTTTTTTTTCAATGCAACCAATGTATACCAAATCAATAGTAACTCTAGATGATTGTGAAGCCCTCTAGTGCCTCAAAACTTCGTTTCGAAAAGCTTTATACAATACAATGCAACATTAATTAATTTCTATTCACTTATTGCAAAGATACAAACAGTTTACTTAGTTGTCTAACCGCTAAGTTACCAATCCTTATTGAATTCCAAGTTCCAAAGGTTGTCAATTAAAAATTTACTCACGTACTACTACTCACTCATGTTCAAGTGTGAATAAAAAATAAACTACTGTTTTGTTCAGCTACCTAGTGCAAACTCAACCTTAAATCTTACAAAAATAATGTTTCTTCACTTGGCATCACTCACACTTTCGATAACATTAAAAAGCTTTACCATTTTGAAAAGCTTTTTTCGATATTTGACAAATCCAACCGAAATTCCTCTACATTTTGACAGTTCTCTTTTGATCCTGAAACATTCAAGGTCTGCACGGGAGTGTGTTTTCGTCTCTCGGGGCTCTGTATTATAATTGAATTTTTTCCTCTTTTTGTGTCAAAAGTGTAACTGGAGTGTTAAAAATCACAAAGAATATAAATTTATTTATCAAATAAAAGAAGAAAAAGTAAATAATTTAAAGTGCTATTAAGTGAGAAATACTAAAAAAGAAAAAGAAAAGAAAAAAAATCCAACCAATCAATCAACCAACACCCATCGACTAACATAGTATATAAAAAAAAAACTGAAGAGGAATACCTACAATCTTCTTGCAGCATAAAATCAATTTATAAAAAAACTTCTCTGAAGGGATATTTAACAACTTTCATAGCTTGAGAAACTAAAAAGCCTAAAAAAAACAGCAAGGTAAGTGATTTTTTCTTATTTTTTTTTGAAGACCAAGATTTTTTTCTTGAGGAAAAGGTACTCCTCAGTCCAGTCAGCAGCAGCAGCAGCACCATGAGCCATAAAAAATAATCGAAGAAGAAAAATCGATGACGTCACAGTTTTCATAGAAACGAAAGGGTGGTGTCGTCGATGTGGTCTTGGTCTTGGAAATTATTACCCAAACCTAAGACAGTATGGCCAGTCGGTGGGTTGGTTGGTAGATGTTCATATTTATGTCCAACACACTTTTTTTTGACAAGTTCAAGCTGCTTAATCTAGAGAAAGTTCTTGGAGATACGAAGTAGGTAGGTAGGTGGGACGACTGTGAAAGAAAACCCCCGCAGCGCCAACAAATTACTCATGAATCGCCATGCCGTCATGGACGATGGACCGAAGTAAAGCAGATCATCATCATCACCCTTGTCTCATTTGACACGAGAGTTTGATGGAAATTATAGGAGAAAAAAAAATGCATGATGGATTCGGATGAATAAGAATGAATAGCCACTTCCTTATCCGATTCGATTTTCCACCGCCTCTTTGTTGTAGATGGTTTTGTTCGAAAGGGTGGCTCTGGCTCTGCTTTACTTTTTTGCTTTGCAGCAGGGTTCCGTGTTGTTTGTTCTTTTACAATTTTAACCTAAACGGCTTGCTGTGCGCCTACTCTGCATGAATATTTAGTAGCAGCAGTGATGAGAGGGAGATCGGAGATGGAAGGGGCAGGGACAGGGTCGAATTGAAAAGCGTCCTTGCATAAGAACTCGCAAGTCGCAAATAGCAAGCGCCAATTAATCTGACTTGCAATATTTTAAGTCATGGGAGCTGGCTTACACTCCTCTCGCTTTGAGGACAAACTTCTAACGAAGCTACCACTAGTTTAGTCTAGGATTTGTAAGTTCCTATTAATTGTGTAGCAAGTACCAAGATAATCTTGATAAGGATAGACATTATTAAATAGGAAAAGGTTCCTGGTGATGCGCAGACTCAAAAATATACCTATTCTTTTTCTGTTTTTTTTTTTCATTTTTTTGTATGCCCTGGAGAAGTATAAATGTTTGTATCTTTGTAAGTTGGTAGGTAGGTACCTAGGTATAGAACACTGTGCTCTGTGCAAGCAGCATTTTTGTCTACACTACTTTTTCTATGCTAACAACTAACTACACATAGGTACTGTACTGATTTGAGATTTGAGTCAAGTGTTGCCAATTAGGTCAGGTTCATTATGACTATTTTGATTTATTTTTATTTTCAGTTAATTTTTTTTTTTAATGGAATATACATATTTGATCGATAATTATTGTCAGTTGCTAAAAGGAGGGGGGGGGGGGGTAATGCATTATTTACACACTCAGATGTTCTTTTTGGATTCTGTAAGTTTGTATGGTACGGGGTAACTTATATGTTGAAAAAGCTGCTGTTGGCGTGCTTCTTTTGAAGCATAAAATGACAACCAGAAATTCCCATATATCTGTGATCGCAGCTCAACGACGATTCCAAACTCAGTTTCTTTCATACACTCTGCTCATTGCCTACTATATCGGCTTTCATGTTTATGATGCCACTGGTGTGATATGTTCCTTCTAGCTTAGTCAATGTATGGAGAAATAACTTATAAGCTACCGCCGATGTGCATCATTTTTGTAGATAGATTGATACCTAGATAGCAGAGCAGACGGCAAAAGCCATGCTTAATGATTTTTACAAATTTGTATCAAAATTTTTGAGAAACCAATAAAAATCCAATCTTTCATTATTTTTGTCTATTTGAATTTGTGTTGTAGTTTTGTTCCTCTGGATTAGAATTGAAGACTCGTCGGTCTGTTGCGTTTTAATCCATACGCTCCACATGGCCCAACCATCTAAGCCACTGTATTTTCAGCTTCTTAAACAAGTCAATGTCGCTGTATAGCCCGTACAGTTCGCCATTGAATCTTCTGCTCCATACTCCATTGATACATACAGGACCGAATATTACTCGAAGAATCTTTCTCTCAAAGCACCCCAGCCTTTATTTATCCGATTGTGTCAGTGTCCACAGCTGGACTGGAATGATAAGGGTCTTGTATAGTGTCTCCTTGGTCCTTTGAGAGAGGGCTTTGCTACTAAAATGGCTTCTAAGCCCAAAGAAACAGCGATTGGCAAGATTGATTCTTTCACTGATGTTGTTCTGAGAGGTTATAGTGAAACCCAAACAGACAAAGTCCTTGACAACCTCATTTACAGTCAGACCCATTTTCGCCGCCTCCACTTCAATACTTGCGAATGCTCCACTGACAGCGTGCATAGTTCTTCCAATAATGTCAATATCGTCAGCATAGCCAAGTAATTGAACGGATTTAAATAAGAATGTACCGCTGGTGTTGACATGCGAGCTGCGTACGATTGCCTAGGCGTCAGTTATAGCGACCAGTAAAACGCGTCAGTAAACATTTTCTTTTGTAGTATTTAATATGTTTGAATGCGTTTTGAAACAAAAAGTGTATACCAATCGGTGGCGAATAACATAAATTAATTTATTTAAAAAAAATATATTGATTCGGCAATGTATTTTTTACGGAAAACCAATAATTAGATTTTACTGGCAAAAACTCATTTTACGTATCAGCTGATTGTCATGTCACTCAAAATGAAACAATAATTCATTCTAGTTTCTTACTGTTTCGTTCATCCGGAATAAATTCGTTCATCCGGAAATAAATTACTGGTACATTTGCGACCAGAAAGAAGAAGAAAAAGACAGGATGCGTTTGCTATTTCCATTTTTTTACCGACATAATTTTACTGATCGCTATAAACGACCGTCAATAAAAAATCTCCAAATTCATTTGTTTTCGATTTTTACTGATGCTTTTTACTGGTCGCTATAACTGACGCCTTAAGAATGATGTTGAAGAGGTTACTTGACAGCGCGTCACCTTGTCTTTTCTCGACATAAAATGAGTCGGTGGTGTTCTTACAAATCTTGACGGATCGACAGAGTTTAGCAGGGATGCCAAGAAATGACATGGCTCTGTATGGGTCATTCCTATTCAAGCTATCATAGGCGACTTAAATTCGATAAAGAAGTGGTGAGTTTCGATCAGGAATTTTTGGGTCTTTTCTAAAGTCTGTCTATGTGTGAAAATTTGGTGGACAATCTTATGCTGTGTGTATATAAACCCGAACATTTGAATGGACTCGGGCATGGGCGAACTTTCGTGTAATAACTATGTATATATTCGTGTATTCGCTTTGATACTGTTTTTGAACCATCTGATTTTTTCTCTTTTTTTTTTAAGCTAGTGACACATTTGGCTAAAGACACCAGTGCTGTTTGCAAAAACATAAATGTCATCAGTGTAAACGAAACCTCTTGTTTGTACCTTGGAAGTCATTGCCTATTTCATCAATCGCAAGTAAAAACAAGAGCTGCCTACTGTCCAAAATAGAGCACTAAAGATTGTTGTGTTGTTACAGAAATAATATTATCGGGGGTGCCTCTGCTATGAAGTAATCTCCATTACGATTATAGCCATCGGAGGCTTCTCCAAATCGACGAACATGAAAAGTAGTGTTGTGTCAAATCTCAACGATTTTCTTGTGTAGCTTAAACATTTCTCGTTCTTTCCGTCCTCTGAAAAAGTGTTTGCAAGCAGAGTGTGATAGTAGAAACAAAATATAAGCCTCTGGTTTCCAGTAATTGGCATCTAAAATACATCCTTCTGATTTTTCTTAACAAAGTGGAAAAAGTCTATTTTCGATTTTACAAAAGTTGGGGTAAAGTTAAAATTTGGTCGTTTGAATTTTGTGATCGGCTGCCAAGAGAGAGCTTTTTGTGATGACCTTGGGGAACTATCCGATAAAAGGATCAAAGCTGATCAACTTTCTCGATGCTACCAAATGGCTATGAATAAATCGTATATCCTAACCAATTACCTCCACAAATACCTTCCAGACCTAACAATCAAGGGATTGGCAGAGGATCCGTTTGAGAATCATACAGCTCACCTAGGTGGTGGGGTATGATACTTGGATGGTTCCTAGGCTAAACCCGCTTACTAAACCAACTCTTTGACAGAACCATTGTACCCATGCCAACCAGCAACCTACCTCTGTGGCATAAAGTCTGGAGTACGGTTACATTGGGGTGTCATATGGTTGGCTTGGCAAATTAAGGCGTTCTCCAAAAGAGTACTAGCTCATCCCGTCCTTCTTCGTAAAAAACATCCTATTACAATCTTCCAATCATCCGTTAAGTTGTTTAGTTATGGTAACAAAAACGGCGCATACCAGCGCTAATTAGGTTTTTCTTAGGAGTTTCATCGGCTTCATGATGCTGCAAGCCATGATCTGAAAAAAAAGAGGATGCAAAATATAGAAATCATATTTGTGTGATAGAGAGGAAGCCCAAAGTGCAGAAGTCTTCATGGATGCAGATTATAGGAAAATTATGGATGCAGCTTGAAAATTATAGTAAAGATGAACATGTTCATCTTCATCGTCTGCGCTATGATTGTTGTTGATGCATTTTCGTCTGCACTATAATTTGTTGCAGCTCCATGTAAAGCCACTTTAAAGTTTGCACCATCGATCCGATTGCCGTTGTCGCCAGAGCTTCTTTACCCTTCATCCAGCGTTTCCGAAATATCATTCCAAAAATTTTATAATATTCTTTAAAAAGCGTTTTGTTTTTAAAGACTTACATATATCAAATATTATGTTGTTTCTGGAATTTGAATCGGTGGCATTTAGATGTTTCTAGGCCAACCTAAGACAAAAAAAAAAAAACCTTTTGCAAGGTGTGCTTAGGTTTCTTCTCTACTTTATCTAACTTTTAATGACTCAACTTAAAAAAAAATCAACAAGGGGATGAAATGGATGTTTTGTAGCGACACCCAAATCTACTTATAAAATGTTCCTTTTTTTTTTGTGAATAAAAGCAAGATGAGAACTTTCAGCACAAAAATGGGAACAGACAAGTGTACATCTTTGTGTTTTATAAATAAAAAAAAGGATCCAATCTGACACGAATTATTTCTCAATTCACACTTTTTTCATTTGATTTGATTCGATTTAATTTCGTTGTCCTAGTGCCTGTACTAGTAAATGAACAATAAAAATGCATTTTTTCACTTGCAATAATAGGTGCCTACTATAAGGCAAAACGGTCTGTCTGCCTGTTTGCAATTCTGCAGTCTAAACGGATGGGTCTATTCGTTTCAAACTTGGTACTTGGTATTTATTTGGTATTCCCCCAAAGTATAATTTAAATTTTCACTCAAGGTAAACTTTTTTTAAAAACGGCTCAAAAGAACTTTCTAGTGGTGTTTTGTCAAAGCAGTCTATCTTTTGGTTGAAATGGACTTTTCAGATTTTGTCTTATAACAGTACCTCTACTTAAAGAATATGTTTTTCTAAAATCCGACGTTTTCTTAAAAATACAACCGATTCCAATAAAATTTTGACCAAACAAAGTTCTACAAAATTGTAAAACAGAAGATAACATCGACACGCATTGACATTAAAGTAGTTTTTGAAAGCCTGAAACATATTTTAAAACCTTCTTCGCAAATCAAGTTGTTTTTATGATTTGGATAAATTTATCCTTGTATATATAAACTAAAATTCAATATATTCTTTCAATATATATGTATATAAAGACTTTATGTTCAAAATTGGAAACAAATTAAAATAATTTTGTCGATTAATTTTTTTTATATGTTTCAAGCCGAGTACCTACTGACCACCGGATGGTTCTACAACTTTTAGTTTCTAATATATTAAAAAATGCCGAAACCTTCTTCTTCCGCCGACTCGCTTGGTTGCTCGTCCGCCTTATAATCAACCTGATCATGTTGAAAAGGGGTCCGTATGGACTCACTAAGATTTTTGAAAATACTTAAGGCCACTTTGATAAACAGAGACTTATAGCGAGTTTCATTCAAGAAAAGATTTGTCCTTTCTGCCAAAAGCTTGAAATCTTTTTCAGTTTTGCAAGTCTCATTGCAAAAAAAAGTGCAATTCTAGAACGATTCTCAACACGAAAGATTGCAACTCTGATGGGTTGGGAGAATCAATAGCTTTGTTTGTTGAGCCCTGAAGTCACCCTGGGGTCGCCACAGCGCGTTTTTTGAATTACCTCAACTCGCCCTCAATACAAAATTCTCTGTTTTTTGAAACCTGGGGTCGCCCTGAAGTCACCCTCAACTCGATCTTGCTATTTAGCTGGGGCGAGCTGAGGTAACGAATCAGCTGTTGAAGTGACTTTTGCTGTCAAGCATTTCTTGGGTATTTTTCTTCTGTATTTGATTTTTCATGTCTTTTTTTCGATAAAACTAAATGAAATGCAAGTGAATGCATTTATTTTGATGAAAGTAAATACAAATCGAACAAATAAAGCAAAATGGAAACTTTTGATTTTGTGCGTTGTGAAAAATATACAATCAGCAGCCGTCATGCGTTTTTTGAGAACCGAAAAACCCAGGTTTTTTTGACAACTCTTGGAGTTGTCAAGAAAACCCAGGGCGACCCTGGGTAAAGTTCAACAAACAAAGCTAATCTGAATACATTTCTGTCAAACGTCAAATGAGAAATAATTTGTTATTTTTTGTCGTTTGTTGTGACATTGTGCCAGTCTGTGATAAATAAATCAAAAATAAACAAATAATGAACGAAGAACTTAATATGTACTTTAGGTAATTATCTAATTAATTATCAATTAACAATTATCCAATGTTAGCAATTCCAATGACAAAAGACAAAAACCAAATGACAAAAAGACAAACTGCCATGGATACGCAAAACAACTTTCATTGACAAGATCAATTCTCGATTTTGAGAACAAATCTTTAAACTTTGAATGAAACTCGCTATTAGTAAGAGAAAGAGGAGCAAATTTTAAGTCTTGGTATTAAACGTACTCCTACACTTGGGACATAGATCCTTCTATGTACTGTGGGAGTACACAAGTTCATGTGAACCATATCAAAAATTAGCTTTAAACAAGTTCATTGGAAGTAAACCCACTAAAGAGCTAGTTCGGCTCCTACGAACTCTTTTTTAATATCAACAAATTTTAATATCGAATGCGAGTAAAAACATTATTGTATTCAAACTTCCAAAGATTGATTATGATGAATGCGCTGTGAGCTGTGACCAAGTTGTCATTTCCGAAACTTTTCCCGGCAAAGATACAAACCTTATATGTAGGTACGTCATTGATTTTAGCCAGCTGGCTGTATTTTCCAACCAAAACTGATAAACCCACCGAATAAAATTCATTCACGGGACTGGAATACTTGATACGATAATGTGCTTTTAAATTTATTTGTTCATTCAAAATACTCGCTCTCTTTGAACGAAATACTTTACGATTCTGTGTGAAAATTATATAATATGTAGTTCGTCGAAAATCGAGATAACAATGACGTTTACCTTTGATAAAATCAAAACCTCTCCAAAAAACGTTTTCAAGATTTTAGTGCTCAGTGCTTAAAGTGTCGCTAGAGAGTTTAACGTTTATTTTTCGTGTTCTAATTTTGGAGGTCACGATTGAGTTAATAAAAGTGTACGTAAGTACATGTCATTTGGAAGGCTTTATCTACTTCTAGACACTTCAATGATAAAGAACCTTATTAAAAGCCGGTCGTGAAAAACTGTTTAAAACACTGTTTTTTTTGTTTAAATATCGCCAAAATCAAGTGCACTGTACGAGTCAACGACAGCAAAATAAAACTCGATGAATTAAATTTTTTCATTGAATTTGTTTGAACACAAAACAATCTTTTGTCATTAATCATGTATAGACTGTGAGTGGAAAGCTTATTTTATTTACTTTTGACTATAGTTGATGACGTAGAACAAATGTAAGGTATTTTTGTTTGTGATGTTTCACAAAAGTTCTAAGCACGTGTGAAATGAAAAAAAAAAGTTTTCAGCAGGGAATTTTACTGAACTTCAGTTTATTGTTTAGTGTTATTAGTTATTATTATGGGAGTGTAATTTTTAGAGCGTGTTATTAATACCAATGCAAGTATCTTTAAGATTATAAATTTCTAAAATTTTCTTAAACAATAAGAGTTTTTAAGCGGGGTGATGCTGACATCACTGAAAATGTTAACTTTCCTTTAGCATCAGGCAGCTTTAAAGAAACTATTCGGTTACAAAATTTCTTTTATAATTTATATTAGAAATGATTCAACAAGCGATTACGAGGCAAGGATAGGAATCATGATCGGCCGGCATTCTTAACGACTGACAAAGCTGGAAAATTAGGTATTTTGTTACTATCCCCGTTCTTGTGCACGATTCCTTAGTCGATACTGAGAACAGATCTTTGTGAAATCAAAGAACACTGTCGGCCAATAGATTAAGTTCACTATAACAAAGAAAGTTTTGTGTGTGCATCTGTGCTTTTTTCAAGTTGAGCTTGAGCCAAAACGGCTGGAGGGATTTAAAAAATATTAATATACATTTTTATGTACTCCGTAGATAAATCAAAAAAGAAGACACACAAGAACTTACAATCCAACAAAAAACAATAACACGACAGAACAGAAGAGAGAAGAACAGACAATACATGTCAACAGCACGCATTTAATAGTACTTATTGACGGTGCTCCATCTGACTGCTAACCACGCGCAATGATGCTTGATTTCGCTGATTTATCGGGAAGCAATGGGGACTTTTAAAATTAAAACTTGATATTATAGAAGTTTAAAGAAAAACACATACTCAGTTTATTTTAACTTTTTTTAAAGCCCGGCTTCCTCACAACCTCCAAAGTTACGGTTTTTGTTGATAAAATGCACCTTATTTATCTGTTTTTTTTTTTAGGTTCCACATAACGAGCCGATTTTTCTCACATAAAATTAAAAATCAAGTTAACGTTTGGTCCTTATGCATTTCTTCAAAAATTGGAAGAATGAGCTATTATTCAATTCAGGATCTTAGTAGTACAACGAAATAACGCACACAATATTTAAAGAAGTAACGGGTAAAGAAGTAAAGAATTCAAATTAACTGACCCTAAGTCTTTAAAATCAGACCTTAAATCTGAAATAGTTTGACTGTAAATTTCTTTCATTGTATTGCGCGAAGTTAAACAGTTATATGTCGTTTCCATTTGGTCCTTCCCAAAAGTTCGAAAGCATTTAAAATTATTTCGAACTAAATGACAGTTCTTGCTCAAAAATTCACCGAAACCCAAACTTCAGAAGAACTAAAGTTGTTTGGTATACTCCAGAATACCTAACTGCCATTTGTCGGCTCTGAACCCTCTTACAGAGTTGATAAAAACAACTTCAAAAACACAACCAACATCATCCTACTCAGGAAATCCAATGCAGCTTGGCAAACAACTCTGGGTCATATCTGCTCCAAAAATTTTTTTAAACTAAAAAATACTGGAATCATAACCGGACACTGTTATCAGAAAAAAAAACACCTTCATAACATGAGACTAGCGACAGACCCCGTTTACCGACTCTGCCTTGAAAGTGATGAAACATCTTTGCATATCCTCACGGAATGCCAAACACTCCACGGCTTCAGAAAGCGGACACTTGGTAATGAGATTGTTCCCTTGGAAAAACTCAAAATCTTCCACCCACAGAATATCTTAAAGTTCTGGTCTCAGTCTGGAGCAACAGAGCTAACCTAGAATCTCATATGGGTTGGTACAATACCGCAGTGCCTGAGCTGTATAAACTCTCACTACCAATCAATCTAAATCTGAATCTAATATTGGCATCGTAGATATGAGGGTTCCAGATTGATATTTCGTATACTCAAGAAAATTGCTAAAAAACGCTTTTAGAAAATACATTTTTACAAAACTGTCGTGAATTTGAAGGTATTAAAAAAAAAAACACTCTTTTTGTTTTTTTAATAAGCGAACCTATTTGATTGACTAGAAGTGTGTAAACGTTCCATAGCGGGGATTCACTGCTCTTCGATAAAACAAATCAGCTGCCAGTGTTCAAGGCCGTCATTAGTTGTGTTGTTTTTCTTTGTCACTGAACTCAAAAATATTTTTAGCGAAATCGTAATGTTTTATTCACAACTCCCATGTTTAGTACAGATTTTATATTTGTTTTAATATTAAAATAAGGTTCATGATTTGTAAACCTTTCTTTTACATAATAATGTTTTTTTTTTTTTTTTTTTTTTGTAAACATACCTTCATTGGAAATACACAATACCTTCATGCTACGGTACCAGGTGAACTTTGTTGCGGTAGGTTGAATAAATAAATTTAACCTTCTCCTAAAATATAGGAAGGTAGGAACATACATAAAATATATACTCGTAAATACATAGGTAATATACCTGTATCAAAATAAAATTGATTCCAATGTGGTGGCCGACGCGGCGGTTGTGTTTGTTGCGTGCAGGAAAGCAAAAACGGGTAGGCAAAATTGCAGTTCGAACGATTTATCAGAAGAATGTTGCTTCCCAAGGGTGCGTGTTGGCTTTTGATGAATTTCCACTTGTTTCAATTTCAAAGAAGGAAATCTAAAAAAAAAATGTTGATGTAGGATAATGTAGATGTTTTATATCCCACGGCACTCGAGCGAGCAATGATTATTAACACCTAGAATAATTTAAAAATTAATTATTTAAGCGATGCATAAAGCCTTGCACGAAAAGTTTTTGTGATGTATTTTAAGAATAATTTTGATGTACCTATAGTGTAATGGTAAAATCTATCAACAAGTTCTTAAACTTTGCTCTGCATTTAGGTTATTGTATCGTTTAACTTTGATGCAGCTCCCATCGGGGCAGGTAAGGTGTTGAATTGCCAACTTTACTTTATTGGAAAGTTCCAACAATTGTCACTAACTTTGTTTGTTGAACTATACCTACACAGGGTCGCCACAGGTTTTCTCGACAACTCCAATAGCTGTCAAAAAACCTAAATTTTTCCGTGCCCAAAAAACGCATTAGGCTGCTGTCCCTTTATTTTTCACAAAGCGCAAAATCGAAAGTTTTCATTTTGCTTTATTTGTTTGATTTTTATTTACTTTTATCAAAATCAAATACAACAGAAAAATACACAAGAAATGTTTGACGTCACTTTAACAGCTGATTCGTTACATCAACTCGCTCCAGCTAAATACCAGTACTATAGGTTTCAAAAAACAGAGAATTTTCTAGTTAGGGCGAGTTTAGGTTTTTCAAAAAAAAAAAACGAGTTGCGGCGATCCCAGGGCGACTTCAGGGACCAACAAACAAAGCAACTGTCTCTTATCTGTTTAATTTGAGAATTTCCTTGCGAAAAACTTTTACGAATACAATGTTTGTTGTTTGACATAAGGTTTTTTAGAAATTTGACGCAAGGCAACGGACCTTAGGAAATGTCAAATACAGAGATTGCTTTGTAATAAGAAGAAATAAATGTTTAACATCGAAATTTCCTCATTGTTTTTCAAAATATTCTCCATTAAGATCAATACATTTTTGTATGCGCTTAAACCAATTTTTGAAGCACTTTTCCCAAACCGAAAGAGGTACCTCCAAAATATGCAATTCGAATGTATCAACCGCTTCCTAAAGTATCGAATTGGTGTTCATGTGAAGATTGAAGAAGTATGAAAAAATCATTTGGTGCTAATTAAAGACTATACGGCGGAAGAGCTATTAGTTTGATGGATTCAAACCATCAAAAATAAACTTGTATATGAAAATTAATACCCCAAGCATGTCTCAATCTCACGGTACCTACATATACCTATGTATTACACGAAGATCTTCCATCCATTTCCATTTAGACGACCTTGATTGAATCCGCAAAACCAAGAAAACATTGTGCTTGATTACTAAAAGTCGAAGCGAGTTGGTCGGTTTTCACGCCAAAAACCATACTTTACTAGGTTGCGATGACAATGTCAAATTCGACATATTGGCACTAGTGATCCAATATCTGAAGACTTACATATATAGCACTTTCCATTGGTTTCACTCGGGGAACCACTCATTCTGAAAAGCAATGGAACAAGCAAAATTGCTTCTGTTCAATTTTAACACAATTTAGTATTCACAAGCTTTGCCAATGTCAAAGAGGTGTGCGTAGTCTGATTCGCGGTATAAAGGGATTTTTATTGGTTCCTCGTATTAAATACCACTCACTAAACTTCGTTGCTGACCTTCGACGTTTTCATCATCAGATTTGGATTCAACAATATGTCACATTTGTCGACATTACCAAAACTTTCGGCATTGCTGCACGCGAATAGACATTTCCCCAATGAACATTTTATGGGTGCAAAATTCTCTTCTCAGAATCTTCAGAAGTGTCATTTGCTTCCCAATAGAACGGTTTAAGAAGACTTCCAGATGCTTCTGGACGTTTCTTTTCCTCCAATGGAAAGTGCTATTTCATAACAACCCTCATTCTGCAAAGTACTAAACTTTTGAATTTGCTGCTTAATCGGAACAATTTTACGACCATTAAAAAAAATATTTTCAAAAAGTTTCATTTTCTTTCTTTCATGTATAAGATTTCTCTTTCTCTTATATAAGATCTTACCAAACGCTTTATCTCATAACTGTATTTAGTAAAATTCGAAGAAGCCATTTCTTGAAAAAGATCATCTGGCCTTGTCACGCTTAAAATTGTGAAAACTCCTCTGGTCCAAGTTAATTTAAAAACCAGAATTTTGTTGGCCTTAGACGATGTACATATTTGAAATGGCGGTGATGTTTAAATTTATTAGTCATCTCGCATACGTGGTGGGTCAAAAGATTCCAATAAAGAGAATTTATCAGACTTACAATGCTGTTTTAAATCCAACCCATTTTGTTGACGTTATATTATTTATATTTGCAAGCGCTCTTTATACTATATTTTGTTGAACATTTCAAAATTTGATTTGAAATTCTCTCATTTTCCTTAAAAATTTCAAAATCATCTCATTTCAACCTAATTGCGATGATATTCGGCTACAAACTAGGTTTAATCGTTGAGCATCAAAATGTATTCTAGTACAATTTCAACTGAATGAAAAAGATGGAAATCTAAAAAAATGTAAGATAGGAAGAGAAGGAAATATGTATATGGAGTTGAAAAAAACTACTTCTTCTTATTTCGAAGTGACTAATTTCGGCTCAACCAACAGCTGATTTACAAAATGGCAGTTGAATATAACGTCCGAGTCTCATTGAAATGACAGTAAACGTGTAGCTTTGCTGTAACCCTGGAAAATACCAACACATTTTATATGCTCAACGTGCTTAAAAAATCCTCCTTCTCCATATCCTTGAGTTCGATTGAGTTAAGGACTTGCAAATAAAAAACCTACCAAAACAAACCTGTGTTCCCCTCAACAAAAGGCATTCCATTTACTACTTAAGACTAAATAAAATTAGGTACTAATTGACGGCACAAGTTTCTCACTCTCTGTCATAATTCATGTCATTACTCCATTTTCTTTTTTTGTTTACAAAGAAAACCAAACCAGGATACGTTTTCGAACTCGAAGTTTGTTTACTCCTATATTTCTGTTTCCGGGAGCATTTTCACGAGTGGAAGCGCAGAGTTACCTACACACTACCTACTTCTGTGTGATGCCTCTGTAACCTATCGTGTTTTGGTGCCATTAATTGTTAGAAACAAAAAAATTATTCACAAGTGTATGCACGAGGCACATGTTAGCGTTGCTTCATGTCGCGTCGTAGATTGGTGAGAGAATATTAAAAAAAAAAGAAACGTAAACAATTGATTTTTTGTTTGATGTACTAGAATTCTGCTGGTTTCCTCTTTGTGGTTCTCATCATAAAAATAAAACACTACAACGTAAAAAAAAGTTAAAAAAAAATTGCCCTTCAACTTGCATTTTTGCTGTGAATGAACGAATAAACAAAAATTAATTGCACGACAACGGCAACACCGAACAAGCCACGATGGATGACGATGGCGACGGCGACCGACAAACGTAGTAGGTATCTATAACAGTTTTTGTCACTCGGTTACCCCACATTTTTCTACTAGGCTTCTTGCTTTGCTATTGGCCCTGTTCCTTCCTTATGTCGTCTTTATTGATTTTTCTATTCTTGAGTGTGCTATTATACCACACCGCAATTCGCATTTGGATTTCGAGCATCGCACAGAGTCATGGTTGACATAAGCCTAAACACAGTGTGTCGTTCCATGGTATTGCCAATGTTTTTTTTTTTTGCAAAGACACCCCTTTAACCTCTCCCGAAAGACCTTTAAAAGAATGAACAAAAGAACAATACATATATAATATATACAAACAATAATGTCAGTATGCTGATTGGGGAGGGTAACGACAATGAGGGGAGTATCTAAGAAACCCCCACAACAAATGAACATATACGTATGACGACAGCTCAGCAACGACAACGACAACGACGACGACGACGCGACGGCAGAAAAAAGAATGATGATGATGATGATAAAATGGTTCGGAGAGAAATAAAGTCAGTCGAAGGATGGGTTCGTGGACTTAACGCAGCCTTCAATAATGCGGTAATGGCGAACTTTCGAGTCCATTAAGCCAAACGGAATAAATAATATAATATACATACACAAAACACATTTACTATGTGAGCCTGAGCAGACGTATAGGGATGGTCTCGAAAAGAATGAAAAGCACACTATTTTACAGTGCTGTGCTAAATATTTTGACAACATCTTTAACTTTATTATTTTTAAATAAAAACCAAATCGAAATAAGACGCTTAGCTTTTTAGTTGCTCAAGTGATAAATCGCACATAAGTTCCTTATAGTGACTTGAGCATCCAAACAGACAAAATGGTTGTAATTGGCGCCTGGCCTAAAGTCCCATACAATCCGCTATTACGGAGGCAACGTACCGAGCAGCTCTAAAAAATACTGCAGGACTGAAAAAAAATTGTTGTACTTCAATAAGAACCAAAATCACAATTAAAAAGCTTGAACGATAAAATATCTGTTTTAAAACTTATTCCGGCCATGAAAATGTGGTTTCCAAATGTAACATTTTTAAAGATACATGCAAGTTTTACAATTCGAATCATAGATCTATGCACATTAACTCGAAACTTAACTTAACAATCGAATATATTTGGCTTTCAAAATGAACCAAATAACGGTCAATTTCTAATGAAACACAACAATTTTTTTTCGGAATAAGGAACAACAATGACAAAGACGAAATATTCTCTAATGCCATCTTTCAAACATCATTCCTCCGCCGCCGCCGTACAGTCCTGATTTGGCACCCAATTTTGTATTCCTATTTCCGTCGATCAAACCTTAAATGTAAGACTGAGACTGGCTCTTAATATGCATAAGACAAAGTATATGCTGTCAAAGCATCATCTTCGTAGGATTAGACAAAACGTCCTGTATGTATCAAAAAAACATGGTTGTCTGTAAAGTCGGTTTACGGACGATAATTACACGTGATAACCAGTTCACAAAACACTTCCTGTGTATAGGTATCTCTCCAAACACCAACCACCCAACCTACCTACAACCACCCATCATTTTTTAACTTTTTTTACCCCTTGAACACCAACCTCCCTCCCCCACATACAACCACAAAACAACAGCCCACCATTTTTTAACATTTTTTCCTCCTCCCCCACACAGTAAATCCCCCCTTTCTAACCACTACCAATCACCCACACCACCTACAACCAACCACCCACTATTTTTGACAATTTTTTGAAAATTTGTTCCTCCTCTCCCATACAATAAAGCTAGCCCTTCCTAACCACCACCAATCACCCACCCACTATTTCTGACAATTCCCCCCATGCACCAAATTCAACCACCTACTCCACCTACAACCACCTGCTACTCACCCACCATTTTTGACAGTTTTTTCCTCACCCCCACCCCCTCCCCAGTACAACTATTTTTGACAATTCCCTTCACTTCACCCTCAACCCAAATCCAACCACCCATAACACCTACAACAACTTGCCACTCACCCAACACAGCCAACCACTCATCACACCTACACAGCCACCAACCTACCACCAACCATTTTTGACAATTATTTTTCCCTCACCCCCTCCCAACACCAAATCCCCCAAATCCAACCACCTACCTCACCTGCCACCACCTTCCACTCACCCACCTTTTTTGACAACTTTTTCATCGCACCCCATCAAATCAACCATCCTCACCACCAAAACTGCCAACCAATCAACCCACCTGCAACCGCCAACCAACCACCATTTTTGAAAATTCCCCCCCCCCCAACCATACCAAATCCCCCCAACACCAAACACTCATCCCACCTACAGCCACCAAGGAACCACCCATTAGCTGTGACAATATTTATCTCACCACCCAAACCAGCTACAACCACCCACCATTTTTGGCTATTTTTCTTCTTCTCGACACTACCCCCCCCCCCCCCCCGCCTGGCGCACACACACTCCCACCACAACCAACCAACCACCCAACACCCTCCTCTCCCACTTTATCGACTTTCTAGGCTATGAAAGCAGCTAGGTAACGTGACTGTGACTGTGACTGTGACATTTTTCCGTGCGTGCTGCCCATATATTCCAAACCGATTTATTAGACGTTATCACGTCAAAAAGTGTCTAGGATAAGATTGAAACACGAACTGTACCTACAGTGACATTGGCATGGTCAAAAATGCTGGACCATGTAAAGCTTATAAACTAAAACGCACTAGCTTCGAGTCTTCATTTCCTACGATAATGTAAAGGGTGTTTTTCTTAGACGTGGGGTTTTCAATATGGCAATACTTTTTTCGGAGTTGGTCTTTTTGACAGCTGTCACTTGATTTATGCTCCGTTTATTTTGCCATTTCATAATGAATAGATTTGCTCCTGAACAACGTTTGCAAATCATGCAAATTTATTACCAAAGTAATGGTTCGGTTCGCGCGACGCATCGCGCTGCGTCCAATATTCGGTCGACATAATCGCCCAGCCGAACATATTGACAATAGACATAGACATTGTTAGAGGCAACTGGCTATGGCTATTACCCGCATCCACAGTACAGAAGTTGCTCGTCTGTCCATTCTCCGATATCATTTTTCCCATGTTTACAGTGTTCTACGCACCATTAGCAAGATTTTTTGACCTCTTCGTCCTGCCTGCCACAAAACGTGGAACTAATGAACACATATTTCGCTACGTAAAAAATCAGGTAAATAAGAAATAGTGGCGCAACAGCTCCAAGCTGGGTAAACTCCTAGTGGCTAAAACTCTTAACCATTACTCTTTGTGCGTTGATATTCTGCAGAAATAAAAGGGCCGTACTATAACCGGCGAATATGAGCGTCTATCAGAATTGCACTTTTTCAAGACGAGATTTACTTTTGGAGGATTTGGCATTTCCTCGCAAGAGGCACTAATCCGAAAAAAGCGAATGTGCGAGTCAGGAACTTTCGGAGTATTGGTCCGACTGACTAACTTTCACGCCACAGGGTAAAACGTTGTAAAGTTATTATTACAAAAAAAAAACAAATTTCGTCAATTTATTGTGCACAGTACTGTTCTATTGTGCGCAAATCTAGAACAGCAAACATTCCTACCAAACATTTTAGCTATTCTTCTTCATCAGACAACAAAAAAAAAAAATGCATTTTTTTGTATACAAATAAATATTGAAGTATTGTATGTTTTAATATCAAACCATATACCTACCATACTATCTGTGTCGTGTGATATGTATTCATTTAGATCAAGCACCTCCCTTCTCTTTCTATGTCCATTTATATAATTGCCAGGATATCTCTTGGGCCTGATGGAACTTGGAAGGATAACTAACCTAAATAAGGTTATTTTTATTGAATCAAGCCTTGGAAGTGTCAAAAAGCATTTAATAGCTGGTCAGGTCATGGCTTTTCGAATCGAGGATTGTGGGAAGTCGTATTCAGTGGGCATTAAGCATATAGTGTGGCTGTTTTCTTAATTAATTGCATTCCAAGGATTTCTCGTCCTAGACGAATGAAAGCCAAAAACACACATTCGAGTATACAAACAAAAAGTAGGCAAGGAAAAGAAAGGAGTTTGAGTCTTGACGTTCTTATGTGTACGAGTATTTAACTATTAACAAGGTTATTTATTATAATGGATTGTGGAGGCATTGCTTCTTAGTTGACTTATTTAGCACAATACAATAATTTGTTATCGTATTAAGGTTTCTTTCTTATAATGTTTGATGCCATAGTCAAGTCATACCCACCACCCACACACAAAGTGTTACTCTGACGAGTTTTTATATAAAGAAAATTGATATAAAGCAACATGAATAGGTGGATTTACAAACACGTGTGAAATTGAAATGATATGGCATGAAGTAGCACATTTTCAGCCTTAACATAATTGCTTATTTTATTGGGTTCTTGGAAATATATAATGTTTCAGTTTTGAATCAATGTACCATCGAGAAAGGACATGGTTTCCAAGAAAAACCCAAAACAAAAAAAAAATGTTTTTCGAAGAAATAATTGAATTAGGAAATAACAGACATATTTAGGTAAATGAAGTACATTATTCCACCTACACCCTAGACTTTTTCGCTAGTGTGGTATCACCTTAAAACAATCCAAAATATGGCTGCATTTTGTCTGTAGTCAGACACCTATGTGGAAGGCCTGGGCGAAATTCCTGCGATTTCAAAAATCGTCCAAAAGTATATCTTGTCATAGGGAAGTGCATCTCCGCTAGCCTTTCGAATTCGGCCTTTCCAAACAGGAACAACTTATAAACCTGAAAGCAAAAGTACTCTTGTTGAACTAAAAACACCCTTTTCAAACCAACCATTCCGAAGAAGTCTGGATCAGAGAGAAAGAACTAATAGAGAGAACCAAATTTCCTCGCCTCCGTCCCCGCAAACCCTTTTGTTTATATTTTTCTAACGAGTTGAATGTCTCTTTAAAAAAGAATTTTAAAGAGGATCTGTTCAGAAACTATGTAATTTACATAATGAAATCCGCTACATATTGGGGAAATAGGGGGTCGTAATTATCTCAGAAAAACCCATGGGTAAAATAAAACTGAAGCTTGGAGATAAACAAAAAAAGATGCCTAGAGGGGGCTCGAACCCACACACCTCTAAATAAACAATCAAGTTCAATATCATGTATCTATAAATCTCCATCCAGGGTATACTATGGTAAAAGTAAATAAAACAAAGCAAGAAAACAAGCAGAAAGAATGAATAGAAATTAAAAAAGAAAAAGAAAGAAGACAATCATGTGTCAAACAAAATACACAAACCTAGATGGAAACACTTTTTTAGCAAATTTCCAAATGACCTCATTTCGGCTTTAATGGGAACATAGTATACAAACACCATCACTTTTGATTTCCATTTTTTTCGCGACACAATAGAATACAAATAACAAGCAATGACAGCTGTCAAAAGAGCTGAGTGAGATATCTGATACAAACATTTTTCGATTTTTGTTCGACTTACAAAATCTCAGAGTTCTCAGTTGGTGAAACTACCATAATTTGGATAAAATTTATTTTCACGAATGTTTTCATTATCTGCAAATAATGTGGCTCCATCTATCTTAAACTAGAATTGATTTTATATCTCTGTTGTAAATTAACTAAAAATACTAAATCCCAATGGAACACTTTTTTTAATTTAGAGCAAATAAAAATTATTCTGAAGATCATTTCCTGAACACATCCCAACAGCTGACTACATCTGACATTTTTCCGACAGTGGTGAATTTGTGATTTGTTAAAAATGGTGGATGGTTGGTTGGGTGTATGGCGGTGGTGGGGGGATTTGGTGGGTGGGGTGAGCAAAGTTTGGTTCTTATTTGTAAATGAATATAATCTGTAATAATTGTTATTATAATAAAATTATAAGACAAATATATGATTTTATCATTGTATATGAAATCTATAGTAATATGGATAGGATCGACTGTGGCGACACCGTGAGCCTCCAAACCTTTTTTCAAATTTCTCGTTTTGGAGAGAAAATGTTGGAGGAAAGGTATAAATATGAGATAATTATCAGCGACATCTATGTGTCTCCAAACCCCGTTATCTCGTTCCCCAGACTACTATAGATTTCATATACAATGTTTTTATTAACGACACACTAAATTATTAAAAAATTATATCACTCCATATTTTCTTTGATGGTTTTTAAAAATTATGAATTTTAATGTAAACTTGAATGTTTTGCATCTGCCGCTGCCGGGCGTCCCGTGACGGCAAATTTTTTTTTATATGTATAGTTATGCATATGCAAGTTGTTGTCCCAATTCGTAGCTTGTGGATTAAAAGAGAACCACCGTCGAATTTGCCTCTCTCTATTAGTTCTTTCTCTCTGGTCTGGATTAAGTTCGAACACGTTCGACGAGTTAATTCTTGATTAGCGATCCAAAACTCATGGTAGTTGAACAACTCGCTCTAATAAGTGTAGAAACCAGAAGGGATCAAACTTTCTTACACTAATTTATCTGAGTTGCAATGCAACTTATTGTTTGACGAAATGTTCTTCGCTAATTAAAGAACTGCGTTAAGTTTTTCAAGTGGAGGGAAAAAGCTTTCTTCGACCCGATCAAAATTTAAATTTTCATCGCTGTCAAATCAATTGCACTTTCCAAGTTGCAAAATAATATGATAAACTATAAACTTAGAAAGACTTTTGAAAAATGAAAAAAAAACTTATACAAATTTTTGTAGAATAATTATTTTAGATTTTACTACAAAGTCCATGCAAGAGTTTGTTTCATAGTCTTCTTAAGTGATCATTCAAATTACAGTTCATTGGCCCAATGAACGGAAATATTATTTGTTTTGCTATTCATTTTAGCGTTTCTCTGATAAACATTATTGCAATTAATAAGTCAATTGAAATAAAATGCACGACTGGGTCGCACGTACTTGCTCTGTGGGTGCAATAGTACGATGAAAACAAACTTTTCGACCAATGAGAAGAACTCATTTTTGAAAAAATTGGTAAAACCTAAAAAAATTTGATTGAAACTGGAAAAACCGATATACGGGAGCTAACGTTAAGAAACCTTTAATATTTAAAATTAAGACGTTATCTTTTGGGTGTTATAAATGATACAAATGTCCACTTATGGCCAAATTAATAATACTGTTAAAAGCAATTTCCGCTATTATCATGTGTAGCCAAGAACTAAAAATGCAGTTTTCTTTGAAGTATTCTATATATGTTACATACAAGTTTCATAAAAATCGGGGAAGCCGTTTTTGAGTAAATTTGAAAAAAACGAAAAAATTGGGCAAAATCTAGTGGCTCTTTGTATGGGAGCCACCATTTAACAAAGAGAAACCGAAAAAAAATCAATGCCATCTGGTAGGAAGCTGTAAGGAACTATACCAAACAATGTTTGAGTGAATTCGATACAACCGTTGACAACTTATGGCCATTTGAAAAAAAGCCGTTAAGAGCAGATCTCCGTTATTTGCATTTTTAGCCAAAAACTAAAAACGCAGTTCTCTTAAGAACTCTAAAAGAATATAACACACAAAGTTTAATCAAAATTGTTAGAGCCATTTTTGAGCAAATTAGAAAAAACCAAAAAAAGTTGGCTAAAACTGAACGGCTCGTTGTATGGGAGCTACCATTTAGACAAGCTTCGCTGAAAAATGTATAGAGCCATCATAAAGAAGACTATAAAGAACTATGCCAAACGAAGTTTGAGTCAAATCAATCGAGCCGTTGCGAACTTATGGCCATTTGAAAAAAAGCCGTTTAAACCTGATTTTCGTTACGACCATTTGAGCCAAAAACAAAAAACGCAGTTTGGTTCGAAATGCTTAAAGTTAGCTAAATTTTAAGTTTAATCAAAATCGTTTGAGCCGTTTTCGAGAAAATCCAAATTGAAAAAAACCGTTACTTGAAAGGTACAAGTTTGAGCCGGGCTAAGACGAAATAAAAAAAATCTCGACAACCGTTTTTCTTGAAACTGCTATATATCAAGTTTGAAGAAAATCCGTCAAGCCGTTTAGACTGTAGCATGACGTGAAAAAGCGCACAGACGCACATACGCACATCCGCACATCCGCACATCCGCACAGACAGACCGACGGACGGTATGGCGAAAACCACTTTTTTGGGCTTCTCTATCATCGTAATGTCATGTTTGATTAAAACCTCGATTTTTTTTTCTGCACGAAACCAATACTTGCCCTATAGAGCAAGTAAAAATGCTTTTCAGTTCACATTAAGCCAGAACTATAGATGTATTGTATACTTTTAGGTGAATTGAAATTGCTTCTTTAGCAGCGCTACGTGAATGTGGAAAGTCTTACCCTGCTCAATTTGTTCATCTATTTAAAAACTGTATGCATTAGTATCTCTTTTTAAATTCTATCTTATTTTTCTATAAAAGCTCGCAAATCGGTTTTATACATGATTGAGACAGTCATGACTCCTGAAAAGCTGTTAGTTATACGAACAAATTTAAAAGATTGTATTGGACTCAAACCAACTTGTCTAACAGTCTAATATGACAAATTAACTTTTATACGCTTGATACTTACCACACCACTCATCATTTTTCAGGATATGTTGCTGTTAATTTAATATTTTAAAGTTTTTTTCAATTTTTTTTTAACTAGAAATCAAAATTATCCACTTACCGAAGGTATTCAATTAGTCAACTTTATCGGACGTAAGTGTAAAATCATCGCTAATGGTTAACTGGACACTGGCTAGTATGGCTATTTGTGTTAAATATACCGTGAAATCGAAAGGTTTATTATAACCTAGCTAATAGGAAGTAATGTAAGCGATGAAACTATCAAAACTTTGGCCCATCAAAGCATGACAATATTTTATCGCACTAAAAAAAAAAAAAATTAATTGTGACATAAGCAAGCATGCAGAAGGGCAATATTTTCAAGTGCATTGTCTGAGCGTGAGCGTGAAGCGTAATAGCCGAAGATGGATTTAGATTGTTTTTTTTTTTATCAAATTAATGTATTGTGAACAAAGTATACAATTTTGTTGTTGGTAGTTAAATATTCGAGGACAGTTTAAATATGAATATTTGAGTCTAATACTCAGTTTTTGCCACGTTCCTAAAGATTTTCGAATATGGTAACACATTGTAAAAGTAGGTAATTACATAAATCAAAATTGTAAAACTTAATTTTTTTCATTTCACTGAAGGTGATCCTTCTCTCCGATAAAAAAAATATTATATGAAATAAAGATTTTGGTAAGTATTGATTTCTGATTTCACTGAATTTAAGCTCTAGTCTTTAGAGTTAATTACATAGCCGAGTGAAAGTAAGACTTCAATATAAATGTATTGGTGGGAAATTTATAACATTACATTCCACATCTTTAATTTTGAAATAGAAAAAATATTTGAAAATACTGTACGAATAGAAAATGTTCCATTCCACATTCTGTTCCACACCCGATTATTTAATTTTGTTATGTGCGACGAAATGTATAAAACCTCAAAATTAAGCATTAGGTTTATTACAAAGTTATAATAAAAAAGTCTGCGTGAGATTCAGAACCTTACATTCTATAGCTGGTATTGGCAACATTTGGAACGTAAATATTAAGTTTCTTTTGATAATCCAAATATTGAACTTTTGTAGAATCAAATATGAATACGTTCCCCATAGACGCCATATTGTCAAATAATGGTTTGACATAATGTGATTTTTGGAATGTAAAGTTCTGAATTCAACCTCAAGACATTTCGTTTAACAGTTTTTAATTGAACTGTGTACTACAAATTTCAAACTCGTGAAGTTTGGACTACTCAACGCAACAAATTTAGTCACTTTTGAAGAATATACATCAGTGATTCTATTTATTCACATTACCTATACTTAAATAAAAAAAAAATTGTTACCACAACAGCTCTAAACGACCAAGCCCCGCCTGTGACTTACACTCTCAACCATTCCTATGTGTGTGTTGAAATTCTGCAGAAATGGAATGTTAACGATTTGCCAGATAAAATTAGGATTCGTCAAAATGCCCTCAATTTGAATAGCAAAGCAGTGTGCGACAATGTCTTCGACATTCCAATGAAAAGCATTTTAAAGTGAATTGAGAAAATGATTGAGTGGGGCACCCTCTAGAAGCGTCTCTCCGTCCTGCACACACACGTTTTCTCTTTTTCTGTTCACATGATTTGCTCCACTTTATGAGAGGAAAATGGATCCAGTTGAATTCGTTCATAATTTCTAAAAACATTTACGTATGCCTTATAATTCGTATATATTGAAAACCCGATTTTCTCTTTAAAACCTTTTGAAACGCAAAGCAGTTTCTCAGTCAAAAATTTAAGATTAAAAATGTTTTTGTCCTCAACATCAAATTTATCGTATAACTGTTGTTTGATTTATCTGTAATCACCCTTAAGATTGTGTGAATGAATGGGCAATGGCGTCTTTAACGGAAAGTGTCTCATTTGTGTTATTCCTGTTATTAAATTTATCAATCAATGCAGAGTTATGTGGGCTTTCCAACTTTAAAAGTCTAGATAATTGGCTTCTAAGAAAAAAACCTTGACCCAACCTCTTGTGAATTTTCACCGAAATAGGCACAGTTCTATAAATAATGAAATATGTAAATGTCATGCTCGGGTAAACGATTACCTTGTTCAATGCTAAATGCCAGTGCCCATTCAATAAAGTTTGGAGTAGTTAACCCTTTTAAGGTATATTTACAGTTAATTGGCACGAATGGCCTGACTTATTAGACAATAAGTATTGCCACCAGTAGAAATCAAAACATACAAAACAATTGTTGATTTGTAATATTCGTTTAAGCCTTATCTTTTATAGATATGATTTTAAGAAAATAGGACCGCAGAGAATTCCTGGAAGAAGCAATGAAAAATGCCTATGCCCATTATTCCAGAAAAAAAATTCATTTACCGTTTTATAGGACATTTCTTTATATGGGTAAATCCAAAAATAGCAGGTGGATTTCCGGTCATTAGTCCAAAGAAATATCGCACACCTGCTCACTCACATAATGTTCTTTTACTTACTTATTTAGACACAATTGACCTTTTGAGTCCAGTTTTTCGGGAAGTAGTTTTATATTTCTTAAGCAGTTTTTCCAAATCAGTTTGAAAGTGAGTCCGACAATTCTGCCAGTCCGGTGAAAACACCCTAAATGACTGGACCGATTCGCTTTAAACTTGGTACATAGAACAGAGAGGTTTTCGGAACTAGCATTCTAGCTCTTAAACTAACGGTACCTTGCCATACGGTTTTTCATACAGAATTAATTTTTCTCAAAAAACTGTATGTTTTGTTTGGAACAGATTGTTCAGGAAAAGTCCTGACCGGTACCTCTAACAGATCAGATAAACCTCTTGACAGATTTCGATGAAATTTTTGATGTGGAAGCACTTGCATAAACGAAATAATTTTGTTACTTTAAATTTTCAAAAAAAGTTTATTTTGAGTTGGTTTTTTTTTTTTTGGCTTAACGTTTTAACTAGGAATTTACAAGAGATTAATAAAATTTCATATGATTTTTGTTTGTTTTCCAAATATCAAGCTCAAAGACCCATTGTCACACATAAGACCAAGTCGCGCACTTTATTTGCATTAACAATAAAAGGATTTGTAGATCTGTCTAAAGCAACCGACCACCATCCTCACACATTACAAACATTTGGAGTTACAGCCCCACTTGGTACATTTCGTCACAGACAGTTGTTTGGGTGATCATTGTGGTCTTATATGAGAATGTGCTCACTATGGTAACTACCGATTTCCAAAGTAATCACTTGAAAAAAAAAAAAAAAACAGTTCCGTGACAAAAAGTATCAAGTATGCACTTGGCAATAGCGTTGTAAAAAATTTTTCTAACACAGAGTTATAATTAATTCAAAAAGACTTTTTTGTCAAGCCGAAAACTTCAACAAAATCGGGGAAGAATTTCCTTAATATGATTGTATCCGTTCTTGCAAAAAATAAGCGCTTCGATAACGGTTGTATGGCAGGTACCGTATAAAGTGCCAATCCCAACAACAGTCCGGCAAAATACTCTAACACACTTTGTATCTGTAACTGTTTGTAAGCTGTATAGGAGTCAATGCGAACACAATCATAATTTAGATGTTCTATCATCTTAACAAAAAAATTAATGAATACAAAAAATGACGCTCGTTGTATAAAGTTTTCGAAAGAATTTGTGCACTGCTGACTTCTTCTTCAAAGGTCACCACACCACCAGGGTGACATTGTTTTATAAAACATCAAACTTGTGAACTTACATGTCACCTCTGTGTAAAAACAAGAAATATAATAATTATACCAGATGAAAAGAAAAACTCGTTCATAAAGACCGTGATTTCACTTTCAAACAATTAACTTGACTTAATGTTCTCATCGTTGTGTCATTATGTCAGTCATTAAATAATGTTACGACACAAGAAACCTGTATCCAAACTCAAGTACTTACCTACTCCTTTACAATGACGTAGCGTGGCATACGTCAAAATAATAAATTTCTAAGCACCAATAAACAATTTAAATTATGTACATAATACCTATTTCTTAAACATAAGTTTAAGTAGCAAAGTGTCAATAAATACCCGAATAGATCGTTACAATAATTTTATCAGCTGTCTAGCGTATTTATTCAACATCATTTAATCAGTGCATAGGTACTTAACCGTTGTGTGAATTCTATTCATCTCACCACACTACACCCACCGTACCGGTTTCTATGAAACAATACAATATTATTTCATGACTTGACTGAATATTGGGCTCGTGTGAATCATGAGTTATTTTGGTTTATTGTCAAATAGAAATAATTTCAAAATGACGTTGCTGTTCTGCTGGACTGAAATACAATATTCCATTAATTTATCCGCACGTCATGTGGTAGAATTGAATTAAAAGCATATTTTTCATGACGCTTACAAAATTACACGCACTAATACCAAAATTGTGTAAATACTAATCATCATTATCTATTTTTATATCTAATCAATCGCAAAATACGAAACATGTTTCAATGATGTTAAGTTTATATTTGAAAAGGCTTTTTTGATGACTGTGCATGTGCATGTATGTACTCGTATTTACATTATGTGATTTATTTAATTAAGAAATTGACATTAGAGCCATTCGCATGTCAATAAATAGAAAATTATAATTACTTGATGTATAGGGGGCGTACTTGTGGATCAACTTTTGAACTGTCTGGTTAAAAACTTTTGATTGTTGAATTAATTAATTGTGACATATGCACTTATAAAAGTACACAAATATGTCACTGTGGCACTATGGTAGATACAAATTTATATGTTAAATTACAAATTTGTGCAAACGATATGTTATTGCCCAAAGTTTTGCCATTGGTGTTACTAGGTAGTAGGTACCTTAACTGAAAACTACCAATGTAGTTTTGAATAAAACATCATGTTGTGTAAGTGGTTAGTCTGTGGTTTTCATGAATAATATTGAAAGTTTCTCGATACAAAGTTATTGTTGTTGATTTTTTATGGAATTTGTAGACTAAAAAAAGGTGGTTTAGGGCTTCATTTTTGAAGAAATATTATATTGACAACTGCGTTTCATTAAACATCTTTTTTGGGTTCATCTTTTCCGTTTTTTTTCGCCCGTGCATCATTTAAAAGCTGTAACTGAGCTGAAATTGTACCAAAATAGACAAGAGCGAGAGTTGCCTGGATATCAAGACAACTGGGATAAAATCACATATTGAAGATCTCTAAAAGTAAGAATCAATTCGGAGACTGATGCTTAGCGTAACTGGATTCTACGAAACTAGTACAGAGCTTCTCATAACCCAGTGGAGTGGAGTGTGATCGTGATATGAGGGCAAGGTTGGACAAACTTGCGGAGAATGCGGAACATGCTGCAGGAAGAGGGAACGCAAGTGAGATGTATAAAATCACTAAATGCATAGTTGGACAGCTGAATAGCACTAACACTAACCACCCCGTGTTGGAATTGAACGGCAATCTTTTAGTGATGATAGCTTCAAAGATGAAAGAATCACTTTTGTGCAACGCTGAACAACGACCACAACGCAGGCTTGAATCCGCAATTAAACAACATGCGCAGGTCTTCTAGAGGAATCGACAACAGCCCCACAACAACCACAGAGATAATAAACGTGATTCATCTCCTAATGGCAAACAAAGCAGCTGAACTTGACAGTATACCTGAATAAATCCTTAAAGTAATCACTCAAGGAGCTTTTTGTATTTTACTCAAACTAGTAGGCTGCTTGGAAGACGATAACTTGCCCAACAGACTAGAAGAACCGTTTTGTCCATTTTCCTGAAGTTAATGGTAACTATTATTCTTGAGAGGGTAAAGTCAAGGATCGAATCTACGCTCAGCAGGTTTTCGTAGTCGTCGATTGTTCCTCGACCACATCAAAACCCTGTGAGTCATCCTTGAACAATCATCCGAGTATCAGTCGAAACTGTACCTCATGTTTGTTGATTTTGAGACGGAGTTCGATCGGGTAAATCGGGAATATATCCCAGAGAAAATTTTAGCAGTTATCAAAGAGTCCTGTAATAACGCAAGGTATTACGTTCTGTACAATGGATAGCTTTAAGATTCCTTTGATGTGTGTCAAGGAGTGAGACAAGCAGAAACTTTGTCACCAATTTTATTCTTGTTGGTAACTGACGATGTTATTACTGCCACCGTGGATACAAATGAAAGACATGCGGTATCCAATGAAGACCATTTTTTGATAAACTAATGATTTCGATCGAAATAAAAACGCAATAAATTTTTCTGTGGGAAAAATTGTATAAGAAAACCTACATTTATTGATTAACTCCGGATGGTTTAGAACGACCTCTCTTTCGTAGAGATTGAGAGTGACTAGGTACTTATTTCATCGTTTGACAATGAAAAAAAAGCGAACTATACTTATGGCCAGTGTTGACATACGTAACGTATGAACAATCCCTTCAAATAAACAGTAACAGCAACCATATCCGTCTCGTTTACTCTCACAAACACGAAAAGCTCAGTTTGACTATTGCGATTTTTAAATAAAAGAAATTATTCCATAGATAAAATAAAAACGCAGAACACGAGGTAACTTTTCTTTTCGACAGTTTATTGGAAAGTGCTCTTCAAACAGTAATGAAAAAAACATACTTTTTTATATAAAGCAAAATACGGGACACTATTTACTTCGAGAAAATCACACGATCATGAGACAACACTATTTGAAAGAAGTATCGGTTTGTGTTTGCTCAAAGAAATAAAAGCACAGTGTGTTTGGCAAGACATCGTTCGTAAGTAAACTACATTGTGTTTGACAAGGAACTGTTCGTATTATAATTTGTTGCCTTCATGTCTATCAGTAGTGTTGCCAGGTTCGCCGGTGTCATATCAAGTGATATCTTTTTGAAATAAAACATTTTGACAAAAGCGATTGCCTTACACTTGGACAAACCCAAAACGGACCAACGAAGTTATTTGAGTGGGACTGATAATAATGAATACCAAGGTGACACTGTCTCGCGAAAATTATGTAAACTAAATGAAATTATATTTAACTGAGAAATAAAACTAAGTTATGCTATGAAACGTAATTCAGCAGACATTTTGGTTGAGTTTTGAAATGAGTTTATGTTTGCTTGTGCCTTTTATGTGCTGTCATTGAATTGTTCACAGATTATTGTGCTACTTATCCAATCTGTTCTATTGGCATGATGAAAGCAGTCAGTAGTTTCTAATATTAAAACATTTTTCAGAATTATACGAACAAGGACTTGCTCAATAGAATAGCTCATGTAATTTCAAAAAAACTTCATGCAAAGAAGTATTGAAATTTATTCGAATTCATTTTAACATGATTTGGGTTGACATCAATCCCATTTCCTTAAACCTTTTCTCGATGAAAAAGACGATATAAAATTACTTAGGCCATTTCTTTACCATATTATATACATGTATCTATCAGTTTCCTAATACGGAAACAGATAAAGTTTGCCTCAGACAAATAGGGCTTTAAATTTCTTTTTTTATGTCCAATAAAGAAAATAACCAGCATCCTTTTACTTTACCAAAAACTTAACGCACTCACACAAATTTGAGATAACAAATTTAACTTTAAAATGGTTCTTCTTCTTGGACCCCTTTTTCGAATAATTCACAATTTAGTTAGGGGTCCTTTTTTTGTCGAATAAATGACACAAAAAACGTTTTATATAAAAGTTCCAGAAGATATCGCATAAAAATCGATAAACAGATTTGTTTCTTTGCATACCTGCACACTTCTTTGTAAAGTTATCAAACGAACATTAAGTAAAATTTTTTTCACTTATGTATTCATGAGTGTATATATATGTATGTATATGTAAAAGTTGAGAAAAAAAAAAAAAAAAAAAAAAACAAATCATTCACACTAAAAAGGATAGGTGCAGGATAGAAGGTGCTTGTGCCATAAATGAGAAAATAAAAATAACACTTTCCTCCTGTAAAATGCTTCGTGGAAGACAAATATTTATGGAGCTGTAGATGGTCGGGACGTAACGTACCTAATGTAAATTTCTTATCGTCCTTTGCAAAACTTTGATGACGTATGCGAAGATAAAAATATCATCGCGTAAAGGAAGGAAGGAAATATTTATACCGGATGTAGCTGTACGCATATTATGGTGCGTGCAGTTAAGAACATTAAACTGGGAAACATGTCACGGTTTTATTTATTTTATTCGAATGTTGTTTTGGGGGCAGTTTGAAAGCCAAAAGCACGAGCACAGGGTGTTTCGAAAAGGATGGGTTAAATTGGTTTCAATGGATCCTTGACAGCGAGAGTGAAAGCTTATTCCTACACTCATTTTTCGATTTATATCTTTGGTGGTCCGGAGAAAATTAAAGGATACATTTTTACTCCGGGAAAGGATAGGTCTCGAAGGATTTAATTTTGAAAATAATATCCTTCAAAATGGCTGGTGTACCAAAGAATTACATCATTTATTAGCACCATGCCACCTATTATGAAATTTAATTTCAAAAACATGTACAAACCGCAAAAAAACTGTACTCAAAAGCCAATTGCTGTTACGGGTTATCCTACGAAATGTATTTCAATATGTAAATACAACATAACAGCCTTTTAATACTCATCACATCACAAAAAGCCAGTTTTCCTTTTTTAGGTTTTGAAAACGGTTTGTTGTCTTGTTTGAAGAGTGAATCTATTCTATTGGCCGGCAGTGTATGTCCCACCATCCATCAACTTCATGTCAAAATGAATTACTAAACACGTGCAGATAACCATTGATGTCATTCTATGCACAATAAAATGTTTCATTTAAAAACTTATCCTCCCAGCTATTAATAAAGGTAAAAAGATAGATTGTCCCTCCTGAAAGATACATGTAATTTTTTTTTTTTTTTAGAATTTTGTGATTCCATTTTAAATGTCAAAAGATACAACAAACAGCTGACGGTTATGAAAGGATGTAGGTGACAGCCGACAGTGCACGTAGGTGTTTCCATTCACCTAGCGGATATATATTGCAAAAGTAAAGGTTAACAAACTTCCAACTGAACAATAATTGACCTGAGCTTTGTTGGGTGTTTTTGTGTTCTGGAAAGGTTAAATGATGTGAAAAGGAAATAATGTGGCACCTACTAGTTAAGTGTTGGTATTTAAATCAAATGTGTGTAGGAAGAGTTTAGGGACGAAATATGATATACATATTATTACACACAAATTATATAGAAAGGCAAAGACATTCATTTCATATATGATTACATTGACATTTCAAAAATAGAACAAAAAAATTGTGTTTGATTGTGATTTTAAAATTCATATGATTTCATAAGTTTGTTATTGAAAGATAATTTAGACATATTAGATTAGACTTAACTCATGAATTATTAAAACATTATCGTAAAAACTCCATAAGTACAACAGGATTTTAATTTCATATCACGGTGTTGTACAGCCCGCAAGGCAGACTCCAGGAAAATCTAATATTTTTGGAGCAAAAAGCATAAAAAAACTGTTTTTTCTTGATTAACTTTGGTATTGCTGCTAAACACACAAAAGTCCAAAATAAACAGCTCTAAATTAAACAAGAAAATGCACTACTTGGTCCCACATCCTTGCTCTGTGGGTGTAAAAGCACGATGAAACTCGAGCAATAACAACTATTCTTAACTGTATTTGTGATCATTATGTATATTGACTGTGTTATAAGATTCGTTAATTTTCCTGTTTTTATTTGCGATTAATGCACAATAAAATGGTTAAGGCAAGTTATGCATTCTGTCTGTCCGTCTGTCTGTATCGGCACCTACAGCCTAAACGGCTGGACCGATTTCCTACAAACTTGGTATATATAGTATTGATATGACGTCCTACAGAGGGGTTTTTGGAATTAGCATTCTAGCTCTAAAACTAACGGTACCTGCCATACGATTTTTAGTGAAAAATTAATTTTTCTCAAAAACGACAAACACTTTCTGAATAGTGTTATTTGTGTAAACTTTATGTTTTGGTTGGAATTAATTTTTCAGGAAAAGTGTTGTAACTGTACCTCCCATAGGAGCAGCTTTTTGAAATCCGATTTACTCGTAAGCCACTTGACGAATTTCGATGAAAATTTTCAATGTAGAATCCCTTTTATAAACGCAAATAATATGAATTCTTAAATTCTTCAAAAATAGTTTTTTGAGTGTTTAAAAGAAATTTAATTTTTTTTTTATTTTTTGTTTTTCCCAAAAATGGTTTAATTTTTTTTTTTTTAATTTTATTTTTCTGATAAAAACTACAAAGTGCTAGAAGTTGACATACTCAAAAAAAAAAAAAAAAAAAAAAAAAATGGAATTTTTCGAAAAGTTGTTTAAAAAAACTGGTCGAACGATTTTGAAAGATCTGTGAAGTGGCTTACGAGAAAATCTGTTTTAAAAAAACCGGTCCTATGGGAGGTACCGTTATAAGACTTTTCCTGAAAAATCTGTTCCAACCAAAACAAAGTTTACTCAAAAAAACACCATTCAGAAAGTTTTATTAAAGATTGAGATAAATGAGTTAATAAAAATTCATATGGCAGGTACCGTTAGTTTTGGAGCTAGAACACCCAAAAAATGTTGTAAAAATGTTGAAAATCGTTGTGGATTCGACTGCATTAATTGTCATAATCGACCCGACAACCAATGTTTTCAATTTTACAGTGACATAGTTGTTGATTTCACTACTAATCGCTGTGAAAAATACAACATCTGTTGTAGATGTTACAACTAGAAATGTGGTGGACACAGCATTAATTGTCGAACTAACCTTTTCAACTCAGTTAAAAAAAAAACTTTTTTTTTATATATTTTTTTTTATTTGTAATTATATTAAATTTTTAATTATTTTGATACTGATTTTTTTTTGTATTTACCTATTTTTTCCACCTGGATTCGAACTCGAGTTGTGCTACCCTTCATGTGCGCTACTCACTAAGCTAATATGTTTTATCACAATATTTGTCTAAAAGCAATACATTTGTTGTGTATTTTACATTTTTTTGTAATTTTTACATTTTGGTTGCAGATTTCACAATTTTTTGATAAAGATTTTACAATTTTGTATTTGTACATTTTGACAACGAAAACTGACAACGCGCTGTCAATTTAACAACAAGAGATCGTTGTCATTTTGACAGTTTAATTGTAAAAGTGATAGCAAACGCTGTTAAACTTGCAATTAATTGTGAAAGTGAACGCGTTTGCTGTGAAATATACAACTTTTTACTTAATTGTGAATTTGACTGCCACATGTTGTAAAATTAACAGCGACGATTTTTTTTTGGTGAATACTAATTCCAAAAACCCCTCCGTAGGACGTCATAATAATACTATGTAATATAATAATACAAGTTTGAAGCAAATCGGTCTAGCCGTTTAGGCTGAAGATGCCGATACAGACAGACGGACAGACAGACAGACAAACAGAATTGTCGGACCCACTTTTTTAGGCTTCTCTATCATCGTAATGTTATGTTAGATTGTCCAAAAAAAATTTTTTTTTACGAATGCATAACTTGCCTTATAGAACAGAACTTTGGCTAAAACCTATAGCGGCTCTTTTTATATTGTATGGGAGCCACCGTTTAAATGAGAGCAACTGAGAAAATTGCAATGCCATCCTATAGAAAAATGTGAAAAACGAAAATTTCGAGTTAATTAAATCAAGCCGTTGTTAACCGTTCAAATCTGATTTTCGTTCCGACCATTTAAGCCAAAAACGAAAAACACTGTTTTACCAGAAATGCCCTAGGTAGGTTTCGAGCAAATCCAAAACCAAAAAAAAAACCGTTACCTTACTTGAAAATTAGTTTTTCCGCTATATACATATATGAAGTTTGAAGAAAATCCGTCAAGCCGTTTAGGCTGTAGCTTGACCTGAAAAGCGCACAGACACCCGGAAGGCATGACGAAGACTTTGTCCAGGGATAGATTGTCTTCCGATAAAATATATTGATATAGTTTGGCTTTTCGCCTTAGGATAGGGTGTCTATGGATAAGTTTTCGTTAGGATGAGTTGCAATTATTCCAGTTACGATGGTCTAGGTATAAATGGTATAGGTTGGAATAAGATAAACAAAGCATTTCCAGACTTTCAAATAATTTTTCTTAAATTTGAAAATGAAATTCAAATATCATGTTCCCACCGAGCTAAAAGATTTATTAATCGCGAAAGGCGGCTCAACGAAATTTACTAATAAAATTTTGAAGATCGTATAAATTACGAAACCGCCAAAGCTATTGTTTTTATGTTTGCTAATGAATTTATAGTCAGAAAAGCTACATATATCTTGGTCTTTTATTTGTGTTCTTTCTTCCCCGGGGTCTTTTGGCTGCCTAATATAAAAAAAATCAAGGCGGGATGAGGACTTACCCAGTTTAATGAGCTAAGTTTGCAGAAACATTTCTGTTTTAACTCAAAGTACTCATATTTAACATTCACTGTAAGCTGTATGAATAAAATAAGCATAATATGTATAATAATTATGAAGAAAAAATGTTTAGGTATGTTTTCACATCCAAGAGCATGTTTGCAAAATAAACATCTTTCTCGTAAAAATTCATGATTTGTTTTAACTCCTACAAGACATGTGCCCAAAATCTCAGACTGAATCAATTTATCCAAGAAAAAGTCTTAAAAATACAAAGTATTACTTGCAGGTAAATTGAATAATTCAAAGCCTTCACATTAAAAGTAACTGTAAATGTTAATTTTTAAGCCCGAAAAAATTAACTTGTTTTTGCTTTTAAATATGTTCAATGATTTATGAAAATGTTTCATTTTTCAGGTGTTTCTCTTCATAAGTCATTTATTTTAAAAGCATCTGTCTTACATTAACCCATGAACTGAAAATTTTGCTTAAGAAATGCTTTTTGAGAAAAACCTAAGCTGATGTTTTTCCATTTCATTGTAAAAGGAGTATTTCTATCTGCCTTTTCTAACTCGCTATTGTGTAGGAAAGTTTGATAATACAAACCTGAGAAAATTTTCAGAGTATCTTCTTAAAACATGACCAGTTACGAATTATGTTTTCTATTTTTGACGTTAATGTTCTTGAACATATCATCCCATCAATCGGTACTTACTTCTTTGCCTTTCGTCATGTTAAGCGCATTGGTCTCAGAACTCAGCATCCTGAAACCTGAATCATATATGAGTGCTGGACGCATAACCTCTAAATATAGTCTTCAATCTAGCCCGTCTGTCGTTTAATATGAACGAAAACTAAGTATAGATGGGGTTGTTTTTTTTTTTTTTTTAAATTGGAATTCTACTTATGCTCTAAAATATTTATTGCCTAATCTAACGCTACTGCTAGATGAGAATCCTGAGCCTTCTGGAAATTTTTCCATTCCTTCTCCTTTCCATTTTTTGTACCACTACATAAGCTTCTTCAAGTGCGGCTATTGGAAAGAAAAGAAGAGGGAAAGTGTTCAAAGCACATCGCCACAAGTGGAAAGTTTCGGCGCTATAACGAGATTCAAAAATAATATTTTTTTAAAAGCAAATACTGTTTTCCTTCAGACAAGAATTCCTACCCCCTCTCCCTATCAATCGCAAAAGTTGTTTTCCTCTAGACAAGAATTTTCAATCTGTTGACCCGACCCCCCTCTACCTTTCAATCCCAATCAAAATGAAACTGAAAATTTGATTAAAGTGACTGGACTGAAAGACTTTATTTTAATAGATTTAATAATCCAATTATAACACCCCTTTTGCCTCCGTTTGCTCACGAGTATGCAACAATCGAATTTCTTTTGCATTCGTGAACAGAGTGCGCACATCAGCTTAAGCAAAAACTAATAAAAAAAGGCCAAACCCCTTAAGGATCATTTTTTGCCAATTCATATCGCGCATTTCATCAAGTTTTTCTCAACATGCAATCAATAAAATAAAAAAATTATAATATACATAAATATATATGTATAGTATCTATATGTATATTGATTGGCATGAATGTCCTCTATCTTCATATAACTCGCCGTCAGACACAGACACAGACACACGGGTTTGAGTGGTGTCCTTTGCCTAAAATATAATAGTCTTTCCTCGCCAGAGTAGGTATTTTCCCATTTCTACTTTCATATACAATATATATATATATAGATATATATACATATATAGATACGAGAACATACATACATTAATATTATCTACTACAACACATTGGAATTCTATTTAAGTTGAAAACTGGCAATTTGCCAGAAAATAAAATCCTCTACAAAATTGACGTATTATAGCTATTTGTATGCTTTTGGAAGGAACGCTAGATAACATGGCGGATAACTGCTTCCTTTTGCTTTCATGTTCCGAGATATGTTTTCAAATTAATTAAAGGTTCCGGTAACACAAATTTGAAAAAATCATGTGCAAAAGATCTCTAGGCTGGTAATGCTATCATAATTATAAGTGTGACTTATTTAGTTGATAGGGTGATGCAAAAGTTAATCGGATACATTTAAATTTTATAGTTTGATATACAGTGCTGTGGAAACAATTAAGCACATATTATTTTATGGATTTCCAAAACTCACATTGGTTCTTTTAAGTATTTTTGAAGCAAGCTATCGGGTCCAGAATCTACTAAAGAAGCAGGAATTTTTGTTCCTAAAAGTTTGCTTTGTTTATGTTTTAATGTTTTCTTAATTTGTAAAACTCTTATAAAGCTTCAATGTTCAAGTGTCTACTCTTATCCAAACGTGGCTCATAACGAGGTATTGTTGGACACTAGAAAATCACAGTGGTTGGACACTTAGATTCACGACTGACTGGATATCTAAGTCAACCATTGTGGAGTTGTTACAATGTGTCCGAACTATATTTTGACCACTTCTCAGAACAAAAGATTTTATCCGAACTCAACATCCGAATATGGCAATGCTGTCCTTATTATGGCAAATCAGGATTAGGCTAGAATATTATTACAAAGCTCTTGTTATGAAAGTCGACTCAGGCTGAAATCACATTAAGACAGTGAGACAAACAAGAACGGCTAGGACACATAAGGCATGAAATGAGAAGTGCAGGTTGGACGTTTGTACTGAAATTTTAAAGATGCTCGACTATAAGAATTATCAGTTTTAAAAATGAATAAATAATGCGAAATATAGCTATCTTGAAACTTTCGGAGGCCTGGAGTTTTTGATCACTCCAAAAACATTAAATGCATTGATAGTCTTTTAGTATTGTCAGTGTATGAATGCGCGCTGTCATGTAACCTCTTCAACATCATTCTTGAGGCAATCGTACGCAACTCGCATGTCAACACCAGCGGTACGATTTTTTTTTAGATCCGTTCAATTACTTGGCTATGCTGATGATATTGACATTATTGGAAGAACAAAGCGCGCTGTCAGTGGAGCATTCGCAAGTATTGAAGTGGAAGCGGCTCGAATGGGTCTGGCTGTAAATGAAGATAAAACAAAGTATATGCTGTCCTCGGGTGAAGTAGATCATCACCGTAGGCTCGGACAAAACGTCACAATGGACAGATATAACTTTGAGGTTGTCAAGGACTTTGTCTATTTGGGTTCCACTATAACCTCTCAGAACAACATCAGTGAAGAGATCAGTCGAAGAATCACTCTTGCCAATCGCTGTTTCTTCGGGCTAAGAAGGCATCTTAGTAGTAAAGCCCTCTCTAAAAGGACCAAGGAGACACTATACAAGACCCTTATCATCCCAGTCCTGCTGTATGGGGCAGAAGCGTGGACACTGACACAATCGGATGAATACAGGCTGGGGTGCTTTGAGAGAAAGATTCTTCGGGTGATATTCGGGCCTGTATGTATCAATGGAGTATGGAGGAGAAGATTCAATGACGAACTGTACGGGCTATACAGCGACATTGACTTGGTTAAGAAGCTGAAAATTCAGCGGCTTAGATGGCTGGGTCATGTGGGGCGTATGGACGAAAACGCTCCTGCCCGACGAGTCTTCAATTCCAACCCGGAGGGCCGACGCAGTTCTGGAAGACCCCATCTAAGGTGGCGCGATCAA
The DNA here is from genome assembly GCA_916050605.2 of Platycheirus albimanus. Classification (NCBI taxonomy): domain Eukaryota; kingdom Metazoa; phylum Arthropoda; class Insecta; order Diptera; family Syrphidae; genus Platycheirus; species Platycheirus albimanus. The sequence continues at coordinate 79,751,471 of OU696696.1, forward strand.
GTGGTAAACGACCTCAACCAACTTGGTGTGCGCAACTGGAGGCCACTGGCTAGGGACCGGCCTAGCTGGCGAGGATTGTTGCTTGAGGCCGTGGTCCACAATGGACTGTCTGCGCCACCTTAAGTAAGTAAGTAAGTAAGTGTATGAATGCAAAAAGATCTTAAATAGACAATACTTTTAACAATAGTTATGAAATCAAAGTTTAAGTTTGTTCGAAACTTTGGATTAAAGAACGCCATTTTGTTTTAAAAATTTAACAAATTATTTCATATTAAGTATTCCTTATCGTCGACTGTGATGCTTCTTAGAGAAGCAACAGTCCACCACTTAATGCCGAAAATCTGGTGATTTAAAACTAAAGATTTAAACGAAACAGTGAACATAGCTGGGTCCCCAATGAAAGAAAAATTCTAAGAAGAACTTTATACCCTATCCAACAAAGATTGTCATTACAAGAAATAATAGCTTCGAATAAGCTTTTCGCATACTGCAAACTGACGAATTACCAGCTTTGCCACTTTTTAGGATAAGATTTTATTAAAAGTTTCCCCAAAATTTACTTTTTTTTCCAAACCAATGAAAAAGCAAACATTATAAAAGAGCATTTATTCTGAAAGCTCTTGCAGAAAACTGTAGAAAACGCTGTAGAAGCTGATTGGAATTAAGTTAAAGTTTAAGTTTTATAAATAATTCTGAAACAATATTGTAAACATTTTATGCCAATATTTTGCTGAATACTTAAACATTCTTGTCTTTTTATATATATTTTCCAGAATGCCGTCTGCCGAACCAGAAGAAGCCCCACCAGCGCCACAGGTCCCCAAAACAGAATTGGAGGAACTGCAACTAAAGGCACAAAATGTTACCGATGACGTAAGCAATATACAAAAACTATATTAAAAAAAACTACATACTATGTTTATAACATATAATTTACCTAACTTACAGTCGTTGGAAAGTACCCGGCGAATGCTTGCTCTCTGTGAAGAGGTAAGTTTTTTCCATTCCCAGTTAATTCCAATTAAAAAAAAATTAAATTTATAAAACAAACACATAAAAATTAAAAAAAACTGGGCTTAAAGTCTTAAAGCAAAAAAAAAAATTATTTATATATAAAACCACCAGGCAATGACAATGCTGTGCATTAAAAACTAACGAACAAAAATAACGTGTCATATTTAAAATGTTCCATTTAGCAATTTATTAAAGTTAAAATCAACTAAAATTGCAGCTGTTAACGTTAAACCTGTTTTTGTACCTGATATGATATATTATTAATAATATATATTTTAATATTTGTCTGTTTAGATAGAATCAAATAATAATTTTTATATTAATTTAAGTACATTTTTCAATTGCTGTGGACAGTGTAACGCAGTGTGTAGCAAAGAATCGAAACGAAAAGGTTTTTTTTATTCTTTAATGTTTACAATTAAATGAAGTTTTTTTTTTATTTGTGATCGATGGAAACTGATTTTATTGTTTTTTTTTTTTTACTTTACAATTTTATTTTTAAATTTTCTGTTTCTTGTTGTTAAGCATCCTTTTTAAATTTATCTTTTAATTTAATTTTTATTTTGCTAAATTATATAAGAATTAAAACAATTTTCATTTAACTTTAAATTACTTGTTAAAAAAAAAAAACGATATACGGAATATATTTTATTTTTATTTACGTTTAAACATTTTTATATTGGAAATGACAAAAAAATTATAACTGTTCTCTATCCTCGTTCTAAACAAAATAATAATAATAATAAAATGTATGTGTTAATTTTCTTAAAAATTAAACAAACAAACATAAACATACAAATTGAAATGAACATATTTGCAAGAATCTACTTAGAACATAGAGCGCGCTGTATATATATTAAAAAACTATCTTTATATAAATATAAATATTTGTATTGCATGATTGTACAAAAGTAACCAGTACAAAATAAAAAAAAAAAAAAAAACATCAAAACAACATTTCCATATGCAACAAACTATACCAAAAACAACAACAAAATAGCAAGCAAAATAGAAATTATTCGAAACAACCAAACCAAAGCGATATTTTATTTTCGAGATGCCAAAAACAAAACCTCCCGAATGTATGCAATATTGCGAGAAAAAATATTATATAATATATTTCTGAATGAAAATAGTCCTTGCATGTTCTGTTTTCACACTAATCCTATATATATACATAATATACATAATTGAGCACGTGCTGCTAAGTATTCTATAATAATTTTATTTCTATAATTTACTTGTTTTTTTTTACGTTCTTCCTTATCGATATATCATAACTTTTCAACTTTTGTACAGAATAAACAATAAAAACTTTTAAACAAAAAAACTTAAGATAACGTCCGTTAAATTGTTTTAAAATTGAGGTTAAAGAATTCAGAAATCGGTTACGCAATCGAATAATAATTACACTCAATATATACATACCATACAAGACAACACATACAATACATACATAAATTATTTTATTTTAGTGTTAAGGCTGGTGTTTGATTTCATCTTCAAAATATGTGAATGTTTTTTTTTTGCCAGTGTTAAGCGACAGGTTTACTGTCATTTCGTCGAGACTCGAAATACCACGACATTGTAAAGTTTAAAGAGATTCCATTTCCGAGTATCGCAGTGTATTTTGTATATCATATTTTGGATGTGTTCTGTTTGATTTGATATCCATGATTGCACAATGCACAAGCACATAGTAATACGATCTTAAAATCTGTGTTTTTCTTAAAAATGGCTTAAACGTTTTAGGCTAGCAAACGAGTAACGAAAATACAGTAGACGCTCGATATAGTGACTCTCTGTATAGTGAACTATCCAATATAGTGAACCACCAAAATTTAACACAGACCAGCTACTCTAAATAATGAACTATGAGAATCTCAATATAGTGAACTTAATTCTTTTTTTTGACGATATTCAACGAACAATTATTTTCTATTGCAATGCGCCTGTCAGTGTCAACGTCAAATATTTTTCTGAACAATTTACCATTCATTTGAATGTGTTTTTTCACATTGTCACGAACAGACAAATAAGTTTTTGGTTTGGCTTTGCTTTTGATACAGGTTGTAGTCCTTCAAGTAAACTCCAGGAAAACATCGAAGTGTGTTAAGTAGTAAGTTTATGAAAAGACATATATTTAGGACATCTCAAATCCCGGGGGTGGTAACTAAGTTGTACAAATAGTTTTTGGAACAACGAAGAAAAAATTGCCAGATAATGGATTAATTTTAAAGCCGAAGGCAATTTCAATTTTGCAAAAAAATTAATAAAAGCAGGTATAGCTTCTTCGCAAGTGATGGCTGCTTTGAAATAAAATTTTTTTAACTGTTTTTGAATTAATAAAAAAGAATTTTACTAATCAAATTTAGTGTTGGTAAACATTTTAAAACTCCCGCTCGAAATAGTGAACAAAAATGCGAAAAAATGACGGAAAGTGAGGTGCCCTCTTTGAATAGGGGGTCGACCCTTTCATTGCCATCGTACCCCTTATGTGCCGGGATCCGATAGAGGATTACAAAGTTGTTCCTTGCAAGTTCAGTGAGTATTAAGATGACAGTCTCCTGGACTAGCTTGGATCTTATGACAGGTGAAGCCAGAGCTGAAAAGATAAATATTCGTTGCATTGACATATTATCCTCTCGAATTCATTAATAGCGAAGACCTCTGCTATTCAGAAAATTGTCGTCAGCCTAAGCATCTAGGTATAGTTTCATTAAGACAAAAGCGACAAGCACTATCATCAACAGCGCTTACAGTGGAGAATAAAGGAAAGTCGGGCGGCTCCGAATTTTCTTAACGCAATTCAAATATTTTTTAAAGGGTTTTGTGAAAGTTCGTGAAATAGATTTTTAGAGCTTCATCCTCGTCATTGTAGCCTCTGCAGAGGCCTTCTTCAGTAAGACGTAGGTTTTTGGCGTGGTATCTAAACATGTTATGCCCAGTTAGCACACCTACTAACGTTGCAACTGTTTTTCAGCTTTTCTACCATTTTGTATAATTGTTTCTTTTTCTGTCGTATTAAGGACAGAGTTTTTTTTGCAATCTCACACGTGTCCAGATAAGTTCATCTAGTGTTTGCTTTTGATAAGATTGCATGTGTCACTTTGCTTTTGGGATCTCATAGAGGGGATTTCAATGTATCCAATATAAATTCAAGGCCAAAGGTTCGGAACTTGGCATTGAATTTTCTTTGCAATTTCGTCATTTTTTTCATTTCCCTTAATTCTCCTGTGACCGGGACCTAGCATAGTGTAATTTTGTGATGCGATGCGACAGCTTTTCACATTAGTACAAAATGCATTATGTTTAAAATAAAATACGCAATTTGAAATGTTTCATGTTTGGTGTATTTTCTTCGATTTTGTTTTCTGCTTAGTGAAATGTCAAGCAATTGGCAGTTAGAAAAGTAGGAACCCCCCCCCCCCCCCTTAGTATTGCGATTCCGGTTCTGTATAATGATTGTATTCTCAGAAGTGTCAATTAATTTTTTCAATCGGTAGCGTGCATAAAACCTTTTTTTTTTTCAAAAACTTAGCCAAGTTCCTTGCTCTAAAATCTGAAACTTTTGTACGAAATACAATTATTGCTCTGACAGCTCAGACTCTGTGAACGAAAAAAAAAACAAGCCTTATGTAACGTCAACGACAGCTGTCACATTTAATACCCCTCGATGATTTTCCTCCAAAACGTAGTAGATATAAATATATGTTTAATTATTTATTGAAATAAAAAAAACACGATTGGTTGGCGTCAATCAAATTTCAAGATAATATAGAACCCCAGCACTGATTGATATTTTATATTTGAATCAAACAAAAAATGTGTTCATCGGTTGACGTTTTCACTCTAAGCAATCAACATATCTTTGAAATGTCAATGCCATTTGTATCAATATCACACCTTAAAAGCTGTACACCTCCTGTTGCTTTAACTCAAAAAAGGAGACATCACCCCCACCTCTTTCCTTATTGTGATGCGCTACGGAAATAATGACAAAAACGGAAGGTTAGAAATATCACACAATGTCAATGGTATGTTTCCTTTGTTATAGTTGACCTTGTTCGTCAGGGTTCAGACGTGACATTCTGGTCTCTTGAACCGTTCTACTTATATATCAGTGGCCTACTAGAATAAAAACCTGCAATTAAAGTCAACCTTCCTTGAAAACGAGTAGGTATGTCAATCCTTTATCATTTTCATATAGAAATAGATGACACTGTAGCAAAGCAATTGAAATGAAGTTCAAGTGGACCTTCAAACAATAAAAAATAAGAAAAAAAAGAAACTTTTCTAAATTTGTGATTTAGAAGTATTTTAAGCAAGGTGAAGCTCCAGCATGAATAAGTAAGATGGCAATGAAAGTATATGGTGAGGTTGATTGAGCAAATCTTTCATTCATTTTAAATGCTGTGTTGTCAGTTGAAGTGTGAATAATTTATTCGAACGCTTCCTCTGGGCAAAATGAGAGAGAACTAGAAATTCGAAGATTTTTTTAGAGATTGGGAACAATGTTCTAATGCTTGAAATAATGGTTGCGAAACGTAACTGACGAGGAGAAGAAATTCCATGGTCTCGCCACTCTTCTGGGAAATTAAAAGAATCATTTCAGTAGACTAATGAACTACGAGTACTTTTAAATTAATAATTAATTTGGAAATAACTGCGAATAAAGCTGACTCTAAATGAGCGTCGCCAGAGCTGTTAGATAAAGAACTTTCATATTTGTTCTCAAACATTCTTTAGATACGCAAGTTTTCTCAAAATTCCACAAAATTCCTCCAATTTCAATAATTACTTCTTTACAGAATAAAAGCAAAAAGTTTACTGTCATTGCGGCACTATTCCAACAAGATTGTAGACACCGTTTTCAACTATCACTGTGACGTTTCGGATATAAGTTGTTACATGAATTCCGTTTGATTTGATATTGGCGATTAAACTTTTTAAACAATGTTAGCTCGAGACAAAGTTGAAGATGCCGAAAATTAAAAAAATGCGTTAGAAAAAAAAAACAGCTCTCTCTGGAAGCTGTCTTACTATAACTACTTTCGTTGACAAGTTTATCCTTCAAGGATTTGTCACTTGGGCGCAGTGGAAGTCCGGAGGGCGTTTAATAGCATTAATTTTATTAGGGATGCCTTTTGCACCTTTCGATCTCCACATACCATCGCGATCAAAGTTTCATCGACACATGATCGACATACAATAAACCACTACGCAATTCCGTTTGATGATTAGGAAAGACCCGATCATGTTATAACGCACCATTAACAGTTTTGAGATCATCCTTCTTCGGTAGCTTGACGAAAACTCTGTGGTTTTATTATCCGGGAAAAGTTCCGTTTTCCCTAACAGCATGAACGAGTTTTAAGAAAATACTGGATACCTCGCCGGGATTTATTCTGCTTACTTTTAAGCTCTGCTCCAAAGTGATATTTTAAACTTCCCAATGTACGCATCTTTTGCTCTCTCTGCGTACTTTGACAAGCCGAAAATAGGTGGATTAAAAAAAAAAACGACATATCTGAACTTATTTTATGCCAATTTGACTGATTCGTTTATTAAAATACAGGATATGGCCGAAGCTACATTAATACTCATCTTTCTTATTCGAAACCAGTGTGTTTGCTTGTGTTAAAATGTTTTGAAAAGTTCACATAAAATTTCTTATTCAAACACTTCATCAACTTTATGCACTTAAAGGTACCAACAGCTAATGTATTTACTTGAAAACATTTTAATTGGTCTTCGTCAAATTTGTTCAGCAAGTTGGATAGAACAGAACAAAAAATTACTTCTCAATTTATTTATAAAAATGATACATACCTATCCTGTTTTACAATTTCGAAAAAAAAAGTTTTATTTTGCCAAAAGAAACTTTTCAATCAAAGCTGGGATAGTTGAGTGCCTTGAAGTAAAGCAAACAAATAAATAAATTAAATACGTAAGCAAGTAAGCTTACGTATTAATGTAGAATCCTTGTGAGCCATTTTCTAATAATTAAGGGAACAAATTATGTTACTTTTGCCAAACAAAAAGCTCGCCATAGTAACTCGAGTTTATTAAAAGTTGAATTGTTGTTTTTGTTTTGTTTTGTTTTGTTTTGTTTTGAAACTTGTGCAAATAGAAATTTTTAGCATCAGAAAGCTATTGCTTAGCGATGAAATCACTCCCCATAACTCAAAACAACCCCATAGCCGATTTGGAAATATCTGTGGTTTTGAAATTGCGATTTTCTTCAGTCGATTTATAACAAATTAAAGTGGTCTTCCAAAAACTAATCTTGTACTTCTGTTGAAACCAATACCATTTCCGTGATGAAAGGCAGATGATGAGTATAGTACTATGAATAGGAAGTAATTGTTGTTGCATACAGTGGATACTATAGGTGCTGCTATTTTCAGATTGCATTGTATAAAGCTATTCGTAATGCTGTTTTGATGCACTAGATGGCAACACTCAAATGCAATCTCCAGACTACTAAAGATTTTTTTGTACAATAGAAGAACTAATTTTTTTTTTTAAATTTACACATGACAAAATTGCATAGTAAATTAAGTTCAGGGAGTAAACCCGGTGCCGAACCTGAGAACTTTGCCGCCCTAGGCAAATTGTTATTTTGCCGCCCCAAAAATAAACGAAAAAAAAATACAAAAACAATAACATTTACATAGAGCTTTATTAGTAATAATTAAGGACTATCGACGAAATAAAGTTTTTTTTTACAATTTCGAACCTAAAATGCTGCTGCATTGTATATATAACCTATAGTATTACCACTTGAGTTGCGCCATCTGTGGACGGAAAATTAAGCTCTTGGTTTTAGAGGTTTTTGTCTAGATAACCATGGGAAGCAGCAACAACAATTAAAAAGGTGGAACGTAAAAAAATTTGTTGTTGTTGCTTCCCATGGTAATCTAGACAAAAACTTCTAAAATCAAGAGCTTAGTTTTCCGTCGCTAGATGGGGCACTGTAAGTGGTAGTACGTAGGGCTGCGCGCCTCAAGATCCGCGGACAAAATATACGGGTCAAAATATCCGCGACAAAATATCCGCGGACAAAATATCCGCGTCAAAATATCCGCGACGCGACGCATAATATTACGGTGTATAAGCAATGACCTATGTAAGGGGGGGCATGCTGCCCCCCTGCAACCCCCTGCTTGGGCACACTGTAGGACTTGGGGTAGAAGCGAGGTAGGGTGTATGCGGATATTTTGACGCGGATATTTTGTCCGAGGATATTTTGTCCGCGGATATTTTGACCCGGATATTTTGTCCGCGGATATTGAGGCGTGTCACCGTACGTAGTACTATAGTTTATATTATATACAATGGCTGCTGGGAGCGATTTCATTTTTGCAAATCTCGTAGCGAATTCTTCTTCTTCAATGCGATAGAGCATTTCTTTTTCAATACAGATAGTTGCAAGACCGTTAAATCTTTCTTGGGTCATTGTTGAGCGCAGATAGGTTTTTATAAGCTTCAGTTTCGAGAAGCTAGCTTCGCTTGAAGCAACACATCAGGGAACGTTATTAGTAGCTTAAATGCCGTTAGTAAATTTGGATATAGTTAAGTAAGATAGTTAGAAGCTAAATTTAGTTTAAAACTGACGAAGGTTTGAAATCAATAGCAGTAGAAGTTTGGTTGAGTATATTAATTTCATTCAAGAGATCTTTCGATATAGGTAATATCCTTTTGAACTTCGTTGCCAAATTTTGTAGTTAATATTGTTTTAAGTAGTTCGCAGTCTTTCAACTCGACCTTCTTTGAAATATCGCAAGGAAATCCGAAATTTTGGCTGAGAATTGTATATTGAGCAAAGCGCTCATCGAGAGAAGATAACATAACATCGATAACGTAAAGAAGGAATCAGCTTTAAATTTTAATTTTGGATCGATGGCTTGAAGAGATTGTTCAGATTGATAACGACGGCTAAGCAGGCTCATAGAATTGGACACAATAAAATCCACTCTAATGTTCATTTTTGTAGCAATGTTTAAAGCATTCTTGTATAATGTTTAAAAAAAAAACTTCCTCTGAACGGTTTATCTGAAAGTACTGCTGGAGTTTATCTATTTTGATTGAAGTAGTTTTGAAAGAATATTTATTTTGCATAAAAACTCGTTCCACATTACCGTTGACAGTACAAACTTGAATCTGTGTATGCGTTTACTCTTCTTTACTTTTGAAATGGTTTTACTGATTTTAAGTCAAGGTGCCGCCCTCCTATGAGTGCCGCCCTAGGCAATTGCCTGTTTTGCCTACAGGCAGGTTCGGCACCGAGTAAACCTTTCGTTTCTCGAAATTTCTTTTTTTTTTGTTACTGGCGTAGGTGAATGTAAGCGTACATATGCATGTGTGTAAAATCTTCATAAAAAAATTTTGCATTACATGAAAATATAAGCGATCATTTCCTGCAATAAAGAAACTATTATGTTTGTTTACAAAACAATTATGTAACTTCATCGAAAAGATATAATGGAAAAGTAGTGTCTAAACGCTGAAGAGTACAAAAAAGTTGGAACTAATAAAAACTAGTGCAATTTGATAATTCAAATGTTATACCTGTGATACACTGCTGGTATCGATACTGTCGAATGCGAGTATACCACCTATGTATGTGTCAGCGAATGCCATGTTAATACCATTTTTATACCTCTTGAGTGAAACTTTTCGGAACTCAAACATTTTCTATTGTATCCATACCATATTATTAAGACCAGCATTGTGTCAAAGCTATTAAAAACCCAATTTTAGAGTCAGAGGATAGTTTTTGCTTTTTAAGTTCAAACTGACGTTTTGTATTTGAAAATGGCATTTAGTTTGTGGTTCGAAGATATTTCAATGTTGAAAAAAACCGTTAGTATCGCATGCGCCGCTTAAACATTAATTTGCCGTTGTCGTGCATAATATTCAAAATTTTGGAAGCAAAATGTCATCTTGTTCTTTCTAGCTAGTTTGACAACAATAACAGAACGTGGAACCTTTCATTACTGCTGCTACACAATACTGTACCATGCTTTTCGTGTTGTATTATAAGGCTTGTCAAAAAAGGCTGGTAAATAGAGATGTTGTAGATCGCTGCGTCCGCTATGTGCAACGTACTGCTTGACCAAAGTGTCTCCTATATCGTCCAATTTATTGTCGTAGTTCGATATATGAATATTTTGCTTTTCAACACAGCCATTCATCCAAAAATGTACCTTGTTGCTGAAGAGGATATTTCGTCTAAATGTAGAGTCCTTTTTCAAACGCTTCGAGCCCAGTCAGCGAACAATACGCGTTGACTATGGTCATGAACTTTGAGCCCCTGAGTCAGTTGGATCATTAACGGATGTAAATGTCAAATCCCGACGCAAAATTCGCCAAGTTGAAACCTGCCATAGGCCGAGTTCTTGTGCACGTTAAGGAATCGACTTCCTCTGGTTCTGCTGTATACCTTCACAGACCACGGTGATGTTCTCGGCCACTCTTCAGTTCTTAGGTACGAAAAGCGAATATTAGCTGATTGATAAACCGAACCGTCCGTCGTAAATTTGGACGCCAAAGTATTTTAACAACACAGTTGTATCTCTTCCATCAGTTAGTCACAGGTCTAATGGCAACATTCATAGGATATTGTTAACGAATCGTATATCTAGTTTTAAAAACGAGAACACATGAATTTGGAGAGGAAATCAAACACCTATCATCAGCTCTAATGTTTACACAAATATTTATATCCATCTAATGCATGCTAAACACTGTAATCTACTATACACACACAGAACCAATAAAAAAAAACACTCTATTAGATAAACAATCGTCCTTGCTCTTTCGAGAGCCATTATATTATAATCAATTTGATGATAAAATTCAACAGAACTCTATCCAAAGACAAAAACTGCAACATGAAAATCAAATTAAATACTATTTTACAATTTTTTCTTTATATACAATAAAACTACGAAAATAATGTATCTTGATATAAATAGATAATAATTTATGCGTGTATGATGCATCCATCTCCAGTTCGATGTTGTAAACAGTTTTTTTTTTCAATAATTTTTTTTGTATATTTGTGTGTTAATTGTATATATTTTTAGTATTTTTTATTATGTTTTTTAGTTTGTTTTCGTAACTTTTATTATTAACAAAATAAAAAAAAAAAATGAAATGTATATCATTGCCTGGCAAAAAATGTCCTTCGATCTGTTTTAAGTTTCTTATTAGTTTTCTTTCGCAATGGGTCTATGTGTGCTGTGTAATACATTTCTTTATAACATTGTTATGTATCAATGTAAAAATTTAATTTTTTGATGTTTTGTAATAATAATTTAATATGTTTCTATATATTCGTACTTATAAAAAAAAGTTATTAGTCAACATTTTTGTCGTTTTATTGAGACTCAATTTTTTTTATCAATAGATATTATACAGAAACGTTTGTACATATAATTATAAAGGTGTCCTTTCAAAATGTACATTACATTTCACACCTGAAAAAGGTTGATTATAATAAAATTACAGGTTAAATGAAATTACATTAAGTCTCTATAGACGAAGAAGGACGAAACCAAACTGACGATGACGATGACGACGACAACAACGACGAGGACAACGATGGCATGAGACGAAAAAGGACACTGGGTCGTGTTTACGCTATCGATTTTTCTTTTGACGAACGAATAAATTTGTCCTACTAAAGTTAAGTTGAGTGGGATTATACGTTGAGTGTATCTATAGTATATACTCGTATATTATAGCGACAATGAACACAATCATGCTAACAGGCTGTATTCAGGTGTGTTTAAAAATAGATGTGCATGTTTTGTATGCTGTTTATGAATTTATGGGGAGTTCCAGGACAATGTATAAAATGTAGGGTAGTATAGTAAAAATCATCAACGCTGACATGTGTATTGTCAAGTGTTTTTGTGGTTGATGCATAAAGGACATTGGAGCATTTAGTTTTTCATTTTATACATATACATAGGTAGAATAAATGTCTTAGACTTGTAGGCAAGTCATTTGCACTCGGTGTTATTGTTTAATGTATGTTTATGCTTTTAGTGTTTATATACAAAATATGGGTATGGTTACGCTTTGAATATTTTAATATGAAACTAATGCGAACATGCCTACTGTTAAACACAATAAATGTTTATATGTTTTATGTTAATTACAAAAAAAAAAAAGATAATCTCCTTTCTTTGTCTACATAGTTCAATTTACTAGATTAGGTTGTTAATTCAACAAAAAACGATATAAAACTAATTTTATTAACAACGCATGCAATTTTAAAAGAATATGATGTGGCTCCTTACTAGATTTTTTATATCACCCTAAGTTCGCAACTGGCATAGTTTACGTAGCTTAAGCGCTTGCGGTTTGTAAAGTTTTATACGATTTTTCTATTTGGAATAACCAGACATTTTAGAAAAAGAGATCTTTCCCACAAAATAAAACTACATTTTTTGAGAAAAATCGCAAAACTATAGTTGTTACGAAAACTGTTTTCACATCCATTTATAGTAGTCCACTTGATTTTGATGAAAACAACTAGAAAACGGATAACGATTGTGTGCGAGACGCAAACCTTTTGACACTCCCAAGAAACAAATAGCTGACTGGATGCTGCCAACAGAAGCGTTCACAGACTTTCTCATAAGAAACTCGAAAATAAGCTTTCAAGACAAACATATTTGCGCTTACTATGGGCTAAGGTCTAACTGAAATAAGCATGTGTAAATGAATGACTACATAAACGAAAATAGCATTGACTCAAGTCATCCATTAATCAGAAGATATTATACTTGTAGGTAACCATTTTGCTTGAAGGGACATACAAAGCAGGAAGTGTTTTGACATTAGCGCACGATTCGCCATGTCCATAATGGTTGGGCCTCTATGATTCGTTCCGACTGACGAATTGGATAAAACCATGATACAACTAAACCAGATAGCGCCGTTCCGTTTCCATTTTTGATTCGTTTACGTCACTTTTACGTTACGGACGCAATCGCCTTTACATTTTGTTTTGTTCTGCGCTCTACATGGCTCTACGTTACGGAAATACGGACGCTCGTGAAAAACGGAACCTTGTTTAGTTGTATCATGGGATAAAACATTATTTATATGAAAAGGTGTTCTGATTTCACGGTGTTTCCGTCATTGTATATATAAACTATAGTACTACCACTTGAGGTGCGCCATCTATCGACGAAAAACTAAGCTCTAGAATACCATGGGAAGCAACAACAACAAATAAAATGGTGGAAATTGTTGTTGTTGCTTCCCATGGTATTCTAGAGCTTAGTTTTTCGTCGATAGATGGCGCACCTAAAGTGGGAATACTATAGTTTATAAATGCAATGGTTTCCGTAGAAAGAAGTAGTTTATTGCGAACTCCACTTTTAAACTGGCCTTTCAATAAAGCTGTAGTCAAAAGTCAGAATTTCAAACAAAAACCAGTTTACAGTATATCAGGTTTTAAAACCTCGATCGTTTTCTAATCTAGTACAAAAAGCTTATACGAGTGTACTAGCATTGATACGAAAAGCCAATCTTTCTACAAATATTAGCTGGAGCCCAATCAAGTTGTGTACTGTTTTGGTTTGCAGTGGCATAAGCGGCATTGTATTTGATTTGATACTATGTCATCTTAAAATAAATTAAATTTTAGAATGCAGAATAAAAAAAAGCCATAAACAAGTGACACTTTTACTTGTTATCAATTCTCCTGTTATTTGATCAAAAGACAACCCACGAAGCAACTCTTTTCTTTTTCTACATTTGCTTTCACAAATGCTGAACGCATTCATTAAAATGATTCAGATCAGAGCCAATCCGAAAAAACAATTTATCAAATATTTTTATTTTATTTTTATAATTTTAATGCTTATAATATTTATCATTCCGTGCTTTTTTTTTGTCTTAAAATTATGTCTGAATCAAGTGATACAGTTTAACAAAACGTTGGTTGCACGCAATGACTCACAACGGTTTCATTTTCGACAGTGCTGGTGGAAATAAAAATACATTTATTATAACTTATGTTATTTATCGAACTATTTAACTATGCGAACAAATTTGTTGATTTGACAACTTTAATTTTCAATTGTACAGTAACTACTACTTTTAAGGCTCGCGCAAACCAAAGCGGCTGCGGTGGCGGTGGCGATCACCAAACAGATGATGCACATGTAAACTATACAAATGGCACATACCTAAGCGATATGTGGGTTGTGAATACGATCCACTGCTGCGTTCAGCCACGCGATCTATGTAGAACGCTGCATGCACCATTTGCCCGCCGTATCGCAGCGGCCATTCGTGATATCTTTTTATTTATTGTTTGAAAGTATTGCAAGCCATTTTGAATATTTAATAACTAAAAATGTTTTTGAAATATATAATGAGAAATATGCAAGATACACTTATGAAATTTTTTTTTAACTTTTTTGTCTCGTCTAAAAGTAGTAGGGCTTCATCAATTTTTGGGGGAATAATTAGATATTAATTATTAAATATTATTAAATCAATATTATTATTTCAATTCAACTAACAATGATGTTTTTCACGGCTTGGCCGCGACTGAAAATATCGCGTTGGTTTGAGCAGATTTTTGCCCGCCTCTTTATCGCGCGACCTGCTAGGTCGCCACCGCCACTGCGGCCGCTTTGGTTTGCGCGAGCCTTTATGGCTGTGTTCAGATTCAGAGTTCATTCAAACTTTTTACAGAACAAACTTTTTCCAGAACAATCCTTGGAGCATAAAAAAAAAATGGGCCCAAATATCAATTAACAACAATATTATTTCGACATTAACTTGTAGAACAAAAATTTTGAAAATTTGTAAATTTTCGTCGTTTGTACAATCCCTCGGTCGAAAGCACAAAAAAACCTATTTTTTGTGGGTCAACACAATCGACATTTTCCTTGTGTCATTGAAAATAGGGCTCTGAATTGCAGAACTCGATCATATCGAGGTCGGTCTGAAATTCTTCTGAACCAAGCGTGCCTTTAGCGCTCTGAGCTATATTTTTGAAACGTATTTAAGCATTGAGTGTCCGCTGCCGCATACCGCGGTGCGAAACACTACTTTTTCGTAACAACTCAAACTGCTGCGAAGAAGAAAGAAGTGTTATAATTTACGTCTGTTGCCGCTCTGTTGTTATAGCCATGAATTTAGCTTTATTATAAAGATAAGGGTTTGCCATTATGTTTTAAAAATGATTCCGACAGTCCTGGGCGATTATCTCGACCGAATATTGGAACCGAACCATTATTTTTGTAATAAGTTTGCATTATGAAAAGGCAAACCAAACAGAGCATAAGTCAAGTGACAGCTGCCAAAAAGACCAACACCAAAAAAAGTATTGCCAGATTGAAAACCGCACGTCTTAAAAAATACCCTTTATTTGCACTAAATGTTGTAAATATTTTAATGATATCCTTGGAAAGGTGCTGCGGAGGGGAAGTGTTCTGTATAATATTAATTCATGCATATTAGATGGGACCTATTTTCCAACAAAGTATCTATTAATTATGATAGATGAAAACTTTAGGTATCTAGCTGTTGCGAAAGCTTAATGAATTGGTCTTGGGAGAATTGCCTATTCTGATTTTGTGAAACTTTTGGAGGTTTAACTTTTTTAAAGAAAACTGCGTTAACATGATTAAAATGAAAACAAAATAGAAAGACCTATTTCTTGTAAGTGTTATTAAAATACTTTTAACGTGTACAGTGTACACATTTACTTATTAAAATAAAGAAACATATATACAAGCAAAACAAGTGTAATAATTAAAAAAAAAAATTATCAATGAAACGACAAAAGATATATATTGATGTACATAAAGATATATTTTGTTTAAGTTTATATTCATATTTAGCGTATTTCTTTGTGGTGCTACAAACAAAACACTGATCCACTGCATTTTCTGTGATTTTAAATTTTGTTTTGTTTATTGTTGGTTTGTTTAGTTTGAATTTTGTTGTTTTTGTATTTGTATTTGATTTAGTTTAGTTTGTTTTCTTAGAAACTATATATGAAAAATGTTCTGACAGATCTACCATGACAACAATACAATTTGTCAACAAAACTTACAAGAAAAACGTGCAGCAGAAATTGAAAAAAAAAATATATTATATATATCTTTCAACAAACCAACATCAAACTCAATAATAAAGAGTTAATTTTTTTCATTTTTGTTTTTGTATTTGAAATTTTATTTATTTACATTTTTTTATTTTGTTGCCAAGCAGAATACAAAAACAATAAAACCGCCTTCTAACAGTTGCAGCAGTTAAAAAAAAAACTTGATATAATAAAAAACAAACAACATCCTATATGTGATATATCTTATATATTTTATCCATTCATATACTTTTAGGTGAAAATTAAAAATACCTAACGAAACGACAAATTAAATTAAAAAAAAAAAACAGAATTTAAATCTTACAACCTAAATATATATAATATACTTAAAAAAAAAGTTAAAAACATCTAAACATATTTTTTACAAAATTTTATATAATACATTTATATTTCACGTTATCAATGTCCCATTACTAAAAAAAATAACCCCTTTAAAATATACAAAACAAAATATATGTAAAAAAGTTACTTGATTGCAAAATAACACTTTTTTTAATTTTAAACTTAAAAAAAAAAACTACATTTGTATTTTGAATTTTTTTTGTAAAATTTTTAAATATACACAAAATGACACACTTTTACTAATTATTCGTTGTGCCGCATCACAGAGCAAGGAAGCCGGGATTCGCACCCTGGTAGCCCTTGATGATCAGGGAGGTGAGTCACTCTGGACACATTAAAAAAAAATTACAAAACTTAAACTCATAGTTATTTTTTTGTTTTTCATTTTAAATTCATTTTATCTATTGGTTTTGTGTTTGTTGAATTTTCATTTATGTGTATCCCTTTTCTTCCCTGGTCCCATTTTCAACTTTTTTGTGTTTGTTTTGTTAAGGAAAAAGAAACTTTCAAAATATTTTTTTTATACATTTTTATTTGTGGTTTTTGGCAACGCACCCCTGAAAATAATTCTCAAAAATCGCATCAATAATTTATTTAAGAATATTAATTCACCTACCTGAGCGAAGCAGGGTTCAAAATGTATTGACAACTTCAATATTCCAAACATTCTTTAATTGTAATGAGTTCCTTTTTTGATTTTTTAAAATAAGGTATCTCTTTAAAATAACGATCACTTCAAAAACTGCCTTTCCTAGAAAATTTTTTCGAAAAAATAATAAATTCTCTTGCAAAAAGTATATTTTAATAAAAGTTCTATCAACTTTTATCTAGCTTACATCTTGCCGAGTAAGTTGTTCCAGTCAATAGTTCTGATTTCATTCATATAATCAGTTTCTGCTTGCAACAGTGTTAATCCTCGTGACATCTTTTGAAATAAGAAATATTGATAAAAGTTCCTGTCAGATAAGTGGGCATATCCTGACAATATTGTCATATCTTACAATCGTACAGATGCCTCTTGGTTATACAACGCATTGAAGAAAGTCTCATCGGGTATTGAACCACATTCTTACGACAAACTTTGTTAACTAGCAACAGCGGAACTCACAGCAGTTGTCATATATTTGACGTCCATCCACACTCTGGCGAAATCTTTCATCTTATTTATGAGACTTATGTGATACGGTCATGTCATTCGTTGTCTGCAACGGCCAAATGAATTATTCTTTGGTCCCTTTCACATGAATAAGTATCAAAATCATGCCTGGAACACTTGATTTATTCGAAAAATCAATACGTTCCACAATCGTTACTCAGACATTTTGTTGGTTTCATTATGCGAGACCCCATACTAAATCCTTAAGAATATATAAAATAAAGGCGGGAAACTCACACAGACACATTTGTATGGAATCTTTCTTTTCAATTGACATGGCAACGAAGCTCAGTTTTTACGAACTACAAATACGTTCCACTGGGCTGAGTATGTAAACATTGACACTTTCCACAATTTTTTTGACACGTCTAATGTCAAATGTTTTCTGTTCATAAAACAAAAGCTGGGAAAGGTTAAGGTTTGAATTCCACACTGATATATTAAAATGGAAGTTTAATTTTTCAGCGTTGTCTTAAATATTTTTGAAATTAAAAATCTATCTTATTTTCTTTGTTTAATTTAAAACCTTCTTAATATTATCGTTTTTTTTCACAATTATTGAAGCAAATTAAAAACAGTACTGTCATTTAAAAAAAGAAATCCTTCTCATATATTACCACATCCTGCCACATAACATTTTATAGCAAAACGTTTTGATTCCACTCTTATTCACTTTTATAAAAAAAAAAATATTACTCGTTCCACTTGACCACTTCTTATAATATTTTGTCTATGCATATATTTTAACTCGAAATTTTTATAATTTAGTTTTCTTTAAAATATAAGTAAAAAAAATATATCTATTTATTTTTGTTATATAAGCTTCTGCTTGAGGCAATAGTTTTCTTTCAGTGCACCTTTTGATAATTTTCGTAGTTTCAAGAAAATATTTAAAAAATTATTAATTTGTTTTGTTCTACCTTTTTAAGCTACACGTATTTTGTTAAAAATTTCAGCCTGGTTATATGCACGCTTTGTTTCGTTAAAAATTTTGAAAAGAAAATGACAAAAACTATTATACAAACTAAAATATAATTATTTATATTCTTTTTTTGTATCCTCGAATATAAAAATTATAAAAAAGAGTCAAATCTATCTCTTTCTTATGCAGTTTTTTTTTTTTTTAATTTTATTTTTTCTTTATGCTTTGATTTATAATTTTTATTAAACGAAATTCCCGAATATCTTTTAGAGCGAGGAAGCAGGTGGCAAAACTTTGAATCAAATTAATAGTCAAGGCGGTAAGAAATATGCGTTTTTATAGAGTTTCACGCTTTTTGTTTTTGAATAATAACAAAAAAAAAAGAGAACAACTTCGTATTTTGGATTTGCAAATTTATTAACAAGAAAATTTATAAATAATAATAACACTGCGACTAATAATGTCTTTTTAAACCACGAACAAATTTTCTTAGGGCTCTTTACGGTTTTGCTTCTACTGAAATATTTTTTTTTAGCTTTGGCTAAGGTTTTTAATTTTTTTTTTGTTCAACGGTCTCTAAACCGATAACTTATTTGTTTTGATTTGAATTTTTATTTCTAACCCAATTTTTCGCAAATCTAATAAATAAACTATTACAAAAATGCTACAGCTGCAAATAGGCTTAGAATAAAATAATAATGTGTATGAACGTGTAAGACTATAAAATAACAATCAAGCAAGCTAAAAACTGAAATTGAAAATAGTAAAACAAAAAAAACAGCAACATGTATTTCAAAGATCCACAAAAACAAACAAACAAACAAAAAATTACAAAAAATAACAATCAAAATGCTAAGAAATTTGTGATGTTTTTGTTTAGAGTACGGAAGTTGGAATGAGAAGCATCGTTATGCTGGATGAACAAGGAGGTAAGATTGTATAGAAAAGAATTAAAAAAAACAAAAAAGTTTTAAATGAAAAATATCAAAATTGTAAAACAAAAAAAAATTCTTTTACATGATACCAATTTCTTTTTAAAACTCAAAATACAATCAATACAAAAAAATATCAAACTTTTAATGCACAAAAATGTAAATTTTGTTTATTTTTTATAAAAAAAAATTCATTTACAAAATGTGATGGTATTTAGGTGTACATATTTTAAAAATTGGATATAACTAATTTTTGTAACACAATCGTATCTTTTATTTAGAAGTCTACCTGGTGTGAAATCTTGTATGCCACAGGAACGCATTTCTTGTCAAAGAGGGAAACATTTCAGTCAGATTTACTAAAGGGTTGCCAAATTAAAGTTTACTTACTTTGGTACACCCTGGCCTAAAATCTAAATATATTATGAGATTAAACAGACAATAACACTTTTTTTAAGTTGCATTAAATTGGATACAAAAAAAATTACGCTGCAGGAACTGCCAATTACTCAGTGTAGTTAATAACTATAAAAATAAGGGACATCTAGTCAAAAATTATATTAGTAGAAAAACTGTAAAAAACTATTTACTTTTCGTATATAGTTATATGAAGAAAAAAATCTTTAGACTTTCCCATACCAAAGCTTCAATAGACAAATTCTTTTTTTGCCTTCTGCATGTCATGCACGTCTTCATCAAACTTAAATGAAATAGCACTGGCAACAAGGCAGACAATTGTAAGATAACATATATCATTTTCATTACATAAAACTGGAATGTTATTTAAACTGAATACCTTACCCAAAATCAGGACCTAATTTACATTTCAACTCAACATTATGTAAAAGATCTTTCGCCAAGCGCTTCCAAACTTTAAATTTAAAAAGGAAAGGACTATAGATGTCATTGTTTGAAATGTAACATCTTTTAAAAGGCCACCGGAGCTTCTCTTGGTGGCGCGAATCCGCAGTGTCCAATTTTTCATAACTCTAGTGCATAAACAAGGATGAATTTGGCCGATGGCATTTATGTTCATTTTTAGGGCAGCTGCGGTTTGTTGCCTATTCCCTTCGCATAGACCTGTGACTTAAGAAAACCCCACAAGAAAAAGTCTAATGAGGCCAGACAGACTGAATAAATGACAGCCGATTTGACAGATGTAGCTTCAACAAGATGGCCGCTCTCAACTGTTAAAGTTGGGAAGTCCTTTTTGGAAGACCCTTACAGACAGAGTGGAAAAGTTAAAGGTATAATTGATTGCGTGGCATTTATTTGTGATTGTTGCTCTTATTGACTTAGTGGACATTTCCCTAATTTCCTTAAATATATATATACATGTATCGATGGATGTTGATTTCAAGTGACTAGCGTTTTCCGAGGGCTTTAGTTTTTTAATCGACTGCAACACTAATTCCCTGATTCCCAATATTCTGTTTAAAAAACATTTCGTCGAACTCTTAAAATAATGTCAAATGCAAAGTTTCCAAATATTAAGGGTCCAACAAACAGAAGCTCTTGAAGGTATAGCTTAAAGCTTTCTTCCAGCTATCACTTTAAGGGCTTCTGTTCTTTGGACCCTTATTATTTTGAAACTCTGCATTTGACATTATTTTAAGAGTTTTACACAAAGTTTTATAACCATAAAAACTAAAATACATTTGAGACACACTGAAATTGTTTTATATTCACTTAATTTTCCTTTGAAAATCTCAAAGTTTGCTTAAGTCAAAAGAAATGTATTTGATAAAAAGAACTGTTAAAAATGGACATATCAAAAATATGTGTTTGAAAAACACCAATATGCGGCACAAGATCGAAAAAAAATTTCAACCAAACTGCTTTTACAAAATTCCCTTCTTCCTCCTGGGACCCAGAAAGTTTAAACTAATTCACACCTTCAATGATCCGTTTAGCGAAATTGAACCTTAGAATAAAACATTAATGTAAAACCCACCAACAAGCTTAAACAATAAGCTTTGACCCTAAAATATGAACTGCATGAAAAATATCATCACATTTAATAAATATACATATTAAAATTTAAAAAAAATGTACATATATAAAATTACACTTAAAAACTTAAAACAAAATCTTTTTTGAAACATAATTTTTTTTAATAATTTTTTTATTATCTAATGTAAACTATAGTACAGTGTAGTGTTAATAAAATTTCAAACCTTTCTTGCCAAATTACTTATAAAATAAACAAATATTTATATATTCTTATACACGTTTTTTTTTAAATCAATTACAAAGGAAAAATTATGTATTTATGTATAATAACTCTTTTCACTCCAACAAATCAACCAATGAAAAATCCATATACAAGAACAACAACATCAACAGCAAAATAAAATACCCAAAAAACCGTCCAATCAGAAATTAAAAAAACCTATAAAAATGCAAAAAATATTATATAAACAAAATCAAAATCCAAACGCAAAACTAAATAAAAAAAAATAATATTTATGCCAATACCCAATTCAACATTTCAAATCGCCCAACAAAAATCGACAATAATACGCCCTATAAACAATACTTTCCCCCAAAAATATATATTTTTTATGAAATATATAAAAAAAAATATATATATATATAATAGTATAAATACAAAATCATGCTCGTCTCTCAACCACACTCAGTCCGACATGTGAGTACAAGGAAGACAAGAATTATTTTTGTTTCGTTTTATTTTAGTATTTATGTTCTTGTTTTTGTTGTTGTTTTTTTTTTTTTTTTTTTTTTTTTGAATTTCTTACAGAAATATTTTTATAAACATTATATAGGACTCGAACAGTAATTTTGTGTTAAAAATATTTTATTGTTACACTTAACTTAAATTGTTATTTTTTGTTTACATTTAAAGTACAAACAAATTGAACTAGCAAAATTAGCAAAGTTTTATAGAACATTTAACACAAGAAATAAATATAATAATATTATTAGCAAATTTATAACTATTTTACAAAATATTAAAAATTTTACGATGTAGAAACCAAAATTCCTTTAAGTTTTATATCACTCATTTCTTAGTTTCATAAAACAAACATAACTTTTGGATAATTTACTTGCAATTATGTATTTCTCATTCGCTTTTAGAGGTACTTTTTAGAATTCTTATTCACAACTTTGGTTTTTAGGCTTTAAAATATTATTTAAACCTCGCAGGAAGATCTTCACGAATAGAATCTTTTTCCATTCAAGGTTTAAAGTTTTTGAGAATAAGAAAAGTATATACGAAGTTTCTACTTCAACGGAGTTGGTTTCCGCATTCATATGCAGTTTTAGTTCCAATTTACTTCCGGCCGGCGCGGCAGCGCGAGTTATATGCCACGATATTTATACAACTGACCGAGCCATATACCTGGAAGTATAATCTTTATGCTATTTGGATACAGCATAGCAAACAACATATTCACGATACTTGGAATACAGCATAGCAACAAGAAATTATTACACAAAGATTGATAGCACCGTTGCAATTACATAATCAGCTGTGAACCTATTGCTTAGCTTAAGATTAGAGTATGCCAAACCTGAGTACAGTATGTATAAGTTAGTTAGCTTTGGAGAAGACAATAAAAAGGTTGTGCAAAATATATTGATCTTTTATTTTTTCTCGATGCCGAAATTTAGTAAGCCTAACTCTGCTGAATTAAAGTAAGCAATATAACTGGCGCAGTCGGCATATTTGAATCTAATTTAAAAGCGAAAAAAAAAATTGAAATAGAAGTAGCTTCTTAAAGTTCCAAGATTTGAAGGCATTGGAGAGATAGTGTTGAACTCTTTTTGCCAAGAACCTCGTCTTCGTGCTAAAAAACAAAAAAAAAAAAAGGCGCCAAACCTTATCATCGTTCATAAGATTATAAATCAATCAAAAATCAATGCAACAACAATAAGCCAACATAGAAGTTTGCCGCATAGTTTTGAAATTGGGATAAGTTGAAGAGCAACTTCAAAACAAAATTTGTGAATTTATATGTGCAAATTGACTGTTTACATTACAACACCTCAACGAATTTAAAAATTTAATAAATTCTCAACATTAATTTCTTTTTCAATAATAAAAAAAAAAAAAAAAAAAAAAAAAAAAAAAAAAAAAAAAAAAAAAAAAAAAAAAAAAACAGCTGAACATTACAATAATAAATATATTGAAATTGAAAACAAAAAATAAGTAATTTAAATTTTTCATCTCAATAATTAGAATAAGTGCTTTATAATTTAATAGTGTAAGAAAAATATACGTATATTTATTTGTAAGGTAAGTCCTTGTTGTAAGCTTTCTTACTGGGTTATGTTTAAGAAAATAAAAAATCGAAGCGGGAAGAATAGATCGGTTAAGGTGGATTTAGAAAAATTAAAAAAATACAATCTTGTAAAGTTCGATATTTATAACAACGATAGTGGTAGCGACGACAGTCATAGCAACGAGGAGCCTTCTGTAGAAAAAAAAGAGCAAAGCCAAGCTTCAGTTATGACGTCAAACCCCGCTTTGGAAGTGTTTAATTCATTGCGAATTCCAGACGCAGTGAAAGATGTCCCATCATTCGATGGCAATCCGCGGTTGCTATTTGACTTCATTAATAATGTTGAAGAGATTTTAAGTTTAATGCCACAAATTAGCGGCACGAATTACGCAGGCATCATTTTAAGAGCAATTCGAAATAAAATAGTTGGCCCAGCGAATGAAGTGCTAAATATGTATGGTACTTCCACAAATTGGAGTGATATCAAGAACAATCTAGTAGTCCATTACGCCGACAAAAGAAATGAAACTAGTCTTATCCGAGATTTACACCAAATAAGGCAAGGAGTAGACAATGTGGAAACGTTTTATGCCAAAATTGTTGAAATCTTTTCCACTATTATGAATCATGTGAGATTGCATGAAAAAGAAGCAACTGTAGTTATAGCAAAAAAGAAACTCTATGAGGAAATGTGCCTAAATTCATTTTTATCAGGGCTGAGAGAACCTTTTGGTTCAACAATACGTTCAATGAGACCATCTAAGTTGACAGAAGCTCTCTCTTTTTGCCTAGAAGAACAGAATCGGTATTATTTTCATGGTCAACAACATTTTCAAAGAGTTCCTCAAATCAGGCAAACCCATATTAACGAGAACTTTTCACATCCACGACCAACCATTAGAGGTCCTCAGATCCCATATAGGGCTGAATATAGATATTCTCATCCAACACCTAGACCAACCCAAATGTATTCAAACGTACCTAACCTTACACAATCTAAACAAAATTACAATAGACAAAATACTCCGAGTAATCAAAACTATAATATTCCTCAGGTTCTTAACAATAACACTTTTACTCCTTATGTTCAGCCAAATACGAGTTCCAGATCTTACCCAACCCCTGAGCCTATGTCAGTTTCTAATGCCTACACTCAAAAGCAATCTGCAAACCATCTGCAATCTAGAACACAACAGTTACATAACATTGAATCAAATTATTTTACTAGCGAAAACCCGCCTTTAGAACCGGAAAATTATTCAGAATCAAGTTATTATCCCAGTCAAAATAAATGTTTAGCTCCTGAGCAGCAACAAAATCTTCACGATCAAAACTACCACCAGTATCTAGATGATCCCCGTAGTTCATATATTTCAAATGAAGCTGTAGTTGATGATGCAAATTTTCACTTACTTGCCTCGGACAATCCATAGGTTACATAGACATAAATAACTATAACTCAAATCTTTTGCCTTATTTGAGCATAAATAGCATTAGTAACAAGCCATTAAAATTTTTAATTGATACTGGCAGCAATAGGTCATTTATATGCCCAGATGTAGCTCATTTTCTTAAATCAAGAACGATAAAACCAATCGGGATAAAAACAATCTTTGACACCAAATTTGTTAATAAAGAAATCGTTTTAACAGGGTTGCCCGAGCTCCACACAAAAAATCACTTAACCTTCCTGATCTTTAAATTCCATAATTATTTCGATGGTTTAATCGGAATTGATATCATAAGGGACCTTGGATTGTCAATCGATATAAGAAACTCAACTATGAAAACTAGAAACATTAGTATTCCTTTAAACTTCAAACCAAACCTTATTTCAAAGCCTTATATTGTTCCAGAGCTTAGTAAATCCATTTGCTCACTGCCAGTTGATATTGAATATGGAAGTGTTTATATTCAACCTACTTATATAACATCGGATTTAATGATATCAGAGGGGTTGTATGAGGCTCAAAATTGGTACTGCTTAATCGAGGTTATAAATAAATCGAATTCTCAACAGACCTTCGTAGTTGAGCAACCAATTCGAACCCAGCCAATAGACAATTTTATAGAAGTTCATAACTATACCATAGAAAACTCACGGAACACTCAATTTAATCAATCTATAGCAACTCCAATTATAAAAACAGATCATCTCAATGAAGAAGAAGGAAAAGCAATCAGGCATCTTTGTTATAAATACAAAGGGATATTCTTCCAGGAGGGTGAAAACTTAACGTTTTCCAACTCCATTAAACATGAGATTAAGACCACCGATGAAGTTCCGATTTACTCGAAATCTTATCGATATCCTTATGTTCATAAGGAAGAAGTGCGTAGGCAGATAAGTGATTTGCTTAGTCAGGGTATCATTCGTCCTAGCTTTTCACCATGGTCCTCTCCAATTTGGATTGTTCCGAAGAGAAGAGTTGAAGGTGGAAAGGATAAATGGAGGTTGGTAATCGATTACCGAAAATTAAACGAAAAAACTATCGGTGACCGTTATCCTATCCCCAATATAACAGATATTCTCGATAAGCTAGGTAAAAGCATTTACTTTACTACACTTGATCTTGCATCAGGGTTTCATCAGATCGAAATAAGAAAAGAAGACATCCCTAAAACAGCGTTCTCAGTTGAAAACGGTCACTATGAGTTTGTCCGAATGCCTTTCGGCCTAAAAAACGCGCCTTCAACTTTTCAGCGTGTTATGGACAATGTGTTAAGGGAACTTCAAGGCAAGATCTGTTTGGTGTACATGGATGACATCATAGTATTTTCGACGTCACTACAAGAACACCTAGACAGTCTAAATGCCGTCTTCCAAAAACTAAAAGAAGCGAACTTAAAGATTCAAATTACTAAATCAGAGTTTTTATGTAAAGAGGTATCGTTCTTAGGACATGTAGTTACGCCTGATGGAATCAAACCAAATCCAGATAAAATAAGTGCAGTCAGAAAGTTTCCGCTCCCGACCACACAGAAACAAATAAAATCCTTCCTTGGTCTCCTAGGATATTACAGGAAATTTATAAAGGATTTCGCTAACCTGACAAAACCCTTAACAGAATGCCTCCGAAAAGGAAATAAAATTGTCCCGGACTCTAGGTTTATAAGTTGTTTTGAACACTGTAAAAATCTTCTGTGTAACGATCCAATTCTCCAATATCCAGATTTCCTTAAACCTTTCATCATTAGTACAGACGCTAGTAATGTTGCTTTAGGTGCAGTGCTTTCTCAAGGACCTTTAGGTTCGGATAGGCCGATTTGTTTTGCAAGTCGGACGCTATCAAAAAGCGAACAACACTACAGCACAATAGAGAAGGAACTTTTGGGTATCGTTTGGGCAACAAAGTACTTTCGGCCCTATGTGTATGGCAGAAGATTCAAAATAGTGACTGACCACAAACCTCTGACCTGGCTTTTTTCAATTAAAGATCCGTGCTCAAAGCTTGTTCGATGGAGATTGCGTCTCGAAGAATATGATTATGAGATTGTCTACAAAAAAGGTGCACAAAACTCTAATGCCGATGCACTCTCACGTATCGAGGTAAATACTAATGAAACAGTATTTGAAAATTTGGAAACAATGTCGATGCAAAATAATGTCGATGCTTTTTCAAATGCATCAACTATACACTCAGCGGAAGAAAATTTGGATACCGGTATTCCAATATCCGAACGGCCGCTTAATGAGTTTTCGCATCAAATTATTATCCGTCAAAATCCTTCAAAATCAAAAATATCTTCAAAATTTCAAATCCTTTTCAAAAGGAAAAAGAGATACGTTATAGAGCATAATAATCCTGCAAATGAAACTGTCGTAACCTCAATTTTAAAAGAATACCTCAATACAAAAAGACAGGCCGCAATCTTAACAGATGATGACACATTTTCTGTAGTTCAAGCTGTTTTTACAAAATTCTTTTATCGTTCACGTATAAAGCTGGTTAGATCCACAATTTTGCTTAAAGACATCACGGAAAGGGATGCACAAGAAAAAATAATAAGAGACTACCACCAAAACTCTAATCACAGAGGCATGACTGAGTGCTTACAGCATCTTAAAAGAGATATATATTTTCCTACCATGAAACATGTTATTTCAAGGATTATAAACAACTGTGATATTTGCCAAAGATACAAATATGACCGAAATAGGGAAAAACTAAATTTTGAGATTACCGAAACTCCTTTAAAACCACTCGAAATAATTCATATTGATATCTATTCAGTACACAAAACAAACTTCCTTACCATAATTGATAAGTTTAGCAAATTTGGGAGTGCTTACGCACTAGTTGCAAGAACAAGCATCAATCTAATTAAGTGCCTCAGACATTATTTTTCACATCACGGTATTCCTAAAAAGGTAGTTTCAGATAACGGAAGTGAATTTGTGTGCACTTTATTTAGGGAATTTTTAGAACTCTATGACATTGAATTCCATAATATTTGTGCAAAAAATTGATTATATAAAACTTTTTATTTATAATGTTAAAAAAAAAAAACCCATTAAGTTAGCTTTAGTATTGGATTTCCTTTTTTTATATGAGTCATGTTAAATTCAATTGTATTACCATAAATATTATTTTCAACAAATGAAAAGTAAACCTTATGTTTCATACATGCATTATATTTATTTAATAATTAATATATACCTACACATATATTTTCAATCTTAAGATATTCAAAACTGAAATAATTAACATAAATTTGAAGAAAAACTAAGTAAACTATGTATGTGTATTAAATAAATATGTCCTTAATAAAAGAAATGTTTAAGTATTCATATAATTCATAAACTCAATTATTACCTAAACCTAAGTGTCAAAACAAACACCTACAAATAAACTTAAATGAACTTCATTCCTAAGTTTATACTTAGGGGGGAAGAGTTATATGCCACGATATTTATACAACTGACCGAGCCATATACCTGGAAGTATAATCTTTATGCTATTTGGATACAGCATAGCAAACAACATATTCACGATACTTGGAATACAGCATAGCAACAAGAAATTATTACACAAAGATTGATAGCACCGTTGCAATTACATAATCAGCTGTGAACCTATTGCTTAGCTTAAGATTAGAGTATGCCAAACCTGAGTACAGTATGTATAAGTTAGTTAGCTTTGGAGAAGACAATAAAAAGGTTGTGCAAAATATATTGATCTTTTATTTTTTCTCGATGCCGAAATTTAGTAAGCCTAACTCTGCTGAATTAAAGTAAGCAATATAACTCGCGCATTTCAAATTCACTGAATATCCGTCCTTCTACGCATTGCGCATTTATAAACTATACTAGCTTTTACCAGCGGTTCGCTCGCGTCAAATACGTCAAACAAAATGGCAGCGCACGTCAAATAATAACTTTTCAAGGAAAATGTTTGATACCATTCGTTACATTATTTTAATTTTCGAAGGAATCTTTTATTGAGATTAAAAAAAATGTATAGCCTATGTTACTCACAGATAGTTTAGCTTTCAATTAGTGAAAGAATTTTTTAAATCGG
Source organism: Platycheirus albimanus (assembly GCA_916050605.2). Lineage (NCBI taxonomy): Eukaryota > Metazoa > Arthropoda > Insecta > Diptera > Syrphidae > Platycheirus > Platycheirus albimanus. The sequence goes on from OU696696.1 coordinate 79,780,757, forward strand.
TTCAGTGGTTTAGGCATGAAAGGCCTACAAACAAACACCGTTACTTTCACATTTATAATATAAGTCTGGCAGTCTGATATTGCGTTTGGGGGTGTTTTCTCTGTAGCAGTAACGTTACTAGTATAATTTACTAAATCACTCGCGACCTTTTAATTACATTTGTAACAAGATATTATGGTGATATTACATGGAACATTTCACAAAGTTGTTGCAGACCTGCTTCAGTTCTAAATTGTGAGTGCTAAGTAAATTAATGAATGGTCATGTTTAACTGTTTAAATGTGACAGGAGCGAAATAGATTTTTTGAAACCATGACAAAACTATGATATTTGGTTAAATTTGTGTGCAACTTATGTGAAACCGTGGTTAATGTGTCTGACTGCCACGCCGAAGGTTCTGGGTTCAGTCTCATATTCCATCTTATTTTTTTTTGCGGTATACTGCCGTTTGTAAATAGGTAATTTGTCATGAAGAAACACATCTCCGCTCCAATCGGATTTTGCGGTAAATTGTAGGTCCTTTACACTCCTGCAGAATATCAGAGATTAGAGTGCAAGTCACTATACTTTGCCTCTTTCTGGATCTGTTTTTGCTTTGTTTGGATTTTGAATTTATTAAAAAATGAGCTTAGTCTTGCAGGCGTACTTTAATCCTGAAGGCAGTCTATTGAAATATAACGACGAGGGGTGGGGAAGGAACAAACGATTTTTCATCTAATTGTCATTTTATTGAGGAGTGCTGCAATTAAATTAAACAAATTTGTTCAATGCCAATATGACCCGCAAATTCCGAAATTTTCAGTTGCGGTTTTAATGGATTTCGGGATGCGCCATTTCTACCCTCTTCCCTCAATTCATATCCTTAAAAAACGGATAACAAAAAAAAAAAAAAAAAAAACGACTTAAAAAATTTCGAAGAAATAAATTTAATGGCAAATCTTAAATCAATTGCACACCTACGTTATTTACTTCAATGCAAAACAGGGAATCTTAAACATTTCTTTAAATATATATATTTAAAAAATAAATCATTAGTTATGTATGTACAACATTTGTCTCTGCACTTTTTTGTATTTGTTTTTATTTTATTTCGTTTTGATGAAAATAAAAAATGATTCCAGATTTGTAACTATACAGTTCCTTTCTAAAATCTTAGGAAGAAGTAATTTCTTTGTTGAAATGGCTAACATTTTCGGATTCATTCCTACCCATGTAAGTCAGAACATTTTCGGGAAGTTTTCAATTAAAATGTCGTGATGTATTTGATGTTAAATTCAGTCATTAAATGTGTAAACATTATGGATAGTTATGGATTCCACACTTAAATACATCTGAACTACTTTGCATGTGAATCTAAAAAGTATCCTCTTCAAGTGCAAACTGTTTTATTTGTATCTTATGTTATTATAAAATACATAGCTAAACTAAAAAAAAAAATAACATTTAAATAAGCCTCTCATCTGATCATTTTGTTGTATTTGAACACATTGTCTAAACGCATACAACGCCTCATAATAAGCTATATACTTATTTGCTAGAAAATTGTACCAAACAAAAATTTATCTTTATTTTTTTGTTTGTTTTATTTTTCGATTTTTAAGACATTTTTTGAATACTTAATTCGCTATATGCAACCCAAAAACCATAACAAAATATAAATAAAAATAACTTTTTTTTTTTTAATTAATTTTCAAAACATAATCTAAACGCATGCATTGAATGCAATTTCACAAATTAAAATTTTTTTCAATCAATTTAAAGAAAATACGTATTACCTGTTTCTTTTGTCTTTACACAATTAAGTCCTTTGATTCATTACTTACTTCTTTCTTGAACTTTCTATAAAAGATACCTTCTGCTTAGTGATCTTCTTGCAAAACTATAGTTCTTTTTATTATAACCCATCTTTTTTTTTCTTTTTCTAGAGCATATGGGTAAATTTTCGATGCACAATTTTAATTCGTTTGCATCAATGGTTGTACTATGTTGTTGGAACCTTTTACATTGAGAAAGATATTTAATAAGTTACCGACCTGGCAAATAAGTTGTCTCAACTTCGGGTTGATTCTTTGAATTTTGTATAAGGTAGCAACAAAGTAACACACGAACGGTGATGCACCGGAATTAATGCTACTTAAAGTGTTGTACATTCACGAGAACTCAATAGACACACTTCTTTTGTTGAAATTTTCAATCTCCTAACAAGAATTTATTTTTTAAATTTAAATTTTCCATCAAAAGATAATCTGAGATCAATCTCTAAATCTCGATTTAAAAAATATTTTGTTATTAAAATATAAAACCATTTTTCTTTTTGCTTAATATAAGATTTCGTGTGAACGCATTTCCAAATGTAATTTTTTTATATATTGACAAAAATTATATAAAGCAAGCGTGTTCGGAAAAGATGTTAAGTTGAGGTTAACATTTTTGTCTTCATTGTTTTCTTACATGAAACTTGACAAAAAAAAACCTTTCTTAAAGACCTCAGTGAACTGTGGATCCTCAACAGGCTAAATAAGGAATGTCAACATTTCTATTTCTATTTTCTCTTTTGTATACTGCCAGGTTAAATTAATTTCATTGAACCAAAATTGAGATACAAAAGATCACAATGTTTAAAAGGGAATATTTGAGTGGAATTAATTGTGTTGACTCGGATAGTTTTTACTATTAAAAACTATTTTATCTAGCACTCGATTTAGTGATTTAGACTGTTTGCATTTGCGACTTTATATAAGCTTTTGTTTTCCAACCGCACTCAGTGCTGTCAGATTGTTCTTCACTCAGACTTCTGACAATTGTTGGAAGAAAGCATTATAACTATAAAAAGAAAAAAATTTGCTCACACTACCAAAGCGTCCACAATTGATCAAGCTCATCTACAAAATGTTCTTCTGGAATGGAAGTCTCGCAGACATCATCTGCTATTGACAAGAACCTGTTAGCTGTTTGTTTTCTGAATGTGTCTATTCGCACGAAGCATAAGGCTCAAGTCTCAAAATGTTTGTTTCTCGTTTTCAAAAAGTCTTTTTGAAAAATATTTTACATATTAAAATATTTATTTAATATATTGGAATAAAAGTTTTATACCATTTACGTTTGTAGGTCTATTTTATATGATTATCTAAGAAAAACGGACAGCAAAATTGTGCTTCGAAAATGTTCCCAATCCCGCTGAAACCAAAAAAGTTTCTACCATAACGAACTACATTTTGTCTATATTTTTCCTTCACATTTTAATTTGTTTTTAATTAAAATCTATGTAGACTCTATTTTTCCAAATAAAATCCCAAATCTATTTTCCTTATTTCTCTTCTATTAAATTTTAGTAGAAAAATAAAACTAGATCACAAAACCTCTTATACCTAAATGACCCTCATTACTCTATCTTTCTCTGTCACCATATATTTCAACATCACTCTACCTTTAGTCATATTCTTTAGTTGTACCTACTTAAAAAAAAAGTTTAAGTTTAATGTAAAAAAAAAAAATGAAAAAAAATCCTTTCTTTTTTAATTTTTGCTAGTATTAATATTATGATTCCTTTTTTTCTTGTTAATCATTTGATTTAAAAAACAAATAATCAAAATAAAAAACAGAGCAATTGGATCGTGTCGAGGAGGGTATGGATCAGATTAATGCCGACATGAAAGAAGCCGAGAAGAATTTAAGTGGAATGGAGAAATGTTGCGGCATTTGTGTGTTACCCTGCAATAAGTAAAAATTTAAACAAAATGTTCACTTCATATTTAAAACGCTTTTTTTCTTATTAATAGGAGTCAATCCTTCAAAGAAGACGATGGTACTTGGAAAGGAAATGACGATGGAAAAGTTGTCAATAACCAGCCACAGCGTGTGATGGATGATCGTAATGGATTAATGGCTCAAGCTGGTTATATTGGACGGTAAACTGAATTTTATTCTTAAAACCTAAACAACTTTATATTCCGTTCTGTCAAATGAACACGTCAACGCCTTACCCATCGAATTAGAATGCATGCATCCGTTGCGTTGAAGTATTTAACTGACAACTTTATTATAAACTTGTATTTGATTACTGCCTTACCACAATGGTGAAGCTGTAGTACGTAGCACTGTCAAAGTTAAATGTACGTTATTCGTAATGCACAGCTACAATGTGAAGTTGCAGCTGTAGTGCAGAAAGGAGCTGAAGTACAAGTTGACTAAACTCCAACTTCAAATGCCAAATACGATTTTTCGTCGAGTTCAGTGATATACCATTGTATTTGTGCATGCTGCTTCAGGGAGCTACTTTTTTGACATTTTGTACTGCAGCTACTTTATTAACTTCAGCGATTTTCTCATTGTGCCCTGGGAGTTAACAAATTTGATAATATAGAAAAACTTTGAATTTTGGCCAGACACAACCGTTGACAGACTTGTCACCAAGCATATTTGACATTTCGTTTTAACGTGCGTATGTTGCATCTCATTATAAGTCTTTTTAGAACTAAAAACAAATGTACAATGTGCACTTTTTCTTATGTTCCTTTTGTCAATTGCACTTTGTAGGGAAATTAATGCAATAAAGGCACCCTTTGAAATGAGTCGAAAGGTGGTACCACAGACTCCAAAACGCTCACGATACGAAACATTTAAGGCCCAACACTAATTCAAGAATGGGTACGTACGTTGCCTTACGAAACAGTAGTATGGTCACTTTTGTTTCCGTACGAAATGTAAGCTTTCAGTCTACATTACGTACGAAAATCGGACATTTTCTTTTTTCTAAAGGCTATTCTTCTTCTTTCTTTCTTCTTGTTTTTAAAGGCTATTATGGCCAACTGATGTATTAAACAGGTCGGAAAGAAACTTTTAGTTCAAATTTGAGACTTGCTTCCTTTTCTTTCGCGCATTATGGTTGGGGTTTTATACGCTTGCATTGTCCGAAAAGTCTTTCAGATGGTGTTTGTTGGTCACGATATTTGTTGACGACAACTTAACGACTATTTGCAATGTACAGCATCACTATTTCGGCAAAAATGTGAACAAGAGCACCCTTAAGTCGGTAAGCAAAACTTAACCATTCCACTACTTGGGACAAAAAATATGATTTTTTTTAAACATTACGTAACTTGTACCCACCGTTCTGGAAGCACCAGTTTCGCTTTAACTTCTTTTGCTTTGCGTATAAAAAAAAAAAAACAACAACAGACGTACTTGTTTTATATTGATTGAATGCCCCCCGTGCCCGTCCTTAACATCGATTTCATCAGAAAACTTATAATTATTCTGTTAAACTGACTTGGCGGATGTTAATGCCTTCCACTATTGATGCGAACATACTCCTACATCATTCCAAAGGCATACCAGAGCTGAAAAGGGCCTGATTATGTTCTTCGTTACTCAAAGAGAAAGATAGAATAACTACAGGGTGCCCCAAAACTTAAAATTCTATTTCTAATATCAAATAGAAGAGGCATTAACTGAATTTCTTTAGGTTCCGACTTCAAAAGCAAATGTTTGTTCAGGTGAAACAAAATGTCTGACACATTTCCTGTCTCCGTTATTAAGAAAGCAACGTGGTTCTAACAACTTAACTGTTCACTGAAGAAAGTTAAGGATAACATTTAAATTTAATTTCTTTAATCGGTGTTCAATGAATTCGGAATTATTAGACGGTTATTTTATAATGACTAAATTAAAAAGAATTGGGTCACCCTTTAGAATAACACACATACATTTATATGTCATTTCTTAGTCGGCTTTGTATCCTCAATTAACTATATTCCTTCTTCCAACAGAATAACAAATGACGCGCGAGAAGATGAGATGGAAGAGAATATGGGACAAGTAAACACAATGATAGGCAATCTCCGAAACATGGCCCTTGATATGGGTTCAGAGTTGGAGAACCAAAACAGACAGATCGACAGAATCAACCGCAAGGTAAGATCCTTCCCTTTGTATTTGTATCTTATACAACAGTATAACATTAAAAATAAATTTGTATTTATTGTAACTAATCCAAACTAAAATAAAATCATCAATTTGTTATTTCACTTTGTCTCATGCTTACCAAAAAAAAAAAAAAAAAAAAATACACAGGGTGAATCCAACGAAGCCAGAATAGCAGTGGCAAACCAAAGGGCTCATCAGCTCCTTAAATAAATTCATAACTATAGTTATTTTGTTGTCCTAATGTTATTAACAAAAAAAAAATAATAATAATAATAATAATATTAAATTATACCTATAATACAAATTCAATTTATTTTTATGAATAATATAACCTATGTATAAATTATATTAATATATTAGTATTTTTTTTTATTTTTACTTATTAACGTTCAACATAATATTATACTTATAACATTTGTTATAATAAATATATATCAGTAGGGTTTTCGGCTCATATTGCTGTGATGAATACAAAAGGCAAATTGGAATAATCTCATAAAAAAAAATTAAAATACAAAAGAAAATCCAAAAAACAGTATTCATCACTCAAAAAAATTTCAATGGAAACCTACCTTAATTTCAAATTTTATCAGATTTTTTTTATGTGAATACATTTTTTTTTTCTTTGAAAAAGTTTAATATAATTTTATATAAAATTTGCTTTAAAATATTTTTAATGTTTCTGATAAATATACTGTGATGGCTGAGAATTTACTCAATTTGCCATATTTGAATGAAAAAGTTAATACATTTAAGCATAGAGAAAATAGTAAGGAAGTTTTATCAAACCATTCATTTAATAATAAGGACTTTTTTAACTCTTTTTAAGACACTCTGTTAAATGCTTTCTGTTACGATATATGCAATCAATCTTCTTTTAAATAAATTCTACTTTTGTTTGAACAAGAAAACTTAAGTTAATCCCAGAGGAGAAGCTTTCATCCAAGGCTTTCGATCTCCATTTAATTTTAGTATCCCAATCCGCAATGGGCCCTAAGAATTCCATTCCGAGAAACTGTTTCGCGATGTTCAGGTTTGGCTTTCTCAACGTGTGACTAACCTCATCATCAGACTCAACGGTGCTTGAAAATAAGCTGAGAGTTCTCGTATGTAAAGCCCACGTTCAAAAACTACAAAAGCCAATTAATAAAACAATCGAAAATGCCCTAAACTGGCTACAGAAAACTGGCCGTAAGAAAACTAATTTTAAACAAAACGAACTAAGTTGTGATACGACTCTTGTCTGTCAATGCCAAGTTCTTAGCTTTGGACCCTGTTTCTTTTTTGTAATATGGAATTGTTCAAAAACGTTCTGAACAAACTCGAGAAGGAAACGTGCCGGTCTCATGAGTAAATATGTAGATCAAAGCGGGTCCCCTACCTGCCAAGAAGTCAATATAACCGCTCTATACTGAAACGCTTCAACAAAACCTATGCCAACATAAACTATATACGTAAAATGTTGGTTAAAAGAAAACTCGATTTCATTTATTAAGACATTTGTGACCAAAACAAAAGATCCACCTACCTCAAGACTGGATGAAGATGATTTTTATGAGCGAATCGCTATATTTTTCGTCAGGTTTACTCTGTCCGGTCCTATTCCAAACTTTAACGTTGGATATAGAATGTAAGACTGACAACCAACCGTAAACTAAGGTCTAAAGCCTTGCTCGATAATTTGGCAGTGCGTTTCGATATTTCAGAAACATATTAAGCATTGATAACATCTGGTCAAGGAAAGGTAGTCTACACCAATGAGTTAGCCTCGCGTGCTTCATGTTAAATAGCGATGGAATATGTTATGAAAAACTTTTCTCAATATTTTCTCAATGCTCAAGTTGTGAAGCTAGTCAAAATGATCTCATATTAAATAACACAACATAATTTTGTTTTGCAACTGGAAGTATTGATTTAAAAATTTAAGATTAAACTATTTGTTTTTAATTCTATAAGATAAAAAAAAATTTAAAATTAGGTACACAATTATGAAATGAGCTTCCATTGCACTTAATTATTTTTATTTCTAGTCATTTGAATTATGTAAAATTAATATTTTATATGATTTTTTAGCGTATACTCGAAAGAAAAACAAAAAATTTTAAATAATAGTTCTCAAAATACTAACAAAATTACATTTTTATCATTAAAAAATAAAACAAAACCAAAAAAAAAAAAATTAAATAAAACGAGTTGTCTGTTAGAAATATTTAAATCCAAGTTTTTGTATAGAATTTAATTCATTAGACGAGAAATTTTAAACAAAAAGTTGAAAAAATAAAAAAATACTAATCGCACTATGGATTAATAAAACAATTTAAAAAAAAACAAACACATTTCAACTCGCTGAAAAATATTGAAAATGAAGATCGAAAAAAATGGCGAATTATTTTCGGACCAATATAATAGCGTATGTGACGAAGTTGATATGTTTATTATTATTATTTTTAATTTTTTTTTATTTTATTGTTTAATATAATTTTTTAAAGCTATACAACATCATAAAAAACCAGAAGCTTAGTAAAAAAAAGAAAATATATATCATTAGTCGTATAATGTATCTGCATTCAATGTCGGCCTTTGTGTTAGGTAAATATTAAAAAAAAATAATAAACGGTAATCTGTACGAAACGGAATAACTCGCTGTTAACGTTGTTTTTTTTTTTGTTTCGCTAGGAAAAATATTTTAAAGAATAAAATTAATTTTAAAACTTTAACTGTACAAGCAATAAATAATAATGCCTTAAATAATGTGAATAGATACGTAGCTGTATTCGTTTGCCTATTGAAATAAGTAACACACGTCAGATATTGTATAGCTCTAAACTTTTGTTTTTCATTTTTATTTAAATACATATTTTTTATTTTTGTTTTATTTTATTTACTTATTTTTTTATTTTCTGTTTTTTTTATTTATTTATTTAAAGGGTGACAGCAATACTGTGAGAATTGACGGCGCTAACAAACGAGCCAATGAGCTTTTGAAAAACTGAAAAGTTTGACCGTATTCATTTAATTAAGTTTTCTATTGTGTAATTTTAAAAATAAATTATTAATATTATTTTATTTGCAAATAAAAAAAAATACTCTCTTTTTTAAAAATATTATTTAAAAAAATAAATTATTAATTTCCAATCGCACAACTGAAGTATATTATTTATATCCTGGTCTGGTCACATTTCTTGTGCCAAACAAAGTTAAAGACAATATAAAGTGCTTAAGTTTATTTAAGCAACTATATATTTAGTTTTTAAACTATTCAGATTGTCACAGAAAAAAGTGCTAACGGAACAAAAACGGCACACGGTAGTCTTTCTCTCTCTCGTAGTGAGATGCTTGTAGAAGCGCTTTTTGTTTCAAAAGCAAATTCTTTCATGAAAAAGTGGATCCCTTCAAGTCGTTTGGATTCGGCGGTTAACTGAAGGTCCCTTCCAATCCTGCAGACCATCAACGCATACACATGAAATGTTTAAGAGTTTAAGTCACTATAGCCTTGCCTCGTTCAGTCGTGAAACTACTGCCGTTTAAAATGAGTACGTTCACACAAGGAGAGGATACTAATAGGACTTTCCATTGTTTTCACTTAGTTAACAACTCTATCTGAAAACCAATGGAATAAGCGAAATTGCATAATGTCTGTTCGGACGCATCAGTTTCACAGGTGTTGCAAATGTCAAACTGGTGTGTACAGTCGCGGTACAAAGGGATTTTCCTCTCATTAAATACCGCTCACTCAACGCCGTTTCTGGGCTTCAGTGCCTCAGAATTGGATTCTATACAATATGTCTTATAGTCGACACAAGGTTTTCGGTAATGCTGCACGATGAATGAAACTTCTCAATGAATATTTGGTATTGGTGCTTCTTGAGTGAATTCTAACTTCAAATCGATAAGTAAAATCTCTTCTGAGAATAGTCAGAAGTGTCATTTGTCAATGAAACGGCTTCAGAAGTATTCCGGATGCTTCTGGACGCTTCTTTTCCTCCAATGCAAAGTGATTTAATAGATTTATATCCGTATGGCAAATTGCGCAAAAGTTATTTTTAAAGAAAATCATTCTGTGATGCATTACAACAATGGAAGACCAACAAAATTATTTAATTTAATATGTATTAAAATGTTCAAAACGAGACTTCTATTCATCGAAAAAAATGTTTTGAAAGTTTAAATACAATTTGATTTGACATGTGGCGTTGATTCTTCCTATTTATTTCGCATCTTTCAATTTGTTTGTTTTTTTTTCAGGCTTGTTGTGTGTAGCTACTTGCAATTTTGAGTTTTTTAATAACAGCGATAAAAACATCCATTAAATTTTTCTTTTTCCTTTTCTCTGTGACTTTCTGTTTCCTTCAGCAAATATAAATAGTTTAACAAATATATAGCAATGTTAAAAATACTTACATACCAAACATATATATTTATCTTGCGTTCAATAAAGCAGGATAATTTTTCAATCCATATCAATTTATCAATAAATATGTATAAGCAAACAAATAAAACAAAACAAAAACACAATAATATAGAAAGTATTATATTATAATTTAGACAAAATAAAAACCGCCTACAAAACTTTATTCAAAAATAATAATTAACAAGCGTTTGATGTTATATTCAATAAATAAATATATTATATTCGTCAATCCTAACATTTTTTGATTTTTGTAAAAAAAAAGCATTCTTATACATAAAAACAAATATGAACGTATGTATCTACTTCTTGGGTTGTCAAAACACAACATGTTAAGGTTAATGAATATAAGAAAAAAAAATCAAAAAAGCAGAGTTTAGGATTTGTAAATATTAGTTAATAAATATTTTAACTATGCGAGACGTTTTTGATCTATTTTTGACATGCAAATAAGGAAGCACCACCGTTTTTCAGTTTCACTTGATTTTATTTGTAAATGCATATTTAAATATTGGTTTTAAATTACTGATATTAAATATTCAATATCATTCAATGTTTGCTTTATATAAATAAATATACAATAATATTTTACGATGAAAAAAAAAAAAACAACATCAATCTCTCAAACCACCTTGAAAAAGAATGTTTTTTCAATCGATATTCCACTCAATAATGTTAAAAAAACACAAATATATCTAAATGTATTGCAATAAAATATATAAAGATTCGTTTATGAGCATTTACGTACCCAACAGCCAAAAGGCATATAAAAACAATAAATAATACAGCAGTCTAATAGTTAATATTTTCTCATCCTTAAATACTACATAATTATTTAAATATTTTTCATACAAAAAATGGATCAAATTAAATGGAACATTTTAGCTACAAAATATAAAATAAATGTAGGTAACGCTGCGAACGTCTCTCAGGACAAATATTATTCGTATGCAACGGAAGCTTTTTTTGTTCGGTGGCATTTAAAAATACATTTATAAATATATTTTGAAGACCTTAAACCCCAACCTTCCACCTCCCATACTTTTAGCAAAGTTGTTTTCCTCAGCCATATTTAGTTAAAACTTAAAATAATATTCGGTTACTGCGAGAAAATATTCTGATCGCCAAAATCGTGATGTAGGTATGTCCAAATATCTGTCTTAGTTTGAGTCCAATACATTTTCAAGCTAGAATTCATATCCGTATAATCCGAATAGGACCGAATTTTTATTCTATTCTTTTTAAATCGTCACGAGTACATATTAGCTTAATTTACTATTAAACTCATTTTCTGACGGATTGCTTTAAATAGTATGACTGAGCAAGAAAATTGAGGGTTCTTGTAAGGTTTTTGCCCAAATTAAAGTAAGTACCTCCGATTCTTAAAAGATTTTGTTTATTGCGACGAATTTAGTGACACTTGCACTGAATCCGTTCGTATTTAACTATCTTATTTATACTTGGATAATATAATATAGAATGATTAATGAAACCAAAACAGCAATAGATATTTCAATTGTATCTGCTAAAAGTATGAAAGGTATATTTATTTAACTCAGAATTAGTGTCCTATATTGCCTTAAAATCTTTATTATTCTGGAACAAAGTAAACCTTTAAAACCAAGATTTATTGTATACAAAAATCACCCTTTTTTTTTGATTGGTTATTTAAATATTTATTTTCTTTTAATTTAAAATGAAATAAAACTTATTCACATCAACGAATTAAAATATCAACCCATGGTTATAAAAAATCGCCTTTAGTTTTATAAATTAAAAAAAAGCTTACAAATAATATATTTCATACATTTGATTTGCTTGTTTTTTTTTTTAAATAAAAAAATACTTTTTATTACATTTAAAAACATTTAAAAAGCTTTATATTATAAAATATTATTAGAAAAAAAAAACCAAAATTTTCCCCGCATTTAAGATAAGTGCGAGATAATAAAATTCACAAAAAATATCGAGTCACTCAATGAAGCAGTGGCAGAAAGTATATGCAATTGAGCATTATTTTGTTTGGAACTAATAATATTGTTAATAAAACCAAAACATAAAAATGACCGGCATGAACAGTGAAGGCATTGTTTTAAATAAAATTTCAGCAATATTTAAAATGTTGTAATTATTTCAACAACAAAAAAAAAATCTAAAAACAAAAATCGTAAATTAAAAATGCTTGTTAAATAGTTTTTAAATTAAATAATATACCGTAGGTACATTAAAATATATACAATATTATATAAATGAAAATAAGTGGTGTCACTATAATAATTAGTAGATACCTACTTACTAGAAAATAAGCATAATGTACAAAATAATACAAACAATATATATAAATAAATATATATATATAAACAGACACACACACAATATTTAAAATATATATATATATATATATACATATACGTATACATATATATTTACTGAGGAATTATCAATCTTATAAAAAGATAAACTATACATAAACATATATATTTATTATTATTATTCTTCTTACCCAATTCTCTGTGTCTTTTTATTGTCTTTTCAAATTATTAAAATAATTAATAAAACAAAACAAAAATGCATGTTAATATTTTATCATACAGTAATTACTTGTAACAAAAAAAAAAAACATTAAAATTTGGAAAAATAGCAAATCAAAAAGGATCCTATAATTAAAATTAAAATAAATTAAAAAAAAAAAAAAAACAAAAAAACCAGCAACTTCGTTTCCATTAAAATTAAGTTGTAGTGTAAGTCTAAACTATTGAAGAACAAGCATTTTGTAACGAAAAAACGATTTAAGAAAGAAAAATGTTTAAACTTTATGTTTTTTTTTTATTATTATTAAAGACAAACTATATACACACGAGAATTATTTATTTGAATTTCACTCGAAATTTTTGATTTATTTCATCTGCTGATTGTTGTTTTTTTTTTGTAAATTTTGTTAAGTCAGAACTGTAAATTGAATGCATCTTTCATTTTTAATGAATGTTTTTTTTGTATCTGCTAGTTTGCCAGTAAGAAAATATAATAATATGTGAATGTTTTCATATATACATGCATACAACATTATGTACGTTAAGATTTCGGAATAAATCATTATTATTGAATTAATACTTATACATTTGAAGTGATATAAATTATAATTGAATTAAATAATATATTATAAATAAAAATAAAAACCAAAAATGATTTTTTTTAAATTTATGAGACAACAAAGAACAAACGAGAAATCAAAGAATGATTCTGAACTTTTGGTGAAACACAAAAAAGGTAATCAATTTGAAAGGGTATCCTGTTCAACAAGTATTATGCAGGAGCAGTATGAAAATCCTTAGAAAATGGCCAAATGGTAGGTATATATACAAAATAATGGGCGACACAAAAGTTCTTGAGGTACAATTTTATTAGAAAGGATTTAACCGATTTTGAGAACATTTGAATCTTCGGAAAGTTCTAGAGATTGGAAAAATATAGCTTCAGCACAGAACTGTATTCAAAGATCTTTTCAGACCTATAAGGACCAAAACAGAGGGTGATGTTGGCACGAAATTGTGTTTTGACTCTCCGTTGAAACCGTGCATTGGTACTAAATCACACTTCTGACGATTCTGAGAAAATAATTTATTCTTTTTGTCGATTTGAAGTCAGAAGCACAATACAGAAGAATCTCGAAAAGATGAACATTGAACATTTATAAAGCAGGCCCGGTTCATCTTTTCGAATTGTTCTACTTTCCAAGCATCGAGCATTGTTTTAAGAAACGTACTTAAATAAAAATATCGCATTTATCAAATTAACTTAACATTTTATTTAAAAAAAAAAAAAAAAAAAAACTGAACGACAGAAATGCACTTAAAAGTTTTCATAAATGTTTAAAAACAGACTTTTTTCGACAATTTGGTATGGTAGATTGGCGCCCAGAAAAAATCGTTCATCTTTTCGAATTGTTCATGTTTTCGAGATTCTACTGTATTACTACTACAATTAAAATGTCAGCCACAGAATATTCATTGGGGAGTATCTACTCTCCACTGCCGAATGCTTTGACACTGAGGTTGTGGGCACATGTGACATATTGTTGAATTGAAATCTGATGATATACCAGTCGAAACATAACAACGTTGTTGTGTTGTGTTAGGGGTATTTTAATACAAGGAACCAGTAACAGTCCTACAGCGCAACGGGCTGCGCACACTGGTTTGATATGGGCAAAACTTGTGAAATTGATGCATGTGAATAGACATTGTGTAGACATTGAGCAGAAGCAATCCTGCTTGTACGATTGGTTTTCAGATTGACTGGTTCCCCGAGTGAAACCAATAGAAAGTGCTTTTAAATAAAACGATTTCCCAGCACTGCTATAGGAACTTCCATCAATTTATTGTTGAGCATAATTTTAACCCTTTTAGTGAGCGCTGATTTAAAGAAAAAAATCTTGAGCTGAAGAATATCTCCGAGTTTTTTAAATGTTATTTAAATTTTAATGCATAAGTTTATATCAGTATTATACTTAGTTGGGTGCCCGCTTGACGCGCTATTATAGGATTCCAACACTATTTTTGAAGTCAGTCTCCCCCACGCAACTTCGTTGATCCACTCTAGGTATGCGCAGCTGTTTTCCTGGCGTCCTTTTCAATATTTCTTAATTCAAAAGCCAGCCAATGGCAAAGTTTCTTAAGAATTTTTTATTACAAAAACAAAACCGCTTTTGAATTCTTTTCGTGACCCGAAATGTTATATCAGATCAGTCGAGACTTTTTTCACATTAAAAATTTCATCGAAATCGGTCGTTTTTAGGATAAAGATGAAATTCCTTTTATGAAGTCAGTACCGCTCTTGCAATATTGTTACTCCCTTAAGGTTATGCTCAATTTTCAGCAAGCGATTTAAAAAAAGGATATCAATTAAAAAATTTTTGGGAAGCTTAGAAAACTTTTTCGCGGAAAAAAGTTAACAAATTGCAGTACTATTTAAGGATCCAGCAAATTTATGATCAAATTGAGCAAAAGTAATTTCATTTAAATAGAAGTGCATTTAACGTAAAGTCTAAGCATTTATTGTCAATCTAAACAAATCATGTGAAATTCTCTTCTTTGAACAATGTGGATTTAAAAAAAAAAAGATTCCGCCTGTCAAACTCCAAACACTTCAAAGCATGGGAGAGTGCACATGCACATAATTCACAGAGTACGAAGAGAAATAAAGAAACAAAACAGACTCGAAGCAAACCTAGAATGCAAATAGTCCTTTTAGAAAAAACTGAAGAATCTGAAATATGTATTTCAAAATAAAACAGAAGCGAGAGCTACAGTACGTTTGCAACGAACTGTTGGATACCCTATTTCCTACATTTTTGTATGTATGTGTATGCGTCTGCCTCCCGCAGCCAGCCGATGTTTCAGTTTCAGAAACAAAATTCTTTAGCAGACAGAAAAAATTCAATAACAATAATTTTGTGTGGTGTGATGTTCAATTAGTGCTGACACAATAAAAAAAGGCGTGCGCTACGCCCAAAGTTAAGTATTTTTATTGCAAAGGCAATTAGTATGAGCTCAGTGACATTAAATTTTTTTCTTGCAGATCGATTTGAACAAAACAAGACCAAACTTAAATTTTTAAAAATTAGATTTTGAATGGAAATAGCGATTATGGTTGTTTTTAACAATTCTTGGACCACACTCTGCTACGTAACCAATTAATTTAAATTTAAGTGTTCATCTTTTTACTTAAAAACTGCAACCGATAGTTAAAAAACGCTAAAAAATTATTGCATTAAACGACTTTTGACGGAAACGCCCCTTAAAAGTGGGCGTGTCTTAAATATTTGCAGCACTAACTGAACTTTGGTCAGTATTTAGGCATATGTGTAAAACTACAGCTGAATCGAGTAGTTTTTAAACAATCTTACCTGAACAAAGGTATTTTATGAAAATCACACCTTTAAAAGTGAGCGTGTTGAAAAAATTTACACAAGAAAATGCAGATATATTTTTCAAATAACGAACGGAAGGAAAAGGGTTTAAATTGAATATTGGAAGTACACCTTAAATTTTTGAGACTACGTTTTTCGTCCTTTCATGAAAAGTGGGCGGCAGCCACGCCCAAATTTCAAAAATTTCTTTTCATACACAAACTTTTTAGTTTCTACTAAGAGCCGCGAAATTTTGGTTTGCGGATTCATTATAAATACCGTTTATTTACAAAAACAATTTTTTTACAGTTTCTAGTGAAAAGTGATTTTTGATTTCATACACAAGATGTTAATGTGCAAGTAATACCCACAAAATATAATGTTTTTCGCTTTAATATAACAATTGTTATTTTATACAAACAATATTGATGGTTTTGTATGAAAAATGGGTGTCAGCCACGCCCAAACTAAAATATTTTTATTTGATTGGAAGAAGGTTTACCTAAAGCCTACGTGTGCAAAATTTAAGCGTTATGCTTTTGTCGTTACTGTACAAAAAACATTATTTAATTTTACCAGGTTGTTCATCAAAAATGGCAATTGTGGGCGTATTTGTGGGCGGATTTTATCAGTTCAAGAACACTTAACCTTACTCTTGATCCAAAGATCATATATACCAAGTTTCAGCTTTCTAGCTCAAAAATTGCGACCTCTAGAGAGTATACATACGGAGACGGACGGACATGGCTAAATCGACTAGGTTTTTGATTCTGAGTCAGAATATATGTATATACTTTTCTATACCTAACAGTATTATTTCTCTATGTTACAAACTCCACACCAAATACAATATACCCATTCTATGGAATAGGGTATAAAAATATCCAAAAGGCATAAAGATTCGAAATCCATCAAACTTGTAAGTACGAACATCTCGCTTAATTTTTGTCGATCTTTTTCTAACAAATTTAAATAAATATTTATTCTTATTCCATCGCAGAATAGTTTTTTTAGAGACAAAAAAAATTCAATGTCAACCACTGGGTAACGGTGGCGTATGAGTGTTTTTTTTTTTCATTTTACTTAATCTTAGTTTTAGATGATACTCTAAAGCCTCGGTTCTCAAACTGTGTTCCCCGGAACCCTGGGGTTCCGTGGAAGAATTTTAGAGGTTCCGCAACTTTCTTGAAATAAAAAACAGTCAACACAAAAAGGAAGGAAAGGAGTAACAGTGTTCATTGTATTTTACATCGTTTTGTAGAAATAATGATAACTGATTTGATAAAAGTTCTTGATGAAGCTGTGAAGATTGTAAATTTCTTGAAAAGTCGTCCTCTCCAATCGAGATTGTCCAAAGTGTGCAAAGATATGGGAAGTCAGTACGAATCGCTTCTTTTTCACACTGAAATTCGATATCTTTCCAGAAGAAAAGCTTTATTTTTCATCTTTAAACCGTTTTTATGTATTGCATGATAAGCTTATCTTTCAGACGTTTTTGAAAAGATAAACAAAACTGCAACAGCTTTGCAGGTAAAATCCATCAGTATTTTGCGAGCGACAAACTTATATGTACATACACAGCTTTGAAAAGAAAAATTTATTTCTGGCTTACCTTTGTACAAAAGAACAGTGTTGAATGTGTTTTCCAATTTTACAAGAATTCTCACAAGAGAACTTGCTGGGGCTCAGAGCAGATATTGGCAATGTGAAAGCTGGACATTTGGTAAGTCTACAAAGATCTTTGTCGGATTACTTTCCAAAAACAATATTACTGACATCGAATGGGTACAAAATCCATTTCTAATGAAAACCCAGATACAAAGCATACAGAAAAACGAATCTCTCATAGATCTGGAGAGTTCTTCCTCGTCCAAATTTGTATTGTTCTGTATAATTGCACGAATTTTGGGTTCGTATTAAGAGTGAATACCCTGAACATGCCAAAAGGCTATATTCAATTTGATCCCTTTCGTCACAACGTATATGCTTAGCAGGTTTTTCAGCATATACTTATACCAAAACTTAATACAGATCGATATTGAACGCTGCGAATACAGCTTTCGGTCAAAGAAGCCAATTTTCAAACAATAATATATCAAACAATGACAGTTTCACTCCTTAATAAAATAATCTTAAATTAAATTAAAAAAAAAAATACTTTAAAAATTATTTTTTTTTTTAATTTTTTGTTACCGTTTAGAATTGGGGTTCCGCAATGTATTTGGGCTCTGTGAAGGGTTCCGCAGCTACTTACAATCGTGAAAAAAATGTATTTTCTCAAAAACGGGTCTAACGTTTTTGAAAAAACTTTCAGAATGCAATTTCTTTAAAACAGTCTATCTTTTAGTCTCGTAAACTACACATCCAATTTCAATTTTCAAAAACTTTTTTTTGATTTTTAATCATTTTTTCAAAAAAAAAAAAAAAAAAATTGGTCTTTGAATATGTTGGAAACGGGTTGTAGATAGGAAGTTCCTACTAGGAACATTATATTGATTTTTTTTAACATTATTTTTTCATATGTAAACTACAGACTGCCATTAATTTACGTACTCAAAGAAATTTCAAAATATTTTTTGTAAAAGTTTTTCAAAAATCACCTTTAAAAAAAAGAACGGTCGAACGATTTTTTCAATATTTTTTTTTTCTAATATAGACATTTAGTTTTGAAATTTTATTGCATAGGTAGGTACTTAGTTTTTCCGAGAAAACTCATTAACTAATTATTAAAAAAATAAAAGATTTTCCGAAATTATTTAATTTTTTACTTGCGATTATGTAGGTAAGGCAAGTTATGCATTCGTTGAGAAAAAAAGTTTTGAGATAACAATTAAACATGACATTACGATGATAGCGAAGACGAAAAAAGATGGTCTATCCGTCTGTGTGAGTAGCTTTGTTTGTTGACCTTTACCCAGGGTCGCCCTGGGTTTTCTTGACAACTCCAAGAGTTGTCAAAAAAACCTGGGGTGGAATCGGCTAAGGTGATTTGTGATAAGTGATAGTCACAATCAACAAATTTCGTCTGGCTAGATGATTGTCACATGTGACAATCACATTTGTGTGACTTTTTCTCGTGACACCTAAATAGCTGTCACAATAAAAAGTCACAAAAATGTGATTATCACATGTGACAATCACCTTAGCCAGATGAAATTTGTTGATTGTGACTATCACTTATCACAAATCACCTTAGCCGATTCCACCCCTGGGTTTTTTGGTTCTCAAAAAACTTATGACGGCTGCTGATTGTTATATTTTTCACAACGCACAAAATCAAAAGCTTCCATTTTTCTTTATTTGTTCGATTTGTATTTACTTTCATCAAAATAAATGCATTCACTTGCATTTCATTTAGTTTTATCCAAAAAAAAAAGACATGAAAAATCAAATACCTACAGGAGAAAAATACACAAGAAATGCTTGACAGCAAAAGTCACTTCAACAGCTGATTTGTTACCTCAACTCGCCCCAGCTAAATAGCAAGATCGACTTCAGTGTGACCCCAGGTTTCAAAAAACAGAGAATTTTGTATTGAGAGCGAGTTGAGGTAATTCAAAAAACGCGCTGTGGCGACCCCAGGGTGACTTCAGTGCTCAACAAACAAAGCTAGTGTCTGTCTGTATGTATGTATAGACAACTGCAGCCCAAACGGGTGGCCAGAATCGTTTCAAACTTGGTATATGTATATAGTTTTTTAGGTATTGTACAGAGGGGAAAATGAAATCTTTTTTTAAATTAAAAAAAAAAAAACGGTACCTACCTACCATAATCGTTACGCTAAAGCTTATTTTTCTCTAAAACAGCTCTAACGATTTTGATTTAAGAAACTCAGTAAAAGTTTTTAGGTACGCTCAATCATATGGCTGAACAAAAACAAATTTAAACAATGTCTTGAATCGGTACTCTCCATAGGACCGTTTTTTTTGCATTCGACTATCTCGAAAACTTCTCAACCGATACTTTCGAAATTGCACACATACAAAGGTGTAGGTAGCTCAATGTATACTACATACCAATATTTTTTTTTTGTATTTTTAAGAGCATTTTTTTTTTTTTATTTATCTTTTGAAAACTGCTCATTAAATTTTTTTCATTATTAATAAATGTATTTGCTGAATACCTATGAATTGGCGTTTTTGAATTTTTTTTTTTGAAAAATGTTTTCAAAAAGTTTTTCAAAAAAAAAAAACTTTTTTTTTCAAAAACCGCATCACAGATTTTTATAAATTTATTCTCATAAATTCAAATTTATCCAAGAAATAAAATGGTGTACTTTTTTTTCAGCTCAAATTAGTTTAAGAATTTTGAAAAAATTATTTTTATCAAAATCTCAAGCCCCAAGACCACTCTGTAACACATTAGATCAAGTTCGTGCGACCAAGTCGTGCATTTTATTTTATACATATTATGCACTCGCACTCAAGGTGATATGAATACCCTTATATTGAATTTACAAGTTCGAGCGAAGGGAGAAGGAATGGAAAGATAGGAAAGAGTTTTTAATGTCACAGTGGATTGAGATTTTATATGATAATTTATTATATCACGAAAATTCCAAAAACCGTTATAAGACTTCATCTTCCTTCTAAAAAATGTGTGTGTGCAACTCAAACTTGGTCGAATTAAACTTCGTAAACCAAAAGACTGAACTTGAAATTTTTCCAAGCTATGCCAACGTTCTTAAAGCGAAACAAGGATATTATCCAGAGCTTTAAAAAAAAATTCCGATTAATCGGATGTATTGGATAAAAAAGAAATAGCGTAATACCAGTAGTAATGAAAAAAAAAAAAAAAATGTTGCAAAACCTTCTGTATCTTCTCAGATAACTGGCGTTAAACAATCAATTATTGAAAGATGTGCAAACTTTGGCAAGTTGTTTTGCAATTAAGGCAGAATCTATTCAGAAATAAGCGCCAGATACAGCTCGTACCCATTTGGTACCCATGCCAGCTTCAATACTCGAAGTTCTTATTCGTGGTGGACAAATTGTGAAACACGACGCTATATACATACACTATAGTACTATGGATAGGAAGTAATTATTACTAGGCACCAGCCGCTGATACAATCGCAAGTAAAACTGAACAAGAATACCAAATTAATCCCCATTATGTCGAATAACATAGCAGTTGAGGTCTTTATGGCCTAAATTTGTGTGGAAGAGCTCAAGATATGCATGCAGCGTTGTTAACTTTTAGTTAACGACCAAATTTCTTATTAAATCTTTTTAAATAAAATTTTACATTTCTTTTTTCGTATTTTTTTTTCATTTTGTTGATTTATTTTTATTTCATTTCATGAAATCCTTATAACATGTACAAAAGATATAGGTTTTTATAATTATTACACATATGTTTAGTTTTTAATTAATTTTTTTGTTGCGACAAATCATTAGACAATAAATAAAGATTTAACATTGATGGCGGTAACTTCACACATAATAAGGTTGTAACACTAAAAACTATTTTGAAGAAAAAAAAAAAAAACTAAAATCAACAAAACTAAAACGCGAAGCTTAATCCTATTCTGTGTGCCCTCTGTCGGTCTGGTGGTCACAGTTGGAGGAAGTGCATTGCGTCAACAACATCTATAACTCAATCACACACTTTACCTAGTTGAGAATGATGATGACGATTGCGGACATAATATTTGGGAAATCACAAGTTTTTTTTTTACAATTCATTTTAAACCCTAATATTGCTTTCAAATTATTTTAAAAAATAAAATCAAGAAAGTCAAGTAAAACTAATATTCAAAAACACAAAAGAGGAGATACATGCGGCAGGAGGCCAAACTAATAAGGCCAGATCTCCGATTCAGTAAATAATTTGGGTTGTCCGTCCACTGGCTGAAGACGTGATAGCTTCTTCAAGATTAGAATCGAGCTTCCTATAGGCAGCTGTGTGCTTTCGGCGACCACTGCGAGCTTTATCGCCACGTCTTCCTTCCAAAAGAAGGGCGAGGATTTTTGACTTATTGTGGTAGATCACATACAGGGCAATGCAAAGAAACATTCCAATTAGGAAATATGTAAAGAAATTCGATCCAGATTCTTCCTTAAATGGGTCTTCTTTCTTTGTAGTTTGAATAAAATTACTGTTGTCGATTTCTTGGCTGCTCTTTTGATCGTGCTCTTTTTCATCGGGCTCTTCAATAGCTACACCGCTTTTTATACCATTTGCATCATCGCCAATGTCTTCTTCGGAGTCATTGTTATTGTACATTTGCTGGTCATCAGACAGAGTGGCCGATTTTTCCACATTGTTGGGGCTCAGGGGAATATCATCCTGTGGGTTTGAATTTAATTTTGGAGATTCATTCTCTTTGACTTCTTCATCAACGGGTTTTTGTGGGGTTTTCTCTTCTTTTTCAATATCTACAGGTGGTACTTTGAATTGTGGATTTTCTTTAGGAATTTGTTGCTCATTAGCACTTGGTGATTGCAGCACACTTGAATTCAATTTTCTACTTTCAGCTGCGACAGTGGATGAGGCAGGAGCAGCAGGAGCGGCAGGAGCGGCAGGAGCAGCAGGAGCAGCAGGAGCGGCATCAGCAGCAGCTATAGGCTGAATGTTTGATGGAGCGAGTACTAGAAATACATTAAATTGAAAATATGAATTTGTTAATTTCGATATAATGTACGTACTATGTACATAATGCAGGTTTGAAAGAAAGGTTGTCTGATTGGCAAGGAAACATATTTATCTTTCCAGACCTAGCAGACAAATTAGGCCCCGACTACGTAGAGTGCGCGATATGGGTAGACAGGTCTTGGGCTAGCGAAACAACATAGGTGATATGCTTGTTTATTTTTCTAACCCTCGTCATCTTGTGGCAGAGGGAACCCTGTTTCCACCAAAGACCAGCCACAAAGTCGGTAGCCCTCTTTTGTTCAGAAAATGCAGAAAGCAGAATTATGGTATATACGCTCTTTCTTAGTTACCTAAATATTTTTCGTAGTTTTGAAAACACCCTCAACGACAAGACATCAAAAAAACGTGCATACGAATACAAATAAGTTCTAACCACTCTGTTCTAGACGCGAGTATATTTGTATGCACTGCTTAACAATGGACGGAATCAAAACAAAAATTAATAACTTTCGGGCACATGGTGTGTGTAGATTTTACAGAAGCATACATATTCGTTCTCCGACAAGGAGTACAGAAATATAAACCACGGTCCATTTCTAAAAAAAAAGAAAACAAACAGCTGCACTTGCTGGCAAACGTGTGGATTCTGAAAGGTCATCTCGATGTGGCAGCCTGTATTTTGTTGCAAGGGGCATACACAATATTGTCATCTAGTTTGAAATTCTGCAACTTATTTTTTTCACGAATAATAAGTAAAATACCGAATCTATGCCAAGAGTTTTTTTTGGGGTGGTTGATCATGCGGCGATAAAATAAACAATATGCGAATTATCCTTGATCAATCATCGGAGTTTCAATCAACGCTCTAGTTCACTTTGAGGAGGCCTTCGATCGTAGCAATCGCTATGTGATCACGAGATTTTTTCGCATCCCAGATACAATTGTTGCTATTTATGACAGCCGTGCAACAACGTTTTTTTTTTTTTTTTTTTATCGGTGCCCTTTCAAGGGGACATAAATACCCTTGCTATGATTTAACGTTGTTAAGGAAACTTAAAACAAGTTATAAGAAGAAATTCGTTTCGCCTCTGTACACAGCGATCTCTAGCTGCAGTCTACAAAATTGCACTCCAAGAAGTCGGAAATCGTTGTATCTTCTACGTTCAATATTTTGTTCATTTTAAAAGCTTACTTTATCATAAATATTGAACGCAGAATGTTTTTATCGAATACCCCAAGATGTCCTCCTCTCCAATGTGAAGAAAAGTTGAAGCCCAGATGCTGCTAAAGATATACCTAGTATTCGGTTAAGAAAAAATGGATGTTGACATCAAACAGAGAAAGTCAATTTTTACTGGCCACACAGTGGGAAGCGAAATGCTGGAAAAATGGAATCCTCATGGTGAAAGGAGTTTTGGAAGACAAAGGAATTTATGGCAATTGTTTGAAAAAAAAACTCATGTTAAGTGATGAAATCGTCGCCACAGCTGAGGTATAGTGCTGCGAATAGAAACATAAAAATATCTGGTTACCGATTCATGGCGAACAAATTCATTTTGTTGCCAGCACCAGCTTTCAAGAATCAATAGGAAGATTGCGAGACAGAAATTAAAACAAAAGTTCCTCGGTGTCTCCTATTGTGGCTACAAGCCGCAAGTCTTAGAGCGAACACAAACTATTGAGAATAAGGTATCTTTGGCCTCAAAAACAAAAGATTTTGAGTGGCCAATAATTTTTTTACTTTATTGAATGACGATGCAAATATTAATCGTGATTACATTAGATGCAAGAACATTTGCACCAAAACTTACCTATCTGAACTCAAGACAACCACCTACTTATTTTGCAATTAAATTAAAAAAAAAAAAACTTTATCTAGTAAAAGATTTTTTGATAAGATTTCTAAGAAGTCATTGATTGCAAACAATGTGTTATCTTTCAGCTTTCATGAAATGTAGTTATCAATTTCCTTCCTAAATTGCACTAGCACTGTTTTTTTTGTTTAATTCCTCTTGACTCGATACCATTTTAAAAAGCAAACCCGAAAAATATGAAGAATTCCAAACGCGACCTTTCCTTATCGATTCATTAATGATAAATTCAAGAGGAAGAAGTTATTATCGTTCATTATTAGCGTTGACTGATTGTAAATTTGTTGTGAAAAAATATCATGTCATCAAAAATTGTAACTTGTTAGCTTTGCATTTATTTAAGTAACATAAAAAGAATGGCGTTTCAAAAACTTTTTGAGGCCAGATAAATGAAAAATGAAGCTTGGATAAAATAAAAAAACAAAAACATAATCACATACAAACATCTTTTCAAGTCGAGGTATAGTTCTCGAGGTCCTATTATGTCCTATCCCATCCCTATTCATTGTTCATTCATTCATTCATTTTATCGAAAACTTTTTACGACTGCATTATGAAACTTCAACCATAACCTCACAGCGAGACAGTAACCATATTTGCAATATTCCATCCAAAATGCCATTCAAAAGTTCCGGTTGGCCTTAGGACAAAGTCCACCTATGACAGGGTGAATAGGAACGAGCTATACAGAGCCGTGACACTTCTTGGCACCCTTGTTTAACTCCTTCGATTATGCGTGATGACTATGGAGAACGCGCGCTGCTCCGCCAAGGTTGGTAAGAACACCACGCACTCCTTTAATGGTTGAGAGGTTCTTAAGACAAGGTAACACGCTGCTGCCATGCAACCTTTTCAACATACGCAACTCGCATGTGCACACCAGCGGTACGATTTTTTATAAATCGGTTCAATACCATGGAGCAAGCATTCGCAAGTATTGAAGTGGAGGCGGCAAAAATGGACCTGGCTGTTAATGAAGACAAAACAAAGTATGTATATGCTATCCTTGGCTGCAAAACTAAATCACGATGGACAGATATAACTTTGAAGTAGTCATAGACTTTATCTTTTTTTTATATAATTTGCACGCACTCATGGTGTTACATATTAATATCCTTAACACGAATTAACACATTGGTTTTGAACGTCTGTATATCACAATGGGAGAGAAAAATCGAGCCGGATAAAGCATTCCACATTCTTGTAGTGAGGCTAAAAAAGAGTATACTTAACACAACAGGACGTCCAAAGTTAGGCTCGAGGGTAAATTGATGGGCCTTCCTAGCGATGCGAGTGTTAAGGGGAGGAATGCATCTGGCTATTTCGCTGGAACACTGTTTGTGGAAGTAGCGATAAAACAAGGTTAGACTAGAAATATTACGGCAATGTTCAAGCGAAACAAATGTTTCGCTAATGGTTCTTTCACCTATAAGTTTTAAGGCCCTTTTTTGAATCGCATCCAGGAGGCGCAAGTGAGTGACAGGAGCACCTGCCAAGATATGAGAATTATATTCAAACTTCGGGCGAATGTATGCCTTGTAGATTGTATCCAGATCAGAAGTGGAAACATTTTGGAAACCTAAGCATTTTGAGGCATTTTTAACGGCGTCGAATACTTATGTGATCGTTCCAAAAAAGGTGATTTCTAATACACATACCCAGAACGCAAAGCTGTTCGGTTTCCTCAATGTAAGTGCCACTCATGGATAATGGCATAGGGGCAGGTAATGCTTCAAGGACAGAGGACAACATTGAGTTTTTGAAGCAATAAATTCTACACGGTTGGTAATTCCCCATTGTACAATGGGATTCAATGAGCTTATCATTTGCTGCCGTTGCAGTTCCACATCTGAAGAACATGGCTGTGAATCTGAAAATCAATATGAGAACCTGAAAGGTTCAACTGTACCTAACATCTCAAAATAATATTAGTCAAGAACTCAGTCGAGGAATCACTCTCGCTAATCGCCGTTGGTTTAGAAGGCATCTTAGCAGCAAAGTTCTCTCGCAAACAATACAAAAACTTATCATTCCAGTCCTGCTGTATGGGGCATAAACACAAACCCTGACGCAATCGAATGAAAAGCGACAGGGATGCTTCGATCAGAATGAATCACTGCTAGCAGTTTGGATTCAGGTGCGAATTGTAAAGTCTCTTCCGTTCCTGAGGAAGATCAACGCACACAAAGGAATGGTTAGAATTGTAAGACACTATCCCCCGACGCTGATGCCTGATGGGATGCCTCCTTGATTGCTATTATTTCCGTCTGGAATAAGCTAGTTATTTGGGGAGACTGAATAATGGTATGAGAATTAATCGGTTAGAGTGTGAACACCTATTCCTTGCAAAGCAACCTCAAAGAATTTGATGTGTGACATGACAATGGAGGCTACTAGCAAGGGACTGAGCCAGCTTGATGGGCATGTCTTTTAAAACCACTACCAAAAATAAGCAAGTTGGAGCTTCAATGCATTTCTCTTGACTATATTGCTTATCTCACAAATTGCATTGTAACCAGACTTTCAACGTGCTAAATTCCAGACCGAACAAGCGAAAATTAAGATATCACAATTAACAAAATAAAAAAAAATTTACTTACCTTCGTTTTTCACATTTGCGTCAGCTTCTAATTTTTGTTTGTTCTTATCGATTGAGTCGACAGTTTTAGTTGCCGAATTAACTAAATCTGGACGATCATTTGATTGTGGAGCAACAGGGCCTACAGTAGGTGCTGGCGTTATTTCAACAATTTTTTGGGTACTGCTATTAAAACTCTTAATAAGTTCGCCAAACCAAGCTAAGAACTTGCAAATAGTTTGGGGCTTCAAATCATAATCCAGACAGTAGACTCCGCAAGCAGCGGCGTTATTGATATCAATTGTTTTTATATTTAAATATTGTTGTTTAACAGTCGGAAATGAGTGTTTTTCTTGGCAGAACGTCTCTGAAGCATAATCTTTCTTAAGAACTTTGAAAAGAGTGGGTGCATCCACAATAAAGTCGGTGCTGTTCAGTTGGATGATTGCATCAAAATATTGAGAGCAAGTGACTTCTATCCTTGGATCTAATTTGCTAGTCGATGAATTTAAGTTGGTGTAGCATTCGTTTAAAAATGGTAGCAGCGTTTCATTGAGAAGGGTACTTTGGAAACGTTCTAGAGATTTGTTTGCCTTCAATGCACTCCATGGAATAGATTGCGGTGGTGAAGAAACGGGCGCTGATGTTGCTGGGTTGGCAAGTATGAAAGTTGTTAGTAATATTGATAATAATATCGCGACCATTTTATTGATATTGAGGAATTTTTTGAGTTTCTGACAAATTTATTATTTCGATTGCCGAGATATTTCGACGATGGTAAAAAAAAACGTTTCTCGCTCTTGTGTTTGTCCTTTTTTTCAAATGACAGTTGTGCTGTGCGGGAGTTGACGTTAAACTGACAGATGCGCATTGTAGACTTTTTCGCATTGACGAATTCGGTGGAGAGTGGCTGCGTTCAATGAAGAGTTGAATGGATAATCAATGAATGTATTGCGCGATAATAGCCTATTCACACCAAACTCGTATTGGCAATTCAAGGTGTCTTTATGTGTCTATGGAGCTGCAAGCCCTGATCTGCAAAAAAAGAGGATGCAAAATCAATAAATCATACTTCTGTGATAGAGAGGGAAGGCCAAAATGCAGACGTTTTCATGGATGCAGATAATAGGAAAATTATGGATGCAGCTTGAAAATTATAGTGAATACGAATATGTTCATTTTCATCATCTTTTTTTTTATATATAATGCACTCGCACTCAAGGGGATATGAATACCCTTATAATGATTTAACATGTGCACTTGCTCGCACGAGAAGGAATAGAAAGATAGGAAGGAAAGGTGGTACAGTGGTTTGAGATTTTAGGTGATAATTATCTCAAGGAAATTCCACGAGTGGCATCCAGTCGAAACTTGGGAAATAAACAATAATTGCTGTCCAGGCTGGGTTTGAACTCACAGCTCTCAGGTTAAGCAACCAAGCACTACATCCACTGTACCATTGCCACCCGTCTGCACTATAATTGTTGTTGTTGCGTTTTCGTCTGCATGCTCTATAATTTGTTGCCACCCCTATGTAAGGCCACCTTAATTCTACGTTTTATTTAGGGCAAAAAAGGTAATTTCGTGGAAAATTTCCAAATTTCACTCCATTTCCCATACAAAATCAAATATCGATTTTTTTTATTTGGACGAAGTTGAGGTCGCAACTTATGTTAAAACAAATCAAACGCAACTAAATTAAAAAAAATTGAAATTTTGTAGTTGCAAATTCTTGTAACTTTATTATCATAATCCATAATGACATGAGCTTGATAAAATAATAATAGCTTAAAATTTCGCCGCAAATTTTAAGCTATTATTTTTTTATCAAGTGTTGTTGCTTTTGTAATTGCAAATTCTTGTTTAATCATGATCATGAGCTTATTATATATTATAATAAAAGTGAGCTGTATCGTTTTACAGAGAAAATGAAAGTAACATACGACCATAATGGTTGCACCGCCAACCGCCATATGCTCGAATATGGCTTTATGTCACATGGTCTTATGTCATGGCACCGCCAAAACGTCGAATTTAATGGGAATTGGAAATTGGAACTGAAACTGTGTACCAAAACAGACTAGAGCGAGAGATTCTTGGATGGTGTATCGAATCGCATGAGTTCTGGCAACTCTGCATTCGATAGTTATAACCACGGACCAATATCAAAGAGGATATATACATAGAGTCCAATCTTGTGCCTTGTTTTGATTTTGCCTACAAGCTACAGCTGTCATATTGTTCTTTTTGTTAAACATGTGTGTGTGCTAAAGCTGTCATATTGTTCTTTTTGTTAAACATGTGTGCGTTCACACCTTACTACTTACCTCATCGTTTCTTGTTGTTGTTTCACACGGACAATGAATAAAATAGGAAAGAGACCACGAAAATTTTAGCAGAGGAGGATGGAACGTAGGAAAGATTGGACTCTATGTATATATCAAAGAGGATATATACATAGAGTCCAATCTTGTGCCTTATTTTGATTTTGCCTACAAGCTACAGCTGTCATATTGTTCTTTTTGTTAAACATGTGTGTGTGCTACAGCTGTCATATTGTTCTTTTTGTTAAACATGTGTGCGTTCACACCTTACTACTTACCTCATCGTTTCTTGTCGTTGTTTCACACGGACAATGAATACAATAGGAAAAAGACCACGAAAATTTTAGCAGAGGAGGATGGAACGTAGGAAAGATTGGACTCTATGTATATATCCTCTTTGGTATATATCCTCTTTGACCAATATACATACCGCCAACTCGTACTCTTCTTGCCTGAAACACCCTCGAAATATTTTTTCCTGTCTGTGAATACGTGTACATCTCTCTCTGTGCATTTTGTAATGGCAGCTTTACCTGCGTATGCCATTTATTTTGTAGGTGTGTTTGCTAAATGGGTTTTAAAAGCAAGGGAGAGCGTCAAACTCTCAAAATAAATGGCATACCAGCTGATTTTTAGCTTGTAGGCAAAAAGAGAAACCATACAGTGTGTTGGCGGTCTGTATCTTATTGGTCCGTGGTTATAACCAAGCTAAAAATCAGCTGATATGCCATTTATTTTGAGAGTGTGACGCTCTCCCTTGCTTTTAAAACCCATTTAGCAAACACACCTAAAAAATATATGGCATACGCAGGTATAGTTGCCATTACAAAATGCACAGAGAGAGATGTACACGTATTCACAGACAGAAACAATATTTCGAGGGTGTTTCAGGCAAGAGGAGTACGAGTTGGCGGTCTGTATATTGGTCCGTGGTTATAACTATAAAGGGCTAACCATAATTGAAGAATGGTACGTACGTTGACTTACGAAACAGTAGAAATACATGTGATTTGTATACCCAACCCGAAATGACTTTTTGTTCAGTTTCGGCAAGTTTTGTTCACTTGCGTTTTCGTACGTAATGTACGCTTTGAGTCGTACATTACGAACGAAAATCTGACATTCCTTTTTTTCTAAAGGGTATTCTTCTTCTTTCTTTCTTCTTATTTTTAAGGCTATTATGGGCAACGTTCAGTTTTGACACTTGCTTACTTTTTCTTTCACGTATTATGGTTGGGCCTTAAGAAGGTAAATTAAACGTAAATAACCCTTAACGTAAGAACTTAACGAAAGAGTGCTTGTTCTGCCAAAGAGAATATATACATAGAGTCCAATCTTTCCTACGTTCCATCCGCCTCCGCTAAAATTTTCGTGGTCTCTTTCCTATTGTATTCATTGTCCGTGTGAAACAACATCAAGAAACGATGAGGTAAGTAGTAAGGTGTGAACGCACACATGTTTAACAAAAAGAACAATATGACAGCTGTAGCACACACACATGTTTAACAGAAAGAACAATATGACAGCTGTAGCTTGTAGGCAAAATCAAAACAAGGCACAAGATTGGACTCTATGTATATATCCTATTTGGTTCTGCGAACAAACACGAATGAGAAGTTAGTTATAAGCAGGAACTTGATCGTGACGGAATAAAATGTTCATAGTGGTTTTTTGATATAATTTTTCCACTTTAAATTTGTTGTGTTTTATTTCTTATATTTAGAAGATGGTTTTACAGTCTGCTACGATACAGATGGGACAAAAGCACACATCGAAGATCACTTACAGTAAGAATTAATTTCGAAATTGATGCTTAGCTTTGCTATTTAAACTATATAGTACTATGAATATGAAGTAATTACTGTGGCAATCAGTGGGTATAGGTGTCCCTGCTATCTTCAGATTGATTTGTATAGAGCTTTTCGAAACCGAGTCTTGAAGAACTAGAGGGCGACACAGCCAAACGCAATCTCCAAACTAATAAAGATTTTATATAGGTACAGGGTGGGCCAAAAGAGGACATCCATCCGATGTTGTTTGGCTCTCTTTTTTTTATAAATGAAAAACTCGATTCTGTTTTTTGATTATATGTTTATTTGAACCTTTGGAATGGGGAGAGTACGATAGCTTGGCCGCCAAGATTTGATAACGGGGTTTTATAGAAGGGTTGAATATAAGCATTTTTTACTATGAGAGGGGGTCTATCTCACCCCGTTTAGAAGGTAGGGGCAATTTTCGAAAAAAATGACTTAATCAAAAACATAGAATTAAAAACAACGGCAACACCTAAAATAAAGAACTATACCGGGTTCGAAAGCCAGAACTCTGTTCTTTAATTTTCAATTTGAATTTTTTTTTATTTATGCCAATAGTTTGCAAGAAAATTGCATTCAAACTCAAAATTTTGATAAAAAAAATGAAAAAAAAGTTTAGACCACTTTTTTTTCCAAATTGTGAAATTAAATGCCAAATTGGCTTTTCATGTTCGATGCTCATATTAATTCTGAATTAAACGCAAGAAACCAAATAATTTTATATCTTTTAGGTTTTGAGAAAATTGAAAATTACTAAAACTACTTTCTTATGAGGTTTTTGTTTTTTGGTATTTACGGTGATCTCGCTTTGAGCATTGATGTCATCTTTGTTATTAAAGTACAGCAATTCATTTAGCGCGTTACCCAGAATGCATCACGAGGAGGTAGAATTGCATTGCCAAGCGAAGCGGGCCACATAGGTACTGTTAATAACAAAAACTATTTGACATAGGTCATAGGTGCCTGCCTGACGACTGGACATACCCTTAGCGGAGCAACGAAGTTGCGTGAGCGCGGTGTGCCCCCGAAAAAGGAGGAGAAAATCAAAACATCCCTCGAAGCGATCCACCCAGGTACAATTGATTACAAATACTATTGACACAGGCGCCTGCCTGACATTTAAACATATCCTTAAAAAGGGGGTTAAAATCCTTAGATCTCGCGAAGCGGGCCACCCAGGTACTGTTGATACCATAAACTGTTTGAATTCGTCTGCCTGACGTCTGGAATGTGTGTTAGCACTGTATGGTAAAGGTAGTTCCACACTATCCCACAGTGTAATACAACATGTCAAAAATGTGTGATGAAATAGTTGTATAATAGTGTGGAAACAGAATATGACAGCGCAGATCTCATACGATTTGACATGACATTTTTTTTTAGGATTGAATGTAAATCTATCACACATTCCTTCACACTTTTTTTTTTGACATGTCGTAGTACACTGTGGGATAGTGTGGAACTACCTTAAGCAAGTTTACTCAAATACCAAAAATAATACAACTTGATTACAAAAGTAGTTTTGGAAATTTTCAATTTTCTCAGTAACTAGAAGACATAAAAAGATTCGGTTTTTTGTATTCGATTAAGAATTGATATATGCATTGATGACAGAAAGCTAAATTAGCACTTTTTTTTACAATTTTGAAAGAAATTGGTGTAAACTTTTTTTTTTTATTTTTTTTTATCAAAATTTTGAGTTTGCATGCAAATAATTTTAAAACGATTGACATTTTTATAATTTTGTTAAAATTTAAAATTAAAGAACAGATTTCTGGCTTTCAAAACCGGTATAAAACTTCATTGTACCTAAGTAATGCCATTCTTTTTTAAGATTTTTAAGATTTTGATTTCCATTTTAAGTCATTTTTTCGAAAAGCGGCCCTACCTTCTTAACGGGGTGAGATGGACCCCCCCTCCCATAGTAAAAAAAAATGCTTGTATTTAACCCCTCTACAAAAAACCGTTATCAATTCTTGGCGGCCAAGTTATCGTACTCGTGCCTTTAGAATTGTATTGGTCAAGTCGAGAAGATGATGTCGGCCAAATGGGCGCCGTCACAATAATTGATTGCTCGTTTTATGGCATTTTTCATCACTTCAGCGAGAACTTCGGGTGACAGATTCTCGCACTCGTGTCGAATGTTGTCCTTGAGGGCTTCCAGAGTCTCGGGCTTGTTCACGTAAACAAGGGACTTCAAAAAACCCCACAAAAAAGTCTGAAACGGTTAAATCGGGCGATCTTGCGGGCCAGTGCAAATCGCCAAAACGAGAGATGAGGCGACCCGGGAACGCCGCCCTCAGAATATCAGTTCATGTCGGTTCATGTATTGCTCCATGACTTGTTCACTTGTATTCTGCATCTGTCTAGTCCAGAAATGTCAAAACAGATTTGACATTGGCGGCCATTTGCAAAAATAAGAGCATCTTTCAATAGGGTGATTTCTTTTGGACCACCATGTGCATAGAATGTGCTCAGCGTAAATTGATTGTACGGAACGAGTACAGAGTACAGAGCATATCATAAAACAGTGCAAAGGAGTGTGGTCGTGATAAGAGAGGGGAAGGGTGGACAATTTTTCGGAGAATATGGAACACAAAACAAGAAAAGAGGGGACGAGTGGAAGCTGTACTTAACAACTAAGGATATTGTTGGACAGTGGAGTAGCCACTAACACCAACTATTCCGTATTGGGTTTGAACGGAAACCTTTAAGAGACGATAGAACCTGCAAAAATGGATGGAATTATTTTGTGCATTGCTTAATAATGACAAAAATGCATATAGTTAAAATTATTATTATTATTATTATTTTAATCCTCAATTGAACGACATAAGTAGGTCATCTAGGGGTATTGACACCAGCCCCCCAAACAAGTATATATACATTATACCTATAAGGTATACCCTGAAGCAGCTTCCGGCATTTTGCTCAATTTAGTATAGAGGCTGTTTGGGAAACGGAAACCTATTCAAGGGACTGAACGATGGAGTTAATGCCAAAGGAAGAAACCTCAAAAACTGCAAAATAGCGTTGTATACCGTTCTGTCCATTTTTTTTAAGTTAATGGCAACAATTATTATTCTCAAGAGCATAAAGTACAGGGTCAAGTCTACGCTCAGCAGGAATCAGGCGGGTTTTTGCAATCTTCAATAGTGCGTCGATGTCGACCACTTCAGTCACCGCTGTAACAGCATAAAGTATACAAGGTATTCCAAAGTAGGTTACTCTAGAGGAGGTAACGCAGTTTAATTATCTGGGCTTTAGTTTTGTACCACTCGATTGAAGAACAGATCTAGATGTTAACAATAGAATAAAAAAGTCCTCAGTGGCCGTAAACTATATCGAACATAAAACTATCGAACAGGACCGGGCAGAAAAACTAGGATGTAGCGTGGGATAGGCCATACACTGAGGAACCCTGACGACAATAAAGCCACAAATCTTTCGAATTGAATCCTCACGGTTAAAGACGCGTCGCTAGTTGCGGCGATTTGGGACAAGTGGAAGGATATTGTTGCTGCGCTATGCTGCATTAGGACTTGAAGCGCTGCAGTACGGACAATTAAATACCGTAAACTTTTATTTTGTAAATTAAAACACTTTAATATTTTGTATTTTGCGTTTTTTTTTTTATTTGGTACACAAAAACTAGAGTATCCCTTGGGTCTTTAATATACCGTTTAACATTTCATTTTTTTTTTTCTTATACTAAATCCACAACACAAGTTTTTTTTTGCTTTAACATTATAATATACAATTTTTTTAAAAATATTTTCTACAAATTGTCCTTAATGACTATTCTAACGATCATGATGCAGCTTAAGAATTCCAGTATCCAGAAGCATGCAACTGCAATAGAAGTTAGATAAGGGCTATATTTACTTGGACTTGGCCAGGACTTATTTCAACCAAATACTTGTCTCCTTCAATCGTCCTGCTTTTTTTTTTAATTTGTTTAATTTGATTTGTAAAGTTTTTTTTTTGTTTTGATTTTTGTTTTTGTTTTGTTGATTTTCCTTAAAAATACACTCACTTACAAAGTAAAACCTTAAACATTAACTTTTTGGAATAAGTCTTATGCACACACATAATTATATAAATGTAAAAAGATATTAACACAACTAATTTACATCCATCAATAGTGTTAAATTAAATTAAGTAATTTTGTATTCCTCGTTTGGCGCCTTTGTTCGCTCGCTCAAACATTTAAGGCTTGCTTATCTTTGTTTATGCTTGTACTCGTGCTCTTGGCCAGATCGTTGATATTAAGCTTAGCCTTTAAACAGCTTTCGTTGTTGTTGTTGTAGCTGTTTTGGTTGCTGTTGTTGTTCAAATCATCACCACTAACCTGGTTAAGTTTTCCCAATTCGTCGATCATAATTTTGTTGATGCGATTCTTTTCAACAATGTATTTCCTTAGGCCATTGCTGTCCAGAGTTGAACCTTCATCGATGTCTCCGTTGGCCTTCTTGGCCATAGCCTCTTCTCCATAAGATTGATGAGAGCCATCACCTGTACGTTGGATGCGACTGCGCAAAATTGTATCACTAACAGTCTTACGATCATAAACGGCACCTTTGTTGGCAAAGAAATCAATAACCTTGGTTGTTACATTGTAGGGCATGCCCAATTCAGCGGTACGGTAGTCCCATGGGAAAGTGTGATGGTAGTTGTGCCATCCTTCACCACCGGCAATCAATGATACAAATGTGGTTTCAGCTGAGAGGATATTCCTTAAAGGGGAGAAAGTTAAAAGTTAGAAGGACACTCACAGGATGGTGGGTAGAGAGATTACTTACTTGTCATAAGGCTTGTTTCCAAACATGTGGGCGAGACTGTTGACTGACCAGGTTGTATTCAATTGGACAACATAACGGGCAAAGTAAGTTGTGAATAGCGAAACCAACACTGTTTCACCCCAAAGCAAACAAGGAATAGCTGTTGGCAAAACCAGTGTGAAGAAAGTGTACAGGAGCTTGTAATGCCTGAAAGTAAATAAAATAAAAAAGAAATTAATTACAAACAATGAAAAAAGGGGTCTTAATCGAAGACTTTTTGAATTTTAATTTTATAAAAATTTTAGGTTATGGTTATAAGGTTGTCAGGAAGTAGATAATTGTCTATCGTATTGAATAAAACAGGTGCCTAGAGACGAATTGTAATTTCACCACTTTCGCGTTTGTCTATTCTTAGCCAAAACTTGACCAAGTAAGCCCTTCTTAGATGATTTGTATTCCTTACACATATATGACCTGTGAACGAACCCATAAATGACTGATAAACAATTCTCAAGATACAAGCAAGGAATCTGTAGCTTAAGGCAGGGCTACACATGGTTGCACTAAGTTATATGTAATAGAAACTATAAGTGGATCCTTGCGGTATTGCCCATACTTTGTATTCATACTTAGATCCACTTCGAATAAGATATTATACAAGTGCAAACACATCGAAACTAAGTAAGAACCTTTCCGAGAAGTGCCAAAAAGGTTATCAATTGGATCAGCAAGGAAAATTGAAAGCTGAAATGTTTCTTCAAAGATCAAAACAAACTTGATTTTAAAATACAGAAGAATTAAAACAGTCGGCAAGTGAAAGCCACGGAACGTAGATTAATACCTACTTTGTACAAGTAGAAAATGATGAAAGGAAAACTCGACCTTGCATCAAGAATATAATGAAAAATTATCTCAACAATTATCACAGTTGACATGTACAAAATTATACACAAAATCTCAAATTAATATTTGATAATATAAAATTGAAATCGAAGATCACTAATCACTAGAAATGTTGGCGCCTTAATGTCTTTGATTTTCTGAATTCCAAACGAACAGGTCAAACACATGGAACACTTTTTTATATAATAACCCGATCCGCATGGTATCCATGAAATTGATCCTAACAACAATCTACATATTAAAGATTTCTTCTTTTTTTTTTAAAATTTAAATCCGCAAAATCCTATCAAATATTCAATAAAGCGGGTTTCACAATAAAACAGAACAGGATGTTGTGTAAATAAGTTTCTTTTTTGAAAAAAAAAAAAAAAAAATGCATAATATTTTAGCCTAGACCAACAAAAAAATTATCGCCAACAAAAGGTTTTTGGAGAACATCAGGTGATAATTAATTTGATAATGATCACGATTTTTTTGTATTAAAACGAAAATCCTGTCAAGCAAGTGTTTTTTTTTTAATTTTTAACCCATGGTTCTTGTTTGATTCTTAATTTAAATGAAGAAGAGTCATCAATCCACGCGAAGCATTTAGACTTTTATTTTTTGTCTGTCCTCAAACCAGCACCGAAGAACCGAAGAACCAGTTATACCACGCTTCATATCAAAGACAAAGACTCATGATAAGATACATATTAGAGATAGATGATGGCAGTAAAAAAAATCATCAATAATTTTCATACATAGACTTTTGATGTATCTTTTACAGCTTCTATTCGTCGAAATCTATCTAAACCCTTTCCGCTTGTGATCTTCTTATAATTAAACCATATTACCAAAAGATAAAAGATTCAAAAAATAACCAATACTCTGACATAACAAATACAAATCACTTCCTGTACGATCATCTTTGACAATGAATCTGCCCCATGGTCATTGGGTCAATGTATCTCATGGATTGGTACATTCACTGTTTGGGAGTTGAGTTATTTGATTTCCTTTCTTCACATTTCGCAGTATCAAAGATACCACTATTTCATCTGTTTAATTAAACATAAGGTCTTATGTATATATTCATGATGTGAGAGCTTTTATCAAACTTGTGGAAAAATTAATGTATATTTTATAATTTTTTTTTTATTCGTTAGTTCTTTGTCCATGAGGTCAGCCAGATTACGGACTGGAAATCATAATAATTTTTGCATTTATACCTTGGCACCTTGTGTGGTACTTACTGCTCCAATGAAAAGGAAACAGACAAAAATTCAAAAGCTTAAAGTTCAAGTTCTTTCTTGGATAAAGTGTTTCCGGTATAAATTGGTTAATTTAGGTGAAAATTTATTGCAAGCGTGCCAACATAAATGCAAAAAATATAAAAATTAAACTGGTCAACACTGAAGTTTTGTATCTATAAGATACTGTATGACAAAAGGAGACGAATATACATTGAATATTTATGAAGTAAAATTAAGTTTGAGATTGGAAGAAGTAGAAGAATTTTAAAAGACACTGACCTTTAATTTGACATTTAAAACTAGTTTAGAGATAAAGAATATAAATGATTTTTGTTTTCTATAGTTGATGAAATCCAACAGATTTTTACAGTTGCTTGGGGGAATACCTATTAAAGGGCCTTCCTTTGTGTGTCATACCAAACAGACTAATCTTGTAGATAAAGGGGGTTTCAGTGAAACAAATTTTAAGAAGGTAAACAAAACATTAATAATTTTGGAAAAATTGTAGTTACAACTGAAAGAACTTAAAATTTCACTAGGACTCCCCTGATCGATTTTAAGGTTGTGCAAATTCCAACAATCAAAGAGAAATCAATGTCACGTTTGTTTCATCAAACCAAAGCAATGGCTTTTCCATTGTAATGTCTTCTCTTTGGAAACTTGTCATATCCAAGCTTTTGTGCGAACACAATATACAAAGAGTTACAAGAAACAAATTTACTTAAAGGTAGAAAACATAACAAAGAAACATTCTACATTCGTAATGTACGGCTAAGAATTTGTTATTATCGTCTCTCACGATAGTAGAATGGGTAGGATTTACCAAAAGTTTTGCAGTAGGTCAGGAATATGTGTAGATGTCATTACAAATGTTTTGGAGTCGTTTTATATTCCAACAAAATTCATATGCCTTTTGCAAGTTAATTAAGATACTCGGCAGTTGAATAAGATACAAAATATTCCCAAACTCTAGTTCTTCTTTTTTTCTGAGAAAAACGGTTCTTCATCTATTTTTATTTGTAAATCTTGTATCTAAACAAATTCGAGAATGCAAATATAAGTTTAAACTGTTATCCATAATATAACATAAATACAGCAAATTTGAAGGCACATTAAATATGAATAATGAATATTGATTTTTGCTATACAAACACAAACAAAACACCTGAACGATCTCATCATCCAAAATTGTAGGCAAATGTTTGCCAAATTGAATTTCCTGTTCTCCATGCATGTCACTTGAGCGTCGCAAAGTCTCAATCAAAAACAATTGAATCATCCTAATCAACGAACAAGTCACATCTTCGCTAGCATAATAATTAAAATTTGCTAATTTATCCAGCAAATTAAAAACAAACAAAACTAACTTTTTCTCTCTATCATAAAAGGAACTCTCCTTGAGGGTCGTTTAGGAAACTTTTTTGAACGTTAAATATTACTATGACGTCTGAGTTTCATTCCAAAAATAAAAATAAAAAGTTAGAACCAAACAATAATAGTATAAAGCAACCTAGCTAGCTAGCTAGTTAAAAAAAAAAGATATATCCGATCCGATATCCAAAAAAGCATCTTTGAATACGTGCCGAGAGTCATACAATCCATTCATGATGGATAACATTTTAAACCGAGCGTAAGCTCGCGTGTGACTCAATAAGTTCTTTTTTTTATTAATTAAAACTCATGCGCGCGAGCGCTATCATAAAAATTTAAATTTCAAAAAGAACGGTGGTGTCTTTTTTTCTTATAATTGGTTATTCTATCTTGGAAATATTTTTAACTAACTAGTTTTGAAAATAATTAAGATAGGTATGTCTTCCAGCAGGTTGCAAAAAAGAACCCACATACGCCACAGTGGACCGTATTGAAAGCTACCTTTCGAAACTGAATTGAAAATACAAGTTTCCTTTTTTTTAAATGAAAAAAATTAAAATGCCTAAATTAATTAAATACACCAAATTAAATAATACATACTTCTTTTGGAACATGATCCATGGGTCGGCTTCCATGTCGGACATATCAATCTTCTGGCCATATTCTTTGACCTAAGAGTTGAAAAATTGAAAAAATTATTTTGATTTTTGGTAAAATTGGGGTAAAAGTCTCAACAACTGACCTTTGGGTGCTTCTTTGACATAAGCCAGCCAATGTGGGAGAAGAAGAAGCCTCTAGTGGCATTGTGTGGATCAGCATCGGTATCTGAGTATTTATGGTGCTGTCTGTGATCTCGAACCCAAACATACAAGCAATTCTAAGGAATAAAAGTTTACTTACAACATTTCCGTTTAAATTCAGAAATAAATATGAACTTACTTGACCGGCCATAGTATGCATCAGCAATAAGGTAACCCTAAGCCATGTTTTCGCTTTGTAAGCACGGTGAGAGAACAGCCTATGAGCACCCATTGTAATACCCATTCCACTCAAGAAACTGAACACAACAACTGAAATAGGGAACAAATTAAGGTCTTATTATCGGTGGGAACTTAAAAAAAAAAAAAAATGCGGAAATGCAGCATACAATTTTAGAAAGGAAGTTCTTGATGACTAGAAAACACATTGAATAACACTTTCTTTACTCTACAAAGCCATTTAGTTGGAGACAGATGTGTTGCATTTACGATTTACTCGTAATTTTTTTTTTAACTTAATAAAAAAAGGTTTCTGAAGCAGTCATGCAATTAATTCCTTTAATAGAATTCCATGTCTACCAAATTTTAATTTTGTTTGCAGGAAAAGATACAAAACAAACCTACAAACCTACATAATAAGATTGACTTGAAATGACCTGAAGCTTATTCACTTGAGTGATTTCGGTTAAATTACCAATTAGCGAGTTCAAGCATGAAGATGGAAATAAATATCTATGTTGTTGGTGATTTGTACTTTTGTATCTTTTTTGTTTCACTCCAGAACTTACATTTTGAAATTTAAAACACATTTGAAGGTTTGATTTAAATGTTTGAGCTTAAAATTAGAAAGGTTATGGTTGAATTCATAAATTATTGAATAATGTGCTTGAAGTAGCTATGCTTTTATATTTTAATGCATCGGCAGGTCATCTTAAAATTTACTATGGTGAGTTTCAAAATCGAAAATCTTAATAATTTGTTTTGAGATTATAGGTGTAATACCAAGGTAAGTAATAAGTATAGTAGTTAGATAAGTTCTTTCAACAAAAAGTGTTTGCAATTGATTT
The DNA here is from genome assembly GCA_916050605.2 of Platycheirus albimanus. Lineage (NCBI taxonomy): Eukaryota > Metazoa > Arthropoda > Insecta > Diptera > Syrphidae > Platycheirus > Platycheirus albimanus. The sequence goes on from OU696696.1 coordinate 79,822,294, forward strand.
GAAGCCAACTAATGGTGTCATTTTGTCCGTTTAATGAACGTTAATTACGTAACCAAAAAAAAATTGTATCTTTTATGCAATTTTTAAAATCTGACCTATTGACTTGCTTAAGAGATTCTAGAAAACTATAGTAGTTTAAATATTGTTGTGATGGAACTTGCTTATCCAAATTTTTTGTTATTTTCCTAGTAAAAAATAAAAATTATATTGCAAATGGAGCGTATACTTACAATAAGCCATTGTTGCAAATTTAGCGTAACCAAGACCGAGCATAACAAGACCAACAGCACCCAACAGGTGCAGGACCAAAAATCCAATTGCGTTTGACCAAACAATATCCCTTTTGAAATTGGGATCAGTTCCGATATCCTGATGGGCATTATCATGCATAGCTTCGTCCTTAACATTGATTTTATCAATAAATCCATTTGTTGTGGCGGGCTGCTGCTTAAGGGTGCTATCATCTAAAACATTTCCATTTGCCAAATTCTCACAATGTGTCTTATTTTCTTCTTTGGTATACATCGAGGATGTTGAACTTTTCTTCTCCAATATTTCATTCTCACGCTTGCGATGAACAAGAATTGTTTCGGTTTCGGGACTCATTTTTTTGTAGATTGGTCTGTAAAACAATAATAATAAAAAAATATATTAATTTTAGTGGTTAAGTAGTGAGATGCAATATATCTTAGACTGGCAGATAATTATGTGTTCACATTTAATATGACCTCGTGCCTCATACACTGAACATTTTTGTTGCACATCTCAGAAAAATCCATTGTGGTGTGTGGAAATTAAATAAAATTTGCAACAAAACAACAGCGAGCGATGTGTCTCTCATAACCTATCAACACCAAAGTCAAAGAAGTTGTTAAGATACTTAAACTTAAAGATACATATGTAGATAATACGTATGTATGTTGTGTTGGGAAGTTGACTTAACCATCAACGCCGCTGTGGGTTTAAATAAATTAATATGTTTATGTTTAACAAACAACTGATTTTCTCAGCTCCAAATAAAATTATTGACACTTGAACTAAAAAACTTAACAAACAAAAACCGATGTATAGGTTGACATTCTACAAATTTACCAGCGGTTTTTTTATTTAAAAAATAATAGGTTAAGTAGAATGAATAGCCATAAAAACATATTTACAGTACAGACATTTGAAAAGTCATAGTTAAGCATAAGTAAACAGGAAGGTTGTGGTATCTAGAATGGTAAATTTCAAGGCTTATACCAAAATTCATAGACATATTGAAAAGAATAGACATAAATGTCTTTAGCATATTATGCAGTCACAAAAAAGTTACGCCAAAAAAGTACTTAAATACGGATATGTACATATGTAATGAACATACTATATTTTTATATTTTGTAAGCAACCTCATTACGCTAGTCGCGAGTATCCATTAGTTATTACGACTTGCCACTCGCCTCGCAAAGATTTCAAAAAGATAAATTGCCCTTTTGATTTGTTATGATGGAGATGTCTTCTTTTTTCTTTGCCATGCTAAAGTTGATGGAATCTTTCAACTGTTTGACAATTGAAAATTAAGCACAAAATAAGTGTGACGCAAGCTGTTAATTTTTTTTAAAGAGTAGCGCTATAAATATTATTTTTTTTTTAGGTCATTAAAGTATTGTGATTTACTCAAATGTGTGTTAGAAAGAAGAATTAAAACTTGCCATTAAGTATCAATGGAGATTGTACAGAAAAGTTATTTACGGTTTTGGTTTTATTTAATTTACATTTAACGCACTACCCCAAAAACTAACAAATTATATTCCACCTTGTAGTTCAGTGACTTGATGCGTCTTAAGTTGTATAAAAACGCGTTACTTTTAATTCATTTAATCTAAGCAATGTTTGCATTGTTGTAATCATTTTATGTTTAAGAAAAACTATAGTGACACATTTCAATGTATTATAAAAGCCGTGCCTAATGGCAGCCGCGTTAACTGCTTTTTTCATGGTTTTAGAAAGGTGCGATTGTTTTGTGTGAACGCATTCATTTTAAACGTCAGATTTTTCTGTTGAACATTTAAAAATGAAACATAAATTTCAAATAATAAAAATGGCTTCCTACATCCTTTCATTCAATCGGCTCATTTCTATTTATTGACACCTTAGTTAAGATTTTTAGTTGGGAAATAATGTTCGGTCAAAAAAGGTCGCTTAAGGATTGATGCTCTGTTTTCTAATACTATGTTTACATTTATTCAAAATGGCTGATTTGAAAATTAGACGATAGGAAAATGTTTTTTTCTTTTTATACCACTCAAAGTTGACATACTCCATTCTATTTTCTCTCATTTGTTATAATTGTAATAGATTAAGGTGTGGTTTGTTGGATGGTTTCACTTGACTTCATACAGATCAGGAAGAAAACGGATGTATTCAAATTTTTTAAAATGTCAAACGAAATTTGCTCATCTAACCGAATGAAAATCGGATATAACACAAATACCTGTCTTTTTTTAACAACTGAAGGTTAGTTTAAAAATAATTTGAAATAGCTAGGAGGCATTTTCTATGGAATTCTATAGATTTTTATTTTTAGAAGAATTCAAAAATTCAATTGATCAAAATTTGTATGATTTTATGCAAACAACATTGACTCACACAAGTTTATTAAGTTGATAATTTTATACCGCACGTTTTTAAAGTTCATTGCCTGAATAGGTTACTCAGAGCAAAAAAAAAAGTAAAATTAATACAATACTTTGAACACATCTATGAATGTCTTTATGTTTTATTTTAAGAATGGAGGACTTTATGTTGATGTCAAAATTTGATTGAGGTTTTTTTTTTATCATATCATTTTTTTATAATAAGAATAATAGTTCTATCGTTTCCGAAACTACAAAAGGGATTTCCTTGATTCTGTATAGGTTCGGACTCAAGGTCATGTAATATTCACTATGACATCACAAAACTTTGCATAAATTACAACATTGTAACAGACACACGAATAGAGTCTTTGTGGATAAGAGGTCACTAAACTAACATACAATCTGTTTGACTAGGTCACACGTGTTTGATATACATTAAGGTATGCTAATTTTGAAAACAGTGTATTTTAATCAGCAGACTTAACTTATTACTGACGATACTAAATTATAATAAAAGACATTAGGCCAAATTCAACGAACAAAGGTTTGTTGTTGGTATGCCTTACATGATGCATTGCAGGAAAAAAATATAATATGCCAAAGCACTTGAACAAAAAGAACCTAATGCTTTTACTTTCAATTAACGTATAATTGGCTTTGCGGTATAGAAGTATCTTTTACAACAACAACAAAAATCAGTACAAAAGAAAGTTTACTTTTCCATTCAATATTTTCTTTGAGGTTTGTGACGTGATTATTAAATTTGCTTTCAAATGGGAATTGGTACCTATAATAAATTTAATGTTCAAACATTAGAATATCTAAAAATAGTGTTCGCAGCGGTAAACCGAATTGTGAACTTTTATTACTAACACGCTCTTCCGACCGTGTTGGTACTATTCAGCATGTAAAGAATTTTAAAACAGGTAGAAATGAAAAGGTTAGACAAATCTAAAATTAAGTGAGCCATTTTAAGGTCGTAAAAGCAAACACGTGTAAGTGCGTCCTAGTTTAAATAAAATAAAATTGATGAATTCATATTATTTTATAGTGACAGCTTTTTATTTGGGTTGATGAACCTGGAACGTTTTGTACATGACAAGCTATGGTTATGTACTAGGTTTTATATTATTTGCAGTTTCTTTATTGTAATTTAAATAATTCAAAACAATACTACTTGAAAGTTTAATAAGTTTATAAGTTTAAATTAAAAAACAGTACATCCAATTGTAGATTGTCACATTTGCTCGGTTCTCAGTTCCTATGATTCATATTTTGACATTTCAATATAATTATTTAGAGGCTAAACTGATGTTCTTATAGAATCATTACTCAAAACCAATTGCAAATATGTAAGTACGTGTAGAATTTTCATAATTGATCTATTAAAAATTTGTCAAAGTTAAAGAATGCAGAACGAAGAACTTCTAGCTAGTTCGAAAACGAATTGAATTTTCAGCATTCGATGAAGATGTGAACTTATTAAAAAATATCAAACTGAGGGTAATGTTAGATTCATATGGTGTTTGACGAACAAAGCTATCAATCTATATTTCTATTTTACAGCTTAGTGGATTTAATGAAATTTTCGAGGTGGATACCTTTGTCAGTCTCTTCACAAAAAAAAAAATCATATTCAAAAGTAAAAATCATTAAATTTTTCAATTTTATATCTTTTGGCGACACTTTGAATAAAATTTCTTTTATGTGATGTTACATATATCGTATGTTTTTCTTTTTAACAAAGTAGTTACAAATAAATCTCTCAATAAATCACGGATAATATTTCCAAATTATCTTAGACCTGCTGCAGGATATTTAGCATTTCTTTATTAGTATACTCTGTTTGATAATGTTTAAAAAATTCTTTTCGCATGGAAATACAAACCAAATTCTTTTTTGTATATAAACGTAGCTTAAGCATTAAACGTGTTCCTAATCACATCATATTTCAACATTATCTAAAACTTTTATCCTAACAAGTTTTCATTCGAATCAAGAAAATCTAATTAACAAAATTCGGCTATTAATATTTAAAAACGTTCCTTTTTTTGTTGTCAACGCAAAATGTTTGCGCGTGTTTAATCTATATGTTTGTATGTATCTAAACCAGCTCAACTCATAAATGTATCTCTGAATACATTGCTATAGAACTCATCTCAGGCACACTTGTCTTTTCAAATTATATAATAAAAAATATCACACATAAATTAAATTTTATAATTTTATCGCCATTTTTTTTGGATTTTTGATTTTTATTGTCAAGATACATCACCTGGATGGTTACTACTTGTTATGCCCATCATGATTATTGCATTATATTATTCACATTTTTATATACATTTTTTGTTTGTTTAAGGAACATTCAAGTGTACGTACTCTCGAATTAAGAGGCATTTTGATGGTTTTGTTAATTAACAATTATTATTGTATTCAAATTAAAATAATATAATAAAACTTTAAGATACAAGTTTTGTAGCAATTGAACGATTTTGGAATTCGCATATTTATTTACCTATGTATACAAAATTAATGCTTTTGAAAGGCGGAAATATTAAGACAACTGTTGGCTATAGATTTGGTATTGCTAATTTTTACCCATTAGATTTTATAACTTGAAATGGTTCTTTACATATACATTTATGTATTAAGGAGGTTTTTCAAGGTTGACAAAGCTGCTAGTTATGTTCTTTCACATTTTTTTCTTTGATTTTTACGAGGCATTCACCTTCCATATTCGTCTGTGAATGATTTAAACCTTCTTTGAAAGCAGTCTAATTGTAATTCAATATGAAAACATATATGTACCTAGCTGCCATTTATACAACTAAAAAATGTATATATTCAAAAATAAAGGATCTTAGAGATAGTCTTTTGTTATACGATGATTATGTATTTGAAATTCAGCTGTGACAATCATATAATTTCTTGACGTCATTGGATGCCAAATTCTTTCATGCACGCGCCCATTTTCGTATCCGTTTAACAATTTTAACACGTTTGAATGTCTCTTTGAATGCTCCTTGGAATACTTGACGGTAGATTTGATTGGGATCGAAAGCAGCAGATTGAAGAATAAAAAATAAAAGAAAAGAAAGCTTTATGACCACCGCACCGACGCGACAAGACAATTGATCATTACATTCTCTCTATACCGTATCATAATATCGAAAATACAAAAAAAAAGTATCTTTTAACTCCTTGGCGGTTTCATGGTTAAAACATTTCTTTTTGTCTTTGTTCAAACGCGTTTGGCAAAGCATAAGAGAATAATTAAAAATCAAAAAGACCGGTATCCGAATTATATGACCCAGGTGACCATGGAAGATCACTGAATTCATTTTTTTGCTTTTCATTTCTTACTTGTGTGATTTTTTTTGTATTGGATTTGAATAAATATTTAAGGAAACAGGATTAGATATTTTTATTAAAATCACAAATTAACAATTCAAGGAATTCAAAAAATTTCACAACAGGCACGAGCCTAAATGAGCTTGTTATGTAAATTTGTTGTACAAAATGTAAGGTTAAAATAGTTTAGTTACTAAGTTTTTTTTTAGCAAGAATCAAAGGGTGTCACTCATTAATTCCACGAAGATAAGTTTGTAAAAAAAAATTGATTATTGATGTTAATGAGGATTTGTTTAAGGGTTTGTTGTTAGGTAAGTCTTAGAGGGTTCCAACATTTTGAAATTCAGACTAACTGGAACCAAGTAAGTGAGATTGATTTTTAATAGTTAAATATTAAAGGGTTTGATATAATTTAGTAATAAATCTGAAGAAAAAAAGTAATGCATTGAAAAAGATAAATTCGTGCTTAAATAATAAAACGTTTCATTTTCTTCTTGTGTTTGTAATTAATATCCTTAAAGGTTTCACAAACATAATTTATGGGGCCTTATTGGAAGGACTTAGATGAAATGGATACTCTTTTATGTTATGTATAAGTATACATTTTGTGATTAGGTAAGACAAATAATTTTGTTTAAATCAAAAATAATCTTAACTATCAAGCTTTAGAATGCCAACTATCATTGGGTATGAATATTATTTCTTGGTCCTGGCCTGATCTTATGTAAGAAAATTCTTCAATAAATGCTATTAAGGTTATATTAAGGTAATAGAATAAAACTTTTGTGAAATTAATTGATTTTTCCTTTAGTGGAAGACATTACAGAAATAATTAGTTCGAACATTTTCGAGAAACTTCAATGTGAATTATTTCAAATACTAGAATCTATTGATTTATATCCATCAACATCATCTATCGTTTTCTGATCAAATCCATCCAAAAGCAGACTTTATTGATGGTTGTAACACCAGAAACTCACTAAGTTTGGGTGTGCTTGCATAAATAACTTGATACTGTCTTAATGTATCCTGTTTTGCAGTTTATACAATAGCAATTTTATAAGTGACATCTTGCAAAATCGCGAATCTGACAAATACGTTTCTTCAGAGTATTTGTTGGAAAAAAAAAAATGGTGGTCAAAATTAATACCGTTCGAAACAGTTTTTATGCCACTTGATATGAATGTCTTCACATCACGACATTTTTGCAACCAGAAACGTCACTGAATCTGACGACTTTAATAAGAACAGCTTCGAAATAGTTTTACAACTGTGTCGAAATACTCTAAGTCCAATTTATTGATGTGTTTTGACTTCTTAAGCTCTTTTTTTTCAAATATGCTTTTATTTATCTGAGATGCTTTAATACCTTTGAGTCTGTTCACCAAAGTCCTACAAATATGTATAAGCACTCTCTGGTTTTTAAAGGAATTGCAATACCTATGTATAATACCTTATAGAAAAAATATGAAGTGACATAAAAATACGATTTAATTTTTATACAGGGAAGACTTCTTACCACAATTAAAAGTCATTGCCAAATATTGTGTTCCGCGATAAAAAAAATGCAACTTTTCGATTATGTCTATTTTAATTCTTAGCTATGTTATTAATAAATTAAATTAAAAAGCTCTTGTGAATTGAATTTTATTTTAACCGCTTCAAGGCCAATTAGTGGTTTTAAAATCTTACAGGAAATATAAATGTTCTTTCGTGTCTTTCATGTTCCGAGATGTTAAGGTAGGTGCTATTTTATTAAAAGTTTGGGTTTTTATTTTTAACCAATTCTATGCATCATATATGCGTGCGTGGCTCCATCAGGTTTATGGGAACTAAAAGATTGCTTTTGACATTGGGAATAAGTTTGTTTACACATAAATAAAATACTTGAGTCATAATAAGCTTTAGAATTTTCTGGCATCTTTGATTTCTGCATGATTAAGACATAGGTATTACAAATTCTCGATTAATTTATAATATGGTACAATGATATTTTTTAGTGGAATTTTAGAATGAAAAAAAAAAGATGGGATACGAAAATAAGAACATACAACTAACACAAAAATCTGTTGTGTAGTTTTGTTAGTAAGTTCAAGTATGACTCCTGTGAGATATTGACTTAGGAATGGTTTTTGGATTATCTTTTTTTGATAAAATTCCAGAAAAACTTTTTTAATCTTACCACTCAGTACCATTTCATATAAAATAATATCGCCATGTTTAACAAACTGAAAACGTAGTTGTAGTGAAGCTAACATCATTGAGTGGATTCTATTCTACTAGATTCGTAATTCGCATACCAGTTTTCCAGACCGGTTTGTATCGGTTGCTGTGAGTCTAAGATTTTTGATTGTTCTAGAACTAATTATCAATGAAAAGCAACATTTTGTTTGCAATTTTGAAATGAGTTTCAGTATAAAATAATTTGAAAACAGGAACTTATGAGGTGTTTGGTGATGTCAAGATTTTGAAAAAATTTGGTCAGATTAGATAATATGTCTTCGAAACACCAAGTTTTTGAATGTTAGAAATCAATTTCAACTTTTAAATATATTTTTTGAACTTAAACTAGGTTATATTATGCTTCTTTTTATAGCATTTTGTTGGTTTTTATTAAAGGTTTATGGAAGGGGAGCTTTAAAAATGGAGGGATATAAAGATCTTTAATAACCTATGAATAAAGTTTCCTGCAAATTGCATAAATATTGTCAATTGTGCGTTGAATACAGGATAGTTGGTATCAGATGTAAGAAAAGTTTCAGGTCAAGGAGAAAATTTTCTAGAAGGAAAATTTCAATGAAAAAATAAAACTAACTATTGGCGAATTCAAAATCATTTTTCTACATATTACATTTATTTTTCTAGTCTGTTTTCGATCAAGTTTTTTTTTTGAGTTACATCAATTGGAAACAATCAAAGCGTTTTTGTAGCTACATGTGTGAGTATTTGAATAAGTGTTTGTTTACTACAGATTTGAAATATACATATGGATAATTTTTTAGAGAATAATGATTTTGTTATTAACGCTTTTAATACAAACTGAATACTCTTATAAGTTTCTAATTGAATACTGAAAATTAAATTGGATTTTTGACTTTTGTGAAGTTTTCAACAGTAGTAAATCCATGTTTTTCTAAAACAAAAACACAAAGAAACTAGTTCAATGATTACTTCATAGACCGGTAGGTAATCACCAGCTAGTTCCTTCCTATTTTTGTTAAGAAAAGAGTTTATACTTCTTGAAATCTTCAAGTCTTAAAACCATTTAGGATTCAGTAGTGAAAGCTTATAAGATATTTTGATGAACAAATAAAAATTCTGCAAAACCCAAGTGAGTTCAAATGTTTTAAAATAATGTTTTGTTAATTATACAAAAATATTCTATTTCACAACGATTGTTAAACTCGTGTCATTTATTATATAATCTTAATCACTAAAATTTATATTCAAAATCATCGAACTAACCGCAAAAAAAGAATAGAATAGATAACAGGTTTTCAGAAAAAAAGACAGCTAATTTTTAAACTATTTCAAAAGAAATTCCTATGGTCTTTAGTCATAGACACCCTGTGTTTTATGTTCCTAGTAACTTTATAAACAATAAAACCGTTGCTAACCTGTATTTTTTCTTATACCTGCTGAGTTTTTTTTTTTTTTGAAAAATAAGCAAGATTAAGCTTTGATATTCAGTCGTATTTCTATGGAAGATACTATTTTAGATACTTCTTTAATAGATCTGACCAAAGAATCAATTTTATGTTTAACTCTTAACGTCTTTATGTTAAACCGAAAGATATATTGCATGACTATTGCCCTTACCACTGCGGGCATCATCAAGTATAAGAAAAACCACACACAAAAAATAATGCTATCTAAACTTGTTTATGATTGTTTAAAACTTTGAATAAATAACTAATTTAATTTTCAAGGAAATATCTGACGCAAAGAAAAATTAAGAAATAAACAAAAACATACATAAACTTCGAGAAAAAGATAATAATGGGTACATTTAAAGATTGAAAAAGACAAAGAAAAACTATAGCAACATTTTGTAAAAAATAATAGTTTTATGTTAAATTGCTATCTGCTATTTGATAGCAATCAAACACACAATATAACATCTTGTTTATGGTAAAAGGACACTTAAATATTGCAATAATATTTATTTTTATGTAGAAAATCACATTCAAATTAAAAAAAAAAATTATTTAAGAAAAGTAAATTATACTCACTTTAAAAAATTATTCGAAAAAAATATTTCAAAACTAACACAACCGATGTTTTTAAAAGTTATTTAGCAAAAATTTGTCCTCACTAAAGTTTATTCAGCAAGGAAAATTATTTTATTTTAATAAAAAGTTCAAATCCTTTCGATTGAATTATTAATTTTCGTTGATTTGTTTTGTTTGTAAAATTCTCCTTATCGTTTGGATTCACGTATCCTTTTAATTTATTTATACGTTTTAGCGTAATATCCACTTTATTTTGTAAAATCACTTCTTTTGAACACTTAATAAATTTGTAGAAAATTAAATTTTTATTTTTATCTCACAACATCACAAGTTAAAAGATTCTTTAATATATAAATTTAAGAATTGAATCCCTTTAATTCGACATCTATTCGATTTGAACGACGACCGATAACTCGACAGTTGATCTAAAGATCACTTTAGTTTTAAGTCCTGATGGTTTTTGAAATTCAAATTATATTTGTTTGAAAGAGAGAAAAACTTACACGCAAACCTATAGTTGTAGGTACAGTAGTAGAGTATTGTATCTAGATATATTATGTTGTATGTTAAGATACTGTTTTTCTTCTGCTTCTGTTTCTGTGACCTGTGTATTGTCGGTGTCGTCAGCGTCGTTGTGTGCGATTGGCACAGCGAACTATGATGGAGTATTGAAAAAGTATCGATACAAGTGACAAAACAGCAGCACAGCACCAATCCACCCAACTATCTATCTACCTATGTATCTCTATCTAACTATCTAACAAATTCAAATTCAAATCCAAATCCAAATAGACAATCCAAAGAAAATGTATTCATCATTATTATCTTCGTCAGCAACAGTAACAGCAACAGAAACCGAAACACATAGCACAACAACGATCGTATGGCGTTGGGTTTTTCGTTGTTTTTGTTGTTGTTTTTTGGGGGGCTTTTGGGAGTTTGTATACCCCCACTTAATGCGGAAAAAAAAGATTTGAAGCTTCGGAGATGGTTCAAGTTTAAATTATTTTTGTTAGTGGTATTCGGATGGTTTACCTTCAGATTTTTTGTATGTTTAGTCCTCAACCGCGTTTCTTCTTCTTCTTTATCTTCATCTTATGATGTGGTTCGTGGTATGGTAACTGACTGCTGGGTGTCTAAGATACTTTTTTTTTCAATGTGTGTGGATAGTTATGGATAATTTGAAAAAATTAACACAAGTATCTGTCTGTGTTTTGTGCGGATAGAATTTCATTAATAAACACACCGGCAGCGGCAATCACCAACGGAACCTGGACGATTGATGGAGTGGTGGAGGGGGGGGAGAAGGGGCTTTTAGGTGTGATTAGGTCGAATGGTGTGCTTGTGCATGCAGGAAATTGTCCAGAAGGTACTCCAAAGAGTATTTCATAGACCAAACAAACAATAAAAAAGATACTTTTCTTATGGGTTATTGCATCCGAATCCGAATTAAACATGATGACGAAATTTTTTGTTCATTCTTCTATCAAACAGCTTGCGGTTAATTTACGAATTATAATTGGGCATATTTTTGGGCAAATTAAATTTTGCACTTCCACAATATAGACTTGTTTCTTTTTTTTCTTCAAAATTTTTGTTGTTGTTTTGCTATTTTATTGGGCCTTACGGGAAGCCATATTATATGGTTGTGTGGTTAAAGGTATTAAAATAATTAAGAATTTTTCGTTTGTTCTTCCGCAATAATTTTGATAAAGAAAAAGGAGATTATGTTAGAATTGTTAATTAAAGATTTTTTTTTCTGTTAGGTTCTTCTGGCGTCATTAGAATTAAGTTACTGGTTTCGTTATATCGTTTATTTAAATAGGAGCATACGATAGAGGGGGTAAGAGACACTCTTTTTTTTTTTTTGCCTTGCCTTATGAAATTGCCAAAATTTCAAGGTAGGTACCCTTTTGCTTGACATCGGTAGAACATATTTTATGAATATAGTAGTTAGTGAATGGAAATTTTTATCCACATGGCTTTATAAAGTCAAGAAACTAGATTTTCGAGCTGAGGTATTTCTGATTTTGGCACGTAGATAATTAAGAAGGGGGTTTTAAATACCACCTCATACATAAAAATCAAAGGATTAGTTCCCTTTCTAAAAAAGAAAAACATTAAGATAGATGATGTAGCTAAGTTACAACTACGTTTTAGTATATTAATTGGACATGTAAAATAGTATGTTTTTGGTGAGGTAAGCTAGCAAATATTTGTGTTTAATTGGTTCCTGGGTTTTGGAATTTCAGGAAGGGTTAACTAATTAGAGACAAGAGACATTGTTTTTTGATAAGACAGATTACTTAAATTATGCTAGAGGAAATATTGGTTCCGGAGTTCATGTTTTTTGTAAGAAAACAAACCTTGAAAGTGTTTGATACCTGTTCGAAGTATTTCACAAGGATTTGGAAGGGAAACGTTTTAGGAACTGAATGTTTCTAAGAACTTTTAATAGCAAGCAAATTGTTTCGTGTATCTATACATATTATAATAATTACGAGGAAGGATTTTTAGAACATTCATTAAATTATTGCAAATGGGACTCAATATTGGAGTTAGTGTTTCGTTTTTCTAGTGTAAAAAATGGTTTAAGAAGAAACATTTAACATCATTTTTGAATTGAAACCCTTGAATTATTCAACTCCATTTTAATATTTACAATTGCAATAAAACTGTGACCAAAAATATGTAGTTTGACGATTTTGATTTATGATTTATGAAAATTTTTATATCTTCAGGTCATAAACTCCGGATGATTTTTGCGGTAGATTTAGTTTCAAGTTCATTTGAAGACATAAGCTTGATGAAAACTGTATGAACAATCTTAGTTAAATGAATGAATACAGTTAAAATGAAAAATGTTCAAATGCAAATATAATCGTGACCTTCATATTACTAACCACCAAAATGTATTGGTAAAAAAAAAAAAAACAAAACAAATGCAAAGAACCGGTTAAACAAATTGACTGCACTTTGTTTCCGTATTTAGAAAGCAAAAGTTAAGCGGATACCAAGAATCCATATTTAAGATTCTTTTATTAAAATAAGCTAGAGTGTAAATTAGTATCTTACATTTGCTGCAACTGAACTAATTTAAAAAATTAATAGAATTTATTTTTACATAATTTATTATTACGCAGTTATACTAGATTTAATTTAAAAAAAATGTTCGGTTATTGGTCGCAGCTACTCCGTTGATATTTGATCCAATTATTTGCGCAGGGTTTGTTTCAGGGACTCCAAATTAATGAAAATAGAAGTGAAAAAAGGAGTTTTGCGTCTTTTTCGCCTTTTTTTGTTGATACTCAGTCTTACTGGAACGTACATTTTTCTGGGAAGTAACGTCCTCTAAAATGTCAGGAAAAATATTTGTTGATTTTGTTGCCTAGTTGCACAAAAATCAAGACTGTATTACCACAGGAGTAAAGCTCTTAGCATTGGGGATTGTGGACATTGGTGATGGTAAATCAAGAATGTGACATTTATGAGCTTATTCAGTAGAAAACAACTTCTCTTTTGTAAACATAGTTATTTCTGAGCTAGTAGTACCTATCTTAAGCCAAGCGGCGTCGGTCTGTCTGTGTGGATGTGCGTGTGTGCGCTTTTTATGTAGTGAATATAATCCCGGGATTCGGGGGTCCTGCTTTTCATAGCCTGTCTTTGAAAAAAGAAATTGTAGCAAAAAGCATCAGCTGAAAGCGATGAGAGTCAAATGACAAACCATTGGAGATCGAAGATGTAGACAGTGAAGATTCGAATTTGGCTTGGTGATGAAACTCTTGATGCGTTGGTATTCCTGAGATCATATTATTAGAAATCTTAGATCTAAGATAATATGATTTTTATGTTCCTACTGCCTTTGTGAATCTGTTTTTTTTTTTTTTTTTAGTTTTTATTTAATTTATGTTTTGTTTTTTAATGAATTTTTATTTTTATATTGTTGAATCTGGAAGTTGAGGTAAAATAGTACAATATTGCTCGATCTGGCAAATATATTTGTTTCTGACTTTTAACTTATCCAAGAAAAACAAAATTGAATTGAACTGAACAATAAATACTATATTTTCTTTATTAACTTCTTTACCTATGGCAGTGTTTTCTTACATGTGAGGTTACTTAACAGATCAAACATCAATTTGCGGTTTTTGTATGCAACACTACCCTTAAAATCTACTTCGGTCAATCCCGGGATTATTTTTTTGAAATCCCGCAATCCCGGGATTAGAAATTTGATTGTATTCCCTAGTCACACTGCCGCCTAATTTGGTTTTCTTCAAACTTCATATATGGCAGTTTAAAACAAAAACGGTTTTAGAGTTTTTTTTTTTCAGCCCGACTCAAACTAGTATCTGAAGTAACCGTTTTTTTCGATTTGGATTTGCTCAAAAATGGACCAACGGTTTTGATTAAACTCACAACATCGAAGCAAGGGCATTTTCAACAATAGTGCATTTTTCGTAAAATGGTCATAACGAAAACCAGCTTCACACGGCTTTTTTCAAATATCTATAAGTTGGCAACGGCTGGATCGAATTTACTCAAACTCTGTTTGGCTTAGTTCTTCATAGTCTTCTTAAGAATGGCTTTGAAATTCGTTTAGTTTTTTATCGGTAGCTCCCATTGTATATACCACTAGGTTAAAATTATTATAAAAATTATTATTATTATTAAAAAAACGGAGATCTAGTTTTAACGGTTTTATTAAACTAGCCATAAGTGGACAGCGATATTAATGAAATATGTATTTCAGACTTCCGTAGGTATTATCTTTCATAGCACCAACAAGTCTTAACGGTACAGTACAGGTATAGGTTCCATAGATCAAGAATGGCGCAAACAAAAATGGCTTAAATAACTTTTTATTTTTTATTTTTTGGGAGTATTTCAAAGATAACTTCTTAATTTTTGGCTGAAAAGTTTAGTAAAGAACATCTGTAGTATACAAACAACTTAATTTCATTGGAGTATTATAACGAAAAATTATCCTTAAAAACACAAACACTTCTTAAACCAAGAATTTGAACTTCGTTGCTTATTTAATACAACAAAGATTAGTTTTATTCTTTGGAAAATTTGTAATAATCGTGCATCTATGGAAGATTTCGCGTTCTATTGCGCGTACCGTGGCGGACAGCATGGTAAAAACCACGTTTAAGTGTCTTGAAAAATTAGAATTTAAAATCACATAAGATTCATGCTTGCTAGCGCGACTTTACCGCTGGTGTCCAAAGATTTTAGAAAAATAATGTTTCAATAGGTATTAATTTTAAGTGGTAAAAATCCAGTTTTGATGAGTAGCGTACATAGTTAGTTGATGTGTCTGGTTCGGATGTTTCTTTGCTAGAAAAACTTTGTATTTTGCACCAAACGATAGGTCTTTATTTCCTTAAACATTTTTCAACAACGTCCAAGTAAAATTTTTGGAAGAAGAAAGTTTTTAACTGGGTGCTATCCTATGTTCTAGGTTAGGTTCTAGCAGCTTTTCATTACCAAATTTTGGTATTCCTGCACAGTTTTGAGATAATCTACTGTCTACTCCTTTATACTATTTCACGTTCGCACTATTTCACAGTCCTGTTTCTCTCCAAAAGACCATTGTTTTTGATTTGTTAAGGTTAACTTCTATTTTAAAGAGTAATTACGGAACTTCTTTTTATCATAGTATTTTAATCCGAAATCCATCGACTGTAATTTACCACAACTCATGTTTTGTTATTAATTCTTTGATATAAAGGCAATAAGATAGAGGGTTCAGATTGCAACCTTGTTTTAATCCTTCTAACACGAGGAACCAATCTGGTAGACTTTTCCACTAAAACATCTAATAAAAAAAAAAAAAAAATTAAGGCAGTTGTGGGCCTCAGAAATCAACGACGTTTTGTCTGGCTATGTATGTGATATACATCACTCAGCAGATGATTATTTTCAATCCGGTAGTTGAATGCGTCCATCTTTTCTCTTGTTTAGAAATGATTAACTGTCAAAAGAATTTCCCTTAATTTTTAAGTTGGTAATACTAATGATATCTTAGGACATCATATATCTCACTAAAGATTGGCATTCGCCTCACAAAACTGTTTCACTAACAAGGTATGTACATTTCTTCCACAATTAATTTGTTTGTTTAAACTGCTCCCTTGCTTGGAGCTCAGAATATCTTAACTTTTTCAAATCTTTATTAATATTTTGGGTTGCGATAGTTTCCTAAGTTATTTGACTGAAGACCATTTTGTAAACAAAATTTCCCAGATAATCATTTTTGTGTCTAGGTCTGACTAATAACCCCAAAAAGTTTGTTTTGACTATATCTTCAAAACAAAACGGGGTATACCAAACGAAATACAAGTTTTGGATACTTTAAATGGGATTTTTGAATTATTCTACCATTAATATTTTACCAATTAAATACCGTTATTTTGTGTACAATCAAACCACGAAATTAGAAATTCTATTAGTCTTGAAGTGTAAGAAATTCCAAGCTTATAATTGCTTTATTTTCATAAAAATTTGAATGAAATAAAATTTTAAAAGCAATAATTAAATGGTTTGATTGATCGACATTATTAAATGCAATTCTTTGTCCATGGAAAAACTCTCTGAATCATTATAATAGCTAAGAGACAAAAAAAAATTGTTATTGTTTTTAATATAAGACCACAAAAATAGTCTTAAACATGTTATTCAGAAGAATAATCATAATGATGCTGATTTTAAATTATAACCTTGAAATAATATTTTGTTTTCTTAAAATAAAACAAAATACAGTGTTTTATAATTTAAAGATCAAGGTGGCATGAACACCATTGAAGTTCGTGCCGTTCTTTTGAAGAAAGTTAGTAAGTAAGAAATAAGAAATAAAAATATAGATTTTTAATTTCAAATATTATGAGCGGTCAAATATGTTTTTGAAACAATCAAACAATAGATTGTGGCACATATTGGGTTTAAAATACCCAAAGCAGTGTCAAATTAGTATAATAACAAAAAAGATAATAAACTGTGAAGATACCAACTATAAAAAGTTGAATTAAATACTTTAAACGAAGCCATTGCGAAAAGGAGAAAAAAGGAGAGAATCAATCTATTTTGAAATAAAGAGTCTTTGATTCATATTTTACACAAAATTATTTTGAAAAAAAAAAAAAAAAATGATAAATAATTCCAAATTTTTTGAAGAATTGTTGTTTTTGGATCACTCTAACGACCCTGATATTTCTAAGATACATTTTCAACAAACTGTTACAGTTTGTTTTTCTTTTCATCCATTATTCTTTATGTATATCGAATCTTTTGGATTAGTAAATTAAATCTTTCTTTTTTCCCCCAATCTTTGCAAATGCTGATCAACATTCCAGGTCCCACTCTTCAAATGAAAATCGCTGACTATAATAAATTCGATACATTTTATAGTTCTTTAGAATTAGCGTATTACGAGACGTCTTATGCGTATTTATAAATTGCATGTATCTATAATCTATATACTGTTAATTAAAATAATAACTTTTTTCAATTGAATAAAACCAGCAACAAAATTCAAATTGGTTCTATTTATTCACCTATTTTCGATTATGTGGGTATAATTGTTTTGCAATGATTGGAAATACTTGCTGTCTTTTTTTCAGAACTAGCAATTCAAATTCCACACCAGTCCAGTCTTAAGACTTTTCATTCTTTAGAAATGGGTCCGTTTAAATTCAAATTTATAATACCAATTCGTGCCCATAAATGCACAATTAGGGAATCCGTTTGAGAAGCCATTTGTGCAGATCCAAAAATTGAGGGCTTAAGGGCCAACCGAAGTTCAATATGATGTCTTAGTTTTGTTGAAATTAATTTGTTTGAGTCTCGTTTAAAGGTTTTGATCAAAATTAAATATGCTGCTATTTGAGACTAAAAATGAAAAGTATAGTCCATTGGGTATTATTTAGTCACAACAGGTACAAGAATCCTTTTCCATCTGCGTCATAAGCTCTATACTGTATAGTGTACAATGTACATCATTGGGTGGCATCCATTTTGAGCTGTTTGTATTAATTTTACCAGCAAATTCATCGTGTAACGCATTGTCCTCACAGCCTTTACAGGACAAAAGTCTTACGATTTGTCATTATTCAATAAAAATTGGAAGTTGGAACTCCATGCAATGTATAGCAATTCTGAGAAAGCGGGTGGATACCACGCCCCTTTAAAGAAAATTCACAACTGTTCAATACCACAGTCAGTCCTATGTATATATTTCAAAAACTTCTAATGCCACGAAGTTAAATTTTAGAGTGGCTTCTATTTTCTAATCAGTTTGTTTTTAAGTGAGATGGGCGCAGTAATATTGGATTTCCTGTTCATTTTATATTAACATTGGGCGCAAGTCAGTATAGCCATTTGAATGCAGTTATATTTCAGACTTTGGTTTTACAAACTGAAAACATGTATTGTATAGAAACACAACGCATAAAAAAACATGAATAGAAAAGAAGACACAAAACATTTCTGCTTTCTATTGCTCATAGACTGAACTTCATTTGAAGATATTTATCTTTATTTTATTTGTTTTAAAACAATAATTAATATTTTAAATTGTTATCTATGTACTTGGATTGTTTTATTGCTAAAATAACGGTTTCAAAAAAAAAAAACCGGAAAGATTTTTAAATCATTTTCACTCTAACAATAAATTTCAAATTCTTCAATAAAATATAAATAATACACATAGGTACACAAATTTCTCATAAATATCTCAATTTTTTGCATTAAGGGAAACTCATTTTTCCCTGGTTATCTTTATTCTGAGGGTGAGGTATTATCGTGTACTTTAATCAGTTTTCTCAAATAAATAATTTATCCTAAATCTTGAAAAGTTACTTAATTACTTTGGTTCGCATACAGTCCATATTGGACCACGGCCTCTACCAACATAACCCACCAGCTAATCCGATCCCTATCCAGTTTTCCGCAATTACACACCCCAAGTTGGTTGATGTCGTCCTCCACTTGAACGCGCCACCTTAGATGGGGTTTTTCCTCTACTGCATAAAAGTATAAGTATTTTGTGTAAAAAATTATCTGGAAAATATGTTTAATCAAAATTGTTGAAATCGTTTTGCACAAATATCATGTTATAGGGCTTTAGGTTGGTACCGATACACCTTAACAGAATAGCTTCAAAATTAAGTTATCAACATCTTGATAAAGGTTTTAAAATTATTATTGGAATTTTAAAATTAAAATCAAGATCAGATAGAAAGTGAAAACATTTTATATTGATAAGTTGTTTATTATCATTCAATCTGATGTTTCGTTATCAACATTTAAATGACGAAATTTGTATGCAATGGAACGTTGAAACTATTACGTCACATTCCTTGGTTCTTGTTCTTAGTTCTGACGTGCTCCAATCGTATGGAAGATACACGTCATCTTTTAAGCTAAGTTTTATAGTTTTTTTGTTTGATATTCTAAATGAATCATTATCCCGTTTATTTGATTAAGATCAAACTTTACTTGTGACGCACTTTATTATACTGATGATGCGCGATTTGAAATACATAAAACCCAAATGCAATAAAGTTTATATCAATAAGACATCAACATGCACTTATTTGTTGGCCCTGTCTGCAACAGCTGTGATAATTTGTTTATTTTCAATTTTTTCATCTTCGATCGATGCCATTTTGTATCTATAAGTGACTTCCTATCGAAATCACCGCTAAAACATGTGGGAACTATTTTCAAGGTAAAGTTCATTGTTGATCTCTTGGTTTCTTCAATGGTGATGGTGGCTGGAGCAGGTAGTAAGTCTGTCACAGATCACACACGTTTGTTATGTTAATAATTAAGAGCAAGAGCGGGCTGCATGAAAAGATAGTTTTTTTTTTTTAAAGAGTGAAGCGGTTGAAAAAGCTTTCTTCACAAGAAAAAAACTTTACACCCATACAAACACAGAAATGTAATCAAATACAAGAGGTAGAGGGAGAACCAAAATAAATAAAAATGGGAGATCGTCAACCCGCAATGCCGCCGCCAAGCCGCGTTAGTTCAATGTGATCGATATGTGCAGATTTTGACCAATATTTTTAATCCATGAAGGTACCTACATATATCTATACCAAGGCAAGTGGCTAAGACACAATCATATAATCTTTAGGCCGTGGTCTATAACCTTAGTCTAGTATTTACTTCATTTTCATATACGATCGCAGTTCCAAAGATCACCATATTCTTAAAAGCCACACGTTTAGGGCTGATGTATGAGACAAAAAAAAAAGAAGAAGATATTATGCCTCCTTCGTGAAAGACACATATTAAATTAGCATATTTTTTGCTTGAATTACCGCCTTGACCTAACCTAATGCTACAAAGTGGTCTAGGACAAAAGACACACAGGAAATTACTTCGTTCTCTCGGTCAACTTAGGTTTACAATAAAATTTTAATTTCTATCAATTTTATTGATACAAAACAATCAACGGCATCACCACCGGAAGAAGTCAACTGTGACACATTGTAGCATTCATTTTTACTTTTTTTATTTTAAGGGAATAATGTGTCAAGTTTAAGTCGTAAATGTTAATAAGTTTGCGGGTAAAACTAATTGCTGTTTTTTTTTATTTATTGGGCATACTCTTCACTTTCATGGCATTGAACTTGAAATGTTGTCGAAGATGATTATAGCTATTAAAGGTGTAAAGTTGTAAAAAATTGAAGAATTAATAGTGCCTCCGGCACTTTATTTTCAGGTCAGTATGGCAAACTCCAAGGCATGTTTATATTTTGCGGTGAAATACTTTGTTCTTGAGCTATTTATGACAAAATATGGGCTTACATTAGGCTTGGCAAATTTTAGAGACTAATTATATGAAACATTTATAATTTTTGTAAACAAGTTTATTTGCGACGAAAACGAAAAACGGTCTGATTCACAAGTTAAAATTACATTGTGGTGTTCCTTGGTATTTTTTTCAGCTCGAACCAAAAATCGTCATAAACTGGAAGTGATTAGAGTTTTGTTTACGTGGGTGATCGCGATCGGGTCACTTTATTGGATTCCAACAAGTTAATGAAACAGTAATGACTTTATAATGTATCAAGTCTGTATAATATTATTGACAATTTTGGGGACAACTTAGCGCCACCTAATCCAATTAGTCTATATGTGCTTTAAATTAGAGAAGATTTGACAAAACTGTTGTGATTTTTTTGGTAAATGGCTTTTATTATCAAATGAATCTCGTTTTTTTATGAAATCAATGAACTGGCCATTTGAAAATGGTGGTTGAATTAAACTCAAGTCAATATTCAGTATATTTAAACCTATTAATATTGTTTGGTAAGTGGGATGATAATAAATGACCAAGTATTAAATATTGTTCAATGGGCTCTTATATTTACTTATACAGATATAATAATACTTCAACGACTTGCCGGTTGGTACATTATGGCCAATTATGTTGTCGTAGAAACTAGAATGCATCGTTGTACCTTCATTTAGTATCAGAGAAAGTGGAGAAAAGTAATAAAGGGACGCGTGAGTAAGTTGTATCGATTTTATCAGATACTTACTCTAGAATTTGTAAATCTTAGCAATTAAAAAGTAAGAACAGAGAACGCTTTAGTTGCTTGGAATGTACAAAAGTTAAACACTAGAAACATAAACAAAAGTTCTCAAATATTTTAAGAAATATTTTAAGCAAAGTTCGAGCAAAATACATGTAGGGGGTGCTGCATTCAATGCGTTTTCATATCAATTTTTACGATACTTAAATGTTAAGACACAGAAGAAATATTGTAAAGTTCATTCCTTGTTAGCGTCGTTGGTATTTTGGGTGAAAACATATTTCAACTGGGGCTGGCGATATGGCTTCCTTTTTATAAAAATTTTATATAATGCATACCTTTTGAATTCCTATGTAAATTTGTTCAGTCGTCTAAAATATAAACAATTAAGGGACCATAAGGTACTAATAGGCCCTGGCGAACTGTTTAAATTAAAATAGAGAGCCAATTGGGCACTTTGTGGTAACGTTCGTCACTCGAGTTCACTGCCTGAAAACTGTTATCTTCTTATTAGTATAACTAAACGATAACGTGTTGTTCTGGTGAAGAAGCCGTTCAAAGTTTATTTCCGCGACGTCAATCACCATTATCGTCTATCCCGCTGAATAAAATCTCAATCTCAAATTTTTACACCTGAGCCTGCGTGGAGAAATGTCATTTGTAATAGTTTCATGGATGCCTTTATTAGAAAGAATAGCGCATTCTCCACATAATATGTAGGTATCTTTTTGTAATATATCAACTTGTGTGGGTTAATTTGAACATTATATTTCTTGTCTTATTTCATCGGGATTTGTGTCTATAATTTACCCGCTCTTCAAAGGGTTATGACTACCCTTTTGATGTTAAATAAATACAGTACAAGCTTAAGAAAATTACGAAAGAATGAGAGAGGGTAGACCGATGCACATAAGTATTCCAAAATGTATATAAGGTTTAAACAACTATTGAGCATTAATAACAATTGAATAGTTTGATATACAAATAATCATACAAATTTTTAAAACACAAGCAACATTACGATAGGGTTTAAGAAAAGTGATGGTTTCATTGATGTTTGTATCCACAATCATTTTAAAGACTCTTCGCTGTGTACACTATACAGTCCAATAGTTTCTGATGAGTTACAAGAGCTCCAGCCCAGATATGGAAGTTGTATTCAATGTTTCGTTCTACTTCTACAACACCAGATCCCATTCATGGTCTTTGCAATTGCATCAACTGTCAGTATTATGCTTTAAATTCTACGAAATTTCTTAATAATCTCTAGAGGACTGATGCTTTCAAGATCAGAATTAATAGTGCTTGTTATACAACGCCGCTGAAGTCGGCAAATAAATTTAATGGATTAGAAATATCATAAACAGTTGATATAATTAATTAAAATGGAACCCTGTGGAACACCTTCATTTATTCCGTCCAGTACTGAAATATTTGAAAGATGCTTGCTGCTTTAGTATTTTAAATTGAGGTATAAGCCTTCATGAGAAATTATTCAAAATTAACTCATTCAGGAGTTTTAAGACAATCAATATTATATTAAAATGCTTTAATTTAAATTATGCATATGACCGATGCACAATGAAACTCTTAGGTTTTGTTGTTATAATTATGCTTACAGCGTTCAGATTTTATATTTATTGTGCTTTGCGGAATACGCAAATCCGAATGTGAAACCGACTCTACTGTGTTCATGGAATAACGACATCAAGGTAGCAGCGGCATTGTTTTGTATATTATATAAATTATATTACACTTAAAAAGCGGAACGTTAGGTGCGCCATCTATGGACGAAGTTCACAAACACTTGATTGGTGAGTTAGGAGTGGAATTTGTCTAGATTGCCATGGAAAGCAAAAACAGCAATAGAAGACATTTGATGTAGAATAGATAAGACAACTAGCGCCGCCATTGACAAAGATCAAAAGCAGAAAAACATGGTACATGAAATTACTATAAATATAACCATACAATAGCGGTTCTATGCGAACTCGGTACAGTTCATTCAACGTGACAAAACTTTCTTAAAGTTAACGATACACATCTAATGATGAGTCGCTTACGCCGACTCGACGTCAAAGACTTTTCTCGGATTAAGACTAACAATCAATTAACAGCGTTGATCGAATGCCCCTAGATATTAAATTTGAAAATTTTTCTTGCCCCTAGTTTTTAAATTTGAAAACTTTTCTTTACTCAAGTTACATTACAGTACATGTGTATGTGTACATGCCCTTTTATTAAATATATTAACTTCATAGAGCAACTATAAATGCATACTAGACAAACAATGCCCCATTGAATTTTTCCTATTATAAAAGCCACCATACATGATAACTACGATAGAGATACAACTAACGATCTTTGTATTGACCAAGCTCCAACAATTCATTTTATTTGTCTTGTACAATATTTCATTTCAGATAAAGTACAACTGCAAAAGATTGCCAAATTTTATCTATACGCTTTGTGTTTGGCTCACTACACCTCTTTAACAGTAATTACTGCAGCGTCATAAAATGGCTTCGTGTTATATTAACGGTTATTGGCAAAGAATGATTTGGTACAAATTCTTTAAAGGCATTATTTGAAATAAATTTGATTCAGAGTAGTTGTCGAAATCAAATTCAACCTTTGTCGTTTTAACGGGCTTTTATCTAAAATCTCATGTGTGTCTGTACTTTCATTATGCATTGCACTGCGCTTACCTATGCATTTTGAAGTGCTAAAAAGTCATTATGGTCAAGTTCTACAAAGGTAAAAATAAAAAAAATTACAAAAGATGGTTGTTATTATTGGGAACAAAAATCTACCAGCCGGTTGGTTCTCTATTCATCACTGAACGCGTTCAGGCAGTTCAATTTCGAGAATTGATTTACGATCAGTGATTATATACATTTTTGCCATTATTTAAGCACTCATTGATAATAATGGCAAAACAGTATTTCGTCATTTTCTGCATGGAAATGCTGCCACTTTGAGAAATCTTGTTAAAAATCATTAGGCTCTACTATTTATAACCGTTTACGATTAAATCAGCTTCATGACAAAATAGATTGGAGTCATTAAGTTAATAATAGATAAATTTAGATTCACCTTTAGGTTCTATCTTGTTAAGCGATAAGGTGGAAAAAATATTGCGTAAGACCAAAATGGGTTTATACTTCCGAATCCTAGGTAGTTTGTAGAAATGGCAAAGCCAATATCAGTCGATTAACAGGCGAGTGTTGACACCTTTAATAATATAATTTTGTTGATTGATATTGACAGGGGCAGCAGCAATAACGTGTTCAGCAGGTAGTTAAATTATCCTCAATTGAAAATGTTGCTGGTACGATGACAAATAATGAGAGTACGTGTTTAAGCTGTCATAATGTGTGGCCAGACAATAGGAAAAAGGTCAAATTAATAAAAACAAAACGAATTTCTTATTCAAAATTATGAATAAGTTAAACAGGATATGTTTAAATGCAATTAAAATCGGCACTCCTAGCTTAGTTTATAAATTATGTAGCTTTGAGGTGTCAAACTTAACGATTATCTTAAAAATCTTGGTTGTTCTGTTTTAAATCCAGTTAGCATTTAAGCAACACGTTAACTGTCATGTCATTTAAACGGAACTTGAAACACCATTACCAACTGTCACTATGACATTCTATAATATCAGCGGCGGCAAACATGAAAATTAATTTGAGAAGAGTATACGACAATATAAGCTTAAAGAGATTTGAGCACGAACCCTAGTACGGATCAGGAGATTTCGAAAAATAAAATGCACGACTGGGTCACCCGAACTTGCTCTTATGCGTGACAGTGGGGACTTGAGATTTTTTTTAGGAGAATACATTTATAAAAATATGTAGAGCGGTTTTTGAGAAAAAAAGTGTTTTTTGAAAAACTTTTTGAAAAAAACTTTCAAGAAAAATTCAAAAACGCCAGTTTTTAAGTATTCAGCAAATGCATTTAATTATTATTTTTGAAAAAAATTTAATGAGCACTTTTCAAAATATTAATTTTTTAATGTTTTTTTTAAGGCTTTTAAAAATACACACAAATATTTTTTAAACATATTGGTATGCAGTATAAATTGAGCTATCTACATCTTTATATGTGTGAAATTTCGAAAGTATCAGTTGAGCCGTTTTCAAGATAGTCGAAAGCAAAGACAAAAAAAACGGTCCTGTGGAAAGTACCGTTCTTAGACATTTTTTAAAACTTTTTTTGCAGCCATATGATTGGTCATACTTAAAAAGCTACACTGGATTTTTTTTAAATCAAAATCATTAGAGCCGTTTTCTAGAAAAATAAGCTTTGACGTACCTAACGGTTATATGGCAGGTACCGTTATTTTTTGAGCTAAAAAAATTTCAATTTCCCCTCTGTACAATACCTAAAAAACTCTATATACCAATTTTGAAGCAATTCGGCAATTATCACCCGTTTGGACTGTAGGTGTCTATACATACAAGCAGACAGAAAGACATACAGACGGACAGAATTCTTAGACCATCGTTTTTCGTCTCCGCTATCATCGTAATGTCATGTTTGATTGTTATCTCAAAACTTTTTTTCCGACGAATGCATAACTTGCCTTATAGTGTACCTGTATTCGCAGGTAAAAATTAAACAATCACACATGAAATTACGATGATGGAGAAGACGAAATAATGGAGTCTGGAAATTCCTTCCTGTCTGTCTGTTCGCATTTCTACAGCCTTAGCGGATTTGCCGATTTGCTTCAAACTTTGTTCTTAGTATTTATTTTTGCTTAAGGTTGAAAAACAACGGTACCTGCCACACAATCTTTATCGAAAAGTTTGATTTTCTTGAAAACAGCTCTAACGATTTTGATAAAACTTCTAGGGTAGTATTTTTTGATAACTATACATCTTTAGGTTAAAATAAATTTTTCGTTAATTGTCCTATAACGGTTCCTTTCATATAACCGGTTTTGTCAAATTAGGTTTTCTCGTAAACGATTATCCTGATTTCAATAATTTTTTTTACTAAAGATGTAACTATGGTAAAAGTTGGACGAACTGCACATTCTGCACCGCTGTCCCTGATCTTGGAAATCAATGAAACACCATGACTTGTTTTTTTTTTTTTTTTGAAAATACTGCAAAGCTTCAAAAATCATAGTTGGCTAAGTCAAGTCTTAGCTATATTGATAGAGAAAATTAACTCAATTGATACATTATCAACCAGGACGAAGTAGTTTACAATAACAGAATTCTTGAATGCACTGTACATAGTTGCGTAATATCAATCAAACTTGACAGAGCAATGGAACGAGACTGGGTTTGAAAAAGCTTATGGAAAACTTCAATAAGGCGATGAAGAAATGAGGACGAAGGAGAAGACGTTATAACTCAGCGATTATCTATGACTTTAACGGACTTTGCCAATCGAGCTGAGGTTGTATCATTTGAGCAATCGAAATCGATCAAAAAATTATACTATACTTGCATTTAATTTCTAAAACTCGATTATTATCAAAACTGTCTAAAATACCTACTTTGTTTTTTTAATTATTGTAACAAAACTTGATGTCAAGACTATGGCGATCGTTGTATGTTCGGTTTCGTTTTGTTTGCAAATAAATTTCATAGCATGTGTATTGTGTAAGTATGTATTTAACATTGTAAAATTATTATGTTTGCATATTTCTCAAAATATCCCAATTTTTTTTTTTAATTACCTTAGTAATTTCAAAACATGGGCGGCAATTTGTATAAGCCTTTACTTTGTTACATACTGTAACATTTTAGAAAATCATCAAATCCGTGAAAACCATCATCGGGAAATCTATCTACTTTTCTTGCTTGAGTTCCACAGAAGACATAACATATACAAACGTTCCAACATATTTTTTATTTGACTTCAACTTTTGGTGAGTTCGATTGAGGGTGAATCATTGAGCTTAAAAAAATAATGTACTCGTACCTATATGATTTTTTCATACCACTGTTTATGCGGAAATGAAAATCTCAAATAAACAGTAAAATTGTATATAATTTTAGGGGCTAATCCACAAAAAAATTTAGAACACCTACGAATATGCAATGGATTGGATATGTTCAATTGGGTACAGTTAGAATGAATTTTTTTTAAAACACACATCCGACATCCGTAGGTAAGGTAGTTTAAATTTAAAACAATTGATCATTACGGCCGTTTGAATCTGAGAAAATATTTAAAATTTAAATAAGAAACATTTAGCGTTGTGTTGATTTCGATTTTATATGGCATTTTCTTATAGCTTAAAACGAAAGTTGTGTAATTTAAATGTTAAAGATGCCTACATCAGCAGACTTCTTTTATAGTCACACTTAATCGAAAGGGAGGGGGGGGGGATCTTACATCCGTTTATTTTAAATTGCATACGTATCTCATGATGACGTTTGGTAAATCTATATTGCGAATTCGTTTCTAAAGCCAAATTTATATTGAACTGTGAAGATAGCAGCGGTCTCTACCATGAAGCATTGTTAACAAGAAAAATTTGGTCATGACAGTACTAAAGGCCCTATGATATTAATTTTATTTTCACAGATAATCATTATCACTGCACGAGGTATTCAAATTTCTGGCCATACCAGAAAAAGAATACATAGTTATAAGTTCTTGTCGCTCTCCAATAATTGCGGTGAGCTTACACATGCATCAATCCATCGTTGCCAGCATTAGCATTGAATTTTGACAGCAAAAATAGTACTAAAAACGTAAATTTTTTGAAAAAAATTAGTTTGAATTGAAAACTTAGAATGAAACAACAAAAACTTGTGTGTGCTACCACCAAGTTCATAGGCTGGAGTTATAGCTATTTCACGGGGATCAACCCGATCATCAGACTCCTTTAGTGGTGTTTAATTTTTTTTCTTCAAAATGTCGTGTTTGAAAGTCAAAAGACACCATGTTCGCAAGGAATCAACATCTTTTCATTTAAGTAAAAACAAAAACTTCTCTGTCAAACCTCAAACTTCAGCAATAGTACCAGTAACCATTGTACTCGTATATATAAAATCTAATAGTATTTTGGAGAGCGACTAAAAAATAATGCGGTTGTTGGGCTATGGATGTCACTGGTAATTATCACATAATTTAACCTATATTTTCTCTCCAAAACGAGAAGTTTACAGATATGGTTTGGAAAGTTTAGGTGTTGCCTTAGTCGATTCTTTCCTATAGACTAAATTTTATGTACAATGCTGTAACGATGTTAACAACATGATAATGTCTAAAGTACAAATAATTGAGGTTCAAAATGCCCTGATAAGTGTACCTAACGCCAACATTCGCATTATTTTTCAAAGCATTTCTCTTCTACCGTACTATTCGTTGTCACGTTTGGTTTAAAACCCAACTTGTTTTCCTTTTATTCAACGTGGGCTGTCAAAAAATAAAACCTTATTCCAAGAAGCACTCTATGCCCACATACAGTATTTCACCTGCCACCGGCTATGATGCAATACATGTTCCATCTCCTTAAACGGGCGGAACAGTAGCTTTTCTCAAGAGGAAAATCAGCGGTATAGTCCCACGACTGCCATAAACTGACAACTCTCTCGTTAACCATAAAGGAATGCCTCCACATTTTCCAGGAACAAGACAATATCCAACATAAACATTGATGATGACCATGAAAACGGTGATGGTGAAGACAAGAACGACTTCATTTTACCTCACGTTTTGCGCACAATACGTGCATGCGTGCATTCTCCAAAGTTGAAAAACTAGATTTATATGGCATATTCGTAAACGCTTCTTCTATATCCAGATCCGAGAAGAGAACGATGATGAAATAAACTAGCAATCTCTGCAAAACTCTTTCGGCAGCCATAGAGAAGAAGAACTCTACTGTTCCAACAACATCCATCGATATGAGTCGACGGTCGACGGACGCAACCAGATTCGTTGGAATTGGAAAATACTAGTTTCCAAGTAGGTAGCATGAATGAATGGAACCACCACAACGCCACGCCATGCCATCGTCATGCCCCACCACAGATCAATTCAAACTAGAATTTCTCAAGAGGAGCCTTATTTTAATTGAAAGCCCTAAGTGGATAGATACATATCGCAGAAATGGAATCCCTCCATACTATGCTGCGATGGATGCCTTGATTTACTGACGCTGAGAAGCAACAAAAATACGGAAGTGTTGGCTGCACGTTAACGTGTGATGCCTGATGCTGGTGCGCAGAGGCAGACTTCAGGCTCAGCTCAGGCACAAGCATTCTCCTAGGTATGCAGTTAATTGCGTGAACAGGTAACAGGTAGGTTCTAGGTTGTTCAACAGTTATATTCGTGTGCAGCGATTCTCGTGCGTCCTATTGTTTGCAATAAAAATTAATATAACGACTTAATTATGTTTAAACGGAGACTCTGGCAATGTCATGAGAGTGCACAAGAATTTTACTGTAATTTTATGTGCATTTTATATGATAACGATTATATGCAGAAATTTAGCAGAATTTCACACATCATGTTTAGAATTTTATTTTCTTTCTGGCTAACTGTATAATATTTGAAAATTGAAATATTTTATGTAAAGCGAGGATACATCAATGCTTTTCAAGCCTTGAAAGGTCCTGTCTATATTAATTCAATTGAAACACTTCAGTTTGGATTTCAAGATACTTAATGAATGCTGCGCGAGAAATGACACTCCAACAAAAAAAAAACAGACGGTTTTCAATAGAAACATGTTTAGAAAACCGAGCATCCAATTTGTGATCTGATAGCAAGAATATGAAACAATTCTGGTGTGCAAAAAAATTGTGTCTGTCCAGATTTCTTGAGAGCTCCGTTGCCTATTAATTTGAATGTATAGTGAAAACAAATAACAAGTAAGGAAGATGGTTTCAGGATCAGGATGGTTTCCTATTAGGTTCTATCCAGTATACACAAGCTTGAGAATTATCTGTAGAAAGGTGTGACTTTGTGAACAAGTCGCCTTTGCATGATGTTCAGGTAGGAATCTTGCAGGAAACTCTCGTTTACAGCAAAAATAAGCACCAACAACTTTTGGCATGCCATCCTCATCCTCATATAACCTTATAGCCGATCAGCAGACTAACTGAATCATGCTCTAGGATCCTAACGGCAGTTATCATGTCTACAACTCGCCTTAAAGATGCAATTTTCACAATGATATGTGTAAGGCCAGTTTATTGTAAGAATCCTTGGTTGTCTTAAGAATTGCTACTTTTATTCCCAATCAAGTTCTCTAGCAAGTTTTTAAAGCATTAAAGTCAGGCAGGTTCTTACCCCTCTGATTTCGAACCCAATAAAGCTAGAAACTTCAAAGGAGAATGCCCAAATAAAACCAGCGCAGCGTCGATTATTAACATTCCAAATGTAACTTATCTTAGTCCGTACTCAAACCAATTGTTATTAAAATAAAGAAATGCATTGATATTCAAGTTGGATAATTGTCATGTCCAGTCCTGGGGATGACTTGGAAAGAAAGTAATTACACATTTGAAATCTACCATGTATGCCCTTTTAAACCATGTATGTTTTATCCTATCGACTCTGTGTTTTCATTTATTTTTTCATATATTTTTAGGCATTCTCCTTTGAACCACCTATTAACTTAATGATGACAAGAGCAAATGTAGTGTTGAGCTTCATTACTTTATGAGATATTGGGTTTCAAAAATCGCAAGAACCATAACTGACTGACTGATCATCAAAATGATTATGAAGCAACCTTTAGAATGTATGGTGTAGTCACGGGCAACATTTACATGCAATCATTTTTGAAAAGTAAATTTCAGACACTGTTCTTTCAGGAATAATAATGTTTCGATACCGTTTGGTTAGAGGGTCTTTATCTTAAGCTGACCGGACTTGGCATTGGTAATCAATTGTTGTTTATTCTTTATCATATGCTCATTGGTAGAAAGTGTATTGTCAAAAGTGGTAACGTAACTTCTATCACAACATTCGACGAAAATAATGATCTACAACAAGTGGCGTTGAGCTTCCTGATGCTGGTTAGTATTTACACTAGCGATGTGATAGGTAAGTCTTACCCATGTAATTGCGTATGCTAGTGACCTTGTACAGGACATGTCCAAAAGCAGGGGTCATGAAATTTATCTTTCAGCGTGACTTCGACAAGATCAAACAATATTGAATGGAAATTGAAAGTCAGTGTCTGGAAATGCGAAACTATCCTGTTTAGAATCCCATTGTCTAGGGCTACTATGGATACGAGAAAGAACTGGAGAAATGGTCGTTGGACTAAAAGTCTAGTTGAAGTGAAGTGAAGTACCTTGGTGGGTATCCAGGTATTAAGGTATAAGCCCTCATCTAGTCGATGATTGCCTACGAGTTCTCTGTGTGGTTCAAATTGAAAAGTTTTGGGGGTTTGAGAGGCAGTGTGTTAGGACCTGCCTTTTGGATTACACAGAACACCAGAGTCGGAGATTACAAAATGAGGTCCTATACAATATGGCTAAACAAAAAACAAAATTGATAACATTTAGTTAAAGCATGTTCGGGGTCACGTTGCTATAGGCATGGCTTTTTCTAAGTTCCAGTTGTATACATGGTTCATCCTAGGATCAAAATTTACAAACGATTCACCTGGGTTCGTGATTGCACAAATCAAAGTTTAGATGGTGGTCTAAGAGTGGTTTAAACGGATCAGGATTTTAAAATCAAGTTCAGTGCTGAAATACTTTTGTACATTTGGTACTAGGGATTAAGGTTTTTTTTAAGACAGTCGGGTATTGAAAAAATAAAATATTGAAAACAAAAATCGGTTTTAATTATCATTATTTATTTAACATGATACACCTAACATATGATGTTGATATGAACACTAGATTTGACAAATGTCGCCATAACAACATGGCCGCCAAAATGTACCCGCTCCAATTCAAAAATCTCAAAATCTTAAGCTTTGGTGAAAAAATTTATAAAATAAAATGCACGACTGAGTCGCACGTACTTGCTCTGTTGGTGCAATAGTACGATGAAAACAAACTTTTCGATCAATAAGAACAATTCATTTTGGAAAAATTTGGTAAAAACCAAAAAAATTTGGCTAAAACTGGAAAACTCGATATATGGGAGCTTACGTTAAGAAACCTTTAATATTTAAAATAAGACGTTATCTTTTGGGTGTTACAAATGATACAAATGTCCACTTATGGCCAAATTAATAATACTGTTAAAAGCAATTTCCGCTATTATCATGTATAGCAAAAAACTAAAAATGCAGTTTTGTTTGAAGTATTCTATGTATGTTACATAAAAAGTTTCATAAAAATCAGGGCAGCCTTTTTTGAGTAAATTAGAAAAAATGAAAAAAATGGCCAAAATCTAGTGGCTCTTTGTATTGGAGCCACCATTTAAAAAAGAGAAAATTAAAAAAAATCAATGCCATCTGATAGGAAGCTGTAAGGAACTATACCAAACAAAGTTTGAGTGAATTCGATGCAACCGTTGACAACTTATAGCCATTTGAAAAAAAGCCGTTAATAGCAGATCTCCGTTATTTGCATTTTTAGCCAAAAACTAAAAACGCAGTTCTGTTCAAAACACTAAAATAATATAACACACAAAGTTTAATCAAAATCGTTAGAGCCATTTTCGAGAAAAGTAGAAAAAACCAAAAAAAAGTTGGCTTAAACTCAACGGCTCGTTGTATGGAAGCCACCGTTTAGAAAGGCTTCAGTGAAAAATTTACTAAACCATCCTATAGAACACTATGAAAAACTATGTCAAACGAAATTTGAGTCAATTCAATCAAGCCGTTGTGAACTTATGGCTATTTGAAAAAAAGCCGTTAAAACCTGATTTTCGTTACGACCATTTGAGCCAAAAAAAAAAAAACGCAGTTTTGTTAGAAATGCTTAAAGTAAGCTAAATTATAAATTTAATCAAAATCGTTAGAGCCGTTTTCGAGAAAATCCAAATTGAAAAAAACCGTTACTTGAAAGGTACCAGTTTGAGCCGGGCTAAAACAAAATAAAAAAAACCTCAGCAACCGTTTTTCTTCAAACTGCTATATACCAAGTTTGAAGAAAATCCGTCAAGCCGTTTAGGCTGTAGCATGACGTGAAAAAGCGCACATCCGCACATCCGCACATCCGCACAGACGCACAGACGCACAGACAGACCGACGGACGGTATGGCGAAAACCACTTTTTTGGGCTTCTCTATCAACGTAATGTCATGTTTGATTAAAACCTCGATTTTTTTTTTCTGCACGAAACCAATCCTTGCCCTATAGAGCAAGTAAAAATAGAAGGTTTTAAATAACATTCAGTTACATACTTATTTTAAGATACGACCACAAGAAACCGCTTACAATTTCCGAATTGATAAGAACAAACTGAAAAGGGCTCATATTGGTGTCCTCATTTTGTAAGAAGTGCATTTGACACCGATAATAAACGGCTTTTCTCGGCTTTATATGGACGCAGATTAGGATCCCATGTTTTGTGTACATACGTACATACATCCTCGAGCAATGGGATTTTCGTTCGGTAAAAAAGAGATTTTTTTTTATTAAATAAATCGTTAAAAACTAGATAATTTACAGCAAAACTTTGTAAGTATTCTAAAATTATTTTCTTAGCTTAATTACATACACATAAATTAAATATAATTTATGCTTAATTCTACTTCATAATTATCTGCTTTAACTAGAATCACTAAAAATCTTAATCATTATTATTTATAGGGCACCATAACATCATTCATTGCAGAAGCATCCATCTCTTGCATTTTCATTTATCCATTTGAGATACTTTGTAACTCTTGTATAAACACCTGGATAATGAGGTCGGGCACATCCGTTGCCCCACGACACAATACCAATTTGTTCGAACCGTTTATCAGATCTTAACGCTACC
Organism: Platycheirus albimanus; assembly: GCA_916050605.2. Taxonomy (NCBI): domain Eukaryota; kingdom Metazoa; phylum Arthropoda; class Insecta; order Diptera; family Syrphidae; genus Platycheirus; species Platycheirus albimanus. The sequence continues at coordinate 79,856,925 of OU696696.1, forward strand.
AATGGACCACCGGAATCACCCTAGGAATAAAAAGAAATTCGATTCATCAAAAAACAAATCTATCTTTTCCGGTCAATGATGATGGTATGGATTGATTTCTCACCTGGCATGAGTCCCGCTTTCCAACGCCTGGATAACCTGCACACATCATATTCTTAGTGATCATCTTTTGTGTGTAGTTTGTATCTTGAACGCATATGTCATTGGCTATAACAGGTACTTCGACTTCTTGCAGCGTACAAGAAGGCTTTCCATCTTCCTTAAGTGTACCCCATCCGGTAGCCATAGCTTTTGTTCCAACATAAGTGACATCTAATGAAGATTGTAGAACATGTTAAAAATAAAAACAGTCATCACAACAACAAAAACAATTATTTTAAATCTTACCTTCAATAGTTGGCAGACAGATCGGCCGGATGAAACTTGTTATAGGGACGCGATCATTCAATCGAAGGAGCGCTATATCATTGTCAAAGTTCGAGAAACTGAATTTCTGGCTAAAGGCACGCAAAACAAAGCGGGTTTCAGGTCGGACCTTATCACTGCATCGATCGTGCTCTCCAAATGTGACCTTGATCATGAACCACATGAACCTGCAACAAAATTGAATTGAAGTTGTGTTATTTATGAAGGCTGTTTTCTTTTTCATTTTTTGAGAATAATTGCAAATTATGCGAATTTATTACACTTATTAGCTTATGGGGAAGGTGATTGTGAAATGTCGTCGATGTGGGTTTTTGATGTGAAATATGGGTGCAAAATACTTTAGCGATAGGATTCTTGTGCCAACCTTGAAATTAAATAAGTATAATTCTCTAGAACCCATTTTTAGTTTTTAATTGCAATTGTAAGGTTGGTATCATAAGGGGAGTTATGCGTTCGTGAAAAGAAGTTAAGACATGAAATTATAGGAAAATTTATGAAATTGGCACGGGTGATTCAATCTGTCTGCTTGACACTTGCAGCCTAAGTCAATGGGCCCATTTAATTTACCTGGTTACTATTTTTGGGGTAACCTAAAGAGGGGTTTTTCAATTTTTTAGCATTACCGAACTATAAAGGGTCATTCATTACAAGTTGGTAGCGCTGGCATTTGACGCCTGTCAAACTCAGCTGTCATCTGAAGTGTCATATCATAACATTAGTTGAACGTTTGCTTTTTCCGATAGTGACCCGCTTATCAATCGAACAACGCGTCAACATTATTAAAAGTTGGAACAACAGACAGTAAAGACCGATTTTTCGAACAACATTTTCTTCAGCGATGAGGCACATTTCTCACTCGGTGGGTATGTTAACTAACAAAATCGCGGCATATGGGGCTCAGAAAACCCACAAGTAATCGAATTGTCGGTTAATTCAGAGCGATTATGGTCTATGATAACCGAATTTTTTTTTGTCTGAGATTGAAGATAATGACTTGGACGATATTAATTAAACAAATTAAAAATGTTCATAAAAAATGTATCGTTGTGTGTGTTTACTTAACTTTCTTAACCGAAAAATGAATGACCCTATATAACCGTTTACAAAAATCTTAGTTTGTCAAACGCGTATCCAATTTTGATAAGAGTTTCTGGGTGTTTTTTTTAGAATTTTTGACGTGATAACGTCTAATAAATCGGTTTGGAATATATGGGCAGCACGCACGGAAAAATGTCACAGTCACAGTCACAGTCACGTTACCTAACTGCTTTCATAGCCTAGATAGTCGATAATGTGGGAGGGGAGGGTTTTGGGTGGTTGGTTGGTTGTGGTGGGAGTGTGTGTGGGCCACGCAGGGGGGGGGGAAGGGGTAGTGTCGGGAAGAGGAAAATTGTCAAAAATGGTGGGTGGTTGTAGCTGGTTTGGATGGTGAGATAAATATTGTCAAAGCTAATGGGTGGTTCCTTGGTGGCTGTAGGTGGGATGGGTGTTTGGTGTTGGGGGGATTTGGTATGGTTGGGGGAGGGGGGTGAATTGTCAAATATGGTGGGTGGTTGGTTGGCGGTTGTAGGTGAGTTGATTGCTTGGCAGTTTTGGTGGTGGGGATGGTTGATTTGATGCGGTGGGATGAAAAAGTTGTCAAAAAAGGTTGGTGAGTGGAAGGTGGTGGCAGGTGGGGTAGGTGGTTGGATTTGGGGGACATAAATGGTTGGTGGTTGGTTGGTTGGCGGCTGTAGGTGTGATGGGTGGTTGGCGGTGTTGGGTGAGTGGCAAGTTGTTGTAGGGGTTATGGGTGGTTGGATTTGGGTTGTGGGTGTAGTGAAGGGAATTGTCAAAAATAGTTGTACTGGGGATAGGGGGTGGGGTGAGGAAAAAATTGTCAGAAATGTTGGTTGAGTAGCAGGTGGTTGTAAGTGGAGTAGGTGGTTGAATTTTTTCAATAGTGGGTGGTAGGTTGTAGTTGGTGTGGGTGATTGGTAGTGGTTAGGAAGGCGGGATTTACTGTGTGGGGGAGGAGGCAAAAATGTTCAAAAATGGTGGGCTGTTGGTTTGTTGATGTATGTGGGGGTGGGAGGTTGGTGTTCAAGGGGTGAAAAAAATGGTGGGTGGTTGTAGGTAGAAGGAAGCGCGCTTGCATTCGCAAGTATTGAAGTGGAAGCTGCTCGAATGGGTCTGGCTGTAAATGAAGATCAAACAAAGTATATGCTGTCCTCGGGTGAAGTAGATCATCACCGTAGGCTCGGACGAAACGTCACAATGGACAGATATAACTTTGAGGTTGTCAAGGACTTTGTCTATTTGGGTTCCACTATAACCTCTCAGATTAACATCAGTGAAGAGATCAGTCGAAGAATCACTCTTGCCAATCGCTGTTTTGTGAACTGGTTATGACGTAAAATTATCGTCCGTGAAACGACTTTACAGACAACCATGTTTTTACTTGCGATTATAGGTACTATAAGGCAAGTTATGGATTCGTGCAGAAAAAAAAATTTGAGATAACAATCACACATGACATTACGATGATGGAGAAGTCGAAAAAGGTGGGTCTGGGAATTCCGTCCGTCTGTCTGTCTGTCTGTCTGTCTGTCTGTCTGTCTGTCTGTCTGTCTGTCTGTCTGTCTGTCTGTCTGTCTGTCTGTCTGTCTGTTCGCGCCTCTGGAGGCTGAATGGTTGGGCCGATTTGCTTCAAATTTGGTATTTAGGATTTATTTGGCCGTCCCTCGGAACATATTTTTTATTTTTGCTCTAGGTCCAAAAATAACGGCACCTGCCATACAATCTTGAAGACAAAAATTGATTTTCTCAAAAACGGCTTTAACGATTTTGATAAAACTTTCAGAATGCTATTTTTGCAAGAAAATCTATCTTTTGGTTCAAAATTTGTTTTCAAAATTTGTCTAATAACGGTACCTCGCATAGAACCAATATTTTCAAATCAAATTTTCTCGTAAACTATACATTCGATTTCAATAAAATTTTGGCCACAGAAAGTCATTCATAATTTTATGAATATGGCATTTCAAAATTTTCAAAAACTTTTTTTTTTTTGATTTTTTATAATTTTTTCAAAAAAATTTTTGGTTTTCGAAATATGTTGGAAACGGGTACATTTATTTTTTTTTTAGATTATTTTTCAAATGTAAACTACAGATTGCATACTCAAATAAATTTCAAAATATTTTTTGAAAAAGTTTTTCTAAAATAACCTTTTAAAAAAAAAACTGGTCCAACGATTTTCAATATTTTTTTTTCCTAAATTGCCGTATAGCTTTGAAATTTTATTGCATACTTAGTTTTTCCGAGAAAACTCTTAAACTAATTTAAAAAATAAAAGAATTTTCGAAATTATTTAATTTTTTTTTAATATCCATATATGCAGCCACTACGCAAATGCTTATTATAAGAGCAAGTTCGTGCGACCCAGTCGTGCATTTTATTTTTTTTGGAAGGTACAAACCATTATAGGAAGTCTTTATAACTGTACCTCAACAAACAAAAAAAAAACAGGTTTTCTGAGATCAGACTTTCTCAAAACCACAAAACTTTTGTTAATTTCTGTTTTTAGGTTCAAAAAAGTTTTTTGAATTTTTAATCCTACGATTTCTCCAAAAAAATCTTTTTTTTTTAAATGTATCAATTAAATATTGATTTTTTAAAAGCTTATACATAAATAATTAAAAAAAAATTAATTTAATATTTTTTTCAAATTTTTTTTTTTTATAATTAGAAGAACAACAAACTGGTGAAACTAATTTTTTGTTCATAATTAACGCATACTCAAGGGGTTATTAATACCCTTTTCATGAACCATTACAGTGCGAGCGTTCAGGAAGGTGGTATAGGAGATAAAGGAACAAACCGATGCATTTTGGTCCGTAAAAGGATAAAGTATCCCACATTCTTGTTGTGCGGCTAAAAAAGATTCCCTAAAACTAACAGTGTGTCCAAAGTTATGCTCCATGGTTAATGGATGGGCATTCCCGGTGGTGCGGGTGTTACGGGGAATTTGTTTCAGGGGAGGAATGCCTCTAGCTATTTCGCTGGAGCACTTTTTATAGAAGTAGTGATAAAACAAGGTGAGACAAGAAACATTACCACGATTTTCAAGTGAAACACATGTTTCGCTTATGATTCTTTCAACTTTTAATTTTAAGGATTTTTTTAATCCTAACCTTAAACTTTGGCGGCTTTTGACGACGTCAAATATGTGATTGTTCCGCAGAACGTGGTTTGTGATTCACATGTACCTACGACGCATAGCCACTCATTGGCAGTGGCATAGGGGGTATGTTATGCTTTAACGACAGCAGATATTATTAAGTTTTTGAAGCATTAAATTCAACGCGGTTGATAATTTCCTATGGGAAATTGGACAGTGTGTCTAGATCGGAATTTAAATGAAATGAAAGTTATAGTTCATTTCTAAGAGTTTTGCAGAAGTGAGTCATGTGAACTTAATAAAAATATATATTTTGGGATTCATTAATGGACCCTTAATTTATAATGAAATCAAAATAATGAAAGTAAGAACCATTTTGGCTCGGAAAACACAAAATCCACAATGCCACTTAATTTTTGTTGACCGACTAAAAGAAAGTGAAATGCAATGAAAAATAAATATTTAACATCATGTGTGGCCAAGCCAATTTAAATTTTTCTCGTGACCCGACCGACGATCAAGTCAAAAGAAAAAAAAAAAAACGTTCAATCCAACAATACAAAGTACTACACCATTTATTTCAGTTACGCAAAATGTCATGAAAAAATTCGAGCAACTTTCATTGAAACGACAAATATTATAGTGGCGCTTAAGCGTGCACGTTTTTAATGTCCGCTTTATCGATGTTGATAAAATTAATTACCCACACATCCACACACAAAAAATTATATCTGATCGTTAAAAAAAACGAAAGTTAAAACAAGTAATGTTTTGGTTAGGGAAATTAACTTAGCCGACCGACAAAACCAAATTGAAATCCATGAGTCCGAAAGTATTTTCTGTTATAAAACTTGTACAAGTCAAATTGTAATTAGTTCAATTTGATTTACTTCCAAGTCTTTTATGAACAAAATGACAAACTACTTGTTTAGGTAGGAGTGTTCCATGGCTTGCTTCAAAAGACTAATTCATTTAGTCATCACAAAAAGGCGCAAATATTTGCCACCCGCGATAGTAATAGCTAATCCCGTGTCGGCGTTAATTGGCTTAGTTTATTGTTGCTCAGCAATTAAGTGCACAAAACCCTCACTGAAAACACACAGCTTTATGTTTGTCATTTTGTGTGGTTTTTCTTTTGGAATACTAAAACCACGTTTAATACAATCTGAATATCAATTGTCTTAGTAACCCAAATTAAGCTGTACAAGAAGAGCAACAATTTTTTTAGGAATTTTGTGGTCGCTTATGTAAGGCAGATACTTTACTTACCCTTTAATGCAATGAGCAGCAGTTAAGACGTATCGATCGTTGATGAGAGTTCCACCACAGTAGAACCGATTGAAATAGCTAAGACGTGCCATCCATGGGTACTCGTTGGTGCCACTGATTGATCCACCTACAATACGTGTCTCGTCATTTGGCTCGCCACACCCTGTTAAATGAATGGAGACGTAAATAATATGATTTAAGAAATAAAAAAAAAGAAATCAGAATAATTTTCGTACATATTTGTTTTAAATGGCATATTTCGTTTAAGCCTCCAAAAAATATTGTGACAGTGTGTCAGTGTCGCATTTGAAAAGATTAAATTTATGGAGCGAGTTTAGCATTTTGGCTTTTGTTGCTGGTAATGAGGTCACGTTCTTGGATCGGTCTGTCAGATGGCTAATTGGGGAGAGTGTTTTTTTTTTTGACTTTGTTTTAATCCCAGGGTGTGATAAGCTATTATTTTAAAACTAGGTTACCGGTATATCGAATGATCAGTTTTAAATTGTTTCAAAATAATTGTTTATAAATATTGTTAAGACAAGAAATATGAAATACATTTCAACTGAATCAGATTAGCTTTTCTTTGATAGAAAGCTAAAATACAATACTGTTTTGTGATCGATATAGATATATTTTAGAATTCAAAAACTGCGGATATGCCAATTCTGTCCGTAACTCTATATTTGTCTCCCTAACTGCTCCTACGATAGTCTTAGCCGAATCGCTTTACAGTAGCTTTACAATAATAAAAAGTACTCATATTCTCTTGAAAACAGCGATAACGATCCTCATACAACTTTTTGGGTGCTGTTTCGTCTCTACCAACTTTCTTTTGGTAACATGGAATACGATTTTTTAAATCAAACTTTTTTCTTAGTCAAGGTTTTTTGACGCAATGACTTGCGATTATAGGTACTATAAATCAAGTTATGAATTCGTGAACAAATGACTCATTACGATAATGGAGAAGTAAAATGGTTCTGGAAATTCTGTCCGTCTGTCTGTCTATCTGTCTGTTCGCATCTCTAGAGCCTGAACGACGATTTTAAATATACTTTCAGAATTTCGAGCTTTGTCTTATAACGTAACCTCTTATAGAACCGGTTTTTTCAAATTAAGTTTTCTCGTAAACTAAACATTCCATTTCAATAAAATTGGACACCGGAAGTCATTTAGATATAACACTATTGGTATGGAACTTCAAAATTCTTAAAAACCTTTTTTTTTGATTTGTAATAATTAAAAAAAAAATTGGTTTTCGAAATATTTTGGAAACGGTTAAATTGAGCTTTTTTTAAATTATTTTCCCAGATAAAAAGAACAGAGATTATCCCAAAATGAAATATGTTTTCGGAAAGTTAAAAAAAAAACATTTTTTAAAAACACCTCGTCGATCGATTTTCTGTTTTTTTTGTAGATAGACATTTAGATTTTCCGAAAAAACTCTTAAGCTAATTGAAGAAATAAAAGAGAAAATTCTTAAACTAATTGAAGAAATAAAAGGGTTTTCCGAACAATTTTTAATTTTTTTTAATATACATTATGCAGCCAATATCCCCAAAGTAAAATATCCAGCAGCAGAATTCCAAAAAGAGAGAATCCCCAAGGTAAAAATCCTCAAGCCAGTATAATAAAAAAAAAAAAAAAATCGATTTAATCGCATGATTCACTACTTGAACAAAGTTGTTTGAAGAAATTTGGTTTAATGTATAGCTATTGCATGAAATGCAATCCAAAGGGTGAATATATGCACAGTTAGACTGAAAAGTGCATGCATTCATAGCAATTTGTTGTTAAAAAACTGTTAATCGTCATTACTTTTCGTTTTTTGTAGTACCCCGTGGGGTGCCGTAGTGGTTAGTGTGTCGGACTGCCACGCCCACGCCGAAGGTTCTGGGTTCGACCTTTGACTCTACCTATCTATCTTGGAAAAAAAAAAAACAATGAAAATCGCTCGATAAATTTAAAACAAAAGTTTTTTTTTTTAAATTTTCGAGAAAATATTGTTAAATTCCTTGGCGTCTGTCAGAACATTAAAATTGAAGTTGTCATCTGAGAAAAAAAAATGCAATTCGTCAACTTCGAAAATATTTAAGAAACTAACTTTTCTTTAAAAATCAAAATCCAAAAAATCGGTTTAATAAGAGGTACCGTTATAAAAAAAAACTCCAAAAATCTGTTTCCTAACCAGAAGACAGATAGTTTTGACAACATAGCACTCAGGAAGTTTTATTTGTTCAAATCGTTGGAACCGTTTTTGAGAAAAAATGTACTTCTTGTTCACGGTTGTATATGATAGATGATGCTATTTTCAGACATAGAAAAGACTACCGAATAAAAAGTAGTCGGTAAGTTTTAGACAAATCAGCTCATAAGGCTACTGAGGTGCGAACACGCAGATATACAGACAGAGATCGACGGAGAGAAACACTTTTTCGACTTTCCCATTATCGTAATCCAATAGTTGATTATTATCTCAAATTTAGTTTGTCTCCAAACTTTTTTACTTGCGATTTTAGGTATACCTACTATAAGTCAAGTAATGAATTCATGCAAAATAAAATTTTGAGATAACAATTACAAATTACATAACTATGATGGAGAAGTCGAATAAAGTCGGTCTGGAGATTACATCCGCATGTCTGACAACTTACATCACAAATAAATATGCTCCTGAGCCTACCCAAGTTACTTGTAGGTAGAGACAAACTTACTTTTAACCTCATAAAGCTAAGAATGAAACTATATTCAAAGAAAGTTTTTTTATAAACCTATGTAAACGTATTTTAAAAATGTCTTCCCCTGTCAAGTGCAAAACAATATAAATCATTTTTATTCAGAGCAAATGTGAGCCTATTCCATAAGGGCCTTTTTAGAGAAAAATATTCTCTCACCTTTAGATTTCAAGGAGATTTGGAGAACTCGCGCCACCACCACGAACACCACCGACTCATTTAATGTCGAGAAAGGCTTAAGACAAGGTGACGCGCTGTCATGTAACCTCTTCAACATCATTCTTGAGGCAATCGTACGCAACTCGCATGTCAACATCAGCGCAGCGGTACAATTTTGTATACCCTATTCCATAGAATGGGTATATTTTATTTGGTGTGGTGGAGTTTGTAACATAGAGAAATAATACCGTTAGGTATAGAAAAGTATATACATTATATTCTGAGTTCTGACTCAGAATCAAAAGCCTAGTTCATTTAGCCATGTCCGTCCGTCCGTAGGTATGTATACTCTCTAGAGGTCGCAATTTTTGAGCTAGAAAGCTGAAATTTGGTATATATAATCTTTAGTTCAAGAGTATGGATAAGATCTTGAACTGGTAAAATCCGTCTACAAACACGCCCACAATCGTCGTTTTCGATGAACAACCTTAATTTAATAAAATTAAATTATGTTTTTGTACAGTTACGATAAAAGCATAACGCTTAAATTTTGAACACGTAAGCTTTAAGTAAACCTTCTTCCAATCAAATAAAAATATTTCAGTTTGGGCGTGGCTGACGACCATTTTTCATACAAAACCATCAATATTGTTTTTATAAGATAACAATTGTTATATTAAAGCGAAAAACATTACATTTTATGGGTATTACTTGCACATAAACATCTTGTGCATGAAATGAAAAAAAAAAGATTTTGATAGCGGCTGACGCCCACTTTTCATTAGAAACTATAAAAAATTATTTTTGTAAATAAACGGTATTTATAATGAATCCGCAACCCAAAACTTTGTGTCTCTTAATAGAAACTAAAAGGTTTGTGTATGAAAAGAAATTTTTGAATTTTGGGAGTGATTTACGCCCACTTTTCATGAATGAACGAAAAACGTAGTCTCAAAAATTTAAGGCACTTCCAATATTTAATTTAAACCTTTTTCCTTCCATTCGTTATTTGAGAAAAATATATCTCTACATTTTCTTGTGTAAATTTTTTCAATACGCCCACTTTTAAAAGCGTGATTTTGATAAAATGCCTTTGTGCAGGTAAGATTGTTTAAAAACTACTCGATTCAGCTGTAGACATATGCCTAAACACTGACCGAACCTCAGTTTGTGCTTCAAATTTTTAAGACACGCCCACCTTTAAGGGGCGTTTCCGTCAAAAATTGTATAATGCATTAATTTTTTAACGTTTTTTAACTATCGGTCGCAGTTTTGAAGTAAACAGAAGAACACTTTTATTTATATTCCTTGGTTACGTAGCAGAGTGTGGTCCAAGAATTGTTAAAAACACCCATAATCGCTATTTCCATTCCAAATCTAATTTTTAAAAATTTAAGTTTTGTCTTGTTTTGTTCAAATCGATCTGCAAGAATAAAATTGAATGTCACTGAGCTCATAACAATTGGCTTGGCAATAAAACGTTTTAACTTTGGGCGTGGCGCACTCCTTTTTTTATTGCACCAGCACTAATTGAACATCACACCGCACAAAATTAATGTTAGTGAATTTGTTTCTGTCTGCTAAAGAAGAATTTTGTTTCTGAAACATCGTTTGTTTGCGGGAGGCAGACACCTACACATACAAAAATATGGGGAATACGGTATCCAACAGTTTGTTGCAAACGTTCTGTAGCTCTCGATTATGTTTTTAAATCCGTTCAATTACGCATTTTTCTTTCAATAATAAATCATAAATCATCATAGATATTGACATTATTGAAAGAAAAATGCGCGCTGTCAGTGGAGCATTCGCAAGTATTGAAGTGGAGGCGGCTAAAATAGGTCTGGCTACGAATGAAGATAAAAATAAGTATATGCTCTCCTTGGGTGCAAAACATCATCACCTTAGGCTCGGGTAAAACGTCCAATCTCTTGCCAATCTTCGTCTTGCTTAGAAGGCATTTTAATAGGAAAGCCCTGTCTCAAAGAACCAAGTAGGATCCTTCTTTACGCTTAATTTCCCTCAATTTAAAGTGCTATTTTTTAGATTTTCCTACGAAAGCACCACTTGTCTTCATAGCGAATTTAAAGGAAGATTCAATATAGTGGGTGGGTGTAAAGGACGAAGGTATTGGATGACCTGTAGAATGGTGTTGTCCGTACACTGAAATACTTCTATGATATCAAAAAACTAGTCGTGCCCTTTGTTTTTACATAATCCAAATATGTGTCTTAAATGTCTGATTTATTTAAAAAACTGTCGTTTGTGTTAATTTGAAATTATTATTTTTTAAATTTGTGTATCGACTTTTTTGACTTTGTGAATCTACATATAACACCCTTTCTACTATGGTATAGGTAAACTCATATATGAAACATATGCATATGCATGTATTCAAAATGCTTAGGTGTGATATATACATACTACGTTTGTTCCAAATTCCAAATAATAATTCGGTGAATTTTCTCACTTTCATCTTTAGTATATTATATCTGCGACTGTGTGCTTCACGCTTAAAGCCCATAAAGCGTGAAATCGGCAAATCTAAGATTGTTTATTTTTACATTTAGAAGGGACATGAGAATTGGGTTATTTAAAAATTTAAATAATTTAAATAATGTAGTATTGCCAATGGTTATGAGTTTTATTTTGATCTAGACTCTGACATTTGTAACACCGATTCTTTATTTAAAGTTATTCAAATTAATATTAGTTCTATTAAGAGCTATATGGACACAGAAATTGTAAATTTAAAAAAATAAAACATGAAATAACTATTTGCATTTGTTAAAGCCAAATATTGAATTAGAATAAATTGTGTTTGTATTAGTTTTGTTTATTTAAAATGATGTTGCTTAACAAGTTCATTAAAGTGCCAATGAACTCTATATATAAGCATAAAGTATTAATAGGACAATCGATTGGATTACTCATGGAAACAATTTTGACAGTATTTTAAAAACAATAGAAACAAATGTTGAGAAACCATTTATACTGAAGTGAAAAATTGCTTTTGCAAAATTCACTTTCGATTTAACTTGAACTAGTAGTATACATACTTGTTTGAGTTTTTTACAAAAAACCATTTTATCTAACCCCTCAAATGAAATTTTCGTTATTTTTTAACAGCAAAGTGTTGTTTTTTAAAATGCGAGTATGAAGTGTATTTTGTATAATCTTACTTTAAATTGATATTTATTTTTCCTTTATTTATTGGATTTATTTATAGAAGTGTTATTCAAACTGGAACTCACACAAAATCCTTGGAAAAATTAATGTTTTCCAATGTTTCTCCTTCTTCTATAATTAGATGATATTGGGTCCGTTTTCCATAATTGAAATATGTACTATGTTTTCATTTTCATTAGAGCAAATGAATTATTTTCGAACTAAATTTCCAAAATCAATTCCAAATTACTTCACTTCTCATACAGAATTACAATTCGAAATCATCTCATTTACACCAAATTTATACGAACCTAGGTTCGTAAATATGAAATATTACAGATTCTAGTGAAAAATGCCAAATTTTGAAATTAAACTAGAGCATACTGTGGCCAAAATAAAACAATACAAAAAAAAATGCACGACTGGGTGGAACGAATTTATGCTATATAATCGCTATATATTAAAAAAAAAAATTAAAAATATTTAAAGCTAACTATGCAAAAGCAATTTATTGCTTAATCGATCAACCATTTATTTTTTCGAAGAGGTTATTTTTAAAAAAAACTTTTCGAAAAAATATTTTGAATTTTTTTAGAGTATGTAAATATTGTTGCAGTTAGTACCTACCTAGTTTGCATCTGAAAAATTAATCCTAACAAAATTCAAATTTACCAGTTTCCAAAATATTTCGAAAACCAAATTTTAAGATGCTATATCAATAGACTTATAAATGCCGATTTTGTAGTTTTCGAGAAAATCTAATTCGAAAATATCGGTTCTATGTTAAATGTACTATTAAAAGACAAATTCTGAAAATTTTTCTAAACTGTAAAGGAACACAACTCCTGTGGATAAGATTTGAAGCAATATTTGGTTCCGAATTGGTTGAGTCGCCAGTACGCCATTTTATTTCTTGGATAAATTTGAATTTCTGAGAATAAATTTATAAAAATCTGTGGAGCGGTTTTTGAGAAAAAAAGTTTTTTTGAAAAACTTTTTGAAAAAAAATTTCAAAAAAAATTCAGAAACGCCATTTCATAGGTATTTAGCAAATACATTTATTTATAATTTTTAGAAAAAAATTTAATAAGCCGTTTTCAAAATATTAATTTTTTAATTTTTTTTTTTAAATACATACCTACTTTTAAAAATACAAAAAAATATTTTTCAAAAATATTGGTATGCAGTACAAATTGGGCTAGCTACAACTAAATATGTGTGAAATTTCGATAGAATCGGTTGAGTCCTTTTCGAAATAGTCGAAAGCAAAAAAAACGGTCCTATGGAAAGTACCGTTCTTAGCCATTTTAAAATTTTTTTTTTTCAGCCATATGATTGGTCGTACCTAAAAAGCAACACTGATTTTTTTAAATCGAAATCGTTAGAGCCGTTTTTGAGAAAAATAAGCTTTAACGTAATGGTTGTATGGCAGGTACCGTTATTTTTTGAGCTAAAAAAAATTTCAGTTTTCCCTCTGTACAATACCTAAAAAACTCTATATACCAAGTTTGAAGCAATTCGGCTCACCCGCTTGGGCTGTAGGTCTCTATACATACAGACAGACAGACAGACAGACATACAGACGGACAGAATTTTTAGACCATCTTTTTTCGTCTTCGCTATCATCGTAATGTCATGTTTGATTGTTATCTCAAAACTTTTTTTTTCGACGAATACATAACTTGCCTTATAGTACCTATAATCGCAAGTAAAAAGGAATGTCGTACGTAATATACGGCTAAAAGCGTACGGAAACAAAACTTGACGAAACTTGCCGAAACTTATCAGGAAGTCATTTCGGTTTGTGTACAAATCACATGTATTTCTACTGTTTCGTAAGGCAACGTAGGTATCCATTCTTTAATAATTGTAAGATCTTTACGATACAAAATGTAAAAGATTTTCAGTATGAAATACGATTTTAGTTTGAAAGATGCACACTCAAAGCATACATTTTCAATTGCGTTGTGTGAGCAGGCGGTAATTACATATTGAATATATCGAACCATTATTATAAATATCAAGTAAACTAATCGCTCTATCTTAGTACTTTATTACAATATTATAGTATCTATTAATATCAAAAATCAAAAATTTCCATTTTTGAAAACAAAAGTATACATATACAGGGTGATTCACCAGCGTTGTGCCAAAAAGCTAGAGCGTGTAGGTTAAGTTGAGACAAGAAAAAAATCATATGGGAGGGGGGGTCTATTCCCCTCCGTTTAGCCGGGAGGGGCAATTTTCTGTAAAATTGACTTATTTTGTAAAAAAAAATATTTAAAATCAACGGGTTCGTTTACAACACCGTGTTATACCTTTTTGAAAAGCCAAAAACTTCTCCTTTTATTTTGTTATTAAAATAAATTGTTTTAACGAATAGTTTAAAAAATATAAATTTTCAAACTCAAAATTTTGAAAAAAAATTTGAAAAAATAATTTTAAAACTAATTTTTTTCAAAATTTTACGTAATTAAGTATAATTTTTGTTCTCAGAATTCAACGCTTCCATTAATCTTTAATCCAACACTGAAAACTGTATGGCTCTAGGACTTTTTCTTGCCAAGGTATTCAAAAATAACCGAACCTACTTCTTCACAAAAACAAGAAAACCTAGCCTTACGGGATGGCACAAGTGACCATTTAGCCAATTTTTTCGTGTTTTTGTGAAGAAGTAGGTTCGGTTATTTTTGAATACCTTGGCAACAAAAAGTCGTAGAGCCATACGGTTTTCATTGTTGGATTAAAGATTAATGGAAGCGTTGAATTCTGAGAACAAAAATTATACTTAATTACGTAAAATTTTGAAAAAAATTAGTTTTAAAATTATTTTTTCAAATTTTTTTTCAAAATTTTGAGTTTGAAAATTTATATTTTTTAAACTATTCGTTAAAACAATTTAATTTAAAAACAAAATAAAAGGAAAAGTTTTTGGCTTTCCAAAAAGGTATAACACGGTGTTGTAAACGAACCCGTTGATTTTAAATATTTTTTTTTACAAAATAAGTCAATTTTTCAGAAAATTGCCCCTCCCGGCTAAACGGAGGGGAATAGACCCCCCTCCCATACGATTTTTTTCTTGTCTCAACTTAACCTACACGCTCTAGCTTTTTGGCACAACGCTGGTGAATCCCCCTGTATAGAAATTTAGCTATAGTTCCAATACCCTCACTTCAATAATTAAGGATCATGTTGAATTTGTTGAGAGTAGTTCCTGGTATAAATACCTTTGGTTGTGGTCCCACTGCATATAGGCGAAGAACACGGTATAGAGAAGACAAAATAAACATGGACAAAATCTCCAACGAAACATTTTTTTTTTGCTAAAATCATACCGTCTAAGATAAAAAAAAATGTTTTCACATGAGTTCCTCAAAACACATTCACTTTCTTAATTACTATTCCTAAAGGTATCCAGTGAGCATAAACCAAACTGTCTCCTTTCACTTAACTAATTTATAAGTTGAAATAATCATGAGGTGTCAGATGTGTATATTTGCAAGACAATTATTTATTCCGTTACATTTCGAATAAATGCACAAGGCACGTCTGACATATTAAACCAGTTCAAATTGAAAAGAAGGTGTCAAAAGTAAAGTATGTAGTTTACAAATCGTGCGATTTAATGTGTGATTTGCATATTAAATCAATTTGATGTAAGGTAAAATAAGGTTTTAAAAGAAGTTCAGAGTTATTTAAGCTGAAATACTTTAACTTCGTCTTCTTAATTTTTGTTTAGGGATGAATTTTTTATCAAGTATAAAGAAGTTTATATTATTTTAAATGATTATGGATATCTATTTAGATTAAACGATATTGGTCTTAGTTTGTTTTCGAACCCAAATTTGAAAGGTATTCTCTTAGAACCTGTTAATCTTGAATTTAAATCCCTATTGGGTGCCTTTCTTCTCTTGTGTCTTGTGTTTTTCTTCATCACAAAAGCATTGTCAATTTAAAATTATGTCTTGGATTAATGGATTAAATTAATAAAATGGCACGCATGTCTAAAAACACAGGTGAAATTATTTTGTCAGGTTTTTATTGTTGAAAGCGTTCTAGTGTATAAAGTCTAGAATACAATTAAAACTGTTGTAGTCAATGCTAAAATCGGAGCCGGGCCATGTGACTTACACTCTTTAGTGAGTTAGGGTCCCTCCCGTAGCAATTGATAAAGAAATATTTTTCTTTGATTTCGGATAAAATCACCAACATTACTAATTTACTGAACGAAGGTTAATTTTTTTTGAGGATTGTAGAATGGGATTTGTAAAAAGTTTTGCAGTAATACAAAAACAAAAACATTAAAAGTAAAAACAGATCCAAGTTCTTTAATAAACAAATACAACGGCACAAATTCGGCCAAAAAAGTTGAGTTAAATTTTGATATCAAATTTCTTAGGTTCTAGTTCTTCCACTTTAAGTGAGATTTTTCAAAAACAAAATATTCAAGCTAGCAACCTGCGAATTTGACCTATATAATAAACAACTAAAATACCATATACAATTATTTCCTTGGGGTCCTTTAAACTTCAAAGTCCTTTGTCTATTTGGAAAAAGTGGGCTGTAACTACGCCACTCCCTTCCAGTAAAAATTGTATATCCAACAGAAATCCTTTATTACTAACTTGCCTAAGGTAATACTGTATGCGATACAGTTCATTTTCTACCACATCCTCAACCAACACTTCTCTCTAGATACGCACACTAAGTTGGTTGAGATCGCTTGAATTGATCGCTCCACCGACCGTGATCTTTGCATTGATCTTGCCACCAAAGCCGCATAAGGCTGTTTAGCATGCACAGTTTGAAGTAGTTGATCATTCTCCTCCATATCAAGCAAAAAATTTTTTGCTCGGCCGTTTTTTATTGTGCCAAATCTCGATGATCATTCGGATACGGGTTTTTTCTATTTTGGAAGCTTTATATCTCAGAAATTACTGAGGCTCCATGGCTGATTTTTTTTTGTTTCCATGTGGCTAATATAGGTCATTTTTAAACCAGAAGTTTCGAGCTTTATTTGATCAGAAATTGGAGGGGGCTAAAAATCGATCCGAGATTGATCCCGTAAAAAAGGAGTAGTGACATGCTATAGAACTTGGACTTGAACTGGGCACTACAATGAACTTTGATAGATTTCAGGTAACGGAGCTAAATTAAAACAAGTTTATCAGTTTCGAATTAGAACAATCAAATTTGCAAAATCTCGAGTTGCTTTATCATCTTTTTATAATAATAATAATAATAATAATTATAATAAAAATAATAACTTTTTAGTTTTATTTCCACAGAGACCTTAAGCCCATCAAGTTGGAAAATTCACTTTAATGAACAACTCATTGGCCGATGTATCTAAGATCTAAAAAAAAAATAATTATAAAAAACAAATTTCATATTTAGAATACGCAATGTTTACCGTTTATAAGAGCTACTTTCTGAAGTACTAAATTTCGTAGAAACGTCAAACAATTTGTGATATCTCAATTTGTGATTTTAGGTTCAATAGCAAGTAAAAATGATAACAACCCTATATTTCTTAAGCCAAGGCTCTTGAGTAAGTAGAATTAAGAAACTTTAATTTTAATGCTAAAATTCAAAACATTTTTGTCGGTTTTTGTATCTAGAATGTCGTATGGTCAATATGAATTAATATCAAGTCTTTTTTATCTGTTTAAATATTTCTACCTAACATATCAAAGAAAAATACTTCTGTGCTGCTTAGTTTCTCAGAAAGTTAAAAAAATTACCAAACTGTAAAATGGAACACTGATTAAAATAAAGGCTTACAATCTCCCCACTACTCTTATAACCCATAGTTTCATAAAAAAAATAAAATTGAATTAGTGTTGCGGTTCTATACTTATGCCAAAGTATGTGACATTATTTTTTTTTACCTTTTCTTGCCATTTCTTCAGTTCAACAACGCGTTTCAATATCAATGTTAAAATTTACTATTGGTGGATAAGAAAAAAAGTGCTACAAAGTTTGAACCGTCACTATTTACAAAAAAGTAAAACCCCGAAAAGTAAGTTCCACTTAGTCAACTCTATTGCTCCGCTTAAAGTATGTAAGTTTTCTTGGACAAAAGTTCCCATGTATTCCCTTTTTACTCAATTCGTTTAGATTGCATCAAAGGTTTTAATCAGAGAGGAAATAAGGGAGAGTGAAATCTTTCATATGTACCTATAACGCTCCAACGGCTCTATGCAATAGCTCCTATCGTATTAATTTCTAATGAAATTAGTCCTAAAAATGATTGCAATAATTCCTAACACGTACATATAAATGAAATAAGTCCTAACTGGGGATGAAATATCTCCCAATCCAGAAATGAAATAAAGCCTAACGTTAGGAGTTAATACATAATGAAAATGAATTAAATTTTAACAAAAAAAGATGAAAAAACTTCTAATGTGGGAAAACAATTTTATTTTATTAATTTAAACGATTGAATATAGGTACAAAGCAATTAATTATAAACTTTAATGTTGTGAACAATGGCCAACTTTAAGTGAATCTTTTATAGCATTCTGAAGTGCTACTTCATAATCGATGATTATGATTTTAGATGTCAAATCTACAATGTTCTTGTTAATGTATGTTAGCATAGTCGAGTAACATTTCCTTGACGGCTCGGCGCAACGTTACGCGACACCACCCGCGCGCCGCCGCTCCCGCCACGCCCGCCATTCGCGACTCGCCCCCCCCGCGGACTCTTGAAAAGTTATATTTTTTAATCTTGTTTTTCATTTCTAAACATAGTTATTTCCCTTTTTGTTTATTCTTCTGAACAAGAAGTCAAGGTAATGTTACTCAACTATGCTAACATACATTAACAAAAACATTGTAGATTTGACATATTGAAGCATAATATTATGAGGTAGCACTTCGAAACGCTATAAATTCACGAATTTTTTTTTAGTTTAACGGTTAATTGAAAAAATACCGTATACAAAGCACTATAATATTTGCCACAACTTATAAAATGCGATATTAAGCGAAATGAAATGAGTCCCAACATTTATGAAATAACTCTTAACGTAGATTTTAGTGAAATATTTCCTAATTAGTATTTATTTCATTTGCATAATTTTAGGAGTTATTTCATTATGAAATAACTCCTTACTATAAACAATGCAGCAAGTCCTAACTTTGATGAAAATAAACCTAACATTTAGGCGTTTCTTCATTTGAAATCCTGACTGTGAATACATATGAAAACTAACAACGCAACACAACAACAAGAATCTCTTAAGACCTGAGAGTGTATGCAAAGTTGTACACAGTACACACACTTTCGCAGCACTTAAGGCATATCAGCAAATCAGCTTGTGAACAAAACGATTTTTTTTTCTTATATTCTCTCTGATTTTAATTCCTTAAATTTTATTGAACACTAAACAAAAATAGACTTTTGTAAAATTGTAATTTTATTTTAACTTCAAATCCGATGTGTTAAAATCAGTTACTAATATTATTTAATTGGCTTTGAAGTATAAGAGTTTTTAAGACTTAACCAAAATTATTGTTTGTTTTTCCTACAGGACTTTATAGATTTTTTCTTCATTAAAACAAGCATTGCTTAACCAAAGATGCCAGGAATTCAATGTTTTTGTCCTTGAGTAGAAGAATTTTATATATGTACCTAAATATATATCTAAAGAAGCCTCATTTAAGCGTATGTATTTTTCATCTGAACATAATGATCCCTAAAAATAATGACTATTCGTTACACTTTGGGGAACACTACTTTACCTCCAAAAAAAGTAATAAAAAAAAATAATAAAGTTTGTAATAGTGTCGAAAGCAGGAATCACCTTCTTATGACTTCTTTTAATTTTAATAAGTAAATTATAAGTAGAAGTTAAGTTAAGTCAAAACATGCTAAAATGTTCTTAATAAAAAATTAGATATAATCATCCGAACATCAACCACATAATTCTTCAACACTTAACCTAAATACTGTCCCTTTTTAGGTGTAATATTATTAAATAAAATGAATTTTAAGGATCCCAAGGATCAAATTTTATTGTACTTCTGTACATAAATTCAAACAAAAAAAAAAACTTACTGCATTGACAAAGTTTTTCAAAATTTTCGTAAATTGGTTGTCTGTTTGAATTCCTATTGAATACTCCAAGTAAATTTTTGATGGGATTGGGCATCTTCGGCAGTTCGAATCCTTTTTGCTGAGGATAGGCTTCAAAGTTTCCTTGAACATTGCTCCCAATAGGTTGTTCGCACCAACTTAATCTAATTAAAACTGATAACAACACAAATAAATAAAAACACTGACACATGACGAAAGCACTATAACTTTAATCTTTTTTTTTTTTTTTTTTTAATAAATAAACCGGAAAAAGGTTTTATGATTATATCACAAATCTAACAAACTGGATGTATTTTATAATAATTAAATTTCCGTTTCACTAATCGTCCATTGCACTTGATAAATTTCGTTTTAAAGGTAAATGTATCAAACCGATGCGATCTATCGTTCGTTATTTTTGTTCGTTAAAACACTACAACCGACAGCGACGACGACGACAATAAAGAACTCAACATTACCAGCGGATGTTTTAAAAGCCACTGATCGAGTGAGCTGCGTTCGCAGCGCACTTGATCTTGAATCGGGCCGGATAGTCTGGAAGAAGAGACACCACAAGTCTTACCATTACCATTACCAACCAGTCCACACTCCACACACCAATATAATATGTATAATAATTGAAGTTGAATATCGATACAAAACTGTCAACTTTTGTCTTTTCTGTCGCGTATATAGCGTTAACCATTGCCAGGGCTAGGCTAAAAGAAGAGTGTAAAACAAACAGCAACAACAACAACAAGGTGCATAAACAAAAGCGAAAAGGAAGACACACAAATATTATACAACAAATGGTTCGGTTTTGATTAAATATTTCGGATACGACACGGTTACGCTGACTTGACGGTACGTAACGTAAAGCGCACGCAGAACGGGAATATCTCTACCGGCACGTATCTGTACCGATACCGATTACCGATGACGACGAAGTTTCTGTCTTGTATACACATGTTTGAACCATTAGATTCTTTGGAAACACGGTTAATATGTTGCGCTAACAAAATGTGGATAGGCAAATACGGGCAGACAGACGGCCATTATGATGGGTTCATCGCAATTCATAACTGGCTACAGGTACAGGCCAAGGTGAATTTCTGTATGATAATTGTTTTAAGTCATAAAAAAAGTTTTGTTTTAAATTTCGTTTGAGCCAAGTTCGAACTGGTTCCTTTTAAGTAACGGTTTTTTTTTGGATTTGGTCGAAAATGGCTCGAACGATTTTGATGAAACTCATAATTTAACTAACTTATGGCATTTTTGGTTTTTGCCTTGAACTGTTATAAGTTATAAAGATAATTAGGTCTTAACGTCTTTTTTCAACTGGCAATAAGTTGGAAACGGTTTGATAGAATTCACTCAATCCTTGTTTGCTATAAGATGGCGTTGCAATTGTTTTTAGTATGTACCACGTTTGTAATTGGTAGGTCACATACAACGAGCCTCTCAGTTTGAGCCAACATTTTTTGGTTTTTTTTTCTAAATTGCTCAAAAACGGCTTTAACGATTTTGATTAAACTTTGTTTGTATATAGGGTAGGACCGGGCACAGAGGACTATCGGGACACAGAGGACTATTTATTTAAAACTATAAGTAAGTGACGTAGCCAAAAAGTTAAAGGAAATAGTGGTGAGGAATATTGAGCCTTTTTTCTGTTCAATAAATTTTAATAAGCCGGCAAACGTTAAGTGGTCCCCTGTGCCATATGTCCTCCCCTTATAATAGTACTTTTGAGAAAGCTGCGGTTTTAGTTTTTTTTTTGTTGTTTAAAATGCAGATATCAGAAATCTCGTTTTAACTGTTTTATTGAACTGGCTATAATTTGACAACAACTTTTACGAAATATACTGGGTTAATTATAAATTTTTATATAGCACTTACAAGATAGCATCTAAATTTTAAACATAAAGTTTTTTATCGGCTGCTCCCATATAAGGAGCCGTTCAGTTTCAGCCAAATTTTTTTGCGTCTACCAATTTTATCAAAATCGAATAACTTTCTTTGGCAATGAAATAATAAATACATAATTGTAAATTGTAAATACATAACTAATATTAAAGTTTTTCTTACAAACAAAAAGCTTCTTAACACAAACTATACTTCCTCTAGAAATTCCCCTTTTTTAACATTTATAAGAATCTGTGCTCAAGTAAGCAAACTTAGGAATGAGAGTCAAGAATTTTTAAGGCTTGTGGTCGTAAAGAATTTATATCAACGATTAGATGCTTTTATAGATGCGGAAGCAGGAATGACTGTTGCGGGGCAAGTGCGTGTGCCATGTGCCGTGCGCTGTTTCAATGCAGTAGAAGGATGCGTTTGCGTGTGAAATCCAGTTGCATGTTACGTCAAAGTTCAATGGTGTGGCTAGTTTAACGGGTAAAAGAAGGCACAAACACTTAGCCTAGTGTCACTTTACAAAAACCATTAATTACTCGCCGTAGGAAATTCAGTGTCATTATAAATTTGCGATGTGTCAGTTTGATGATATGAGACGACACTTGTGCCTTGTGCTTGATATTGAGCCTTTGGCAAAGTATTGTAACTATCATCGCGTGCATAATGGTTTACTTGCGATTAGCAAGTTTAATTAGAGAAGAAGTTTTTTTTTTTTTGAATTTGTTGTTTTGGCTTCGATATATGTACAAGAAAACTTTCTATTATATTTGCGCTAATTACTCGAGGCAGAAGATAATCAAGTTGAATTGTAGAGATGTATGTATGTTTTTTTTTGCAAGATAATCTGTTGCGTTCAATATAAAATCGGAAATTTTCTGTTTTTGCTATTTAAATATCCCTTTTTCTTTTGATAACTTGCGCATGCATATTTCAATGTATTTTGTTTTGGACATGCCATGTTATTTTTTGTTTGGAGTTGACAGAAAAGGAAGACAGTGTATAGAATGTCTAGAGTCTAACCCAACCTTAAATGAAGTTTGCGAGAAAGTGATGACATAGAGCTTAATTCCTCTCCCTTACCATATACCTTTGAAGTGCACTTACTACCAGCAGAAAGATAACAAAACTCTTACGATGGCAGTATCTTTCAATGCAAATGGTGAGACATGGGATACAATTGAAACACAGCCTGCAGGATTATGTCTCTGGAAATGTACCCAGACTAAGGCTGAAGACAACAGGGAGCAACAAAAGATTACATAATAGCAATATCCAAAAAGATATTTACGTGGCTGTCACTAGATTAGAGGAACTTGCAACTCAATCAATCATGATGCTTGCACATGACAATGAAAAATAGGACAATTTTTTAGCTCTCGGCAAATACTTTACTTACTTACATACTTATGTTGGAAATGAGAGCCCTACATTATACGGTTTCAAAAAGTGACAAGTATTAAAAATTAAAAATTAAATGAATTTTGTTTCTACACATTTGTTGCATCCGCAGCGCTCTTAACGGCAAAGACATTACCAAGAACTTCCAAGTGATATTACTATAGGTTCTATTTACAATGGTTTACATTTTTTACTTGATTATTTTGACAATTTTGAATTGTTGTTTTCTCTGTTTAACTAGACATGCCATGACAGAACTATAAACCGAATGCATAACTTTTCTCTCGAGTGACCTTTCGTCCGATTGTGGGAGGGTCCATGCTTCTGCACCATATAGCAGGACCGGGATGATGAGTGTTATATACAACGTCCCTTTGGTTTTTCTCGATAGGGCTTTACTCCTCGATTGCTTTTTCAGCCCAAAGAAACAAAAACGACAAAAATGCATATGCAGTTTAAAGTTATTTCCGTTCGTGCAGATGGACTACGAATGCACGGTAATTTTTAAGAATTTAAGTTTCGAAGATGGCACCTCAATTTTTGTTTGTATTTTTATATCAAGATATTATACTGAGTTTGAGTTTACTGTAAACATCTTAAGTAGGTGTCTTTATAGACCATTTAAGAAAGTCTATTTTCAAATTTTGAGTTTCTGGAGAAAACCCATTTCCAATTCATTAAATCACCAACGCCACACTTGAGAGAAGAAGGAATTATGGTGAACCTTGGCTTTTCTTTAACGTAGGAAATGAATCTCAAACGGGTTGAGATATGCCATTAGATGAAGCAGATAAAAATGGATGATTATTCTTGAGGCCCAGGAGCATTCTCCTTCGCAGCACCAACATAAGAAAACTATTTGCATTTTCAACAATATTTTAAGTTGTTAAACTGATTTTCTTATTTATTAAGAACTGTGAAGCACACCTCAAAGGGAAAGTTGAAATTGATGATAGATATGCCCAATCTTTCAATGTAATGTAATTCAATCCACAAAACTAAGGATATAAATTAGTAATACTATTTCAAATCTTTGAAGTTGATCTGAATCAAAAATATTCTATCTTTTACATATAATGGTTTCATTGTAAGCCAAACAACGACGCGTTTTTTATTGAAACAAAATCAAAACTCGCTTTAAAGTCAATAAAACCTTAATTTATTTAAATTTTGCCAGCAGAAATGTGTGAAGTTCTTTGGAATGCATTCATTTCCGAATAGCCGAATGCACAGGCAGTCAACGGTCAACCTGATTAAAAGACGCATTAATCCAATAATATGCAGTCTTTATGACAGTAATTCATTAAATATTTATCACATGATTTGAGATCAACACTAAAGATACACAATTTAAATGAAGAAATATCGCTTGATATGCTAATATTTTTGTATTCTTTTTGTTTAAAATGGAAAACCAAAAAGAAGCGAACCAGTTCTTCACTTCTTATAAATTTGTTTTGTTCTAACTAAGAAAGTCTTTTACTTTAAATAACTTAAATTTAAATCGATCTTGTATCTCGTTATGTAGACATTTCTTTTTATCTATAAATCCATATGGCTGTCTATTGGTTGAAGATGATTTCTATTCTCTAAAATTACGATTACACTTTATTAGTGTGATCTTGACTTAATACTTTCGTTAAGTGGACATAATATAAATTAATGGGAATTCACAGGAATAAAATTTAAGACTCGTTTTTTGTTAAAGTTGTTTATTTTTCTTTTGTCTTTGTGACGTTTTTTTTTTAATTTGTTCAAACCGGTGAGATAGCTTTTGATTTTGAATTTATTTTGGAAGAATTAGTTTCGGTATATGTTAGTCTAATATTGTACATTGCCGAATTTGTTTTTTTAAGTTTATTTTTAAACAAATGAAAAAGCTTCAATTATATTAAAACACAAAAACGTATACCCTATTAAGTATTAAATTAAAAGTCGGAATATAGGGTCACTCATTTTTCGGTTTCGAAAGTAAAACTAAATAAAACACACACAGCGATACATTTTTGATTTAAAATTATTGTATTTAATTATAAAGATTGTACTTTGCCATTAAGTGTAAAAACAATATACAAATGGCCGCTTCGGGAAGATTCATCAAATGCGATTGTTATGAGGTAATTTTTAATATCTTTTTCGCACATTGCTGGCGGTATCTCAGCCATAACTTGAGTAATGTCAGTTTTCAATGCATCTAGAGCAAATTATTCGAATTAACACGGTCTTTTGCGTAGCCCTACATACAGAAATCTAACAGTGTAAAACCGCAAGATCTTGGTGGCCAATTGACGTCACCAAAACTTGAAATTACGCTTCGGCGAAACTTCTCACCTCTTGTTGGAACCGCATATCGTCCAAATCATGATCTTCAATCACCGCGCTGGCCAAAAAAATCGGTTATCATTCCACCATATCGCTCTGAATTTTCTGTAACCGTTTGTCCATTGGCATCTTCACAAAAATATGGAACAATGACACCTTTTGACCATAGAACGAACCAAACATTCACTTTGTCTATATGCAACGGCGGGCGCCTCCTAAACAGTGTTGTAGTCTTTTTTACTTAAGGTTTTTTACATATTTTTTGTACGTTTTTAAATGCTTTATTTTTTATTCTGCTTATATACATATGTTAAAAACGTAAAAATGGTAAAAGGTAAAAAAGTAAAAACCTGGAAAATAATTACAATCAGAGGACGGTTTGAAAACTGGAGATGAGAATTGCAACTTGGGATTTTATTTGCTTGATTAAAAATCCCGGATTGTTCATAAATACAGATTCTCTAATCAATTTCCATCAAAAATAAAATTTAATAAATTGAGAATATTTTGCCAAGTTAGCACTTTATAAACACTTAAAAACGTGGGGATGGCACTTGAACGACAGCAAAATGTTTTCTATTTTTTTTTTTTTAATTTTGACAGTTAATGACAGTGCCTCTCATTTTCCCTTCTTTTTCTCAGTAGTTTACTTTATTGACGTGACCTCTTTTTTACGTTTTTTTACGGGATTCTTATGGGATTTTTTTTTTTACATAGAAAGGGGAACAAATAGTTCTTTTACGTGGATTTGAAAATCACTTGTGGATTTTCCGAGTCCCATTTTCGGTAATTTCGTTTGTTTACATACCCATGCACTGAGATATATGTGACTCATCGATGAAGAAAATGTTGTTCGAAATATCGGTGTTTTTTGTCTGTTGTTCTAACACCCAAGAAAGCGTGTCTCGTACTCGCAGCAGCAATATTTTTGACTGTGAGTGCATTACGATAATGCACACTACAGGCCTTACGACATCAGCTATACTTTCACTCTCTTCAAATTTCTTAACACCGATTGAAGTACTTACTTACTTAAGGTGGCGCAGACAGTTCATTGTGAACCACGGCCTCAACCAAAAATCCTCACCAGTTATTCCGTTCTCTAGCCAGTGATTGAAGTAGTCGGTTAATGTGCGAAAAGTGGCCACGTGTGAATCAACACTTTTGTAGTAAGTTCTAATGATTTTAACTTATTGTTCGATAGTTAAGCCAGTAGTGGATTTAGGGTTGACGGCGCTTTAGGCCCAAGACGATACAGCGCCCTTTTTCATTCGTAAACATAAATTTGGCCGATTTCAGTCCTCAAAAACTTAATATTTCTTTAAGTTCCCCATTATGCCCTTCATCCCCTGTAACGATTAAAATATATTTGATACAAAGCAAGTTTTTTTCAAGTTTACATTTTTCGTAAATATATAATGCATTAAAACAATATTTCTGATTTTAGTACTTTCCTAATTAGTTATTTTAATGGTACTGTTCAGATTGTAAGAGCTCAAAAAAATTAATTTTAAAATTATAGATCTTACTGTTTACAGAAAACCTAATCGATTTTTAATTTTAGTCGTCTTACAAATTTTAGCGCACCTTAAACTTGCCGCCCTAGGCCAGGGCTTCACGGGCCTAAGCCTAAATCCGCTACTAAGCTAAGCGATCCGTAATCGAAAATGGTAAACATTCAACTTATGTTATGACACTTCAGATGACAGCTGATTTATCAGGTGTCAACTTGAAACCACAAAATGAAAGAAACTGTAAAATTGTAAGTAAACATTGGGCAATTCTTCTTTCGTACACGTACATTTACATTTGCAAGAATTTTGGAAGATCTCGATCTCGATATACTTATTCTCTTGCTTTTTCGAAATTCTCGTCGTGTACATAACAGATTCATTAGTTGGGATCATCGATTTTTCCAGAAATGTTAAGTAATTCTTTTTAGAACCCCGTTTTTCGAATGTGGACTGCTACCACGGCAAATGATCAATTTATTTATAGTTCCGATATAACAGCATTGTTTAACGGGGAATTATCAACCGTTTTGAATTTATTGCTTCCCAGAACTCAGTTATGTCTTCTGTCATTTTAGCGTAATGGAACCAAATATGAGTTATCATTGAAACAATTCAGTCTGCACAGGATTATACCGGAACCCCACAACAAGGAAGTATTGGCCGAATAAGATGCTGTATGAAAAATCAGGAATTATCCCCATTGACGACCACATGATCCAGCTATCCAGCCGGATTCTAGGAAACCTGGAAGGACACCCAAACCCGGAGGTACAGCAACTTCTTCAAGGACTCATCGAACCCCACGACAGATACCTCAGCGTGAGAGCCATCACGGACGACCGCTACAGAAGCATTATTCACAACGATGGAAGACCATTCTACGACAAGGCTGACAGTGGACATTATAGGGGCTAATCCCCTTAATAGTTCTTTAAAAAAAAAATATATATATTATAAATTATCCATTCATATTTTTATAGAATATAAAAATAATTATTTTAACATGTAATAGATTAAGGCGACAAGAATATACATTTTGTTAAAAATATATATTATATAATAGACATAAGAAAACGACGGCCCCCTTTGTGCCGGAATCATTTTGTAAAATAGTAATAAGCTTAATTTTAAGACAATTGTATATAAAATTTTTTGCACCTAATAAAAACACTTAATCTAAAAAATCTATCATTGAAACAAGTGAACGAAACAGAGAGGACTCGTTTGATCGATGATGGGTAAGATAAGAGATAAGACTGATAAACTATGTCGCTGACTTAGACGCATTATTTCAAAATGCCAATTTCTGTCAATTTTTATATTCAGATCTAGTCCATTTAAATAAAAATTGTGTTCTCTTTCGGAGGTATAAGATTCATGTACTCATATTACATTTTGGATATTTCTTAGCTTCTTTCTTGTTCCATTTGTTTGTTAAAGGTCTTACAAAAGCCTGGTAAAGTGACCAGTTCTTCAATTTAAAGTAAAGTTACTAGGGTAGTGGGGGAATAATCATCGATATTCAGGAATCAGTTAACTTTAATAAAATTGCGTATACAAAAGCAGTCTTATGTTATGTACAACTCTCATTACTCCACTTCAAAGAAGTAATTCCTCTTGATTTCCTGGTTTAAAAAGTTCAAATCAGAAGCTTTAAGTAGGCATTTTGTATGGCATAATGATGATGATGCGGCTATAAATCGATCACAAAATGGTATTTATTGAACACATTAAGTGGATAAAAGATATTACATTGCATTTCAATCCGTTCCGTTGCGTATCTAACCAAACACTTTACCACGAGGTCTGCAACTGCCATTCAATTTTTACAAAGGTAATTTTCTTTTTCTTCTATCAAAACAAATAGAAATAAATCTCGCCCATCACAAAGCTATGACCATACGCCAAAGCATACATATTCAGTCAATCACCGGAGTTGCTGCTGCTGCTGCACCTATTTTCAAGTAGCCAGAGCACGTTCCACCGCAAACTAAGTTACCACTCTGCACTATTGATCGTGCGCACATTGTCCAATTCACTGTGCAGTAGGCTGGCGCAGAATTATTTCACAGATTCGATGCAGCAAACAATACCTCAGCACCTTGTTGCATTATTATTTTTCATGAGCAAGTTCAATGGCGTAATTTTGCGCATTTGTGACGGAAACTATATATTCTAGTTAACCGTTAGCCGGGCGAGTTATTCACAAATAATGTATCTACACACTTGCTTTTGGATGCGGAATGCACTCTGTGCAGTGCGCCTTCTTGGAGCACATCGACAGAGGTGGAAGGTGTGTGTGTGTTGCGGTTTCGGAGGTTTATTTTCTGCCCTAACATGCGCCAACGTTCCTGAGGTTGGTTAAGCTCTACGCTGTGACTTTACTATGTCTTCGAGGTTCGAATCGAATGGATTGGAAAAGAGGCACGGTTTACTATTATGACATGGATGGGGGTATTCAAGCCAAACATTAGTGCTGGCAATGTGGTGCAATTGCCGGCTGTGTATAGTTATGCACGGCATGCGCAATTTTGTTATTATAAATTGAATGCAAATCCAAGAGTTGCATGATGCGGTGCTGCACAGAGCATTTTGCCTTAATTAAATTTGCATGCAAGTGCTTTGCATTTACCATCAGAAAGGTGATTTTGCATGTTTACTAATTGAGGCCTCAAAATCAGAGTTGAAAGATGACTAAGAAAAGGAAACAAATTACACGGAAGTAGAGCTCTTTGCGGTGTCAGGCCGCGCCGCGCCGCCGCCGCAGCCGCTGCCGTCACATCCATGAGATATTCTTTTGTTTCATAATAAACTGAATACCTGGCAGTGTGAAAGGCATTATAGAGTTAGATATTTAGAAGCAAGTACTTTGGGTTTTAGTGAAAGGCTAGTTGAAGCAATAAAGAAGGGCTGTGAATTGCAACATTCTTACAACTGGGGCAGAACTTAGAAAGTGGGAAGAACTCTTTACGTATTAAAGTACTCATTACTGTTTGCAAGTTGGATGAGCTGGCCTTGTTTGTATTTAAAAATTAACAGTTTCCTTAATAAAGGTGGGGTTTCTACAGAAATCAACTTAACACGCTTGCACCTCAACTCTTTTGTTTGAAAAACAGAATTATAATACATGTTTTTTCAAATTGAGCGAACAAATTTATTTCAAGTATTTAGTCTTAGTTCATAAATTAAAATGAAAAGGCACACTTTAAAAAAGAGGTAAGTTACAAAAATTGTCATATCGAAGCCATTTTATTAAATAATTGAGATTTAAAAAAAATTAAGATAGCAAGAACTGCCAACAATAAAACAACAAAATTCAAATGAACAGGTCAAACATTTGTGAGCTGTGTGTCTAATCAAGATGCATGAAGGCTTCTGTCGAAGCTGGGACACTAATTGTACTTTGAAAACACTATCGTCGACCAAGTCAGAAGCCGAGGTACTAGACCTTATCATCGATGTAGCGATGAAGTAGAAGGAGACCTCCAACAACTTGGAGTATTCAAAAGCATTCTGATAGATCCTATTGCTTTTTGAATTTTTTAGCGATAGTATATTTGATAAACTTTACTGGGGTGGGCGTGGCGTTGTCTTTAGGGTAAATCTCGTCAAGGTGATATCGAGGAAAATGATTAAATGAGGCAGAACGAAAACTTGAGGGTTCAGTGTGTTTTTTTCCGAGATCACAACGTTCCAGCCATATTTTGACTGCCACGCTGAAGGTTTTGAATTCAATCCCTGATACCGCATTTTTTCCCTTAAATAACACCTCTTGCGAAGAGGTAAAAAATATGTAAATTGTCCCGAATGAGTTCATCTCTGCCAGCCGATTGGATTTGGCGATAAATTATTTTTCAATTCAAAACCTGCAGAGTGTATGGAACTATAGGCCTGTAAATGTAAGTTGTTATTGAACAATAAACATACGAGTATATATGTTTGTGCAAAGTCACGAAGCTGTTAGAAGATAGAACGCATAGCTCATTGAATCTTTTTCTCAAACACTACCCTAAAAAAACTTGCTTTCAAAGCACCCAAGTAATTTTACGGAATTGGCAGAAGTAATGCTTCTACTTCTATTGATCTCAGCATTGGTTGATTCGGCAGAATGTCACAACAGACAAGTCCAACTTTGAGGATTCTAGTAAATCTCTGTTCACTGGACTCAATACTCGTACTAACAAATAACAGATTCAGTTTGGTTAGCTCCTGGTGAAACAGAAATACGATCAAGGTGAAACCATTATACTGATTTAACCTTACAACTTCAAAACGAAAACAATAATGCTTGTAAGTCTAATTGGCATTAAAAATTAAGGTGCAAACTTCACAGAACAAATAACTTGTCCAACACTGAAGTGGGTTAATTCGCTGCTCAATGCCATGTCTTAAAAATATATTAAATGCGTTTTTTCAAACAAGAGCTACCATGCCTACCTGTCATATGTGAAGTTATTTAATATCAAAACACCAAAACTCTTTTTTTTCTTAGCATTCTTCATTAACAATAACATAAATACAAACATTTAAAATAAATAAAATTCACAACATGTCAAGAGCCTTTAGTCGCCGTGCTATGAACACAAACAGGTGTTATCCAAGTTCGCCTTTATCCATGGAATAAATTTACTAACTCTTGTGTAAACACCAGGGTATCCATCACGTCCACATCCAACACCCCATGAAACAATACCCACAATAAAATATTTGACACCATTCGAAAGCAAAAGTGGCCCACCACTGTCACCCTGACAAGAGTCCATTTTTGATTTCCCCGCACACAACATGCTCGAAGTTATTCGTGAACTTTTGTATCTCTGGTTTCTGCACTCGGTTGTGGTCAAAATAGGCACCTTGACTTGATTAACAATAGCTGGTAGTTCACCACCTTCCGATGTTCTTCCCCAGCCAACTACTGTTCCTGTTCTTCCTGTTAATCAACAAAAAAAAATAATTCTAGATTCAAATTATTAAATTAATTTTGCACTTTGGTTAATATTCACCAGCTGGGTCGTAATTTAATCTTGGCAAGCAAATAGGCTTCATTATTTTCGAGAATGCAATAGGTTTCCTCAGGCGTAACAAGGCTATGTCATTATTGTAAGTATCTGGATCGAAACTCCGATGTTTAACGATCGTCGTAACCGCTCTTTGTATGGCTTTTGATTCTGTAGTTATGTGCTGGTCATGGTCACCGAAAATCACACGAATTTTTGATCTTTGAAGCTTCTTTACACAATGAGCTGCTGTTATTACGTAGTCCTTTGTCAGAAGTGAGCCGCCACAATGAAATTTTCCATCGTAAACTATTCGAGCCATCCATGGGTATTGATTGACGCCTGTAGGCTTGCCGCCAACAATTCGTATTTCTTCGTTTGAATATCCACAATCTGAAAATAAATTAAGAATACATTTTAGAAAATCGCCTAAGAGTATGCAATGCATTTTCAAAAGTGGAATGTGGAACATAATAAATTCATTTAAAAAAAAACTCACTCAAAGTAAAAAAGACTCATTTCAGGATTGTGTGACCAAGTACTGCCAGATAGATATGAATATTGATATCGAACATTAAGTTTTAAAATTAACCAAGCTCGTGTTTCGCAAAAAAAGCAACATTTCCCATTTATACAGGGAACTATAGAATTTAGCGTTGTTTTGAGTGGATTTATGTGGAATCCCCAGAATGCAAAGCGGGGCCAAAAATAAACTGTTTAAAGAGGCAAATTGAATTTGTAGAACCACAATTTATTATTCTTCAATCGAAATCGGAAAAAGAAACACAAAAGAATCGGGACACATGGATAACCATTTTATATGTAGTTGTCACCATGTGGAAATAAATTATTTGGTGATAACGTCATTTAAGATTTTTTTTTGTCATATGGGTACGGAAGTGCTATTTGTGTATTCGTATTTGCGCCCCTGGGACCCCTTAAGCTATATATACATATATCTTTTCGGCTTGCAGTTTGGTACTTAATATCCTTAGTTGTACTTTCAGTATATGCCATGTATGTAACCGTTGAAAAAAGTTTTTTTTTTGTCGGGAACGACTCTTACGATATCCATAAATTGTATATTCGCTCTTTAAAGCAATTATAATGGTAGGCGTTCAATTTAAGCATTTTTTTTTGTTTTTTTATAATTTTCTCAAAACAAGCTGAGTCGGTTTTGATTAAACTTTGCATACAATATATGCGAACATATTTTGAAGAATAATGCGTTAAAGTTTTTGGCTATACTAATGCAAATTAAAACAATTCGGTTCTACGAGTATATTAAACTAGAAATAAGTTGACAAAGACATTTATGAAGTTGTCTTAGCTTGGTAACGTGTGATATCCTACAAGATGGTATCAAAATTTTGGAAATCAAAAATTGCTCAAAATTTTCTGAACAGACAAACTTAGTCAAAATGTTAATATTTCTGTAATAAGTCCTCAAAAAAATGTGGTAGGCGGTATTTAAGTCTGGTTTGACTGACTCATTAAATTTGCAATAAGTTGACAAGGACACCAAATGTTCTAAATTTAGTTTGAAAAGTGTTTTCATTTTGTAGTTTTACGCTTTCTTAACGTAAGACACAGAAAACGAGCAGTTCAGTGTTTTTCTATTTATTGTACTCATAAAAACACATAAACAGCCTTTAGAATTTTAGCCAACTTTTTGTATTATTTAATTATTAAATTAATTTTATTTTATAATGCACTCGCGCTCGTATACAGTTATAATGGATAATCATGTGTGAGTGAAGAGAGAATAAATAGAAAAATAGGAAATATAGGTGGTACAGTATGGTTTAAGATTTTAGGTGATAATTATCTCACGATAATCCCACGGGTGTCATCCTGTTGAAGCTGGGGGAATAAGGAAAAATTGCTCCCCCGGGAGGGGTTGGGTTTCGTGTAATGAAATAATAGCAGGAAAATATAAGTGAGTATCTATTAAAGAAATGGCAATCGGCTTAATATGTGGGAAAAAAATAGATGTTTTTTACTTGCCATTATAGATAGGGCAAGTGCTTTCGTAAAAAAAAAATTTGTATGGACAATCAAACATAACATTACCATGATAGAGAAGCCTAAAAAAGTGCGTCCGACAATTCTGTCTGTCCGTCTGTCTGTATTGGCACCCACAGCCTAACTGCTGGAACACAATGGAGCCGGAGCCGGATCCGCAATCGCATCCGTATCGCATGTCAAAATATTGAATACACACGAATTCAATGTTGTGAACACAACGAGACGGATCCGCAAACGGCGACGGACGAGTTGGCCAACTTTCAATAAATACGTGCGTATTTTTGACATTCCATACCAAAAAAAAAAGAGCAACGTGCTAATAAAATCCTTTTAGAACTTAGGTCAGGTAATTACAAATTTATAGAAAAGACTATACATGATGCGATATATGTTTTATCATCTTTTATATGCATATATATGTATGTTTCTCAGTGGAAATTGTAAAAAAACGTGGAGAACGTACGACTCCATTATGGGCACTTCTAATTAGGTACGTACGGCATGCGATACGGTTGCGGCTGCGGTTCTGGCTGCGTTTTTCTATTGTGTTCCAGCAGTAAACGGTTGGACCGATTCGCTTGAAACTTGGTACATAGCATTATTATGATGCATTACAGAGGGTTTTTGGAATTAGCATTCTAGCTCCAAAACTAACGGTACCTGCCATATGATTTCTTATGAAAAACTCATTTATCTCAAAAACGGCTCCTACGAATGGTGTTTTTTGAGTAAACTTTATGTTTTGTTTGGAACAGATTTTTTAGGAAAAGTCTTATAATGGTCATAGGACCGGTTTTTTTTAAATCAGATTTTCTCGTAAGCCACTTAAGGAATTTCAATGAAATTTTTAATGTGAAAGCTTTTTTATAAACAAAATAATATTAATTCTTTAATTTTACAAAAAAAAAAACTTTTTTTGAGTTTAAAAAAAAAGTTAATTTTTTTTTTTAATGTTTGGTTTTTTCAAAAACGGTTTGTTCAACATTTTTAAAATTTTTGTTTGTGGAATATGTTTTCGAAAAGTTATTTTTAAAAAAACCGTTTTATGAAAAAATTGCTTCAACGATTTTGAAAAAAAATTCTTAAAATTTAGAAAAGTAAAATAAATCTGATGGCTTACTTCATTTTCTCCAAAAAGCGTTTAAACTATTGATTTAAGTGAATAATAAAATTTCATATAATTTTTTTTTAATGCTTATTTCAGAAAATCTAAAGCCCCAAGACCATTTTAATACATAAGAGCAAGTTCGTACGACCCAGTCGTGAACTTTATTTTATAAAGATCTTATCCTTCTGATAACGATGGGACTCCTAATCCCAAATGAAATGAGCCATTCTAACGAGTTCTTTATTAGTTATGGTTTGAAAAATTCTTAGTTTCGTGCTATTGCACTAACAGATAAAGTGCGTGCGACAAAGTTGTAAATTTTATTTTTATGTGTCTTTTTGATTCGAGTCGTTAATTAAAAGCTTACTAAAAGGAATTTGAATCAGGTGAAATTGTATATCTGGGCAGCTAATATGATTTGTATAAAATGCTCAATTAAGTCTCAGGGGTTATCTTTGACTACATTTTAATTTACATTAAACACACTTTGGAGTTTGTTTTTAAATGTTTGTCTAGAAAAAAAAGTTCGAGCTCAACTGTTAAACTGGCTTGTAATTTTTGAAATGGAATCTGTTAACCACAAATGTGTGTTGCTCCTTAAAAAAAATTATTTTCCCGGTTGGAAATTTAGATGTTTTTATGACAAGGAATCAGTTAAATATTCGTACTTTTTTTTTGAGATACTGCATCCGATTGGAGCTGACATTTTTTTTATTTTCTTAATAAATATTTTAAAATTTTCTCCTACAAAAATTGTCCTACGCCAGTAGAAGCCTCTTAGCTTTTGTGTATGATGTATCTCTACTTCATTCACAGAATTTGGTCACTTAAAGTGATTAAATTGACTTATTTAAAAGATACACAGTTGGATACGGTTTTGAACACTTCATAATTGTTAGCTTTAAAAGGCAAACTTCATGCATTTGACTTTTGACGGAGTTATTTGAAATATTTAAGCTTTTTAACTGTCCATTTTGTGTATGTTTTTCTTCAGAAATAAGAGTTTGTTCGAAATTTAAATACGGATCACTCTTTAATTAGCAATTGAACTATCTTATCAAAATAAATCTTCAAAATCCTTTTGCAATGCTTCTAATTCTCGCTTTTTTCCATTCAAATTTGAAAATAGTCCATGTTTCCCGTATGGTATTAAAAACTAATATATGAAGGCTCAAGTCATATCATAGCCTTATGAGTTAATGCGTTAGTTCTACAAAAATAACATGTCAAACTCAGAAATAAATTGATTTTCTCAATTAATGTTAATAACATTTTTAGAGTACACAGAATTCGAACAACTTTTAAGTCAATATTATGATACGGAAGATATGAATGAAGCCATAGTACCAGCCTTGTCAGAAACTGCACTTAATAACTGGACAAAATATTGTAAAAAAAGCCCAAAAATAATCAACCTATTACAAGACTTTTTTAATTTTTTTTTTGTGAGCAGATCCGTCAGGTTGATTTTACTTTTGTTCGTACCCGACCCGGGTGATTTAAAAAAGCACTACAACCTTATATACTTAACCCGCCAATGTTGACGTGAATAACGGCCCATATGAACAACATTGAAACCCGGACTCACAGATAGGTGGGTCACGAATGGCGGGTTAATCACAATTGTGTCTTCTTGTAACTTTTATGTGTTAAAAATTATTTAACTGATTTTATGCTTGCACAGCAAAAAAACAGAAATTGGGAATTTACATAAATATAAGTTTCAGAAGGTATGCTAAAATATTTATTTGAAAGCTATATTTGAAGCACACATTTTCTGAGACTAAGAAGCCCTTTATCAATCTCATCAAAGCTTGTTAAACGCAAAATCCAAAACATGGAAGTAATTAAGTACATATGTACGCACACACAATGCTCAAAAAGAGATTTCTGGCATAATGAAAAGTGCCAGTATAAGCTTAAAACTAATAAAAAATTGTACGATTATGGTTTTAAAATAAGATACCATCGCAAATAAAACATCCCTTAACGCTAAAAACTCACCACAATCACAAGTCTTTACATCAACATCAGTATCCGAATCAGAATCTGTCTCATATCCCAATGCATCGGTTAATCCATATGTTATTCCAAAAATTGTGTCAAATAAAAATCTTCCTGATCTATTTGATTCTGGTGTTTGTGGATCATGATCCAATCCAGTGGTTCCATTGAATGCCGATATCACAGATATTTCACATATAACTATGAAAACAATTATTAAACAACACAAGTTTACACTACAATAAACAGTTCTCATCATCTTTTTTCGATGTGTTTTAATAAAATCTTTATTTCGCTTCCAGCTTCAAACAAACAACAAAAATTATTTTACGAAAAAAATCATTTGGAAATACCTCCAGGTAATTATGACCACCAAATTTGACATTCACATTGAATCGATGCATTACACATGACACATTAACTTGCACATGTATATTTATTTTGTTTTGTTGTTGATATATATTACAAAACAATCTAACTGACAGTCATTACAAAATAGACAGACCACAGTTTTTTTTTTTTTTTAATTTCAATCAAACACCGAAGAAAAAGCCATTTATTGAAGACAAATAAATCGAATGGGCGTAAAAAGACACCGAAAAAATGAAAAATAGAACAACAACAATTTTTACGCATGCACACTTTGTCCGAGTGTTTCAGTAGTTTCCACCGAACTGGGAGCACTTGACCAACGAAACGATACCGTTAGCGTTAAACTTTAACTTGATTGCAAGACTGACGACGACGATGACGATGATTAAGGAGAATTTGTGGTTCCGCTTATGATTATGGAGTATGTTTTTGCTGGTTTATCACTAAACCGCACCGAAGTCAGTGCGCAATATTTAATTTCACTTTCGTTAACACCACCGGTAAGCAACAACCTGATTCGTCAGCTTTGACAATGTTAAAATTGTATGAGAGCTGCAGCAGCGCAGTAAGATTTCATGTCCATAACAACCGCAACCTGTTAATGTTGAGTAATCTCTCAGTGCACAAATTCACTTTTCACTTTTCAATTTGTTTGCAACAGCAACACTTTTGTTTTACTTTATTGCAGCTTAGTTTACTTTTTGTTGCAGTTTATGGTTCATTCAACTGATTTAATAATGAAACGATTTAAATTTGCACAAAAAAATTCAGTCTGCAGCAGAGTAGTACCATACACGCATTTCTAAAACAAAAGAGCTGAGCAGCGAACTTGATTTTGTCTTAAACTCCAATTCGATGGTTTTGGTTCCATTTTGGTAACGAAATTCCAGCTAAAATCACAACATAAACAATTTCTCTTTCTCCCTTGAGCCGTATATATGCAAATATGACCGAATTTAAGCTAAATATTTTCACTTTTATTTAATGACTCAATGAAAGTAGCGCAATACAGGAAGATTTAAGGTTTTGTTTTGAATTAAATTTATTGTTTCAAAGATGTACCTACAATGAGGTTAGAGATAAAATAAAGTTAAAAGAGCGATATGACATATAAGACCTTGACCAAGGTCTAAACCGAATAAGCCAAGATAATGCTTTTAACTGATGAGTTTGGAGTCGGGCTCCAAAGCCAGCTGTTAAAAGAAAATCTTACGAAGTCAGCAGTCTCGTAACCCATCAACCAACCAAACAAATCTAAAGCTTATAATTTGAAAAGGAGTGGGATTGACAAAATAAATTTGAGTGCCTTGGGAGCTAGCCATACCTTTGGCAAATTTTTTGGAACACGAGTTATATTTTTGCTGTTTATTTTTTGTGTCAAGAATTTCTTTTTGAATATTTGATCAAATGCTTAGCAAAATGACAAAATTGATATATGTTTGTTTGACTTGAAAAGAATAGAAATCATGTTAATATTGGTGGAATTATATTACGAGATATCAGACTCCCTTTTTGTGTGACTGTCGGTTTTTTTAATTTCCACTTCTTTTCCTACGCATTTAAGAAAAAAAAAATCGTTAATAATTGTATATAAATGAATACCAGAAAAAAAAAACTTTCGCTTACTTATGCATGAACATATGGAGACCTTGTCGGGGAGTGAGTGAAAGTATATTTTTGTTGTCTCCAAAACCCAACCATCATGGTACCACTTGGGAGAAGAAGATTGAAATATCACATCACATCGCATCACATATGTATTCAAGCCGCAGCAGTTAAAAGAAGTTTACTGTTGTTGTGTAGTTGATAACGTTACA
Organism: Platycheirus albimanus; assembly: GCA_916050605.2. NCBI lineage: Eukaryota > Metazoa > Arthropoda > Insecta > Diptera > Syrphidae > Platycheirus > Platycheirus albimanus. Next base: position 79,896,401 of record OU696696.1, read on the forward strand.
GTTGTATTATTTTCGTCTTCGTTAGTACTATGGTGGGGAATATACGTACATTTGGGCGAAAAATGTTTACATTACGGTTTATGATGTGTTTTCCGGTGATTAAGTAAACACGAGTATGCGCTGTTACACAAGCTTGAGAAGGGTGGAAGTTGGTTTTCTTGAGGTTAATGAGTGGACAAATACGTGTGAGGTCTATAAATTGTATGAGTTTTTTTAGTGTGGCTTTGACATAGAGAAAAGAAGGAGGAATAATAAAAACATGGTTGTTGATAATAAAATGTCAGTGTCTCTTCTTTTTTACCGGATCAAGAGTTTTATGGTACTAACAACAAGTTATTTATTCAGTAGGGATTGGCAGTGGTTATACGTTTAAACTGTGACGAGCTAAACGGTTACAAAAATACATTTTCGTATTGATTACTTTCAGCAAATAAGTGGCTACTGTGTCGGGTTATAACACCACGCCGCTGGAAGTCAGCTTCCACCTTACTTCACAGAAATTTTTCCAGAAAAAGTATTGATTTATAAAAGATCATCTTATTGTGTTATATTCACATTTTGAATCAATTCGTCTATTTTATTCTACACTACACACTAGAATGAATCATATTAAATGTTTTTAGTTGGAGAAACCAGGTTATTAAGTTAGTGTATATATTTAAATTGTATTTTTATAATTTAAGACCTCAAGACCAGGAATAAAATATGGGATACGTGATAACACATGTTAGGACGCGGACTCGTCGCGTAGTGGAGAATTTAATTGGAAGCGAATTCGTATCGGTTTTCTGCGCTTAAAACCCGCACCAAAAACTACGTTCAAAAAAAGTATTCTTGTATGCTAATAGGCTCCTATACACAAGAAGGTAAAGAACAAATTGAGATCCTCAACACGATGTCAAAATCATAGTTCGCTGAATATACTGTTCATTTCATTGACACATATGTATATACATTACCGAATATTATGCGAAGAATACTTCTATCAAATTTTATGCTTCTGCCACAAATAGGATGAATAGGACAATAAAAAGTTCTTTAACTTAGTCTTCTTGATCCTTTAAGATATATCTTCTATTTAATTGAAGATAGAACCCAATAAGACAAATTCATTATTTTTTACTTCAAAACAAAACTATATCTTTCCATGTTGACGGTTTGCCCAAGCTAAAGTTAGATCATCCATATAAAGGGTGGTCCAAACATAACGCACGATGTTAATTGTAAGTCACAGCTTTATTTGACTTTGTTTCAGTCTTTAACAAATTCAACCATGGAGAGGTACACAATTGAGCAGTGCTTTAAGATTGTTCAAGCGTTTTATGAAAATGGGCGTTTAAATCAAAACTTATTTCGTGAACTTCGCGATTTTTTTGGTCAGTATAATCGTGAGAATTGTTCGCAAATTTCAGGTTAAGGTGAATTGTGTTTGCTATTGAGAGATGATAACGGTATTTTTGAAGCCAGGAATTGAGGATATGGGGATATGTGGATCCACCAGGACGGCGCCACTTGTTCCACAGCCAACAAAACAATATCAATTCGCCACCATCAGTTTTGTGATTTGACACCGTTAGACTTCTTTCTTTGGGAATATTTCAAAGAAAAAGTGTAAGTCAATAAGCCAAGAACAATAATTCAAGAGCTTAAGGGTGAGATTATTCAGCATATTTAGAACATTGAACCTTAATTATGTCTCAGCATCATTGAAATGGATCATGGTGTTGCGGTAAATTTTACCACAACAAGTTCCACTGGCCTATTCGTTTCCTTTTTTTTCCATTTTTCACCCCTCCTTCTCGTTGGTTCTCCAAAATGCTGGCAGAGTAGAGAGTGCGCTTGGCCATCAGCAGGAAGCCCGCTCCAAAAGCATTTTGGAAAGACAACACAAGCAGGTCTCAATACAAATGTTGTGAAAGAAGACAATCACAACTTTCTAACGTGCGACAGTTGGTCCACGAGATGACCGAACATAAATGTGCGACAGGCCGTCCACAAATCCGTCCTAGATGAAGCTGTTGAGTTCAAAGTCCAGCCAACGTTTGAAATGGCCGAGAGCCCAACCTAGCGTGTCTTCAACACAAAGAAAAGAAAAATGACTTGCATCTATTTCCCTTAAATTCAATCTGCACGAAGACCTACAATATTTTAATCTTTAAGATGTAAAGAAAAAACAATCGGGTTAGCCTTCGGATCTTTTCTCGCAAGGCGAGTGGGAAAGGACAGAGAATTTACTTGCTCGAAGGATTTTCCTCCATACTGTAGTCTGGGCATGGGACGGGGACCTTGTCGAGTTTATAAATGATTTTTCGCTTTTTCTCTTAAAAAGTTGGGATTGCCAAGAATGGGTCTGAACTCGTCCATTGAGCTACTCTTGTTGCAAATATCACCATTAGCCAGGGATATTTTGCATAATTCGAATGCGTGGCTTGGGTTCAACAACGGTACACACTCTCACCAATGATACGAAGTGTTGAAGCTCGCCCGTGACAGAACACCACCACAGACATTGGCTAAAAAGAGAAGAACATATTTTGGATATGGCTAAATGGACGAGAAAAGTCAGCCATTTTGGACTTTTGGGTCACTTTTTGGTTTTCGACTAAAAGGCTGAGACAGAAAAAAATTTAAGAGTTAGCGAAAAATCATTTTTCGAGTTGATTACGTTTATTCTGAGTTTATAATAAATCTTAACGTAGAGATTTTGGCAGATAAGGCCAACGAGTTTATTTTGAGTGATTAGTTTGTTTGTGAGGAAGATCTTTCGGGAGGAAATAATCAGGCTCTGGAGGAAGGATCCTTATAGGCAGATAAGTACCCTTTTTTTCATTCTTTTCGTTTTGTCCCAGGACAGTAGTTTGCGTGTTTTGATAGTTGTGTTATTCTGGCCAAAAGTGGCAGAAACTTGTTTATTGTGGAGTCTTCGTGCATCCGTTGTCTATCCCGAGATTGCGGGACTCGCGACCCAATTTTTACTTTCATTAACTTTCATAATCAACCCCGTCATTTTTCTCTCCTTTGTGTCTTTTGTGACACTAAATAAAACTATTAATTGTACCTACCAATTTTGTTCATTTCCATAATATAACTATTTTATCTTTTGATTTGGCCTTCCGCCATCTCTTCCAAACCATTCATTGTAAATTTTTGTTTACGAAAAAATTTAGGGTTTTTTACCTATACTGAAAGGTTTCCCTAATAAATCATTTGAATTTCCTATTTGGAAAAATAACTCGTTCTTTTTATTCCATTGGAATTCTTCTTTTCAGTTTTATGACGGTTTGGTAATTCCTGAGAAAATTACCTGGCGCCTAACATAATTTCTAGTACACCCTGTACGAAGAATTGATCTTGATTCGTCTTCCGTTTATTTTTTTTTCCAGAAATTCTAAATTTTATTGATACGATCAATAAAATAATTATTCATCGATCAAACCCACCCCCTTCTGAGCGAACCGGCAAGCCACCTATCGAACGGTGCTAATCTCGATTTACAGACCTACTTGTGCGAACGGAACTAAATTTGACATTTCTTTTTTTATCAATCATCTTCATTGTTCATTCAACGAAAATACTCATCGCGGCACGACGGGTGTGTGCATTTGTTTTGTTTTGCGTTTAGTAAATAATTATTGTTTTCTTGGATTCGATAAATCCATAGTCCGCGGTTTTAAAGTACGTTTAGATTATCCATCATAAAGTTAAATTTATTTGTTCGCGTTTTATATTCAATTGTTCATAAAAAGTAAATCGTGATAATGGGTTAGAGGAATGCCACCAAAGCCTTGGCGAGTTTTTAGCCGATACTTTTTTTCACACACAATTATTATCATAGATTTTTCTATCATAATACAAAAAAAAATAAGATAATTTACTGAAAACCTTCTGCCCGACATAAAATGCCCCTGTCTGCCAAGCCGTATGTAACTGCCTTCTCTAGACAGAAGGAGCTGGGTAATGCATACTTACTAACTTAGTTACTTATACTTTATGTGCGCAGACAATCAATTGTAAACCCAGCCTCAACCAACATACCCCTGTTTATGCACCCTTAGTTGATTGAGGTGGTCCCTCACTTGATCGCCCCACTTTTAATGGTTGATGGGGTCTACCAGTATTGCATTGGTCCTCAGGGTTGGAATTGAAGACTTTGCGGGCTGGCCGGTGTATTTGCTGCTTTCTGACCAGGTCAATGTCGCTGTATAATCCGTAAAGTTCATCATTGAATATTCTCCTCGATACATAACTGATATTAATTTATACAGGACTGAATATCACAGGAAGAACCTTTCTCTCAAAGCACCCTAGCCGTTTTTCATCCGATTGTATAAGTATATTCGGTAGATGCGATTTGAAAAATAAGCACTTTTAATATTTGAGATAGTTTCAACACTGGAGAACGCCAAATCGACGTTAATCAGAATGACTATTAACCATACTAACATTCAACGAGTACCCTGTACCTTTAGTTGCACATCAATAAAATATAGTTCATCTAGTATTTTATTTTTCCTGCCGTTTCTATTAAAAAAATAAATAGGATTACGAGTGGTTTCTTATATTTCATTTAAGCTACTTATTTTGAACATATAAATTAAAACTTTTAAAAATTTAAAGTTTTAAAAAGTTTTCTTAAAAAAAAGCAATTATTTGTGTAGGGAATTTTATTTTTAAGTAATCTTAAAAAAGTCTTCAAAACACTGACTCTAACAAAGCTAAATACAGAATGACTGACTGAAACTTAGAAGTACTGTGATGGACATTTTTAGATCTTTATTTTATGTATTAAAATTAAGGATATAGCTACATTTCTGTATTTTTACATAACTTAGCAATAACATGCTCCAGCAGTATTTTTGCGGATCCAAGAAACATAGTTTGATACCTTGGTATATACCCCAGGCCGTTTTGGACCTCCACAACCTATGCCCCAGGAAACAATACCTTGAAAAATAATATTGTTTATAAATATTTAAACAAAGTTAATCGAAGATGAAAAAATTACCAGCTTGAGTCAGCTTTGAATTACTAACCACATGCATTGGACCACCGCTGTCACCCTAAAAAATTATTTGCAGAAAAAATGACTATGTTTTCTTGTTTTGTTATTAAATAGAATAGTGAGTTACCTGGCACGAATCCTTTCCTCCTTGTTGCACCCCAGCACACATCATATTCGAAGTAACTTTCAAACCGTAGTTTTGACATTGCTTATTTGTTATGATTGGGATTGATACCTCTTGTATTTGTTGTGAAACTCTTCCGTTTTCCTTGAGGGCACCCCATCCCACAACGATTGCCTACAAGTGATTTTTTAGAAAAAAAAATTCTTATTTTTCAGAGCATTTAACCTCACATTCTGACCCGTAAAAGAACTAACTGCAGCTGGAAGACAAACTGGACGAATATTTTCATTAAATTCAATAGGTTGACTGAGTTTAAGCAAGGCAATATCGTTATCTAAAGTTCGGGGACTATATTTTGGATGCATGATGACTTCACTTATCTGGAACAATTGAAAAGCGATGTTAGACTCTGCTTCCACAATTATATACACCGATTCAGGCTTACCTTGCGTATAATATTACCACCAGCAGGCGTATCAACTCGATTTTGTAAAAAGTGAACTTCATAATTTGATGCTTCAGAAGGATTAGAACAATGAGCAGCAGTCAGAACGAATTTATTGTTAATCAAAGAACCACCGCAGCGAAAACTTCCTCTCGAAAAGAACATAGCTGTCCAAGGATATTTGTTTATTTCAGAATCATGGCCACCGACTATTCGATTGTTGTTTGATATTCCACAAGCTATATTTTAAAAACAACACCGTATAATATTCAATTTTAATTGTGTCAAATAAACTGAACAAGCTTACAACATGATTGACATTCTTCAGCTTTGTTCACAATTCGTCGTAAAAGTGGACGAATGAGTGCTCCGTCAAAAGTGGAATTAGATGCCTTGAAGTTAGATATTGGTGTTAGCATTTTTGTATGACATATTCTTTTAGATGACTTACTTCCGTTGTTGGATTGTTCATATTCATGGAAATAAAATATAACACCAGTACCCATTGCAATACGATCATCATAAACACAAGAATATCTAGAACGGAATGAAACTGAAAGAGCAAATAAAAAGTGCTTGTTATATTATAAACTAATTTTTGGTTATTAAATGCAATTTATTAAATTAGTGCACCATTATTGCATGTCGTGTATTAAATAAAAAATACTGGATGTTGGCCACAGAAATGTATGATTTTGTCATTTTTATTAATTTTTTTTTTTTTAATACCAAACAGATGCAAAATGTGTCTAGGAATAGGTTCTATTTTCCGGAGTATTTGTACAAAAGCCAATGACGTAAGAGCTTACATAAGTTTCGTAGATAGTACAAGAAACAGCTAACCTACCAACTTGTGCGCGATTCAAGGAAGGGTGAGATTTGATGTGAAGTTACTAAAATATGTTTTATACATCCGAACTGGCCGATTTTCCATGACTCTAGCGCATAAATTAGGATAAGTTTGATAGATAGCATTTGTTACGGCCAGTGTGGTTTGTGGTTTGTTTGGATAGACCTGCGAAATAAGCAAACCCTACAAGAAAAAGTCTAATATTGAATTCGATGCAACCAAAAACCATATCACATATTGAATCTAGATCAATTTTTGCGAATATCGATTCAAAACCAGATTTACACACACTAACAAATTTGACAAATCTGAAATTGTTGTGGAATTCACTATAAATCAAAGGTCAAATCACACGATCTCATTGGCCAGTTCACATCACCTCTCAAATCGCTCGTGCAGAATGTCCAATGTAGCATTAGCTGTGTGGCACGAAGAAGCACCGTTCTGTTGAGACCAGATTTCGTTCGTGTCCATATTATCCAATTTAAACAAAAATCATCGACCTATAGCGTTCACCGTTGAAGGAGATGACAGATGAAGCTTCAACAAGATGGCCGCTATTAACTGTCTAAGTTCGGAAGTCTCTTATTGGAAAACTCTTAAGAAACATATTTTTACTATAATACTCAAATAATGACCCGGTAAAATTACGTTTCTAAAAGAAAGGGATAATTCTAAGAGAAGTAAAATGAGCTGATATTTTGATTGCAGTTTCAGTCTAATCCTTCAGAAACGATTTCCAAATATACGTTATAAGAAAACAACACAAAGTTTTATTAATCGTAAAAATAAATGTGAAGTTTTCTTAAGTTAGCACAAAAAGTGAAATGAACGAATTCAGTGAAATTAATGTTCGGTAGTGTTGCTGTTGCCAGCATAGAAAGAAAACACAAAACAGGGACCAACCGTAGAGTGGTTTCATCTTTTTTGCGCCAAAAGGTTAGAGTACTCATACACTACTTATTTTCTTTATGCGTTTGATTCCCAAAATATGAGCCTTGTTGTTTTAAGACTGAATTATGGAAAATTGATACTGTTTGATCATTGGCGGCAAGACTTTTAATATAAAATTATAAATTAAAAACCTTTCTCCGCAGAGGGTGTTAATTAACGGAATTCGAGCCAGTTGAATTTAATTTGTTTGGTGGAGTTAAGTCCACAGTAACTCTGTTGTCTCTTTAAAGTCACTTTTTTCAAGTATTTTAAGTTAAACAGCTTTAATTTTCTTTAAACATAAAAGAGGGATTTCAAATATAATATAATACCCGACTGGGTCGTACGAACTTGTGTGAAAAAATTAATCAAACCGTTTTTGAAAAAACCGAAAATTAAAAAAAAAAAAAACAAAACAAAAAAAATTGTAAGTCTAAAAAAAAAAAAAAATTTTTTTTATTTGTTCAACTTTAAGAGCTAGAATGCTAATTCCGAAAACTCCTCTGTAAGACGTCATAATAGATAATACTATGTACCAAGTTTGAAGCAAATCGGTTCAGACGTTTAGGCTGTAGGTAACTATACGGACAGACATACATACGGACAGACAGGCAGAATTGTCGGAACTTTAAGAGCTAGAATGCTAATGCCATGAACTTCTCTGTAAGACGTCATAATAATACTATGTACCAAGTTTGAAGCAAATTGGTCCAGCCGTTTAGGCTGTAGGTAACTATACAGACATACGGACAGACAGACAGACAGGCAGAATTGTCGCACCCACTTTTTTAGGCTTCTCCATCATTGTAATGTCATATTTGATTGTTCAGAAAAGAATTATAGTACCTATAATCGCAAGTAAAATAAAATGCACGGTTGGGTCGCCCGAACTTGCTTTTATGAATTGCTTAGTGGCTGCATATATAGATATTAAAAAAAAAAATTAAAATAATTTCGAAAATTCTTTTATTTTTTAAATTAGTTTAAGAGTTTTCTCGGAAAAACTAAGTATGCAATAAAATTTCAAAGTTATATGTCAATCGAGGGAAAACAAAATATTGAAAATCGTTCAACCAGTTTTTTTTAAAAAAGGTTATTTTTGAAAAACTTTTCCAAAAAATATTTTGAAATTTATTTGAGTATGTAAATATTTGGCAGTACGTAGTTTACATCTGAAAAAATAATGTTAAAAAAAATCAATATACCCGTTTCCAACATATTTCGAAAACCAAAATTTTTTTTTGGAAAACTTATTAAAAATCCAAAAAAAAGTATTTGAAAATTTTGAAATGCCATGTTTATAAAATTATGAATCACTGTCTGTGCCTAAAATTTTATTGAAATCGGATGTACGGTTTACGAAAAAATTTGATTTTAAAATATGTACTGGTTCTATAAGAGGTACCGTTATAAGACAAATTTTGAAAAATATTTTCTAACCAAAATATAGATTGTCTTAAAAAATAGCATTCTGAAAGTTTTATCAAAATCGTTAGAGCCGTTTTTGAGAAAATCAATTTTTTTCTTTACGATTGTATGGCAGGTGCCATTATTTTTGGGTCTAGAGCAAAAATAAAAAAATTATTCCGAGGGACGGCCAAATAAATCCTAAATACCGAATTTGAAGCAAATCGGCCCATCCGTTCAGGCTCTAGAGGCGCGAACAGACATACAGATACAGACAAACAGATAGACAGACGGACGGAATTCCCAGACCCACTTTTTTCGTCTTTGCCATCATCGTAATGTCATGTGTGATTGTTATCTCAAAATTTTTTTTCTGCACGAATCCATAAATTGCCTTATAGTACCTATAATCGTAAAAATTGTATAAAGTATTAAGTCTGTAAGTATAAGAATTAATTGCTGATGGACCATTATGTCGACCATAAAATGGACGGAGCTTGCGGTAAACTTAGCGAACTGAACCATTATTTTCGAAATAAATTTACACGATTTGCAAGCGTTGTTCTTTTGTCAACCTGTTCATGATGAAATGGCAGACCAAACTGAACATAAATGACATTAGAGTTGCTCGATTTGAGCACAAAATGTCAGTTTTATCCCTATTCAAAAAACCAACCTCTAAAAATAACCTCCCTTATATGATAAAGAATTCAAAACACTTTCCCAAAAGAAAACATAGTTAGTTTATTGCGTCATTCAAACGACTGCAATAAATACGAACGACGAAGGTGCTTAAAGTTCGTTAAACTCGCCTTTTATAAACAAAAAGTTTATATTTTGCAACAAACGTTCATTTATGAGTATTTTGAGTAAATAAAATAAAATGAAGGTTACGGGTTGACATTTAGTTTGTGACAATACATGACCGTGTATCTATCGGTCATAGAAGAGTTTTTGAACTCAACGGATGTGGGAACTCCCAGTTTCAAATCCTTATCAGGAAATTACACCGCGGAACACCCAATTTCACGTCACCGAAGAACAAGTATAAGCTTTGAAAATGCCAATGCTCCTTAAGTAGTGGTAATGGGAATGCGAATGTTATCGACCCAAACCGGGCCAAGTGCAGATCGATGATTATTTTTTGGCGTCGTTCGCATTTAGATGCGAAATTATATATTTTTAACATTTTGTTGTTGTTATTTTGGACTCAGATGAATAAGCCATACAGGGTTATAGTCTAGGTTAACCAAATGGCATCGGCTTCCAGCTTTTGTCACTCACTCACAAAAAAAAAAAAAAACAAAACACATCAGCATGAGTGTCGTAAGGTTGTCTCACAATAATAGACTTTAATGAACAAATGTACGTGTTGCAGTATTGTTGGGATGTAAATGTATTATCATCTGATGGAATAATTTTTGGGGAGCCCCTATTATAGAGGGCTTTGCTTATAAAGCGTGTGTGTATCAATATGCGTCTAAGGCAAATGCTCTGTTTTCATTGTCATGGCTATTTCCAAAATGTGTTTTATGTTATTTGATGATTTTATGTAAATCATCGTAAACGCTTCCGAAGTTTGTATCTGAAAAGGAATATTTTACAACCTTGTGCACCTTACACGGAAGCTTAAGTCTGTGTTTGCCCCAATTATTTCCAAATTTGTAATGATCATTTGATGTTTGTTTACTAATTTTATATGGAAAGGTATTTCAATATTTAATGAAACTGTTTCTTCGGTGCATTTACGGTGCTTTCAGTCTAAATTTTTCCATAAATTAAAATTAATTGGTTGATTGAATTGAATTGTGATTGTGTAAATATAAATATTTGTTCAAAAGCTCTATCTGGGGGCTTACCCTACAAACTACAAAAGATTTGTCGGATATGATTTTTTTTTTCAATTTGACAAATAAACTTTCCAGCTCGTAAAGTATTTAACGCTATATCAGAAGGAGTCGAAAGCTAAGGTAGAGCTAAGAACGACCTATCAAAGGGAGGTTTCCAACTGATTGCTTGGAGTACAAATTTGACACGGTAGGCTAGAGATTAAGCCAGCCGGTTGGGGTCAGGATATTTTCGAAAAGCAAAGTAAATTTGAAGAGAAATGTTGACAACAGTCAGTAGATAGTTGTAGGTCAGTAGTCCTAATCCCTAAAATTGTTAAATAATTGTTAAATTGTTGTTTTAGCTCAGGTTTAATCAATAAAAACCGTTGGGTCAGGATATTTTCGTACGTATCAGGATAGATGAGTGAGATGCCAACTTTTGTTCGATCAGAATTGAAATTGAAGCTCTGATTTTCTCAATACAAAAATTGAGGGTAAAAGGTGAATGCACTCATCCAATAATTTTTACTATAAATCAACTAGTTGCATTAGAATTGCAAAAAATACAACTTTTTCCGGTATATAAAATTCAAGTTGGAAGCTATATTTGGAAAAAATTTTAAAATTTTATTTACTTGAGCGAAGTTTTGAAATGTGCTGAATAATGTTTCCGAGACAACTGAAGAATTTGATTTGAATTGGCGGCAGAGTAACGGATGCGATAAGAGAGTGCAAAAGGAGAGAGTTGTCTGCCCAATTAAATATAGGATTGATAACGTTTTTTATTTTGTAGTTTCAAAGCTGTAATTTAATTTATTTTCCCTTGATCTCAAATCGGGACTTGGATTTAATGGTTCATCTTTACTTTTCGTTCCATAATTATTTTAATCTCTGCAAAATATTTCTGAAAGGATAAAAACTTCCTTAACGACGTTGTGATTTGAAACGCAAAAGCGACACAAAAAAGAGACAAACCTATGCAAGTTCAGAAGATTTCGTCTCGCCTTGTTCTCTGGCAGACTTATTTTTTGTGGAAATATAAACTTTTTGTTTTGATTACAAAACTCACTCGAGGACGCCTTTGATTGAGCTATAGAACTGCGTGTGTTACCTGTGACCAGGCACGTCACTTTGAACGACGAATCCTACTTTCTCCTCACCAATATTCTCGCATATCTGGACTGGTCCTCGGTTTTCCAGTTTTAAAATTTTCGAGTGGCGCACTCAATTCTTCGACCACAATATTCGTCTGGTGTAGACTTTTATCTTCCTATGCAAGAAGCTTCCGCAAACCATTGTTGATGAACTCTAGAGAACGATAGTTTCTTTATCTGTATCTTTAGAATACTATCAAATGTTGGAAACACTCTTTCCTTTCAATGTATTCCTTGTAGTGCTATATTGTAACGAAGTTACACATTTTCTCCCACTGTCACGACGACTTCCTACATCCTACAACAACCAACAAATGGATTTAGGCATCAAGTGACGCAATAACCACCGGCGCTGATCGTCACGATAATTTCCAACAATGATCTATGGGTATAGAATACCCATCATGTGACGCAATACTCACCACCGCATTCTACTGAGGCATTTCCGACTACTCCTCCACCCGCACCGCTGATTTGGACTGCCATCCACCAAGTAAATACTTATATCAGAGTTATAGGCATAATAGTCCAATAGAGCAAATATGAAGAATAGTGTGCAAGTATTTTTAACTTTTAACTTTTTAATTCACAGTCTCTCCTTTAAGTAATATTCCATAAGTAGAAGTGCAATTTGTATGGAAAATCAGACTCGACCTCACAGCCATTGGAAGAGCATTATGTTGCAAATAGAGTACCGGGAATAGAGATCTCAACCGAAGGTACGCTGTGGGGAAAAGCAGCAGAAGCCTTACCAAGTTTTTGTAGTAAAGTTTTTTGTCAGCTGTGGAAAGCATTGCTGTTGGTCGCAGTGGGTCGCTGACCGGCATTACTGCTGGAACACAATAGAAAAACGCAGCCGGAACCGCAGCCGCAACCGTACCGCATGCCGTACGTACCTAATTAGAAGTGCCCACAATGGAGTCGTACGTACTCCACGTTTTTTTACAATTTCCACTGAGAAACATACATATATATGAATATAAAAGATGATAAAACATATATCGCATCATGTATAGTCTTTTCAATAAATTTTTAATTACCTGACCTAATTTCTAAAAGGATTTTATGAGCACGTTGCTCTTTTTTTTTTTTTTTGTATGAAATGTCAAAAATACGCACGTATTTATTAAAAGTTGGCCAACTCGTCCGTCGCGGTTTGCGGCTGCGGTTGCGGATCCGTCTCGTTGTGTTCACAACATTGAATTCGTGTGTATTCAATATTTTGACATGCGATACGGCTGCTGCTGCGGTTCCGGCTCCGGCTCCATTGTGTTCCAGCAGTTAGGCCAACCCATTTGTTGTCGTGGAGCTCTTCCTTTTTAGAGGAATCTCTGCAGAAAACCGTTTATTGTCGTGGCTCGTGGGGTTGCTGCTCTTGTAAGCTTTCCCATTCCCATAGACCAAGTTTGGAACAACCCGTTCTTTGCCGTGACTACACCTTTTCTTAGGGTACCATAGACAGCTTTCCACTTCGCTGTTGGTCGCAGTCGATCGCTGACCGGAATTAGGCCAACCAGTTTATTGTCGTGGAGTTCTTCTTTTTAGAGGAATCTCTGTGCGTCTGTGGACCTAGTTCTAAGAAACCGTTAATAAACATCAGTTCTTCAAACTCCACAGACCTAGCATTTAAAGCATTATAAGAATTGGATTGCTGGATTTTATTTTAAGCCTATCATTAAGTATACGAAATAGTCTGTCAGAAATATTTTTGGTTAAAAAAAAATAGTGTTTATTTCGGAGTTCGACACTCTTCAACCCTGACTTTTCGCTTTCTTTTGGGAACACCCTGAACTTCAACGAGCTAACCTCAGCCTAGTACAAAGAAGCATCAAAATATATATATGGAGAAAGTACACTATGTTAAAATAAAAGCTTTAAATCATATGAAAAACTACATATGAGAATAGAAGATTTTGATTTGTAATACTGCACTGTTTACCACTTTTTTTTCAAATAAAGTGCTTCATATGATAAAACTTATGCACAACGCTATGTTAACGAAGCTTCATACTAATTTTTAACCACGCCAGAATAGTGCAGCGTATTAAAAAATTCCATACGGCTCAATTGAACCTTCCTCAAGCGGGTTAAAACTAGTTTATAATTTATTGCATCAGACAGAATAAAATTTACAAGAAAAATAGTAAATAAACCACACCTACTGTCCCGTTTCTACAAACTGTTCCAATTACATATCATTAATAATTGTGACCTACTCATTTGATGGAACCACCAAATGAACACACAAAACCATATTGTTAATGCAATTTGTCATATTAAAATGCATCCCAATTAAAATTATTGAAATAAAAATAAAAACTGACATGCAAAACTATGTCACAGTCGATATGATTATGATGGCTTGCCATGCGTGGACTACACAGTGCACACTGCGCAGCACCCAGACAGCTCAGCTGTGAGAAATCTTGACATGTTATTTCTGAACTTTACCAACCAATAAATTCATGAAATTTTAAATATTTTTGTAAATTATTACCAAAACTCCATGTGCGAGTATGCAAATTATCAACACAAAATCTATTTTGGTCTAATTGGCTTATACTTCCTGAAGCCTGATTTGAACGGTCTTAATCGCTTACGGGAAATGGAATATACTTAAAATCAAAATATACATTTTTTTTCTCAAAAATTTGGTTTTGGGTGATAAATTACAATTAGGATTGATATTTTTGGCGAACTGCTAGTGTTTTTGTTGAATTTTTTTGTTCAAGCTAAAGTAAAGAAGTAAAGGTGTTGGCTGATAAGAAAATATTAATGGAAAATTTTACGAGAGCGCATGGAATTTTGAATGTCACACAGAATTGCATTGAGTGTGGTAACATTTGCATAAAAATTGCATCATTCACGTGTATTCAGAACATTGATAGTGGTATAGCCATCAAATTGGCAGAAGTCAGTGTTGGCGGGAGTTAAGCTTAAAATGATTAATAGGTTTTCGGCGGTTTTTGCGACGCATTTTTTGGAGGTTAAATGAAATTCCAAAAAGGATTACGATTGCAAGATGATTCACTAATATATTATGCTGATTAAAGAAAATAAGATGTTAAACCTTTAAGAAGGACAATGTCTTTGATCCCTGAACAGTGAACGAACAGCATATACAAATGTTATTTTTCGAGGGCTAATACTATCAGGCAGTTTCTGATCAGTCAAATACACGATTGATATGATGAATAATTAAGCTTGATATGTTGTACTCGGACGATTGCTGACACATTTAATTAAAAATTTTTGGTTTTCGGAAGGTATATTTGAATATAAAAAAGAGGATCCAAAGACTTTCAGTGAGAAACCAGGACTTTTGCAACAGTGACATACATTCAAGACATTTTCCTCAGTGATATTTTCAGAAACTCAGAGCAAAGGATGTTGCCTGAAGATCCACCTCAAAAAAGACCTGCGTAAAAGCAAGCTTTACGCAGGCTGGCCGAGTAAAGAAAAAAACGTTTACAACCCCCCGAAAATAGGAAACGGACAAAGCGTAAAACACCAGCAAACCAAGACTGTCCATCGGGATCATGTAGTTATCTCGAATGCAAAAAATCTCGAAAAAACAAATTTTTAATTTAGAATGAAAGAATCTCGAATGCACACAAATCTCGAATGAACAAAAATCTCGAAAGACCATATCTCGAAAAAATCTCGAAAAAAATACTTAATTCGTCGGTAATAGCGTTCAGTAAAACGCGTCAGTAAAAATTGAAAAAAAATGAATTAGGAATTTTTTTTTACTGATGGTCATTTATAGCGATCAGTAAAATTATGTCTGTAACAAAATGGTAATACCAACACAAACACATCCTGTCTTTTTCTTCTTCTTTCTGTTCGCAAATGTATCAGTAATTTTTTTCCGGATGAATATAACAAATTTTTTCCGGATGAACAAAGCAGTAAGAAATAAGAATTAATTATTGTTTCATTTTGAGTGACATGACAATCAGCTGATATGTAAAATGAGTTTTCGTCAGTAAAATCTAATTTTTAGTTTTCCACATAAAATACATTTCCGATTTAATATTTTTTTTTAAATTAATTTATGTTATTCGTCACCGATTGGTATATATTTTTTGTTTCTACTGATGCGTTTTACTGATCGCTAATCGCTATAACTGACGACAAATTCGAGATTTTGTTTATATATTTAAAGAGTTTAAAGGGTTAACCACGATATCTAGAAAAAAATAACTTATTTCTTACGCAGTTTTACGAGTGGTTACTAGATCCCTCGAAATCGATTAATAAATCCTTTATTTGTGACGATTCCATTTACTTTCATTTTATTTATTATTTTCATTCACATTGTGATAGCACACGATCCCAAGCAACCCTACATTCAGGTTGCTGTTCTAAAAGTTGCATTGTATTAGGTAGTGTTCTAGCCAGCCAATAGTTGGTGGTTTTGTTAAGGAGTGATAATGATTTAGGATTAAGATATTCATTTTTGAGACAGTGGTTATAATTCACGCGCCCGATTTTTGCATTCGAGATAATTTTTTTCTAGATTTTTGTAATTCGAGATTATGCTTTCTAGATTTTTTTTTTTTGAGAATTTTTCTATTCTAGAGTTTTGTTTTCGAGATTTTTACTTTCGAGATTTTCGCTTTCTGGATTATTGCTTTCTATATATGGTGTGGTAAGCTCCAATCTCGTTGATAAGATAGCAAGCTTCCAAGCTGACGTAACAGCTCTTCGATGGGATGGAACTGCTTTGAGAAAAACTTAAAACTGCAATTATTCCTTTCGGAAAATGCCAAATAGATGACAAGTTGCACTTACTTTGGAACACATTCGCAGTCAGAAGAAGACAGAAAGATGTAATATTGTGCTTTCTTGAGGAGCGAGATCGTTACAACTGTCCGCATAAATTTAAATCATTCACGCAAAAGATCTTATCTATAGCATTTTGCGTTACGGATCTAATCGTTCCACACTGGACGGAAAAGTCCAAATAAATCCATTATGAAAGACGTTGGAAAAGGATATTTTCAACACCAGCAGAATCCTGAGACAAGTGATTCTGTGATCCCAGTTTATATCTGGCAGCTGGCACTCTGATTCAAAAATAGACTCAATTTCTTGGGTATGCCGACAACATTAAGGGAATGATGCCAGCTGTTTCAGTTTAGAATAGAACTGGTCACATGCGAGGACAAAATATTTTTTTTTTTTCAGTCGCAGGATAAGCCAAGAGGTAAATATCCTTTTGAGGAAGTCATTATTGAATACGAAAAATTCCATAAATAATAATTAGTGCCGAAGTAAAGCACAGACTAACTTTTGCTACTAGCTGTTAATTGGGGCTGAACAATAATTCTGTAACAAAGCTCTTTTGAGGAGCATCTAGTAAACTTCAGACCACTCGACATAGACATAGAGTGAGAGGTGCTGACTACAAAGAAGGCATTCAAATCCCATATCCCGGGAAGTGCAAACCCAACCGTAAGATATTAGTGAAACTGGTGCGTGAAAATAGACAGTGCATGAATGCGAAATTTCTTCTCAATAACTCACAGCTCGATGACAGAACGTAGTGAAAAGATCAGAATAGAGAGTTGGTTGTTTAATTCTTACGAAATTGATATAAATGGAACTGCTGTTTCACACGAACTTTATTAAGTGTCTCACTAATTATTTTGAAAGATTGAAATTTTAACTCTAAATGTTAATCCATCGAGTTTTTGTGAACAAAACAATTTCATTTTTGACTACTTACTATTTTGAATTTTTAAAATAGTTGGGTCAGTTTTTTGTTTATTAAATTGTTTTTAGATAACTTTTGTTAAATTTTCCTAAAATGCATTCAAACCAAACTATTTCGAAAATGGTTACAGCCTATTTCAAAGAAAATACGCCTTTGCTTACATAGTGTACCTATAACAAAACATAATGTTTATTATGAGGAATGGGTCATATTGTTCCTAATTTTTTACACAGAAGGAAAGAAAAGGATATAGACGTAAAGTTATTTGTAATTTCTGTAAAGATCAATTTCTCATAGAAAAGCAAAATAACATCAATGTTACTAGCCGAAGAGTTCAGTAACATTCCTGTTTTGTTAGTTGACAGAAGAGACCCTTCAAATTACATTATGCTCAAGAGTACCAACGCATTATGCAGTTGTTAAAACAGTAATTATTAAAAAAAATATGTATCTTTGACAGAAAACTATAATGTAAAACTAGTGCTTCAAACTTGCACAAGATGCTTACAAAAAGATACTCAACACTAAAATTCAATGAATCAATTTGTGGTTATGAAGAGTGCAACAAAACACTCTCCTTTTTCTACCCAAAAATATCCTCTTATAATATATAATTTTGCAACACCTTAAAACTGCGTTGCACCGTTGCATAATATCCCGAAACGCAATTAAATAAATGAAACACGCGATGAAATAAAATGACACAATTTCCGGATAATCAAAACAACCTTAATCCACGTGTGAACAATAATGCTGGTTGGTATTTCCACTGATATTTTTTTTTCTCTGGGTGTCTCTCACTACACCGGACTGATGTAATACCCTCTTTCAATTGGGTCCAGAGATCATCTTCAGCTCCATACCATCATATAACATTATGGAATCAATTAAAAAAGGCTTAGTATTTCAATAAAATAAAATAAAAATACTTATCTTAACACTTTCACTTGAATGCATTAACGAAAACACACTTTGAATAAAAAAACAAAAAAATCTGCACTCCTTGATAATATACCCCTTGACCCAGATTCCCGCACTGCAATCCATGCAGAACTAAAACATTTTTTGTCAAGTTTCTTCATCCATGGCCACAATGGAAATGATGGAAGAAATATTTGTGTCAAAGTCGAGTGGAAAATTGCATTTCCCTAAAACAACTTGCAACCCTCAATGATGGACAAACCAAACACACACCAAACCAATTAAACCATCATAACACTGAATTCACAATACTAGCAG
Source organism: Platycheirus albimanus (assembly GCA_916050605.2). Lineage (NCBI taxonomy): Eukaryota > Metazoa > Arthropoda > Insecta > Diptera > Syrphidae > Platycheirus > Platycheirus albimanus. Next base: position 79,915,106 of record OU696696.1, read on the forward strand.
GTGTCCTTCAGATGGCAATTTTATTTGTTTTGGTTACAATAATTTTGACCGGCTGACAATTAACTACAAACTACACCTACTCCGCCTACCCCAACAATTTATGTGTTATATTCATCATCATCTGCGTTCCTAAAAAGCTCGGCCAAAAAACACTTTGACACTTCACAAAAACAAAACAATAAACAACAAAAAAAAAAAAATAAACAATACCATGAGGGAGTAAGGTGACACACAATAATCATTGTATCTATAAAAGTATCTCAACACTGCGAGAAGTCTATAGAATAAACAATACAAAGTTCATCGTTTATAGTGGGCTTATCTAGCTGAGGCGGCGCGCGCGGCACGGTGAGGTGCGGCAGCGTGAAATATAAAGCGACTCCAAAAAGCCAAGGACACGTCTCTAACACTATCTCACAGATACGCGCTTTTTTGAACTTCTATCTCTCACACTCCCTCAAAATTAAATGCAGCGTAGGTAAGTTGTTCCGAGCAAGCGCGACAGAAATACACACGGCATCCACGAGATACCATAATATTTATTGGCTTTTTTTTTTTATTTTGTTTGCTATTGTGTACGCGTGCATGTATGTGAAAATTGTATTGTATTTTAAATGTTTTAACCGCCAAATTTCGTCGAACATAAGTAGCAATTTTTAATTCATATAAAAGTCAATTCGATTTGTGATTTTCAACAGTGAGGATCTCATTGCACGCACGTTCTATAAATTTTAATGTATTTTTCGTGTCCCAAATAGAGATCCTTTAAGATCCTTAAAAACCATTAAAAATCCTTTCGAAAAACCATCACCTTTTGAAATTCATAGTTTTTGTTTCGGTTTAAATATTGTGTTAACGTATTTTTTTTTAAAACTATCTAACTATCATTTTGTAATACTTACTGTGAGAAAACAAACCGGTGAAATGCTTACCAAACCAATGATCACTCTTGTATTTCTAACCTTTGGTGTTATTTACGCGTTCGCGATTCCATCGTCGCGTCTGGTGAACCCTTGCAATTGTGGTACGTTATTTTGTTTTGTTTTGTTTTTTTTTTAAATAAACTATTCAAAAAATTTAAATATTTATCTTAAATGTTACTGTTTTAGTAATAGAGTATGCCATTCATCATTTGAATTTTGATAGTTTTGAATCGAAACTATGGCTATGGCGTGTGGTGTTTTACTGATGAAGACATTAAAAAGTAATTAAGTTTCCGAACTTGTTTAACATAAAAGTTCGTCAAGGTGAAGGTGTTTTTCGTTGACAAAAAAATGTAAACATTGTATAATGTATTGTGATTGTAGGTGACAAATGAACTTGTTGAAAATTCTCAAATTCAATTAGTCTGGTTTTTGAGTGTTTAATTGAATTCAATGGAGTCGACGTTTTGTTTATGTTTACGTAACGTTATTGCAATGCGTAATCGAACTACTTTATGAAACGAAACTGCACAGCAAAATTTTAGAACGAGATTTCGATCCAAGAGAGTGTCTTTTTATAAGTCAAATTCTTACTCAATATTGTTTTCGTAAGAAAAACTAGGCCCATGCGCTTCTCATGGTGAATATTAAGAAATTTTTGATATCGAAGATATGATTTGAACGATTCGTGCATTTTTGTACAGGGTGTGAAGAAAGTTATTTGGCTTTTATTTTCATTTTATTTATTTATTTATTTTAAAGAAACATATTTAACGAAAAAAGTCTTGGGAGATGATTTCATACTATTTATATCCTTCAAGCTCATACAACTTTTGTAAAAGAAGAACAATATTTCTTAGAAGTTCTCACAGCAGAATGCATAAAATGTGCCGAGTTTTTTTTTTACTTAAACCTTCGATTTTAGAAGGTTTAGAGGACAGGTTTTTAAAAGAGCCATTTTATGCCCTCTCGCCTTAATTTTAGCCCAATTTTGTATACATTTTAAGGACTTACTCACATTCAAAATACATCTTGAAACGATTTATTATAACTCAATTACAAAAATATTAAACAATTGTTACAAGCTAGCCTTAATTTGATAAGGCAATCAGAAAGAAACTCACTTTTTAGACACCCTGTATTTAAATAAAAACTTTATTTGGTAGAAGTATAAGCCTGTGAGAAAAGTTTGAATTTTTAAAGGTTCGCAATTTCTTACAAAAGAGTCACTGTAGAACATCAAAGGCCCGAAGCCCGACATAATAGCACACACGCAAAAAAGCAGTTCACGGCTCTAGGCCATATTTTGATTATTGTAAAATATTCCAAATGTGGATAGTAATAGGCATTGAGTGGAATAAAATGTTCTTCGCGATTCTCATTAAATTTATTAAGTCGCAGCTGATTTCCGAGTCAAAAAGGAAACCGAGAGATATTTATTTAACAAACGGTTGTGTTCAATTTTAGGTATAGAACTCATGGACCTAGTGAAGGAACCCATTTCAAACGCATCATTTATAACTTTTTTTTTGGGTTTCGTCAGTTCTCTAAGTTACCTTTAAAAATGTATATCTTTGACTTTCCGAGCAAGAGTATTCAAAGTTTGTTCTGACAGACGCAGACATTATCTTAAGAGAGCCAAGGTTATAGTGACTAAGACTCTCAACCAGTAATTTGTGTGCGTTGATACTCTGCAGCAATGGAATCATTGATTGAACTCAGAAGTAACAAAACTGCCAACCAGAAGGAAGTGCCACACTAAAAAAATCTCAGAATTCCTGTGGGTATTAAAAATGAGTTGTTAAATTTAAATAATTAAAAATAGTAAATGTTGATGCAGTTAATTGCATAAAATAAAGTGCGCGACTGGGTCGCTCGAACTTGCTCTAATGTCTGATAGCGGTCTTGGGACTGAAATTTTATTAATCACGTAAAAATCACTAGTTTAATTGTTAAAAAAAAAAAATATAAAGAAAACCATCTGATTTCTTTTACTGTTTTGAATTTAAGGTTTAATTTTCAAAATCGACGAACAAATTTTATTCAAAAACGGTTTTTTTTAAACCTTTCGAAAGCATATTCCAATTTTTGTTAGTATGTCAACATATAGCAGTTCCAAGTTCTTATCAGAAAACAAAAATTTGAAAATTTTAAACGACCCATTTTTGAAAAAAAAAAACAAACAAATTAATTTTTTTTTTAAACTTAAAAAAAGTTTTTTTGAAATTCTTAGAATTAATATTATTTCGTGTATAAAAAGGCTTCAACATTAAAAATTTCATCGAAATCCGTCAAGCCGCTTACGGAAAAATCTGATTTAAAAAACCGGTCGTTATTACACTTTTCTTGAAAAGTGTTTTTTTTTTACCTCAAAACATGAAGTTTAAACAGAAAACATCATACAAAAAAATTTATTAAAAACGTAGAATCCGTGTTTGAGAAAAATTAATTTTTCGTTAAAAATCGTTTGGCAGGTACCGTTAGTCTTAGAGCTAGAATGCTGTATCCAAAAACTCCTCTGTAAGACGTCATAATAATGCTTTGTACCAAGCTTGAAGAAAATCGGTTCACCCGTTTAGGCTGTGGGTAACTATACAGACAGACAGACTTACGGACAGGCAGACAGAATTGTCCGACATACTTTTTTCGACTTCCTTATCATCGTAATGTTATGTTTGATTGTTAGAATTTTTTAAACGAATGCATAACTCGCCTAATAGTACCTATACTCGCAAGTAAAAAGGAAGCTCCGTGTAATTCAAAAAATGATCTTCTGGTCCTGACTAAACCAAGTTAAGCTGACACATCAGTCAATCAATTAAAATAAAACTATTATTTGTGACTCATTTTTCGGTTAGTGCAATTTCCGAACTTAAAACGGAATTTCCCGCTTTTATGAACTACATTGAACTTACAAGATCTGAACTATTATCGAACATTTTTAAATGTCATACCCACGTTTTGGGTGTCAACAACATAATTGAAAACAGGCAATAACCCTTTTTACTGACTCATATTTTCAGTCAATTCATAAAAAAATAAAATGCACGACTGGGTCGCACGAACTTGCTCTTATGATAAACAATTGCGTAGTGGCTGCATATATGGATATTAAAAAAAAATTAAATAATTTCGAAAATTCTTTTATTTTTTAAATAAGTTTAATAGTTTTCTCGGAAAAACTAAGTATGCAATAAAATTTCAAAGCTATACGTCAATCTAGGAAAAAAAAATATTGAAAATCGTTGGACGAGATTTTTTTTTAAAAGGTTATTTTTGAAAAACTTTTTCAAAAAATATATTGAAATTTATTTGAGTATGCAAATATATGGCAATCTGTAATTTACATTTGAAAAATAATTAAAAAAAAAAATCAATATACCCGTTTCCAACATATTTCGAAAACCAAAAATTTTTTTGAAAAAATTATAAAAAATCAAAAAAAAAAGTTTTTGAAAATTTTGAAAAGCCATATTAATAAAATTATGAATGACTTCCTGTGGCCAAAATTTTATTGAAATCGAATGTATAGTTTACGAGAAAATTTGATTTGAAAATACTGGTTCTATGAGAGGTACCGTTATTAGACAAATTTTGAAAAAAAATTTCTAACCAAAAGATAGACTGTCTTGCAAAAATAGCATTCTGAAAGTTTTATCAAAATCGTTAGAGCCGTTTTTGAGAAAATCAATTTTTGTCTTCAAGATTGTATGGCAGGTGCCGTTATTTTTGGACCTAGAGCAAAAATAAAAAATTTGTTCCGAGGGACGGCCAAATAAATCCTAAATACCAAATTTGAAGCAAATCGGCCCACCCGTTCAGCCTCCAGAGGCGCGAACAGACATACAGACAGACAGACAGACAGACAGACAGACAGACAGACAGACGGACGGAATTCCCAGACCCACTTTTTTCGACTTCTCCATCATCGTAATGTCATGTGTGATTGTTATCTCAAAATTTTTTTTCTGCACGAATCCATAACTTGCCTTATAGTACCTATAATCGCAAGTAAAAAATCACTAGATACTATTCCATCTTTTTTACCACCTTTAAAATTAATTTGAAAAAGAAAAAAAATAATAAAGACAACAACCTATTGTTGTAATATTTTGTATTAAACAATCTATAATGCCTTATAACCCTCAACTTGACTCTTTCGGATGAGGCAACACGAACCACACCACACGAATGATATTTGTGTGACAATGTGTTGCCATGAACGCAGATCACAGGAATGCCGCCCGCCAACGCCCACCGCCGGCGCGGCCGTGGAAGCGGCCGCATCTATTATTTCGATGAATGTACAAACTCGCATTGACTTGAAAAAGCTTTTACAAATTTGCAACAACTCATTGTAGATAATAAAGAGTTTACTTAGTTTACTAACCTTTAAATTTTCTTCTTCTACAATTCACAGTTTGCGGAGTTCAAGGCCGTTCAAATCGCATCGTAGGTGGAAAAATTTCAACACCGCATGCCCAGCCTTGGTTAGCTGGACTATGGCGTCAGGGAAAACTTTATTGTGGAGCTACTTTGATTTCGCGGAACTTTTTAATTACAGCCGCACATTGTGTATACAGCTTTAGTGCCAATGAGATTCGTGTCTACCTTGGAGGACATGAAATTTCCAAGGATTACACAGAAATCCGTCGCATCAAGGCCATTCATGATCATGAGTACTTCGATGTTGTATCATTCAACAATGATGTTGCGCTTATTGAATTGGATCGGCCAGTACAGTTTGGACCAAATGTGCAGCCGGCATGTTTGCCAAATGGTGGTAAGTAGAATATTTAATGTACTCTATTCATACACAAAGGATCTCCTTCTTACCAGTAGATATCGCCAAATCAACTTCAAAAAAAGAAATAACTAGGAGTATTTTATAAATACAGTCATACTATAAATCAATTTATAAATTGAGTGGATTTTTTGGTTTGCTCAGACATTTTCTTGAAGACCTTTCAAAACGTAACAATGAACTTAGAATTGAATTTTAAATATTTGCTTCACTTTACCAAAAAAGTTGGTTGTTGATTAGCGGCCAAATGTTTCTGGATATGTTTCTTGGAAGATGATTTAAATCAGCAATGAATTCGCCATTTTATCTGTGTTGTGTTCCATTGGTTGTGATTTTTAGGGGCTGTGGATTCGATCCCTGACTCCACCTTAGTTTTTTACTTGTACTGCTTCTTTCGAGGAAGTGACAAGAGTAAATCTTTTCACAAGAAAGTGCATTTTTGCTAGCCCTTTGGATTCATTGGTGAATTTTGTGAGTCCCTTCCATTATTACAGAATATAAACGCATACGCAGAAATAGTTGTGAGTCAAAAGGGGTCCCCTTGGAGCTGTTGCGCCAACAATGTATTTAATACTGTGTTCATGTTCATGTTCAACGAAAAAAAAAACATGACTGAACGATTTCATTGCAAAGTACGAACCAACATTTTGAGTAATCGCTTAGACAGCTACTGTCATGTACACCGGCCATTTTTGAAATTTCCAAATCAAAATAAATGTGTGGTGAACTCTTTCAAATAATTTGTTATTAATTATTATTTCAAATTTTTCAGGTGAATCCGATTACTCAGGAGTTTTAGGTCTAGTTGCTGGTTGGGGTAAGACTGGAGAAAAGGAAAAGACTTCTCCAATTTTGCAATCAGTTTCCGTACCAGTTTGGACTCAGGAACAATGTAAGGATGCAGGTTATGGCAAAAAACGCATAACTGACAACATGATGTGTGCTGGTTATCATGATGGAAAAATTGATGCCTGCCAGGTTAGTTAATATAAAAATGTTTCTGCCTTTTTTCAGCATTTACAATGACATGACGTCATTTTCTATTTCCAGGGTGACAGTGGTGGTCCAATGTTGAAAGAAGCAGCAGCTGGCAGCACTGAAATTATTGGTGTCGTTTCATGGGGTCGTGGCTGTGCTAGACCAAACTTCCCTGGCATATATACAAAGCTTGTGAACTACGTACCATGGATGAAGCGTAAATTATCAAATGAATGTCTATGTACGCCAAAGAATGCCCAAAACAATTACGTTGACTACATTATGCAGCAGTGGTTGTGAACTATTTCATTTTGTTTAAGAATTTAGCCAAAAATGTATCTTTAAGGACAAGAAATTTCTGTCAAAACTATGTTATTCTAGTCAAACTATGTCAATTTCAATAATTGATAAAAAACCGATAGGCACCTTTATTTTTTAAGATGTCAGCAATTGACTTATAATTCCTAATTAAGTAAACTTAGCTTTAAAAGAAATTATACCTTTTTGATCTCCACTATCAAAAACCTATGTAAAATGACAACCTAAAAATGTTATTTAATACTATTGTTATTTTATTTTTAAGCAAACAAATTCAAAAAATTCCGCACGTTTCATTATTTTTCACTTGTTATATTGTTTTAAGAGTTAAGGTAATTAAATGCACGCATTTCTGAATTAATTTGTTTTTATTTGATATCAAAATTTTTATTGTGAGAAATTCTGACGTGAAAATCCTTACACTTTTAAGTGTTTTGTATGTGTTTTAAAACGAAGCCGGCTTATTCACTGTGAACAATTCATTGTGGCACACAATGTGGAAAACTGTGGGGGAGTTATACGCTGTGGCGAAAGTTGATTAAATTTCACCGTTACAGTGATGAGCAGACATTGAAATACCAATGGAAGATTGAAGGTGATTTTCCCTATGTTGTTTTCCTTTTATTTTTTAAATATTATAACCTTATGAAACTAATATAAAATTTAATCAAAATCTATATCTTTTTTAACTTATATTTGTGAATTAAACATCAAAATGTTTAGTTTTCGACATCTAACAATTTTCGACCTGTACCCATATTCTTTAACTTAAGCGATAACTTTTCACATCGTTAAAAATTGAAACAATTCATTCCCCTCTTATCGCTTCTGGAAGTCGTCGGGTTTCAGTAAGTCTTTGTGATAAGTTTAGTTTCGATCACATTTAAACTGGAACTTCCATTGAAAGGCGATAAGTTTAATAAATTATTGTCAATCTGAAAAAAACGAAGATTTGGATGAATTGTCAAATTTTAAACTAAAAACATTGATTTTTTATATACATTTAGTTTTGTGTGAGTTATAAATTTTAAACGCTTATTAAAATAAAGAAATTTCGTTAACAAAAATGTTTGCGACTTTTTTATTGGCGGAGATGGAAGAGCGCCGAAATAAAATGAGAATCCAATGGCGTTGACTTAGGGATACTACAAACCCATTCGAAATGCGCCTGAGGAGCGATTTCGGGAGTTCAGTCTTGAGCTCAGAAGCTCCCAAATGGAGATTTGGGTTTCTCGGCTGTTTAACCCAGTAAACTGTCCCCTTGCGAATTTTTTGTTCTCGAACTTAAATTCGACGAGCATATTTTTTTGAGCTTTAGATACTCTTGTGCACCTCTAAGTGTAAAAATGTTTGGTATTTCAACATAGATTTATTATATTAAAATATTTTATTTACCTTTTTATGCTCAGCCATACTTTTTACTTTTCTATCTCGTGGTCGGTATATGGCGATGAAATTTGACGTTTGAAATAAAAGACTTTTCGCTTTTAGATCATAGCGAACCCTATTGTATCGCATTTTCCAGTGTTTTCATTCTGATGTATACCATTTCATAAAATTATCGCCTGTCAAAATTAAAGAACCTGGTGAGTGCGATAAATTGAGTTTTGTTTCAATTTTCAACGTCTCTCGACGAATTATTTCGAAGCGATAGTTACAGAACATGGGTACTGGTTTCAGTTTGTTTCTATAACTGAAAAAATAAAATGCACGACTGGGTCGCACGTACTTGCTCTGTTGGTGCAATAGTACGATGAAAACAAAGTTTTCGATCAATAAGAACAATTCATTTTTGAAAAATTTGGTAAAAACCAAAAAAAAATTTGACTAAAACTGGAAAACTCGATATACGGGAGCTAACGTTAAGAAACCTTTAATATTTAAAATTAAGACGTTATTTTTTTTGTGTTATAAATGATACAAATGTCCACTTATCACCAAATTAATAATACTGTTAAAAGCTATTTCCACTATTATCATGTATAGCCAAAAACTAAAAATGCAGTTTTGTTTGAAGTATTCTATGTATGTTACATACAAAGTTTCATAAAAATCGGGGGAGCCTTTTTTGAGTAAATTAGAAAAAATGAAAAAATTGGCCAAAATCTAGTGGCTCTTTATAAAGGAGCCACCATTTAAAAAAGAGAAACTGAAAAAAAATCAATTCCATCTGATAGGAAGCTGTAAGGAACTATACTAAAGAAAGTTTGAGTGAATTCGATGCAACCGTTGACAACTTATGGCCATTTGAAAAAAAAGCCGTTAAGAGCAGATCTCCGTTATTTGCATTTTTAGCCAAAAACTAAAAACGCAGTTCTCTTAAAAACACTAAAAGAATATAACACACAAAGTTTAATCAAAATCGTTAGAGCCATTTTCGAGAAAATTAGAAAAAACCAAAAAGAGTTGGCTAAAACTCAACGGCTCGTTGTATGGAAGCCACCGTTTAGAAAGGGTTCAGTGAAAAATTTACTAAACCATCCTATAGAACACTATGAAAAACTATGTCAAACAAAGTTTGAGTTGATTCAATCAAGCCGTTGTGAACTTATGGCTATTTGAAAAAAAGCCGTTAAAACCTGATTTTCGTTACGACCATTTGAGGCAAAAACAAAAAACGCAGTTTTGTTAAAAATGCTTAAAGTTAGCTTAATTTTAAATTTAATCAAAATTGTTAGAGCCGTTTTCGAGAAAATCCAAATTGAAAAAAAACCGTTACTTGAAAGGTACCAGTTTGAGCCGGGCTAAAACAAAATAAAAAAACCTCGACAATGGGTTTTCTTCAAACTGCTATTTTTGGATTTGGATTTTGTAAGTTATACCAAGTTTGAAGAAAATCCGTCAAGCCGTTTAGGCTGTAGCATGACGTGAAAAAGCGCACATCCGCACATCCTCACATCCGCACAGACGCACAGACAGACCGACGCACGGACGGTATGGCGAAAACCACTTTTTTGGGCTTCTCTATCATCGTAATATCATGTTTGATTAAAACCTCGATTTTTTTTTTCTGCACGAAACCAATACTTGCCCTATAGAGCAAGTAAAAACTACAATCGGAACCAAGATCTATTAGATTTTTGTTCTCTGTTTACTGATTTAAAGAAAAAACATTATAAAGAATAATACTAAACCGTTTTAAAATTTAGGCATTGGGGACAGTTGACAGTTCACTGTGGTGGACAATTAACTATGTGCATGTTACTGTGGTGTACTATTCGCCCGTGCGAATAGTACACCACAGTGATGCAGACAGTTAATTATCCGTCACAGTGAATTGTCCACCACAGTGAATTAGCCTAGACCCATTTTAAAAATGTGACCACAGCACAGGTTGGCCACATGGTTTCTTGTCTTAAGTATTTGTGTCTAGTGCCACGTGACCCACCGGTGGGTCATACCTTTATTTCGTTTGTTTTTCTTTCAGCTCGTTTTATTTATCACTATTTAAGATTTTAATCGTAAGCCTTGGATAGAGATATCACCATAAAACTCAATATATTTTACGGAAACCCAGTTTAAAACTATTCTGACGATGAAGATGAAGATTTCAAGGCTTCGGATTCAGAAGAATATATACCATCCAGATTCCGATGAAAATATTCTGATGGAGGACGTGGAATCACAAAATGAAGATGAGAAAGTTCTTCCTTTTACCTCTGGATCAGTATCCTCAAGTATCTTTGAAAGAATTTATTTTTGAGCCAACTGAAATCAAACCTATGCAAAACATAAATGTGTCCCAAATGAAGCGTATTGATTTTTTTAGCCTTATGGTAACAGATAATGTACATGTATATATTATGTATATACCAATTGATTGTAACCGAGACTAAGTTGAACGCCTAAAAGTATATGGAAAACAATACAATTACTCGAAATTCTGGAGCTTAAGATTGAAAAAACACTGAAGTTTCGTAAATAAAAAGTTTCTTGGTATAGTTATGTGTAGGTACATGAGTATTGTGAAACATCCATACCTATACTATTATATTGAATTAAAGATCACTTTTATGAAAATACATTTATTTCGGAAACAATGTCCCGAAACAGATTCTAATTGCTTTTTAAATTCATTAATTTTGCAAACAATTGAGCAAGCGAAAGCAACCATTTGGGAAAATAAGTGGTTTATTGGAAATGTTGCAGCAAAATTTTGTAAGGGCTAAGGCCCCAGAAGAGGTACTGGCTATCGACGAGTCAATAAAAATTGCTTTCCAGGCTGGTTTTGAACTTACAGCTCTAGTTCTAGCAAACCAAGCATAATATCGACTGTACAATTGCCACCAGCGAATGAAACCCGGTTCCGACTTGGATGTAGCCCAATCTTGAGCTCCAATTTTTGACTTTACAAAACATCACAGAAATTAGTCTAGCGGTGATCAACAGCAATGTCGTTTCGACCTTAACTTACCGAATGCGCACCGTGCATGGTTGTCGTGCGGCTTTAATTCTAGCACGATTTGGATTTTGTAAGTTAGAAAACCAAGATCTTTCCGCAAAATTTAAGATAAAGTGGACGGGCACAGGTCCAACTGTTGTGTACGATGGTGGATGGACCTATTCGGGTCTTCATGCATTTTTGATGTAAAGCACCGCAACGCTTTACATCAAAAATGCCTTCTTCGGTACGCAATGAACGATGTCTCAGATGGTGAGTATTATCATTCAACCACGTTTATTGCGAAATCGGTTTTGATATAAATCTGCACAATTTGCATGCGTCGAGTCAGTCGATTCATGATGAAATGGTAAACCAAACTAAAGACAATTTACATGGCAGATGATTAAATGGTGAAACGGTGAAATAGTGCAGATAACTTTAATTTTTTTTATACCTCTAAAATTACACTTTTTATTTTGATATTCCGTGTTCTGAAAACACAGTTTGAATTCTTAACAAAATTTTATTCATAAACGAAAACTCTTTGCCATTAAAAGAAATTTACAAAACATAGATTTAATGAACACAAATGAAAGAATAATATTAAAATCAAATTTATATAAAAGACAAACAAATATTGAATATATCATGCACTAAAGTGGTATTTTGTTTAACTTGTGCACTGTGCGTGCAGCTTTAATCAATCATAAAATCAATCAATCTTATATACACCGGTTAACAAGGGAGAAAATATTACACTATTTTTTACTGTTAATAGTTTTGTAATAGTTTTAAACCAAAATTCTGTCACTTGATAGATTAAAAAAAAAAGTGTTTCAATTTTTTTCCACGGTATTGTTTTATATATAACTATGCTATTTATACCACAGTTTTATAAACCTATTTTAAATATTACAATTCGGCTGTAAAATCGATTTTTCAAACCATTGCATACATATTTCGCAAATAAGTCCACAAAATGGTATTGGGATTTAATCCAGCTAAACATTTGTTTGAAGGTTTTTCTCTCTTTTATTTTAAAATATTCCAGTCTAAATTTTCAAAGGGCAGACGTATAAGACGTGCTTTGCATACCTTTATTTTTCAATTTACTTTCCAATTCCTCATAAAAACACATGGCTTGCATTTCAAATATGAGATGCACTCATTTTCAGGAATTTAGCTAGTGATACTAAATGCATCTAGCTCTCCAACTGGATTTTCGATAAGTTTTTTTTAATAAAGTTCCCTGTTCACCTGGTATGGGCAGAAATAAGATGAATTTATTTCCAATAAATAGTTATCAATGGTTAGTTTTTAAACAGGTATTCTCACTTGACTTGTACATTTATTAATCGACCGAAGCAATTGATCGTGAAATAAGCCTATACTTGTCCCATTTATCTAGGTTAACTTATATCGTCATGAATATTCTTCGCCCATTCACGAATCACTATACTCGTATGTACTCAACCCGATGATGGCTTCGAGTTCTTTTGCCTTCTGCTCAATCAATTGAACTGATTTTGCATTCAAATATACGGATCGTGCGTGAAAGTTGTTGCAGAGAAGCACTTTTTATTGGTGTAATTGTGTGTCTTCAAAGAGAGGAAGAAGCAAGTTGCTTAATTTACATAAATGAACATAGCAACGAAAGATACTCACTTAACTTTCCCGAAGATTTATTGCTTTATATCGATGGGCGCCTTGGAGACACGTCGAAAGCGTCTCAGCAGTTGATTAGGAAGGCTCATTCTCTCGCGTCATTCTTGGATATTGGATGTGATTCGCTCATAGAGGATATTACAGTGATTTTCTTTGGATTTCTTTTGCTAAAAATAGACAAACACCTTTAATATTGTTTTAATCGTATTGTACGGAGCTCAACGGAAATGTATAATTTACTAAAAATAACTGTTCTTACAGTTTGTATTGCTATTTTGTTTTGTGCAACAACGTCTTTAGAGGTATGTTCGTTCGTGTTCGGGTTGAAATTAAGGATGTCCTTCAAGTTTTAAGTACTTCAAACTAAAAGATTTTATTGTGTGGTGAAAAAAGATATATGAGATGAATTAAAAATCTGAGTATGCATTTAATTGTATCAAAGAGTTATTAAAGTTTGCACGTCAGCTCTTTTGTTTGTGGAATGATAAATTTAAAAGAAGTGTAATCAATACAATTACTAAAAATTTCAAAGAAGCCCCCAAAACAGAATTGGAGCCTGATTTAGTGTGAAATAATTAAATACATTAACTTAAATTAAAGGCTTAATACAAACTTATATTCTTTTAAATAGTCCGGTCAAAATAGACATTTCGGTTTGCAAAAATTCGCATAAAGCTGAAAATTGGTACAGACGTTGAGAACACCATTTCAAATAAACTAAGCAACATCCCCATCGATCCGACTGGTGCGTTAGAAGTTATTCAAGGTCAAAGGGTCAAATAAACGGTTTTTACAATTTTTCTGGTAAACGGTAGGATTTATCAGAAAAATACATGAGACAAAGTTGTAGACCATGAAATTATCTACAAAACTTGTTAATATCAATTTTTTGTAAGAATAACCATTTCGGAGATATCGTGATTTTAAAACTTGAAGGAGTCACGTTCTTCATGACATGCTCATATATGCCACATGCATAAATTTAGTCCAGTCGACAGGTTGGAAAAAGTGGGTGAAAGGTGGAAAAAGGACGGAAGCTAATGAAACTATTAGATATTGTTGAAGTATAGTTAGTAAAAATTTTACAAAGTTTTGGATCTCGAGGGCCCAATGAAAAAAGAGAAGGGGGAGGTTGAAGGGGTAACTGCAAAATTTTTGACCTTGCAATTGTTTTTTCTCACTAACTTTTTTTTCGTACGTTCTATAGCAAAAGCATTTCCATATTATAGTAGAAGGTCAAATTTTCTACAATTGTGTTAGTACCAATTTTCTTGTATGTTTATTCTTTACCGAGATATAGCTCTTCGAAAAACAGGTAATTTTTCAGAATTTGCTAAAAAAAATTCCAAAAAATTCAGCTTATTTCTTCTAATAGACGAAAACTGGTGCGAGGTTTTTGTATGACGAGATTTTCATACTACGATTTGTGCTGTTTAACAGTTTCTAAAAAATGTCGTATGAAAATCTCGTCAAACAAAAACATCGCACTAGTTTTCGTCTATTAGAAAAAATAAGCTGAATTTTTTTGGCATTTTTTAGCAAATTCTGAAAAAATAACCTGTTTTTCGAAGAGCTATATCTCGGTAAAGAATAAATATACAACAACTTTGGTACCGTAAAAATTGTAGGAAATTTGACGTTCTACTATAAAATGGAAATGCTTTTGCTATAGAACGTAAGGAAAATAAGTTACTGAGGAAAAACCATTGCAAGGTCGAAAACTTTGCAGTTACCCCTTCCCCCTCCCCCACCTCTTTTTCCATAGGGCCCTCGAGGTCCAAAACTTCGTAAAATATTTATTAACTATCCTTCAACAATATCTGTTAGTTTCATTAGCTTCCGACCTTTTTCCACTTTCCACCAACTTTTTCCAACCTGTCGACTGGACTAAATGTATGCATGTGGCATATATGTGCATATCATATAGAACGTGACTCCTTCAAGTTTTAAAATCACCATATCTCGGAAATGGTTATTCTAACAAAAAAATGATATTAACAAGTTTTGTAGATAATTTCATGGTCTACAACTTTGTCTCATGTATTTTTATGATAAATCCTACCGTTTACCAGAAAAATTGAAAAAACCGTTTAGTTGACCTTTTGACCTTGAATAACTTTTAACGCACCAGTCGGATCGATGGGGATGTTGCTTACTTTATTTGAAATGGTGTTCCCAACGTCTGTACCAATTTTCAGCTTTATGCGAATTTTTGTAAACCTAGCACTATTTTTTTGTCTATTTTGACCGGACTAAAAGAGCTTCTTTTTGAAAATAAATTGAAATATTAGCTGTGTTTATTTTCTCCCAACAAAAAAACTACAAATTTCTACGAATTTCAGCCAAATCCTATTTAATAACACATGAATTCGGTAGTTTTTGGCAGAAGAGAGAGCTCATGAGAAAATTAAACATCCCCCCTTCCTGCCGATTTCAGACCAAGAAATTTCTTTGGGCAGAAATTTTGAGTTCTGTCTATGTTCAAATTTTATAGTTAAGAAAAATGTACTTGAAAATTTTACTAATCTATTCGCGTTTTTCTGTTGGTGTCAATAATGAAGAAGAATGCTTAGTCTACTCAGAAACGAGAACATAATCTTTGTTGAAAAAGATACTGAGCCAATCAACGCAAACCACACAATTGCGATGCATTTCGTTGAACTTCGCCTATTGCCTATATGATGGCTAAGTGTTTGGAAGATCTCAAGAAACTTATTCAGTGATATCTCCAATTAATGACCCTTAGTTCTAAAATGAGAAATAAACTCTTTTTTTTGAATAGGAAGGATGTAAGTCTTCTGAGAAGCCCTTTATGCAGTTCCTTTTTTCCTGATGCAGAAAAACATCATAATTTTCTTCCACTTCTTCTTTTTAAATAAAGTTGGGAAAACCAATGCAAAAAACTGCTGACGTTTTAAAATTGTGTAAGGAATTTTTTGTTCAAAACGATTTTTTACTTTTTCACAAATTTTCTCTCTGAGAGAATTTCATCCACACTCTTCAATATTTGACAGTCTTCCCATTTTAGCCCACAAAAGAAGATAAACGTCTATTGTGAAAAAAAAATAAGTTCATTTATTGTCAAATAGAATACATTTTAAAAAATTTCTTTTGTCAAAGAAATATTTTGTCAAACGTTAAAGAGTATAGCAGCTAAATTTTTTTATTTTGGCTAGTTTGTATAATAAAATTTTGTGAAAATTAATATTAAAGTCAGGATTTATCAAAATCGATTTGCTTCTCAAGAATATTTGCAATTTAAATTAAAAGTTTCAAGCAATAACACCTCTACTCCTTACAATCTTTTACAGGGTTGTCGTTATAAACCTAAAAGTTTTTCCTAAGGCAAATATGAGAAGGGGAACCAGTAACATCACTCGCTTAGATTTGAAAGTGAAATTTCATAGAATTTAAAATTTTCCCACACCAACCAATATTAAAATCTGACTTATTTATTTTAATGGTTTCCCAGGAGGTGCTTATCTTTTTAGTTTCTATTTTCTAAAACAACAACTTGAAACATCACTATTCTCAGTCGAAATAATTGGGTCTGGAAATTTTGTTCGTCTGTCTATTCGCACCTACGCAATCTTAACGGATGTTGATTTTCTTCAAACTTGTTGTTTAGTATTTATTTGTTGGTCTCTCAGAAAGTATTCCTAACTTTTTTTTTAAAGCCCATAAATAACGGTATACCTGACAGACAATTGTGAAGAAGAAATCAGTTTTCTCGAATACGAATTCGATAAAACTTTCTGAGTTCTCTTTTGTCAAAACAAGCTATTTTCGCATTTGAATGGGTTTTCGGAGTTTGTTTAACAACGCCGGTTTTTATAGATCAGATTTTCTTGTAATTTACACAACCGATTTCAAATCAGTTATGTACTAAGAAAATATTTTGTAACTTTTTTTTTATAATTTCATAATTGTTTTAAAACATTTTTGAAGTATTGTAAATACTTTGGACACGAGTATTTTTTTTTTTTATTTGTCATTTGAAAAATGTAGATTTTTTTATATTATTTACATTCTCCAAAAAATTTGGGGAATTTCCCTATAAAGGTTTCTAAATAACCTTTTTTACAAAAACTCGTCCAACGATTTTCAATACGTTTTTCTTTAAACTCTCAAACCAATAAAAATAAGATTTTCTGTATATTTTTAAATTTATTTACTTCAAAATACATAGCCCCTAAGCAAGTTCGTGCAACTCTGTCGTTCATTTTATTTTGTACTGAAACCCGTTATTTCTATTGAAACAGGCATTCGGTTTATTTAACCCTTAATGGAGGAGTAAAAAAAAGTGTTATCTAGGTCCTATTTTTTGTACACATTTAACTCATTTGAAAATGCGAGGAAAAATATAATTTGCTTATCGACAAAAACAAAAAGTAGAAACAGCGCAGCAGTCCGTTGCAATAGCAAAAAAAAAAAAAAAACATTCTTTACATGTCTGCTTAGTTACGGCCTTATATAGTTGTGGCTTTCGTCCAGCTGTTCACTTGATACTTTCTTGTATAGAACAGTTTGGTTGCTAAAGTGATTCGTAAAGGAATCGGTGAGGCACTTCAGGCACTAATCTGTTCCATAAACTAAAAGTATCTAGTGTGCGCCAGGCCTAGGTACATAACCTACTTTTCAACAAGTAGTATCAACGATATTTTCCAACGATTACTTTAATATAAAATCTCTCCTCCATGGATTTTAGTGAAATTCAGCTCGAATGGCGAGCAAGAATAAAGCCGCCAATTTGTTTCATTTGCCGAAGTTCTGGTTCTCAATCGAATGAAAATAATATTGCATACTTTTAGGAGCTATTTTTCAAATATCATTTTTAGAGCACTTCAAATCTGCACATTTTATTCTTCAATAATCTCTTATCCTGTCTTTTAATAATTTGAAGACTTCCACAAGCGATGGTGTTGCGTCAAATTCAACGGAACACCCCATACATAAAGTCTCTGAAAGGCAATTCCTTGAATGGGTGCTTTCCCTCATAAGTCAACGTCCACCTTTTGGAGGAACCACTACCACCACGACAACAACAACCGAGGCTACAAGTACCGCGATGTCGACAGCAGCACCAGAGAAAAACTGTGCAGATTGTGGTGAGTTACCTTAGTCATCATTATCCTTGATAGTAGATGCATCTTTTTAACCCTAAAAATGCATTATTTCAGTTTGTGGTTTGGCAAATAAAAAGAAAAGAATTGTCGGCGGTCAGGAGACGGAAGTCAACCAATATCCTTGGATGGCACTGCTCATGTACAAGACTCGATTTTACTGTGCGGCCAGTTTGATAAATGACCGCTATGTTGTAACAGCATCCCATTGTATTAGCGGATTCAAGTCGGATCTATTGACTGTTCGTCTTCTGGATCACAGCCGAAGTATGAGTCATCCGGATAAGATTGATAGAAAGGTTTTGGATTTTCGTAGTTTGTATCGATGAGTAATAATGCTTTCACGATTTTCCAGGTGGCAGAAGCTTTTGTTCATCCAAAATATAATTCAAGGACATTTGACAGTGACATTGCCCTTTTGAAACTAAGTGAACCGGTTGAAATTAAAAATCGCTTGCGACCAGTGTGTTTACCATCGTCTGAAAAAGATTTCGCTGGGGAAACTGTAAGCTAATATGAAGAATTTTCTTACGCACCATTATTACTTGGGGAATTTGATTCACATTTTAGGCTATAGTGACTGGATGGGGAGCTACAACTGAAGGTGGATCCATATCCGATACATTACAGGAGGTGCATGTCCCGATTTTATCGCAAGAAGATTGTAAAAAGAGCAGATATGGACCATCAAGGATTTCCGATAATATGCTCTGTGCTGGGTTTGAAGAGGGCAAAAAGGACTCTTGTCAGGTGAGTTGCAAAAATGATTGCTATGGAAAGGATAAAATATATTTTTGTTGAAAAGGGTGACAGCGGCGGCCCACTTCATGTTGTTCAAGGTGAACAGCATCAACTTGTTGGTGAGTTCTTTTTTTTTTTGTAATACTTGCTTGAGGAAAGATCCTTTATTTTCTGTGACTTTATTTTTTTAGGTGTTGTATCTTGGGGTGAAGGATGTGCCAAACCAAACTACCCTGGAGTATATGCCCGCGTGAATCGTTTTGAATCGTGGATTAAGAGTAAAACAGAAGATGCTTGCGATTGTCACGGAGAAGTGATAAAAAAGTTTTAACATTTCCTGTCTTATTTTGTAACTTAATTTTAGGCATTGTTTTTGTATAATGTATTTATTTTCGAAAAAAGAGAATTTAATTTATTAAATTGCTAATATTACACTCCGCGTTGTATTAACTATTTGTGATGATAGCAAATATATTTTTCAGGTTGATCAAAAATTCTAAAAGACAGTTTTGTTGTCTAGATGTGTTGTTTAACAAATTTATTTATTATTCGTAATTATTAAAAAAAAAACATTATAATAAAATTGATATTTTTTGTTTATCAATTTTTCATTAACAAATTACTTTTCACAATTAGCCATTTAAAGTTGTCGTAGCAGAATGTTCAACCTTATTTAAGCTATCGTTTAAAATTTTTTAAAGGGTATTTTTTTTTTATAGACGTGTATGGTTTTCAAAATCGAATTTTCAAAATTGTTTCGGGCAAGTGGCGGCTGCTCGAATAAATTCCAGCCAAGAGGTCCAATTTTCGTCCAATTTTTCCAGCACTTGGGGCCGTATGTCAGCAATAACACGCCGAATAATCTCTTCCAATCGTCGTCAATCGTCTCGGGCTTATCTGCGTAGACAAGCGACTTCACATAACCCCACAAAAAATAGTTCAGCGGTGTTAAATCTCACAATCTTGGAGGCCACTCCACAGGCCCACGACGCGAGATAATGCGCTCACCAAAAGTTTCCTTCAATAAATTGATTGTTTCGTTGGTTGTATGGCATTTAGCGCCGTCTTGTTGGAACCAAAGGTCGTCCACATCAAAATCCTCCAATTCAGTCATTTTTGAAGAAATATGAAACAATGATTCCACCAACACATAAAGCACAACAAACAGTCAGTTTTTGTGGATGTAACGGTGTCTCAACATACACTTGAGGATAGGCATCACTCCAAATGCGGCAGTTTTGTTTATTGACGTATCCATTCAACCAAAAGTGAGCTTCATCGCTGAACAAAATTTTCTTGTGAAAATCGAAAATCGTTTCACGAGTATAACCATGTTTTTCAAATTAAATTTGCAAACGTTGTTCAGGAGTAAGTCTATTCATTATGAAATGGCAGACCAAACTGAGCATAAATTAAGTGACACCTGTCAAAGAGACCGATTCCGAAAAAAAGTATTGCCAGATTAAAAACCACACGTCTATTTAAAAAAATTGCTTGTTTTACGAAGCGCCATATCTTGTTAAAAAATTGACACACAACACTTTTTGTCCTATACCGTAGGACGTAATGAAAAAAAGTTCTTGAGGGAACACCAGAGCAAGGTCGAACATTTTGCAGTTTCTTCTCTTTTTCCACAGGCCTCGAGATCCAAAACTTAGTCAAATTTGAATTAACTATCTCTGAACAACATCTTAAAATATCTTCAACTTCCGACCTTTTTCAACGTGAAAATACCTGCCGAGCTGCCGACTGGACTAAGACAAAATAATATATTAAAATTACGGCGAGATGACAATAATAATGGGTAAGACCTGACACCTGGTGGGTAAGGGGGATAGGTGGGGAAATGTCAAGAGTTGGTGATTTTAACGAGGAACCATAATAACAACAAAATTTAATAATTATTCGGGTATATCCGAAGAAATAAGGTGGAATTCTAGATTTTTTGGCGAATTTTGAAAAATTGCCTATTTTTTTTAGTAAAAAATTGACACACAACACTTTTTGTCCTATCAAAATTGAAAGCTCTTCAAAAAAGTCAAATATGTTTCCACCGTAGGACGTAAGGAAAAAAATTATATAGAAGACCCGGAGGAAAGTCGAAAATTGGGCAGTTCCCCTCTCCTCCTCTTTTCCAAATCTTTGTCCTATAGAAATTGTAGTAAATTTAACTTATTACAAAAAATTCGAATATGCTTTTGATGCAGGACGTAAGGAAAAAAAGTTCTTGAGGGAAAACCAGAGCAAGGCAAACAATTTTCAGTACCCCCCTCCTCTTTTTCCACAAGGCCCTACTGGTCAAAAACTTAGCAAAATATTAATTAACTATCCCTGAAGTTTCATTAACATCCTACTTTTTTCCACCTTTTCCCAATTTTCCCGACCTGTCGACTGAAATGCAAAAGAAGCATTTCAACAAAATAAACAAAAACACAAACAACTTAAATTTATAAATATATAAATAATTTTTTAATTAAGGTATTATTTTATTTGTTACAATAGCAACCATCAGCTGTATTCCTGCTGATCCAATCCAAGTATTTCGAAACACGAGTGTATACTCCAGGAGCATTGGGCTTAGCACAACCATATCCATATGAAACAACACCTAGAAAATAAATTTAGTTTACAATTAGTTTAAACAAAATAAATAATTATTTAAATTAGATCTTTTACCGGCAATTTTAAAGGTTCTATCCAAAACACCCAATGGACCACCACTGTCTCCCTATTTTATAAAAAATTAAAAGAATTAAGATTTATATTTTAGTTCTTGTAATGCCTGTGAAGATGTGATTCAAAACACAGAGCTATTATTTAAGTGCTGTATTACCTGACAAGCATCCTTTCCTCCAGTTGATACAACTCCAGCGCACAGCATAGTTTCTAGGATTTTCGATTTGTATTGAGTAGTTTTACATTGGGCATTGGTAATAATTGGAACATTAACTTCTTGCAAAATTGTAGAAACTCTTCCGTTTTCTTTCGTCAAACCCCAGCCGGCAACAACACCCTTAATTTAAGAAATGAAAAAAGATACATATTACAATAAATTGTTTCAAACGAGAATAAATAAGATGGACAAATGGGTTGGAGTAAAAGAAGAAAAAAGAAAGAAGAAAGAAGTAGCATAAGCTCAAAATTGCGAAATCTTATCAAAATTTTAATTGAGTTCAGAAATTATTTTCCAAAAATATACGAAGTATCCAAAAATTTAAAGTGCTTTTTTTTAGTTTTACTTTGATATGAAATGACACAAAATTCTACCAAAATCGGTTAAGCAGTTAGTTAAATTTTCGAATTAATTTACGTTTCCCAAGCTTGAGGAAATTAAACTTGGAGATAATCTGTGAAGACTCTAAATTTTTATACAAACAGATGGTTTCCAAAAATACCAAGCCGATCTGTTTACCATTTAAGATACAACAAATTATTTATTGTATGGGGTAAGAAGGCATTATTTTTGTCTTAAGGACAGCTCCACAGATGTTCATAAAATTTCTTCTGAGTGGTGTGTTTTCATTGTCTGCTTAAGCTTCAAGACAATTTTTGATTGGAATTTTATGTGTCTCACTGAATTAAGAGTCATGCGAGTAGTTTTTACTTTTTAGAGCACATATTTTGATAAAATAAATGGCGTTTCATTACAAAAGAGAGGATACGCTAGGAATAAGCATATGCGTTCTTTTTGAAAAACTATGTTTAGTGGAGTTCAGAATTTATATTCTGGAAGCACATTTTTCTCTTGATAGACAATTTCTTACTTTAAAAAAAAAGAAGTTATTTTTAATGTAAAACAAACTGACCTGTTTCAAATCGAAGTTTTGGTTTGCCGATGGCAAGCAAATTGGCCTTAGAGGCTCCTTCAGTGGAACTGGTGAATCCAATCTCAACAATGCAATATCATTTTCCACTGTTGTTGGATTATATTGTTCGTGAACAATAGCCTTAGAAACCTGAAAATATAAAATCCTTATAAGAATAAGTTCAATCTACACTCACTTCTACCACTTTACCCTTCGAGTAATTCCACTCGATGCTGATGTGCCACGATCGAATTGTTGCAAGCGAACTGAAATCGATTGCCAGTTATTGTTATGGATGCAATGGGCAGCTGTCAAGATGTAACGGTCATTGATCAGAGCTCCACCACAGAAAAGATTCTTTTGACCCTTAAGAAGTTGAGCCATCCATGGATACTTGTTATGGCGAACTGCAGTACCGCCGACAATTCTGTTGCCATTTTGAACTCCACAAGCTATGATTTTGGACAAAATTATAGATGCTTCTGATGCACTTTAAATTACATTATATACTTACAGCACTGAGCACAAGTATTTCTGGATGGTTTCTTTGGAGAAATAGATGAAAAGATACTTTGTTTCTGATTGGTTATGAATTCATCAATTGAAAAGTCACTTTGAACTCCTTGAGGTTCTTCTTCAGTCCTCTTAATTGGTTGGTCGTAGGCATATCCACTTCCCTATAGCCAGAAAGGATACTCTTAAATATACCACTCTACTCAGAGGCAATCTGATAAAATCTTACCGCTGCAACACTTTGATATAAAGCACACAAACTCAATCCCAAGATAATCCAACAATTCATTTTGAGATACAAAGATACAATATTTTTGTTCGGGAATAGATGGCAAAAAAAAATCGCGCTCCTTATTGCAACTGGTGTGGTCAAAGTTTCAGGTGTCACTGGTAACCAAAGACCCAAAGTAACTGATACTTATTCTGATTAGTGAAAGAATTTCCGAAGCAAAAGTATCTTATTCCAGAAATTGGGGGCAAAAACTTGTAAGACCATCAAAGTTTTTGTTCAAAAAACTGATTAAATTTAAATGTTCTCAGTTCTACTTTTCTTTGTTTATTTTTTAATAAAATTAAAATAATTTTTATAGCCTTATTGGGTCCGGTCGTTGGTTAGTCAATTATATTATACTTTTGAGTGTTGTAAAATAAATATACAAAAAAAAAAGCGAATAATTTTTGCCCGAATTATCATTTTGACGGTTTAGGGTTCTTAAAAGTGTTACTCCCTAATGAATGCAAAAAATCTTAATGGATGCTGCTGTGTAGCATCTTTAAGTTTATTGCCTTTTGTGTGACTTTTTTTGCTGCCGAAATGGCAACAAGAACGTAATTGATTTTTTTCGAGGAGACTTAAATATTTATTTGGGTCAGTGACGGAAATATCTTTAATGATCATTAGCGATTGGATTAACCTTCTTTGGGTCAAAGAATGTACGTTCTTTTATGGTTTTTTTGTCTGCTGGCGCTGCTGGAGATCTGCCAATCCACTCTTTATATTTCATTCTTAGATATGAAGCGTGTGGGCGATGAAGTGTGAAATTAGGTCTATGTCGGAGATTCTTTTTTGTAGGTATATCCGTAACTGAGGCAAGAGATCAAAGATGTTAGTTATTATGTTAGTTAAGTGGATTTTAATGGGAATGGTCATGTCTGCTATTAGTTGTTCTATCAATCTTTTTAAAAATCACTGAACTGGATTAATTAATCGAATGTGGAAACAATTTTATTAAAAGGAAATGGTTTGGGTTTCGAAAGGAAGTGGTTTGGAAACCTTTAAAAAATAATTAAACATTGCATTCCTTCGAATAAGTATGATTTTGGATTTTTTCTGCAGCATGCCACTACGTATGTACATATGTGATGAAACGAAAATATATTTTTTCATTGCAAATTCAGTCACTCGAAAATGTGAGAATCAAAAAAAAAAATTAGTTTTTGAGGCTAGGTTAGTTCGTCAATATACATATGTACATATCTATACATAATATATTTTTAGGAATAGGAAAAAAATGCAGGACTGGGTCGCACTAAAATCACTATTGAAAATGCCCTTTAGAGAAAATAAAGTAAGCCATCTGATTTTCCTTACTGTTTTGTGCTTTTTTATCGTTTGGCCCAGTCGGAGCAAAGGAGTTATCAAACATTTGAGAGAGCATATTAATTATTCATATTGTATGTACATATGTACATACATATATTGTATAAATACATACATACATACATATGTACATACATGTTTATTTTATTTAGAATACCTTTAGGAATCTGTAGTTTGAATCCAGAAAAAAACATTAAAAAAAAAAATTAATTGAAAAACTAAATAATAAACTAGCTTTTGCCCGCTACTTCGTAAGCGTGGATTTTAGAATAATAGGTATCTGGAGCAGTATATTTTTGTTTTTGCACAACCGGTGCAAAATGGAGGGTATGCGTGGTATAAAAGCTACATACTTTACCAGCTCTACAACTGGCAGCTCCGCTTCATTAGTTTTGGGCGTAAGTATTGCTCGTTCACCAAGCCAAGCATTGTCGTGATGTTTACACTGTTATTTATGGTAACATTATTTTTCGATTTCTGTTTTCGCTGAATGAGACATTGTCTATATAGTATGGTAAATAGCGCCATCTATGATGTGTTTGATGGAATTTCTATTCAGAATGACTATCTTATTTCTATTCATGTATATATAGGTAAGTGTGGCGCTATTTTTATGATTTTCAGCGCCATTATGTAAGTGAGACGCTTACTTCCTTAAAAAAAATTAATTTTTCGTTAATTTCATTGAATAACTTACGATTGCAGCAATATTAAAACAACAACCAGAATAAGATATTTTCCTGCTATAAAATATAACTTATATTCTAAGTTGGCGTACTACCACTAAATTTTTTGAAAAACCTCAACTCGTCACTCGTCCTAATGAACAAAATTCTCTCCTTTTTGAAACCTAAGTTCGCTCCCAAGACAATCCGAAAAGTCAAGTATTTTACTAAGGGAGTTGAGGTAGCAAATATGCTGTTGAAATGACGTTTCTTGTCAAGCATTTCTTGAGTTTTTGCTTGTGTTTGTGCTTTTGATACGTTAAGAATCGAAAAACTCTTTGATAAGGAAAAATTCTTTCAATCAGGATGTCGAAAAAAGTTGGTCGTACAATTCTGTCTGTCTGTCCATCTGTCGGTCTATCTGTATAGTAACCTACAGCTGGGCCGATCGCCGATTTGCTTCGAACTTAGTAAACAATATTATTTTGACGTCCTACAGAGGGGTTTTTGGAATTAACATTCTAAATCTAAAACTAACAGACCTGCCATATGAATGGAAAATAAATTTTTCTCAGAAACGGATATTAAGATTTCGATACAAAAATTTGAATTGCATTTTTTTTTGTAGACTTTAATGTTTGGTTAAAATAGATTTTTCAGGGCAAGTCTTATAACGGTACCTCCCATTGGAGCGGTTTTTTCAAATCAGATTTTCTCGTAAGTCACTCCACGGATTTCGACACAATTTTTAATTTGAAAGCCTTTCTGCAAAAGAAATAATATTAATTATTAAATTTTTCAAAAAAAAAGAAAAATATTTTTGGGCTTAAAAAAAAATTATATTGTTTTTATACCCTATTCCATAGAATAGGTATATTGTATTTGGTGTGGAGTTTGTAACATAGAGAAATAATACCGTTAGGTATAGAAAAGTATATATATTCTGACTCAGAATCAAAAGCCTAGTCGATTTAGCCATGTCCGTCCGTCCGTCCGTATGTATACTCTCTACAGGTCGCAATTTTTGAGCTAGAAAGCTGAAATTTGGTATATATAATCTTTGGTTCAAGAGTAAGGCTAAGTTCTTGAATCGGTAAAATCCGCCTACAAACACGCCCACAATCGCCATTTTTGTTGAACAACCTCAATTTAATAAAATTAAATTATGTTTTTTTGTACAGTTACGATAAAAGCATAACGCTAAAATTTTGCACACGTAAGCTTTAGGTAAATTTTCTTCCAATCAAATAAAAATATTTCAGTTTGGGGATGGCTTACGCCTATTTTTCATACAAAACCATCAATATTGTTTTTATAAAATAACAATTGTTATATTAAAGCGAAAAACATTAAATTTTGTGGGTCTTACTGGCACATAAACATCTTGTGTATGAAATCAAAAAAAATGATTTTGGGCGTGCCTGACGCCCACTTTTCATTAGAAACTATAAAAAAATTGTTTTTGTAAATAAACGGTATTTATAATTAATCCGCAAGCCAAAATTTTGCGTCTCTTAATAGAAACGAAAAGGTTTGTGTATGAAAAGAAATTTTTGAATTTTGGGCGTGGCTTACGCCTACTTTTCATGAAAGAACGAAAAATGTAGCCTTAAGAATTTAAGGCATTTCCAATGTTTAATTTAAACCTTTTTCCTTCAGTTCGTTATTTGAGAAATATATCTCTACATTTTCTTTTGTAAATTTTTTCAATACGCCCACTTTTAAAAGCGTGATTTTGGTAAAATACCTTTGTTCAGGTAAGATTGTTTAAAAACTACTCGATTCAGCTGTAGTCTTACACATATGCCTAAATACTGAAAAAAGTGCAGTAAGTGCTTTAAATTTTATAAGACACACCCACTTTTAAGGGGCGTTTCCGTTAAAAGTCGTATAACGCATTAATTTTTTTAAAGTTTTTTAACTATCGGTCGCAGTTTTGAAGTTAACAGATGAACACTTATATTTATATTCTTTGGTTACGTAGCAGAGTGTGGTCCAATAATTGTTAAAAACACCCATAATCGCTATTTCCCTTCCAAATCTAATTTTTAAAAATTTAAGTTTTGTCTTGTTTTGTTCAAATCGATCTGCAAGAATAAAATTGAATGTCACTGAGCTCATAACAATTGCCTTGGCAATAAAACGTTTTAACTTTGGGCGTGGTGCACTCCTTTTTTTATCGCGCCAGCACTAATTGAACATCACACCGCATAAAATTAATGTTATTGAATTTTTTTCTGTCTGCTAAAGAAGAATTTTTTTTCTGAAACATCGGCTGTTTGCGGGAGGCAGACGCATGCACATACAAAAATATGGGGAATAGGGTATCCAACAGTTCGTTGCAAACGTACTGTAGCTCTCGCTTATGTTTTTTTTTAATTTAAGTTTTTTTTTAAACTTTTTTTTTCAAAAGTTAAAATAAATTTTTTTTATAATAATCACAAGCTGCTAGATGTTTCCATACTCAACAAAAATTTGGAATGTCTTTTTGAAAAGTTTAAAAAAAAAACGGTTGTTTGAAACAAAACTGATCCGACGATTTTGAAAAAAAAAATCCAAAAAAAAACAGCCAAAGAAATTGAAAAAAAAAATTAAATAATGATTTTTAAAGACTTTTTTTTACAACAAGAGTAGTTGTTATTATTCAATAAATTTGAAATCATCGTTTTTTTTGAGTATACCAAATTCTAGCACTTCGTAATTTGTATCAATAAATTAAATTTAAACAAAATTAAACAAACCGCTTTTTAAGCTCAAAAAAGGTTTTATAACCCATACGTGTTGTAAAATCTACATGTACTGAATTAAGCACACAAAGCAAAATATTTTAACATTTTATAAAATTCTGCAATAAACTGAAAATTTCTTGAGTGGGAAAAACAATCTAGAGCTCGGCTCTACTCCGCTTGTAAAAAGGACAAGTTTGACATTTACGGCGCGGTTGTAGAACACTTCAAAGACTACAAAACAAAAATGCAGACGCTAGAGAGGAACATTATAAAGCTTCGATTCAAGAACTGTTAAGTCTTGAAAGGTGAATCCTTAAAACCTACCTATAAATTTTTCATACCAAATTATGATCCGCAGCTTTGAAAACAATAACGCAATATTGAGAACAATAGTCATCTTTCTTACCAAAACGATTTAGGGATAAGAACCACGTGATTGAGGTCAATAGTTGATCGTTTGGCTAAAATAGTTTGTCATTGTCATTTCAGCATTAACCAAATCCACAATATCAAAATAATCATTTTCAAATGCTTCAAAAATTGTCTTTCTTTCTCAATTCTTCAATAAATATCGAATCATCAATTTCTTCATTATAGTTCTCAGCTTTTCTCTTTCCAAGTGATACAAAATATGATTGACATAAAAACCCATTTATTAAGTTTAAACAAAAGCTTAATTGCATTTACATGAGCCCGTTGATCGTTTCTGGAGCCAAGACAAGTGTTTGGTTACTCTTGTGTAAATACCTGGCTTGTTTGGCCTCACACATCCATCTCCCCAGGACACAACACCTAAGTTAAAAATTGCATCCAATAAGCATTGAATATTCTATGGATTCAAAAATTATGATTACATACCAGCTAAGTAGTGCCGCTTGTTCCTGGTAACCATTAGAGGCCCACCACTATCACCTTGACATCCATCGATTTCACTTGCCAATAGACGCCCAGCACAGAGCATGTTGTTTGTAATTTTCATTCCAACCAGAAGACATTGTTCGTTACTTATAATTGGAACCATTGTCTTTTGGACTATTTGTGCGGGTTGCTCGCCTTCTTCCGATATGGATCCCCATCCTGCAATTGTTCCCTACGGTTTTTTTTTTTTAATTTTTCTACTGCATTTTCAATCTTAAAATTTTTTTATTCTTACGGTTTTGCCAGTGAAATCCATAGCATTTGTTGGCAGACATATAGGACGCACTGTAGTGGTTGAAAATCGGATAGGCTTAGAAAGTCTTAGCAGTGCAATATCGTTGTCACTAGTTTTGACATCATAAGATTCAGGTGAATATATTTGAGTTACCTTAAAAGTAAAATAGAAACTTAACAACTATAATTTTAAGACCAAATTTCTTCAAGTACTAACCCTTCTGAGAGCCAAAACAGTATCTGAAGAACTCTCAACATTGTGTTCCAAAAATCTCAGCTGGAATAACTCCATATCAAAACCATTAACACAATGAGCAGCTGTTACAACATATCGGTCGTTTATCAAGGTTCCGCCGCACTGGATGGTGTCGTTGTAGGTTATCAAAGCCAACCAAGGAAACTCATTAATTGCAGCAACTCTTCCACCTACAATTCGACGCGTCGTTGTAACTCCACATTCTGGAAATTTTAAATTAATTTTAAAAGCATGGTATATTTTTACACGTTATACTTTTTGGGTTCAGTTTAGGGCATAGATCCCATGTGAGTTTATTGAGCAGACCTTTTACTCCAGACTGGGGAAAGGACTTAAGAATACTCTGTGGGTGGATAATTTTGAGTTTTTTCATCGGTCAAACTCATCACAGTTTCCGCTTTCAAAGACGGAGAAGTGCTAGACATTCCGTGAGAATGGGGTTTGTTCCTATAGTCATTGTCTTGAGAGTTTCCTGTCTGGCTGGCGCAACAAATAAAGGCGTGTGCCACGCCCAAAGTTGCGACCTTTTATTGCCGGGGCAGTTAGTGTGAGCTCAGTGACATTCAATTTTAAGCTTGCAGATCGATTTGAACAAAGCAAGACAAAACTTAAATTTTTAAAAATTAGATTTTGAATGGAAATAGCCATTATGGGTGTATTTATCAAATCTTGAACCACACTCTGCTACAACCAAGGTATACAAACCGAAGTGTTCATCTTCTTACATCAAGGCTGCGACCGATAGTTAAATGACATTAAGAAATGAATGCATATTAACGACTTTATACGGAAATTTTAAGGGACCAATGGAACGTAACTGGGTAGAACGTGGAGAGACTTTGAACTGTCTCAAAGAGTTTTAGACTTGCTGATATCTAAACTTTGTTGTTTCCATAGCTTGTGAAAACAAAGCATTGGTCTACTAGATTGATAAGGTATATACTATAAAAAAGAAATACTCACGACATGATCCACAAGAGCTTGATCCCGAGTTCGAAACCGGAAGTAAGACTCTCTTAGGTTTGTTTGGGCGAGGATTTCGAACTGGCATTCCAATTTTAGGTCTATTACCGACACGCTTAATCTTCTTCGTGACAACTTTCACTGGCCTCCGAATAACCTTTTGTGGCTTTCGCCTCCTTCTACGATTTGTCAGCGGTTTTTCACCTTGTTGAGGACGTTTTGATGGTCTTTTTGCTGCCTTCAATGGCCATTCACTACTTGGTCGATATATTGGATGAACAAATGGTCCTTCTGTGCTTAAACTGCTATTATCATTAGTTTCCAATTCAATTGAACTCTCTGTCACTCCCTCTTCAGTTTCTGGCCCTACTTCAGTAGGCAGTTCAGCAGATGGCTTAGTTTGATTGGATACGATAGTTGATTGACTGACGTTTCCCTTAATAATGTCAAATGTTTCTTCTTCCTGGGAAACTTCATCGTCATCATTATCTAAAAATTCATCTTCTGGGAGCAATGTTTCATTGGAAGAAGAATTTGTATCATACGGAGTCATTGAAAAATCAATAACATCATCATTTTCGACTTCGACAAAGTCGTTTCCATAGAATAAGTTTCCCACACTTTCATCATTGCTGTCATCACCATATTCCTCATTTGGTGCATCTACTTCGCCATGAGTTAAATTAAAGTCCTTACGAGGTGGATGTTGCGGTGAGTTACCCAAATATTGAACTGCATAATAGTGTGGTGCCGATGAATTCGAGTGTCCAGCAAACGGCGCCGGCGAGTAAAAAACCTTGTAAAGTTGTGCGAAAAATCAAATTCAAAAGTTTGTTTGAGACACACAAAAATTTTAAAACTACCTGTGGTGTTGCACTCGCAGCCATTAACCAGGCACAGGATACTAAATAAAGGACGACTGTGTTCATTTTTTTTTTTATCTGGAAACCAGAAAATTTTCAATTCAATAATTTGTTCACAAAACTTTTTAACTTTAACACGTCTTTGCTGTTACGGAATCCGAATCGAACTAATTTGTTGGAAGTTCAGAAAGATCTATTATCGGTTCAAATTAAATCAAGAATTTTCATATTTAGGGCAATTTCCTGAGGCAATAGCGGACTCAGTTCGCATATAGCTGTTGAAAGTTCAAGTTATTGCAAAACAAAAGCATCAGTCAACGACCGGACCGCTCTTAGGAATTGTAGAAATATGTAAATCCATGAGTTAGTTCAAAGTTTCAGCCTCTCCAAACCTTCTCGGCGAACAAAAATCTTAAAAATTAATTGTTTCGAGACGTTTTCGGTGCCTGAGGCCTTGAGAGTATTTGACAGTTTTTAAAGCGAGGCTCGGCAAGAACACCTGGGGCAATTGGAGAAACTCAGCGCGAGGTTGATTAATTTATTGTAATATTGGATTGTAATGAAATGTAAAAGAATTGAGTTGAAGAAGCGTAACGAAATTCTTTATTCATTGTAGTTGGTTATCATAATATTTTGCTAAAAATTATTGTTAAGAAAGGTGGAAAAAAATATAATAGACAGTGCTGATATTCTTAATTGCTCTAAAGGGCAGGTATGGGTATGGTACCTTCGTTTGGATTTTGTTAAGTTTTGAATTTGTTTTAAATACTGCTTTTTAGAAAAAGGTTACTTTAATGGTTAAATGGTTTTTGCAATTAGTTCAAACATATTTGCTTGAGGGTAAGATATAAATTTTTGCATATAGGTTACCAATAATATTTAATAAATTTAACCCATACTTTTAAACGGGTTTAAATTTGTTTGCTTTTAGGTTAAACTTATTTGCTCTTGAGTTAATTCAATGTGCGAGAGCTATATGCCAATAAAATGTTAACTACGTGTTTCATATTTTGAACGAGCATGAGCTTTAAGGCCAATTGTAGGGTAGTAGTTAAATCTCAGGTCAGCAACCAGGGTTGATAGGCTGAACTTTTTTGGCACAAAAGCTTCAAATTTTTATATTTAATATAGTACCTAAAGTGTTTTTAAATTGAAACTTTTGTTCCATCGCCTCATTGCCTGTCCATCTATCGCATGCCACATTACACCCGCCAACGCCAATATGACGCTATCGATTACTCGCATTAGATGACCGTGTAGCATTAGTATGCTCACTCATTCGTGCACGTGCGCCGCGGTATTTGTGTTTTGATCAGATTTGTATTTAAAAGTTTTTGTTCATTTGATTGTGTACACAACGATACAGCTAGTGAGTCAAATAAACCAGTCAACAAGGGAAAAACCAATAAAAGTGAAAAATGCCTACGATTTGAAAAAAAGTTTCACTTGCATCTTGGTTTCATAGCACCACACAATGTTTTTTTTTTTGTTTAAATGACTCTCAGCGATAAGTCTTTTGTGGTGTATTCGCATAAAACTGGTGACTTCAGGAAACCCAAAGTCTAGCGGGGTCAAATCGCATGATCTTGGTGTCCAATTTGTGTTAGATACCACTGCGAGAGACAATCTTACCTTCAAATCATATGCATGTAAAATTTCAATTGCCTACACGCCCGCTGTGTGACACGTAGCGACGTCCTGTGGGAACCACATGTCATCTGAGTTCATATCTTTAAATTTTTTCCCATAAGAAATGGATTATCGCCTCGCCAAAATCATTTACAAAAAGTACGGAATAAGGAAATAGCCCCGGCTCGCAATACACACCAAACGGTATCTTTTTTGAGGATTGTAAAGATTGGTGGCAGCTTGATGAAGGTCTAATAAAACTCCCTGACTCGTCCGCCAAATTGCCTGGTAAACGTTTACCCAAAAGCAATACTGGTCTGCAGGGCGTCAGATAATGGAGTTAAATTAGCGCTCAGTTACCACCAGCGAGTTGCTATATAATAGTAAAATAATACGGGCAAGTGCGAGTCGGACTCGCGCACGAAGGGTTCCGTACCATTATCTATAAAAACGTAATAAACACTTGCTTAAATTTCTCATTGTAACAGGCGATTACGATTTGCAGAAGACGACGAACTGATAGTTTGTCAAGAATTCCAGAAATCCGCAAAGAAGAAAAAAGCCAACCTATGTATGCTTTTAAATCTCAGTTTTCTTTTATTCGTGTTCCAATTCGAATTCGAATGGAAAACAAAATAGAAAAGAAAACGAATGTCAAACAAAGAACAAGAAGTCAGTATTAAATTTGCAATTAATTTTTAACGTCTCAAAAATAAATATGTATGTATAAATGAATAATAACTTCTTTAAAATCAGATCGAGACCTCCCAGTACTTCTTTTGTAAGTTTAATTTAATATTTTAGGATTAACAGTAATTAATTCATAATTAATTCAGTGATTCAGTATTAGCAGCAGAAGAAGAAGCAGCAAGAAGCAATTACATATATATAATTTTTTTAATAAGAAGTTATTATTATTTATATTAATTTTTAAGATTTTAAAATTTGGTCGGTAAGAAAATCTAATACCGACTTCTTGTTCTTTATTTGACGTTCGTTTTTTTTCTTATTTTGTTTTCTATTCGAATTTGAATTCGAACTCGAATAGAAGAAAACTGCATTGTATTTAAAATCTATAGTATTCCCAAGAAGCGGAACGTTTTGTGCGGCATCTATGGACGACGTTCACAAGCTTTGATTGGAGAGTTATTTGAGTGGTTTTTGTCTAAACTCCATGGAAAGCAAAAACAACAATATATGTAAAGTAGATAATACAACTAGCGCCACCATTGACGACGTTCAGAACTAAAATAAAATGTTCCATGAAATTACTATAAAAATGTATATACAATGAAAACTGAGCTTTAAAAGCATACATAGGTTGGCTCTTTTCTCCTAAAAGAATTTCTGGAATATATATGCCTGTAGGTCAAGCTGTTTCTCACTCACACAAACGAGAACAGTTTTGTGCCGATCTTTCCTAAACAAACTGTCACCAAGATGTCTTTTGCCAATCTTGTTCAAATATTTCACTGAGAAATTTCAGTAATTTTTTTTCTCAGCATAGTGTTTTTTTTACAATAAAATAAAGAAAGGCGTACTTACGTTTAAAAACCCTAAATCCTGATTTAATATTATTTTATGAGAGAATCTAATACCGACTTGTTAATTGTGGTTTGACATTTGTTTTTTTTTTTTCTATTCGAATTCGAATTCGAATTTCTGGAATTTACATGTATAGATAAAGCTTTTTCTCACTCACACAAACGAGAACATTTTTGGCGCGATCTTTCCCAAACAAACTGTCACCAAGATGTCTTTTGCCAATTCTGCTCAAATATTTCACTGAGAAATTTCAGTAATTTTTTTTCTCAGCACAGTGTTTTTTTTTACTATTTCTAGAAATCACTCAAATCACCTCCATTGACAATACAATAAAGAGGAACTTACGTTTGAAAACAATTAATCCTGATGTTATATTATTTTATGAGAGAATCTAATACCGACTTGTTGATTGTGGTTTGACATTTGTTTTTTTTTCTATTTTTTTTCTATTCGAATTCGAATTCGAACACGAATAGAAGAAAACTTCATTGTATATACATTTTTATAGTAATTTCATGGAACATTTTATTTTAGTTCTGAACGTCGTCAATGGTGGCGCTAGTTGTATTATCTACTTTACATATATTGTTGTTTTTGCTTTCCATGGAGTTTAGACAAAAACCACTCAAATAACTCTCCAATCAAAGCTTGTGAACGTCGTCCATAGATGCCGCACAAAACGTTCCGCTTCTTGGGAATACTATAGATTTTAAATACAATGAAAACTTAGCTTTAAAAGCA
The DNA here is from genome assembly GCA_916050605.2 of Platycheirus albimanus. Classification (NCBI taxonomy): domain Eukaryota; kingdom Metazoa; phylum Arthropoda; class Insecta; order Diptera; family Syrphidae; genus Platycheirus; species Platycheirus albimanus. The sequence goes on from OU696696.1 coordinate 79,950,504, forward strand.
TACATATGTTGCCTCTTTTCTTCTAAAAGAATTTCTGGAATTTACATGTAGGTAAAGCTGTTTGTGTGAGTGAAGGAAAAGTCGCAAATCAGCAAAAAGAAGAACTAACAGGGACAGACTTCAAGAAATTTCTAAAGAAGAAAAGAGACAACCTGGTGATGGACGGACAAACATAGCAAAAACGAGCAAAAAATTACGTTTGTTGTATGGGAGCCCCAATAAATATTTTATTTTATTTAGTTTTTAGTATTTGTTGTTATAGGGAACACAATAATACATCATCTGTCCAAATTTCAAGTGTCTAAGTTTTACGGTTCATGAGATACAGCCTTGTGAAGGACGGACAGACGGACAGACGGACAGACGGACAGACGGACAGACGGACAGACGGACAGACGGACAGACGGACAGACGGACAGACGGACAGACGGACAGACGGACAGACGGACAGACGGACAGACGGACAGACGGACAGCGAAGTCTTAGTAATAGGGTTCCGTTTTCACCCTTTGGGTACGGAACCCTAAAAATGCTTGCGTTGGCTTCCAAAATAGAAGTGATTAATAATATTTTAATTTCTCCTTTTAAACAAATTCTTAATATCTATTATCGATATTCAACCATTACTTCGATTTTCGATACATTCTATCAAAAGTCCCATGATATGCACAACAGCATATCACTGGTCGCGGGTACATGACCATCCACTTAAAGTGTTACGCTTTTAGTGCTGAATTGACATATTTACTGCCTTAAGCCAGCGAACCCTGATAGTGCCTTCATTCAATTATTATTTACGTTATGAATTAAAGATACGCGTCTATATTTTTTACAATGACGTAGCCAATGTACTGAAGGCGCCGCGCCGGTTGAGCTATGTGAATATCTTAATATGGCTTGTGCATCGAATGTGCCAGCGGTACTATTCAAGTGCATTTTATACTGTATGGGAACTTCGAGAGTTAGGTAGGTTGAATAATGTAAACAATTTATTAATTGGTCACTTATTCGATCCCTTCACAGGATGCATTGTCGCCTAGTGATAATAGTGTGGGTTGGTTTCATCCCATATACAGAAATTTGGCTTTTTAGCAAAGCCATTCATCCAGAAATGAGCATAAAATGAATTTTTGGCTAAAACTGTGATCTTCTGCCAAAGAAACGAAGTTGTATTTGATCATTGGGTGCAGGATTAAGCCCCGATGCAGAATGATGCAGAAAGTGATATCATTTGAACGTTACATTCAATCGTGTAACTTGCCATGGTGATTTGGTATCTGTAAATGAATAATAAACAACAGATTTGAAAGGTATCACCAAACCAACATGGCGGCAACAGACTGCTAAAACCTGAACCCTATATTTATGATACGATTGACCCATGCAATCATAGTGAGCATTTGCGATTAGATTAGACATTTTGCGAAATCCATAATTATGTGCTTCTGACGTCATTTTGACATCTCGCTGCCTTAAGGAGAAACCAGCCACATGCCAAACATAAATTTGTATGTTGTGTGTACCTACGTGTCGTCTAGTCCCAGCTTTTACATTGTGGTGCAACCCTGTCTGGCATCTTATATTATGTATTATTACGCTTATGTGTATACGTATAATAATTATTTTGGCAGGTGGAGAAGTAAAAGTTCACTGGAAAAGAATTTTGGTGATGTTGTTCTTTTGGTTCATGTAGATTTAGGCCTCAATTTGTTTATTTTAATCAATTCAATCATTGTTTTATCAAACATATATTACAATTTGCTTACAAAATAGCTTAATCATCAACAACCTAATGTCTTTTGGTACAATTTTGTGTTTCTTCGCGTGCTTTGAGAGACAAAATGATCTTAATAATAATTTTAACTTGATAATATTATAAGACACTGGACATACCACTCTATAGAACACTTTCACCTCAAGCGTGTCTGCTTCTACCATTACATTGCAGTTTGTCTTCATAACCTTTGTAAGCTTTCCACTTGTTTGCATCACATTTAGAAAGAATTAATGAACTCTATACATATAATATTTTTGCTTGCATCACACATTCATTAATCCTAAATCTCTTGGCTCGGACTTCAAATAGCTTAGTTGTTCAACTTTTTAAACAAAAGTTATTATAATTAATTAGTTAATGTTATTAATCACCACTTAACTGACTTATGAGATGATCTGTTTTCGTTCCATAGAATCAATTAACGCTTAGCATTTCTTTCTTTCTTCGACTACGCCATAAGACTCTCCAAAATCGTTTTCCAGGATATTAGACTTTTGGTTGCCTGCTTATTCATCATGATGTCAACACCATTCAATATTGAACCTCTGATGATGAACTTATTTACTAATTTCTCATTTGAAATAAAAAACTCCCCCAGATATAGATTCTACATGTGCCCTTTTATTAACATCACAATGCTTTAAGCTACTAAAAGTGTTCTTTATCGATTCAAACACCATCAATTTTGTTCTTCGTCTTCTGGTCCTGCGAGAAGCCAGAACGTTTCCATTTCTCCTTTACCCTGAATAATACAAACAAGAAAATATAAACATCCAATTACTCTCTCGTTGAAACAATAAAAAAGTCTTCACCGCCATAACTTACTTTAACTTTTACGAAACCACGGGATTCCACAGTGTATCCATGAGGACGAATTTTGCTTGCTGTATAGTTGGAAATTTGGATTTTGTACGGCTCGCCACTGCTCTCCATTCGAGATGCTGTGTTCACAGAATCTCCAAATAGGCAATACCTCGGCACTTTAAGTCCAACAACACCAGCAACAACTGGCCCAGAGTGGATTCCTAAAGTAAAAATTAAATTTCATAAGTATACGAGGTTTTATTTTCTATCTTTTAATATTTTGGAATTTAAATGAAAAGCAAATCATTATTCGTGGATATAAATTTACCAGTTTTAATGGTAACCTCGGGCAATCCCAATCCTTTAATTTTCTTTGTTATCCTTAAAGCCAAATCAGCAGCATGCTGGGCATGCAAAGGATTTATATCTGGAGCTCCACTCACAGCCATATAGACCTACCATTAAATAAAAAATTAATGTCCCCCAAAGAAAAAGTAAAACTCAATAGATAATCTTGAGCAGTAAATATAAAAATGGCGGATCATATAAAAGATGCGAATAGCTTACCATTCCCACGGTTTCCACTTTGTAGACCAATGGCGAAATTATTTCCTCATCAAATGCCGAAAACACCGTATTGAGAGTGTTTACTGTTGACATTGCATCTTCGATTTTATTTGAATTGGTATAGACGTTCTGTGAAGGAATTATTGCAAATAATTGATGATTTGAAAATATTATTGTTCTCAATTCTCGTAAAATTATGCTTACCATAACTTCAACGAAGATAACAGATACTTCTTCGAAGCTTTGACAAGAAGCCATTGGATCGATACCACTTCGCATACGTTCAGCAACGGGTCGAGGTATCATGGAATAGAGAAGTTCGTCACCTTGTCGTTTCCAGGAATCAGCCAGTTCAAGGGATTTCTCTAGCTCATCGGAACGCTGTTCTTCCTTTTCGAACATTATTTCCAATTTGGAACAGTGCTGCCATCCAGCCATTACAAGTTCCCTGCTCAGGCCATGAGGATTTAGATCGTTCAGATACAGACCAACACCGTGGAGCTCATCTAGATTTTCAATGCTTTAAAAAAAACTATTAGTCATATCATAAAATAAAATCAGTTGAGTAGAATGTTCTAGGCAATGCATGATCAAAACAACATATTTATTTAAAATGGCAACATTAACAGTAACAGAGAGAAATTGTGAAATATTTTAAACTATTATTGTCGTAGACAGCTAATGTAAAACTCTCCAAATTAACTAGATTGGCATATACATAGAAGACAAAAAAACATACACAGATATTTCAAAGGCCTGCTTCCTTATCGTTAACCTTAGCTTTGTTAGCTTAACATTTTGTCTGCCACATCAAAGGCTACAAATTTAAAAAATATTAAATGAGACCTTTTTAAGATAACAACGTGGACCACAAACTTATTAAAAAAAAAAAGCTTCTTTAGCAGACAGAAACAAATTCAATAACATTAATTTTGTGTGGTGTGATGTTGAATTAGTGCTGGCACAATATAAAAAAAAGCGTGTGCCACGCCCAAAGTTAAGACTTTTTATTGCCAAGGCAATTAGTATGAGCTCAGTGACACTCAATTTTATTCTTGCAGATCGATTTGAACAAAACAAGACAAAACTTAAATTTTTAAAAATAAGATTTGGAATAGAAATAGCGATTATGGGTGTTTTTAACAATTCTTGCACCACACTCTGCTACAAACCAAGGAATATAAATCTATAACTATAAAGCTATAACTCCAGCCTATGAACTTGGTGGTAGCACACACAAGTTGTTGTTGTTTCATTCTAAATTTTCAATTGTAAATTCGGCAAGCAGCTGCCTTAAACTGTGAGTATAAAATTTCATACAAAAACCTCCTTAAATAAAGCTAAGTGTTCATCCTTTTTACTTCAAAATTGCGACCGATAGTTAAGAAACGTTAAAAAATTAATGCATTGTACGACTTTTGACGGAAACGCCCCTTAAAAAAGGGCGTGTCTTAAGAATTTGAAGCACTAACTCAGCTTTGATCAGTATTTAGGCATATGTGTAAAACTACAGCTGAATCGAGTAGTTTTTAAACGATCTTACCTGAACAAAGGTATTTTATAAAAATCACGCGTTTAAAAGTGGGCGTATTGAAAAAATGTACACAAGAAAATGTAGAGATATATTCCTCAAATAACGAACGGAAGGAAAAAGGTTTAAATTGAATATTGGAAGTACCTTCAATTTTTGAGCCTACGTTTTTCGTTCTTTCATGAAAAGTGGGCGTAAGCCACGCCCAAAATTCAAAAATTTTTTCATACACAAACTGTTTAGTTTCTCTTAAGAGAAACAAAATTTTGACTTGCGGATTCATTATAAATACCGTTTATTTACAAAAACAATTTTTTTATAGTTTCTTATGAAAAGTGGGCGTCAGCCACGCCCAAAATCAATTTTTTTGATTTCACACACAAGATGTTTTTGTGCAAGTAATACCCAAAAAATTTAATGTTTTTCGTTAATATAACAATTGTTATTTTATAAAAACAATATTGATGGTTTTGTATGAAAAATGGGCTTCAGCCACGCCCAAACTGAAATATTTTTATTCGATTGGAAGAAGGTTTACCTAAAGCTTACGTTTGCAAAATTTTAGCGCTATGCTTTTATCGTAACTGTACAAAAAACATAATTTAATTTTACCAAATTGAGGTTGTTCATCAAAAATAGCGATTGTGGGCGTGTTTGTTTGCGGATTTTACCGGTTCAAGAACTTAGTCTTACTCTTGAACCAAAGGTTATAAGTAAGTAAGTAAGTAAGTAAGTAAAAGATTCATTTATTAGGATAATTTTGGATTTACATAGGTTACACTATTATGAATGAATTTAAAGCTATGGCTAAGCCGTCAGCTCGGTTAGCAAATATATATTACAAGAAGTTAGGTTACAATTTTTTTTTTTTTTGTTTTTTTTTTTTTTGTTTTTTTTTGTGTTTTAATTATTAGTAATAAATAAAGTGAAAACTTTGCTAGTTTCTGGATAACTTTAATCAGCATATTCTCCTACTATCAACGTTCTATACTTATATATGACTTTCAGATACTTAAACAAAACCTTCCAGTCGCACTCATTTAATATCTGAACAATGTCCTGCATCGATAATGTTTTTTTTCCAAAGTATGATAGTCTTTGTGGTTGGTATATAGGGCAAACACCAATTATGTGAAAGCAGTCTTCTTTTGCTTTTAAGTTGCAAATAGTACAAAACTGATTGAAGCTTCCGTTGTATGGACTGCCATTTAAGCCCAGTAGTTCACATCTTGCTTTAAAAATCATAGAAATTTCACTATAACTGTGTAAGTCATGGAAATAATTCCTTTCTTCTAGGTTATAATTGAGTTGTGAGTACAGTATCCTGCTTTCGGAATCACGAGCCTTCTCAATAAATGCTTTGCGTATGGAGTCTTCGTTCCTCTGAATTATTCGATAAAGTTGATCTTTTATGCCGTTTAAGTTGGAATCAATCCCAAGAGTTTCACCACACGCGTTACCAATGTTTTGCCATCTTGCCATCCACCAATCTTTGTTTCTCAGTTCATACAAGAACATTTTTTTCGTTAGACGACAGTCTGGATACAAACTTATTTTTAGTAAGTAATCAGCTTGACATTTTAGGGTGCTTGTCAAAAGCGTTGGTAGACCCGTTTCTAAATAAATTGCGTAACTGGGAGTTTTCATTGGTAAGTTGAAAAGTTTTTTTAAAAAGTTCCTATGGAATTTTTCAATTACTTCATATTCGTTTGATCCCCATACTTGAGAAGCATAGCAAAGATTTGATTGCACAACTGCATCAAATATTCTGTATTTTGCAGAAAGGTTAATCCTTTTGTTCGAAAAAACATTCTTCCATGATAAATTAATCAAGCTTTGTGAAGCGTTAGCCTTATCCGTTAGATGTTTGGTGAAGTCCAGAGTTGGATTCAAGCTTACTCCCAAATATTTGAGTTCTTTCACGTTTTCTAATCGATCTCCATTGTAGTACCAGTTGTTTCCAAATTGTCCCCGAGAATATCGTGAAAAGACCATAATTTTTGATTTATTTGTGTTAATGGTTAGACCCCATTTTTCGCAGTAACAAGCCAACCGATTGATCATTAATTGTAAATTTTCAGGAGATTCTGACAGAATCACAAGATCATCGGCATACAACAGTACATTGACAATTGTTTTTGCAATGCGAATACCACCAGGAAGATTTTCTTCTATATCATTAATAAATAAGGAAAACAATAAAGCACTGAGAGGACATCCTTGTTTTACTCCAGTTTCAGTTTCAAACCATTCCGAAAAAACTTTACCATCCCAAACTGCGTTTCGGTTAACAAGGTCAAAAGCTGCTTTGAAATCAACAAAAAAAGCATAAACTTTTTTGTTTCTAGCTTGGAACGCTTTGACTATTGAAGTTAAAGTGAAAATTTGATCGTCGGTTGAAAATTTTTTTCTAAACCCAGCTTGTAAGTCTGAAAGAATGTTCCTTTGATCTACCCATTTTTCCAATCTATCCGCAAGTATACTGCAGAATATCTTTGCTAGTACATTCATAAATGAAATTCCCCTATAATTTTCAACATTATCTAATGCACCCTTTTTGTGAATAGGAAATATCACTGATTTTTGGAATGATGTGGGGATTTCAGCATTTGAATAAATTCTGTTATATAAAGTTTTTAAGTGATTTAACATTGCCGGAGTTGCATTTTTATAGAATTCGTAGGGAATCCCATCTTCACCTGGTGCTTTTCCATTCCTTGCTCTTAAGAGTACAGCATTTATTTCAGCAGTTGTTATCTCATCATCTAATGTATCATCAACGATTAAAGGGTCTGCGTACGAGAACATTAGGCTTGTATTATTATGCAAAAGATTTTTGAAGTGAGTAGATAGTTCATCAGCACCTAGTCCAGTTCCTATTTGGAAGTTCAATCCATTTATCTCTCTAGCCAGCTTCCAAAAATCTTTCGAGCTTTTAGTTTGTCCTAACTTATGGGCTTGTAGATTTTCGAAGTCCGTTTTCTTTTTTAGGCATACATTTTTGTAGCTGGTATTAGCGTTAATGTACCAGTTTTTCATCTCATGGCTATTAGAAGTTCGCCAGGCTCGCAAAAGGGCAAACGATTTTTTCCGCGCAGTAAGACATTCCTTATCAAACCATTTCTCTTTGAATGTTGGACTACTGTTCGAGCTTTTGTTCGGTGTGGCGTTTCGTATTGAACAGGTTATTTTGATTGAAAGTTCTTCAGTAGACTCTGGGAACGGGTCATTTGCCAAAAGCAAGTTGTCTAAAGCACGATTGTACGTTGTTTTTTCATCATTCTTCCATTTGAGTCGAGGAAGTAGGCTTAAATTTGTATATTGTGAAGAAGTTTGATCTGAAAATCCAACTACAATGGGCATGTGGTCCGAAAAAATTTTAGATTGTACCTCGAATTTATTGATTCGTTCGATCCATTCGTTACTTGCAGCACAAAAATCAATGACTGAACTACCCTGTCCGCCAACAAAAGTGTATTCACCTTCTGCATCTCCTTGGGTACAACCGTTTAACACTATGAAATCATACATTTGGAGCATTTCTAGGATTTCGGATCCGTTTTTGTTGCAAACATTGTCTTTAGATTTCCTGTTGGTATGACATACGAGTGGGTTAGTTATGGTTTGGGCTAGGGTGGTTTGTGAGTTGCCGATTCTTGCGTTCCAGTCACCTACCATTAATATGTTTTTGGTGGCTAAGTGTTGGATTGTATTGTTTAACCGCTCAAAATCAGAAGTCCACTTATTACAATTAATATAGAACGGCACAATGTACATATTTGTGTGTTTTTTAGATTTGACAAACGTAGTTCCTTCATATTCATCGAAGTCATACTCTTTTAAGATTGATGTTTTGATGCCAAATAGGCTTCCACCGCTTGCACGACCTTTCACAGAAGTTTTGGTTGCTGAACTCCAGATGAGCTTGAAACCGTTAAAATATTTGTTAAATTTACATAAATGTTCACTTATTACATGTGTTTCAAACAAAAAGAATATTTCAAAAAGCTTAACATAGTTAAAAAAGTCTACAAACAGTATTTTATTACTTAATCCGGATATATTGTAAGATAGAATGCTTGTAGAAAATAAGTTATTTGAGCTGACGACATATAATTCTCAATTTTGGTCTAATCTACTACAATTAGCGTTTTCAGCATAAAGTGGCATCACTGTTGCAGCTAGCTCAGCTGGTCTCGACCATTCACTTTGACATTTGTTTGACATCATGATTTCGTTGACGGCTTCGAAATTAAGTTTGCCAAATATGTCTTGTAGAACCTTTTCTCCATTTTCGTTTTTATGTTTTAAATTATAATAATTGTTTAAATAAAATATTTTACTACCAATCACCAAAGTGTTATTCTTAATTAAAACTGCTTCGTGTGGTCTCGACATTTTTATAGCCTTGCGGTAGCCAAGTAGAATTCGACGTTTGAGCTGCGATTGTTTGCTTAGGTCACGCTGGATATAGGCACCTGTGCCTTTTAATTTTGAAGAGTTTCTTAGCATTTTTGTTGCATTTTCGTTAGAGCCGGTGTTCAGCTTAAGTTTAATAACTTTGTTATTTTCACTTAATTTGATAGCTGGTGGCATCTGCTCTGGTGCATTGCCCAACAAAACTTTGGTTAAACCCTGTATTCTTTCTTGGGGGTCAGCTTGATCATTTGGTATCGTGAAAATAATGTTTTTTTCTTTGATCACACGACTCTGCAGCTCGAGCTCATCTTCAAGGGCACAACATCGCATTTCAAAATGTTGAACTTTTTGTGACAAATCCTGGTTTTGTTGACGTAGAGAACTTATTTCATTGTTTAACATGTTGACATCGTCCTTAGTAGCTAAATTGGCGATCGCTTTGGTAAGTTCTGTGCTAAGCGAAGTTTCAATGATAGCTCTGATTTTTTGTAAATCCGATTGGGAGATAGACATGTTTTGGTGCTGTTTATAAACTTTTTGTGCTCTGTTTACGTTGGAAGTAGTATTTGAATTTTCTTCGGGTGAAGTTTGGTCGATTTTTCTTTTGTTGTCGATCATGTGACTTGATTCGCAGCTTAAAGGTTTTATTTTGCAGCTTAATTAGTTAAAGTTACCTGTGTCTATCAGATATATTCAAAGTATGTGCAGTTACTTTCACTATTATTTACTTTTTGGATTTAATTATTTAAATAAAACTGTTAAAAATTGTGATTATATCGGAGCAATTTAAAAATTGAACTTTTCACTTTTACAGCAGTGTTGCCAACCCAAAGGTTATATATACCAAATTTCAGCTTTCTAGCTCGAAAATTGCGACCTCTAGAGAGTATACATACGGACGGACGAACGGACATGTCTAAATCGACTAGGCGGTAGGCTTTTGATTCTGAGTCAGAATATATTTATATACTTTTCTATTCCTAATAGTACAGGATCCCACCGCTCGATTCTGCATGTATCTGTTTTTTTGATAAAATAAATTTTAACTGAATGTTTAGGGTGTATACAATGTATTAGCGATAGGTTGCCTACAAAAAAATGGCCGCAATTATTTTTAATTAATTTTTGTTTAATTATGTTACTGGTATAAAATGCAACTATATGTTTTTTTTGATAAATTTAACGTCATTTTAAAGGAAATGATGCAAAGAATCAAAAAAACAATGGGTGCCAGCTCTCAGCCAGCCGCAACCCTAGGGTTGCCAGGTTTAAACAGCTGTATTATTGTTCATTTTTTGCAACCATCTGTTTTTTTTTTTTTTTTAAATTGTACCAAATTAAAGTTTAATATTTCCTCTTTACGATAATACATGGTTGCCAGTTCAAAAATGGCCGCAAGCAGGGGTTGCCATGCTTTAAATAAACGAATCTCATCCATGTAATACATAGTCCAGTCGACATGTATTTTCAGTTGGAAAAAGATCGGAAGTCATTGAAACTTTAAGATGTTGTTCTGGGATAGTTAGCTAACATTTTGTAAATTTTTTGACTTCGAGTGCACTGTGTAAAAAGAGTACTGGAAACAACTGTAAATTTGTGGACCTTGCTCAGGTTTTCATTTCAGCAGATGTTCATTAATAATTTTGATTTAAATTAAATGGTCTTTTATTGAAAAAGTAAAAATAAATTTTTTATACAAATTATGAACTTAATATACCTACATAATCTTATTTAAATTTTACAATTGTACATATTATTCATTTTCTTATTCATTTTCTGTGTCAGTTTCAATCATCAATGAATCATCATTAATTATTTTATTAGGCAACATTCATAAAGTATGTACCTGACATGGAAATTTGGCTGGCTGGTACAAAATCGAAAAAAACTAAGAAAGATGTATGCTGTATAAATTGTACGCAACTAGCGGCGAGGTTAGGTCCAATTTTAAGTCGTGCATTGACAGCATTTCATGCGCTTACTGGCTGTGATTATTCAGCTGCATTTTTTAATAAAGGAAAAGTCAGGCCTTTAAAAAATTTTTCAAACAGCAACCCCTTTCAAACAGTTTTCGCGTCATTGACAGATGCAACTGACGTTTTTAATGATGAAAAAATGTCTGCTGTCCATGAATTTACCGCACTTATGTACGGCGTTAAGAAATGTACGAGTGTTAATAAGGCCAGATACCAGATCTTTCAGAAACAATATTCAGCGACAAAAATAAAAGAAATTTTTTTAAAGAAAGTGACTACCTTTGAATCGAAATTGTTTCCACCTTGTTGGAAATCATTGAATCATCATTGTCAGATTTGATCCAAAGGAATATGGTTGGTCAGTTATTGATGGCAATTTAAAACCAACATATGGTTCATGGCGACGCGACACCAATGACGGTTGAAGACATTTTGTTGTCATCAAAAGAATTGAGTTTAGATGAACATCAGCAAGAAACAGATGAAAACAAGTACACAGATTATGGCTCTGATGATTCATTGATGATTGATACTGATACAGAAAATGATTAAGAAAATGAATAATATGTACAATTGTAAAATTTAAATAAGATTATGTAGGTATATTAAGTTCATAATTTGTATAAAAATTTTTTTTTTACTTTTTCAATAAAAGACCATTTAATTTAAATCAAAATTATTAATGAACATCTGCTCTGAATGTGTTTATTCCGTAGAACGTAAGGAAAAACTGTTGAGAGAAAACCTGAGCAAGGTCCACAAATTTACAGTTGTTTCCAGTACTCTTTTAACACAGTGCACTCGAAGTCAAAAAATTTACAAAATGTTAGCTAACTATCCCAGAACAACATCTTAAAGTTTCAATGACTTCCGATCTTTTTCCAACTGAAAATACATGTCGACTGGACTATGTATTACATGGACGAGATTCGTTTATTTAAAGCATGGCAACCCCTGCTTGCGGCCATTTTTGAACTGGCAACCATGTATTATCGTAAAGAGGAAATATTAAACTTTAATTTGGTACAATTTAAAAAAAAAAAAAAAACAGATGGTTGCAAAAAATGAACAATAATACAGCTGTTTAAACCTGGCAACCCTAGGGTTGCGGCTGGCTGAGAGCTGGCACCCATTGTTTTTTTGATTCTTTGCATCATTTCCTTTAAAATGACGTTAAATTTATCAAAAAAAACATATAGTTGCATTTTATACCAGTAACATAATTAAACAAAAATTAATTAAAAATAATTGCGGCCATTTTTTTGTAGGCAACCTATCGCTAATACATTGTATACACCCTAAACATTCAGTTAAAATTTATTTTATCAAAAAAACAGATACATGCAGAATCGAGCGGTGGGATCTTAGACTATAACGGTATTATTTCTCTGTGTTAGAAACTCCACACCAAATACAATATACCCATTCTATGGAATAGGGTATAAAAACTCAAACACACTTTTTTTGAAAAATTTAAGATTGAATATTATTTCGGGCTTCCACATAAAAATTTTTATCGAAATCCGTCAAGTGGTAAACGAATAAAAAGCACGACTGGGTCGTACAAACTTGCTCTAATGTGTTAAAATGGTCTTGGGGCTTGAGATTTTCGGAAAAAAAACATTAAAAAAATAATATGAAATTTTATCAATCAATTCAAAATTAATAGTTTTAACGGTTTTTAGAGAAAATGAAGTACCTAAGCCATGAAATTTCTTTTTGCTTTTTTGAATTTTAAGGTGTTTTTTTTTTCAAAAACGTTTGACCAGTTTTTTTCAAAAAACATTTTTTTTTTGAAAAACTTTTCGAAAACATATTCCAATGTTTTTTTGAGAAGGCCAACATCCAGCAGTTTCATGTTTTAATCAGAAAACAAACATTTTAAAATGTTTGAAAACTGTTTTTGAAAAAACCAAAACTTAAAAAAAATTTTATGTTTTTTTTTTAAATCAAATAATTAATTTTGTTTTGTGTATAAAAGAGCTTTCACATTAAAATTTTCATCGAAATCCGTGAAGTGGTTTACGAGAACATCTGTTAAGAAAACACTCTTCCTATGGGAGGTACCGTTATAAGACTTTTCCTGAAAAATCTGTTCCAACCAAAACATAAAGTTTTATCAAATCAGATGGTAGGTATTCAGCTGAGCTATGCATGCCTTCGAGAGAAAAATGCGCAAAAAATCTATTTCACGAACTTTTACAAAACAATTTTAAAACACGATTCCTGAATGGTATCCCATAGAAACGGTGAATTTTTTCGGGATAAATACTAGCCCATGTCATTTTCTGACCCCTAAACTATCACTACCTATGCAAAAAATCATGTCGAAAAATGAACAATGCTTCAACTGGAATAGCCTTTGTGCTATCTCTATCTATCTCTGTTCCAAATTTCGTCCAGATCCGTTCAGCCGTTTTGGCGTGATTGAGCAACAAACATCCATCCAAATTATCACATTTGTAACATTATAACGGCGATGTCCTTCTGGTGACAAAAACATTATCGGTATGATTTATAACATTATAATTTCTACTTTTGCTCTATAGGGCGAGTATTGGTTTCGTGCAAAAAAAAATTAAACATGACATTACGATGATCGAAAAGCCCAAAAAAGTGATTTACGCCATCGGTCCAGCCTGGTGTGATTTTTCACGTCAAACTAAAGCTTCAACGGATTGACGGATTTTCCTCAAGCTTCGCATATGGCAGTTTAAAAAAAAATTGTTTTTATTTATTTTTTAAGCCCACCTTAAACTGGTACCTTTCAATTAACTGGTTTTTTCATTTTGGATTTGCTCGAAAATGACTAAGATTTTTGATGAAACTCATGATTTAATAAACTTGTGGCATTTTTGACAAAATTCGGTTTTTTTTGCTTAAATTGTCATAATGACAATCAGGTTTTAACGGTTTTTTTTTTCAAATGACCATACGTTGGCATTAGAGAAATCGATTTTACTTAACCGTTTTTGTCAAAACAGTGAAGCTTTTTCAGTTACTCCCTTTGGCTGTCATACAAAGAGCAACTTCATTCTAGCCAATTCTTTTTGTTCTTATTATTACTTTGTTTGTAATATGATAGAGTACTTTTTAGAAAACTGCATTTGTAGTTTTTGGCCAAACAATGCAAACAACAAAAATCTGGTTTTAACTGTTTTATTAAGCTAGAAATAAATTGACAAAATGAGTTTTGCAGATTCCAAAAGGAAGGAGACAGTCATGATTTCAACACAAATTCAGCGTCAATATGTTGGCAGGTGTATTTGGAAACCATTAAATCAGCCCCTTCAAAGAAACAACCATACCTAGGTTGAATTTTTCAAAAAACCTGTTTGTGAAATGTTTTGCTAGATTTATTAGAAGACAATCCACTCAATCAACTTGCTTGGTGCCCAGTCCACTATGGTAACGAGGTTAAGAGGTGGGCTTGATGAAAAGTACGGTTATCGTTGGATAGGATGAAATGGACAAGTTCATTGACCTGCAAGACCTCCTTAGCTTGCTGTAATGGATTTTTGTGTATGGGGAAAAATGAAAGAACAACATTTATTTCGAGAAAATAATTTCAAAGCGTCATCAACAGTGATTTAGCAGCTAGCTTCAATAAAGATTCGCAATTCAATCTAAGAACGAGCTCAAACATGCCTCCAAAACCAAAAATAATGAGCCGAAATAAATTCGTTTATATTCATAACATCTGCAGCTCAAAAAAAAAAACCCTGCATTGTTGTCGATGAGGCTTAAGCGCAGTTAAAAAGTCTTATATTTTGCCTAACAATAAAGCTCTAAACGAAGTTTTATTGCGTGTACACTTACTGTAGAACAATTTTGTCCATAAACCATTTCCCAAATTATTGTTTAAGAATTAAGAAACACCCTGTATATAACTTATGTATAGCTGGTTAACTTCAGAACAGCGTTTTCAAATGAAACATAATATAAGTGTCCTTGTCTGCTATTGTTCCAGTCGTATTTGGACTCTGAATCAAAAGTTACAGAATTGGACCCAGCATTCATAAACTTTGTCTCTTCATATCAAGGAACTGACACAGTACGATTTAACGAATGATTTAACGGCAAAAATCAATTCATTTCTGAATAACATAAGAACATGTCGTGAATTTTACTGAGGATGCGATGTCAAATTTTTTCGACTTTATTTCCCAAAATGGGTAATAATATCTATTCGACTTAATTGCATTCTACCTTATTTTCCTCACCTTGAACATAAACTGTCTTTAGCAGACTTCCACTGCTGGCTCAGGAGCTCTTAGTGAGTGACCGTGGACTATACCATTCTTTCGCTGACTAGAATGTGAAGCGATTGGAAAAAGGACCCCTGGGTTGACCTTCAAATCATATTTAGCGTTGGATCAATGACTTAAATTGCCGTCTATGGGAAGACCCAACCCAAGTTCACCAAGTAGCAATCCACACAAAGTTACTTTTTGGTGCGGATTTCGGGAGAGAGTTGGCAGCAGTGACGTCATTTCTCATTAGTCAGTACTTCAAAACAATATTGAAATCGTCTACGAGCGCTTATCGACGATTACTAATTTATTTTGACCAGAATGAGTCGATTAAACCTTTTAGCTTTTTTTCTTAAGGCCCTTGGTATGTATTAATACAAAAATTAAGATTGCAATCTTTGGACCGGGAGCGGTTCGGAAGCCCGTTTTTTAAAATCCCGTTTTTTATAATCCCGCAAAAAAAAAATTAAAATCCCGATTCTAAAGAACCGCTTTTTTAAAATCCCGCTTTTAATAATCCTGTTTAAACAGAATCCCGTTTCTCGTGAGCCCGCTTTTTAAAATCCCGTTTAATCCCGCTTAGGCCGTTTCGTATTTTGATAAATACAAACTTATTGAAAATTTAGCTAAAGAAAACTTAGTTAAAACAGAAATTGGAAAAATTAAAAATGGAGCTGAAAAGCTTTTCAAAAAAATTAATGTTTTGAAATCTAGAGCAATTTCTAAAATAATTAAAGATAGAAAATCAATGACTAGAACAGATTTTTTGCGCCGTATAGCTCACAACATAAAACTTTAATCTTAATATTTCGAAAAAATATCTAAAATCTTGAAACCTCATTTTTGTTATGTTCTATGTTCTTTATTTTTTTATTTGTTAAGTTACAAAATCAATAAAAAAATATTTGTTTTTTGTTTTCTTTTTGTCTCCTTTCATACGACATAACGCCCATGAACATTATGTCACCTCATCATCATCAGCATTGGGCTGTTAAATAAATTCAATCCCGCTTTTGGAATCAACACAAGGTGTTTTATTTTAAAAATCGCGGCGATTTTTAAAATAAATCACCTTGTGTTGTTTCCAAAAGCGGGCTTATAAAAACGGGAATTTAATAAACGGGATGGTAAAAAACAGGATTTTAAAAGCGGGATTTTATAAAAACGGGATTTTTAAAAACAGTATTTTAAAAAACGGGATTTTAAAGACAGGATTTTAAAAAACAGGATCCTGAAAAACGGGCTCCCGAACCCAACCCCTTTGGACCCATGCTTTTCTGGTGAAGCCGATGTGGATATCTCATGTTTCATTTCTCTTAAACATTGACCCGCACTTATTGGAAATCCCTTAAAGAATTTTAAACTCACAGAAACGGACACATTTAAAACTTTTTTAACTATACAATAACCCCACCACTAAGCGTAAGTTGAGACGTAATGTAAATTTTCAGAGATTCCTTTTTTAGTTACACTACACGAATGTAGAATGCTTTATCCAGCTAGACTTTTCATTGCAATATACAGACAATCTACACCATATTAACTCAATCTTACTAATGACGTTCTCTTCAAATTTCCTAAACGTTGGAACTGTGTCGCCTTTGTCATAAAAAAAAAATAAAGCGGGAAAGTAAGTAAAAAAAAAAGATCATACAAAACCGGAAAACTTCTATGTGATACTCACAGTGGGCTGCAGAGATAAATCAGCGAATCCATATCCGCGATATAGAACATCTGTCCCTTCAGCAAAATGCTCTTCGTACCCTGCGATGCTTTCCGATCACCCGATGGATCATCCTCATCATCTTCCTCTTCCTCAGCACCTCTCATGTAGTTGTATGCTTGCAAGGACAATTCATCGTACATATCTGATTCGGCATTCAGAACCGCTGCTTGCAAGTCAGCTGTCTTGCTGGTTCCCGTCCTTATCAACATTAGCTCGAACAACACGGTATTCATTTGTCTAATAACCTGCCATTCGAAGGGTGTTCCCTTGGGTCGGCGGCAAGTAAAGTGTTCGGTTATTTTTGATCCTATAAAGCTTTTCGGTGGTTTTCCTGGATTGTGAAGAATCCACATCTCAATGACCTTTTTTCAGGGGGGAAACAAAAAATGATTAATAATGGTGTAAACAATATTGCGTTTGGTTTTCTTACTTTTTCACCTGCGTGAGTTATTTCCATTTGGGGGTTTAGAACCAATGTGAAGGGAAAAAGTTCCAGAAAGATATTCAAGTCCACATGGGGCAAGGATAATTGAGAAGGATGTGCCATTACGTTAACCCTAGTTGCCATCTAAAATGTTATAAAAAAAGTTAATTGAATTATTCTCTTAAACAAAACCTTCTTCATCAACTCACATAATCGGCGTTATCAAAATCTATTCGATATTTTACTATAACAGACTTTGGAATATCTGTAAGTTTTATTGGTCCCGCTGTTCCGCCGGTTATGTCATTTTGACTTTCGGTCACGTAAGCCTTTATTGTCAGTCCATAGAATTCCTCAGCGACTTCTGTCATTTGTCCGATGAGGTATTTGGATAAGCCAGTCCTTGAACTTCGGTAGACAATCATGGCTCCTTTTTCGTCCATGTGAGTCAGCTGCATAGATGGGCTCTTCATTTTGGGGTAGGTGAATCGCATCTGGAGGTGGATGTTGTCGATTGATTGCAAGAAATCACAGAAGAATCGACCAGTGGCACGAATCATTTTATCATAACTGAAACAGGAAATTTTATTATTTCTGTAAGGCTTGTTTGATAAAAATCATCATCCTACCCAAAGTTACTGAAGAATCGCACGAAACATCTTCCATAAAAGTTCATGCACGAGTCAAAAGACTCTCCTGTACAAGCTGAAAGGGCTGAAGCAAGGTCAGGCATAAGATGATCGGGATATAGCTAAAATATATTTAAAAAAAAAGTTAAGAAATATGCCTGTAAGCTGTTGCAGTCCTTTATAATTGCTGGCGCACCTGGTGGGTTTTGAATGAACTGTGTTTACAATCGACAATTTGGCACACTTGCCTCCAAATATCTGGTCCATATTCTGCCTGTAAAAAGTGACACGTAAGCGTTTCAGGGTTTTTAATAATAAGTAAACTTAAAATAAAATAAACACAAATAAAAAGGATTCCGGCTTTGATGATTGATTTCCGATGTTACAATCACAAAGTTAGGTTTCCTCGGGGGTTATGATTAACCTAAATATTAATTAAATAGTGTATAAGAAACACTTTAAAATGAGATAACTATACGCCTGCCTTGTATTTTTTCGAACGTCTGAATATAAAAATAGGAGCTGGGTATGACATTCATCATTCGTGTAGTGTGGCTAAAGAAGAAATCTCTGCTTTCATCATATCGTCTGAAGTCAGACCCTTTTGAGAACTCATGGACATTTATGAAGTGTTTATTTTCACTTGCCAATCTCTTTAGTATTGCTTGAAGCTAAGCGATCTGAAGGACTCAATATCTTAAACCAAATAAAGTGCACGACTGGGTCGGACGAACATGCTCTAATGTGTGACAGTGGTCTT
Source organism: Platycheirus albimanus (assembly GCA_916050605.2). Classification (NCBI taxonomy): domain Eukaryota; kingdom Metazoa; phylum Arthropoda; class Insecta; order Diptera; family Syrphidae; genus Platycheirus; species Platycheirus albimanus. The sequence goes on from OU696696.1 coordinate 79,969,370, forward strand.
GGGTTTTAAGATTTTAGAAAATAAGCAGGGGAAAAATCATATGAAATTTTATTGATCACTTAAAAATCACTAGTTAAAACGTTTCTTGGAAAAAAAAAATGAAGTAAGCCATCTGATTTCGTTTACTGTTTTGAATTTTAAGAATTTTTTTTTTCAAAATCGTTCGACCAATTTTTTCAAAAAACAGTTTTTTTTTGAAAATCTTTTCGAAAATATATTCCAATTTTTTTTTGAGTGTGCCAATCTCGAGCACTTTTTAGTTTTTATCAAAAAAAAAAAAATTGATTAAACCGTTTTTGGAAAAAAAAATTATAACTTTTTTAAAAAACTCAAACAAAAATGTTTTTGGAAATAATAAAAATTAATATTATTTTGCTTATAAAAGGGTTTCTTCATTTAAAATTTCATCGAAATTCGTCAAGTGGTTTACGAGAAAATCAGTCTTATGAGAGGTACCGTTATAAGACTTTTCCGAAAAATCTATTCCAACCAAAACAAAACGTTTAAACAGAAAACACTATTCAGAAATCCTTATCAAAATCGTAGGAGCCGTTTTCGAGGAAAATTAATTTTTTACTAAAAATCGTATGGCAGGTACCGTTATTTTTAGGGCTGAATACTAATTCCAAAAATCCTTCTGTACGACGTCATAATAATATACTATGTACCAAGTTTGAAGCGAATCGGTCCAGCCGTTTAGGCTGCCGATACAGACAGACGGACAGACAGAATTGTCGGACCCACTTTTTTCGACTTCTCTATCATCGTAATGCCATGTTTGATTGTTAGATTTTTACTTGCGATTATAGGTACTATAAGGCAAGTTATGCATTCGTCGAAAAAAAAAGTTTTGAGATAACAATCAAACATGACATTAAGATGATAGCGAAGACGAAAAAAGATGGTCTAAAAATTCTGTCCGTCTGTATGTCTGTCTGTCTGTCTGTATGTATGTATAGACACCTACAGCCCAAACGGGTGGGCCGAATTGCTTCAAACTTTGTATATAGACTTTTTTAGGTATTGTACAGAGGGGAAATTGAAATTTTTGTTTTAGCTCAAAAAATAACGGTACCTGCCATACAACCGTTACGTTAAAGCTTATTTTTCTCAAAAACGGCTCTAACGATTTTGATTTAAAAAAATCAGTGTTGCTTTTTATTTACGACCAATCATATGGCTGAAAAAAAAAAGTTTTAAAAAATGGCTAAGAACGGTACTTTCCATAGGACCGTTTTTTTTTTGCTTTCGACTATCTCGAAAACGACTCAACCGATTCTTTATAAATTTCACACACATAAAGCTGTAGGTTGCTCAATTTGTATTGCATACCAATATTTTTGGAAAATATTTTTTTGTATTTTTAAAAGCATTAAAAAAAATTAAAAAATTAATATTTTGAAAACTGCTTATTCAATTTTTTTCTAAAAATTTTAAATAAATGTATTTGCTGAATATCTATGAACTGGCGTTTTTGAATTTTTTTTTTTAAATTTTTCAAAAAAAAAACTTTTTTTCTCAAAAACCGCTCCACAGATTTTTATAAATTTGTTCTCATAAATTCAAGTTTATCCAAGAAATAAAATGGCGATGACTCATAATGTGCTCGCATTAGCGAAATTTACTTAAGCCCCAGCGAAATATGGTGTTCAAAATGGTGCAGGGAAATAACTTTACGGGAAATAACTCCACTTTTTTCTGGTGAAGTTGTTACTCACTGAAGTTGAGAAATAATTTCACTTATTTGAAATAATTTCACTTATTTGGAAATAATTTTACTTCTATGTGTTGTAAATTTCACTACGGCAGCGTCGCATCGTCGGACATTAGTTTTTCAAAAATAACAAGGACAGAGGCGAAATTGGGTCGTATTTTGTATGTTCCAAAACAGAATATTGAAAAGTGAATATTAAAACCGTCAAATTTTCAACAAATTAATCTGTTGAATGAACAAATTTGTGGTCGATTTTTATTACTTAAATGTTTTTTGAAATATTAAATCCTTATTGATCGCAAAAGATTAATCTTTTAATCATTTAAGGTATTAAAACAGTGTTTGGGTAAACAAATATATGTATTTGTTTCTATAAAAGTGCTATCGCGTATCTATGCGGCGTTAAACTGTTCTGACCAAATTTATGGTTTCTCATAAGAAGTGAAAAAGGGCCAAGATGGCATACCATGCCTATGTGCAGAATGGCACACTGCCATCTTACCCTCCATAAATAATTGTTTTTGCTATTTTGCCGCAATATAAATGTTTTATGTAATTTATTGATAAATAGATTTATTTTTTCAGTGGTCGATTGAAAAATATAACTCGATCGTCTATATTTGCAAACTTGCGATTAATTTTAAACAATTTTTTCAATCATAAGTTGAGGCTTTAGAAACATACCTATCCACCTATCCACTTAAGTTTTATTAATCTTAGCCCACTTTCCTCTACTGATTACACAATGGACATTCTGAACCAACAAAGGCATGGTTTTCACTGAGATCACTATACTTTTCATAGGTATTGTGTGATTTGAAGCAATATTGGGCTTTTCCTTATGCAGTTTCCTTAAGACGTGGCTCAAATGAAACTATATCCTTGCGGCAATCAACTTCATTTGTCAGATACGTGCCACTGACAGTTTAAAGCAGACACTTGAGCATTTTCTTAAAACATAAATAATGAAGTAAATAAATGCGCATTTAAAATAAAAAGTAATGTATCAGTAATACAACTGCTTTCAGTCTTTTTCAATCGACCCATTTCATATGGTAAATATTTTACTTTAAAAATTAAAAAAAGATTAAAAGACATGACTAAAACTTATATGCCAGGAAATTAGCTTTAAGCTTGAGTTCATAGTGATCAACCGCTTGTAAATCACAGGCAACAACGAACTTGGGCGTCAGCATAGAATTACTATATTAAAGTGTAGTAGGAATTCTTTCTACAGTATGGAAATCTAGAAAAAAAATTCTTTCTACAGTATGGAAATCTAGAAAAACATCGCTTCGTTCTAAGTTAAAACTCTTTGATACTCTGTACCAATATCAAAAACAAGTTTCAGCATTGTATATACATTTTTATAGTAATTTCATGGAACATTTTTTTTAGTTCTGAACTTTGTCTGTTGTCTTATCTACTTTACATCAAATGTCCTCTATTGTTTTTTTTTTTTGCTTCCCATGGCAATCTAGACAAAACCACTCCTAACTCATTAATCAAGTGCTTTTGAACTTCGTCCACGGATGACGCACCAAACGTTATTCTTATTGGGAGTACTATAGATTATAAATACAATGGTTTCAGGCGGCTCTAGGCGTATTAAATTCTCAAAATCATTTTTAATTACGAATTATTGTTGTTTAAGACGATAAAAGCGAAATTGAATGAAGGCAACCGTACCTCACGGGTACGGGTTCCCGAGACTGCAAGCATATCTCCGGAGAACGTATTAAGTACAACTTTTTCGGGCGTGTTCTTTTTTAATATTGTTTATAAGCTCTTATCTCACAACCAAGCTTTGCTTACACTTAGGCTTGCTGAAAATAATGAAGCGACGGAAGAAACTGAAAGCAACTTCAGATTTTTGAGAACGTGACCATTACCCGTTGTTAAATTTCGAAAAAGTCATTAAGTTCGCTTCGTCCACCGAAATAGACAGTCTTCTCATTTGCCTTCACCGATTTCATAAAAAATTAATTTTACCGTAGAGAGAAAAAAAAGTAGATCGATTGCGTTCTTGAAGCATAAGGTATCTTCCGATATTATCAGGTCAAACATATACGCATAAACAGAAACACAGCATCCATAATTTAAAAAGCTTTGTGTGACCGAAAATTCCAATCCGCTAATGAGAGAAAACTTACGCACATACTACTGGGCAACAGCTTTCCAATATAAGTTACAAGGCACCTGATACTTCGTTAAATACATAAGATTTGTTCAAAAAATAAGTTGGAAGAGAGGAAAGCTAAAAGAGTGTGAAAGTTTCCAACAAGTTGGCTCAAAAAACCAGAATATTTTTTCTATTTACCAGCTTGAAGACGAAAATGAACAAATATCATCGTTCAGACGTAGCTTACAAATTAAACTGCCAAGGAAAACCGAATGATTAGTTCAATCTTTGTTACATACAGCTGCTTCGGCAAATAATGGCAAACCACAAGTCAGAAATATGCCTTAACATTTTTGAAAATACAGTACTGGCTTCCCAGTTGTCACATCGAAACGTTGGGAAAAATGCAACGAAAACGGTTTTCATTTATGTAGGTACTTATCAATACGACAACTTTGTCAAAACTTCAAATATTTTGGAAATGAGGAATGCATACAACACTCCTTATCTCGGTCCTAGATATCCTTTTCACTAATGCTATTAAGGCTGGATCAGATGAAGCAGATTGACTTATATATGTAGATTGACTTAGCCTATACTATCTTTAACTCCATACTCGAGAGAAAGACAATAGAAAGCAGGCTGAAGAGGCATATCATGTGTAATGTTTTGGATCCGCAAATGTTTTAGAAACCCTGATTCGAAATGACATCTAACGCAAGAACAGACACGTTTATAAAGAAAAGTATAGTGCCTTAAAAATGGTTTTTGTCCACAATGATTAGAAAATTGCTTGTTTCTCCATCTTTACTAAGTCAAAACGCATACCCATGTCATTCCATCCAAAATGATATCGTGCTAGCATTATTACTCGTACCTTTTATGTCTGACAACATAATGTCTTAGAAGTGCTACAAATTTGGTGTGCTGCGTGTTGATAAAATTGTTGATTGTAATCAATCATAATCACTCACTTCTTACTTGTATATTAATGTCTGCATGAATTTAATCGTCAATTTAATCCACAAAATTTTAATTACACATCTGAACAAATGTTTACTGATAACATCAAGTCTTCGAAAACTCATAAATTATATTTATTGGTTGCCAACCTCATTGTGCGAACAATATTATTTTTATCATATTAGCCATCTCAAAAAAAAAAGCAATAAAATTAGACTAATTTGCATTTCTTCAAACAACAATTCAAACAATATTCTATACCTACAAAATGTATCTTCATCATAAAACTCTATTAAAGAGCTCTTCATTATTCAAAAGTCATTCGCCTTTAATCATTTCCAGCCCCATTTTGGGAAACCCACACACAAAAAAGAAGAAGAATGAAAATAAATTTCAGAGATAAATTAAAGTATCTACCACTCACTAATCATTTCAAATTTCACAATTGTCGCGTGCTTACCTGCACGTAATGCTGAACGCTTTCCAATAGCATTCCATACATCTTGGCGGCACTGTTGTTGACTTCTTTCTTAACTCACCCTTTCTGAGTGTTGATTCGGCGTTGTTGTTCTTTTTTTTTTTTTTTTTGTTAAATTAATTCGATTAGAACAATCCAGAGATACTATTTGCTTTTTTTATTAATAAATTCAACACGAAAGCAATTATTATTTAGATCCACACAGATATCCTTCGAGGGTAAACATCCTGCAATTAAAGAAAAGACAGACCAAACATAAGATACTTAATAACTTAAACACTTCCACCAACCCAGCAAGGCAAATAACAATGAATTTAAGTAAAAAAAAAATTAATGAAAACGACATTTTTGTCTGTCATCTTCGACGCAATTTGTATCTATTCACGCAATAGATTAGGATATCCTTCACTCACCTAAAGATATTTGGTGTGTTCTTTTTCTAACCATAGTCAATTATAATTGTTAACAATACTCAACAAAAAGGCGTTCCTTAAATCCAAATAAGTTGCGATTTGTAACTTTATTACGTCATAACAGCGTTCCTAAACTTACCTCCATGATATGAGTTGAGATTGTTGATCTGTCAAATTGGACGTTATGTTTTAAACAATTCAAAGTCTTATTAAAAATCAAACCAAGAAATTACAAATTCTCGGTTTGAGCAGCAAGAACGTAATATTTTCTTTCAGTGGTTAACAACAAAGACTAAAATAGATTTGTCGGCAATCAGGAGCGATGAAGGTTAAAAGTGGTCGTTTGACAGTTTAACAAATTCTTACAACGTTTCGTTCCTAAATGGTTTGTAAAAAATCTAACTGTGACACTTCATCAATTTTTTTTTGACATAACAACAATATTGTTGACTATGATTAGAAAAAGAACGCACCAATTATATTTAAAGTAAGTATGTAAGCGTAGTAATTTTAAATTAGAAAATCCCAATAAAAATTATTATTCGAATTAAAGGGCTTTAAAGATTATTTTCGAAAACTGTTTGGTGCTTCAGTGATCTGGAAACAACAAAAATGGCCTCTCCTCCTTTGTGATATGGATTAAGCTTTCATCCAATCAATTCGAATTATGATATGAATTTATTGCATCCTTCCACTCAACCAGATTCCAGGCTCATATTCAATTCATAGCATCCCACAAGGACATAGACATCGAAGATGAAATGCGAAATAATAACAATTTTATGCTCATAACAACTGTTCTTGTTTTACTCCTATATATCTGAGGTAGGAGGAAAACAAAAATCAAATCAAAAAAGTTCGTGTGATTTTTTTTATATTTTTGAATACTCATCACAATTTATATTAAAATTACCTTTTCAATTAAATGTTAGGCATCCTTTTGATCTACAATAGGATGAGCGATGAGGTTATTGTGGAAATATTATAAACTTTGGAGGTTCCTAATGAATTTTTCGCTTTTACAAAACATTTTAGGGTTTTTTTTTTTTTTTTTTTTGGAATGTGTTTGAAACTTCAAAAGCTTTTTGAAAACCGCCAAAACCATTTAATGGCGGCGAACCCAAACGGACGAGATTAATTTGAAAATATAAACATATGAACAATGTTGTGCAAAGTAAAAGGATGAGGATGATTTATTACAAAAGAGAAGAGGGGCCAAAGGTTAAATCTAAATTATATTATACCACCTACATTTTATAGTTGATGGAGGATGGAGGTTTTGTGTTAAGTTGCTTGGAAAAAAAATGTTGCTTGGCATTTCAATCAAACAATTTACCCTCGTCGATAATTTAGACATCCATCAATTTATTTTGTCTGTATGCACATAATTAAAGGCACAGTGTGTCCCAAAAGTAATTTTCAAAACTTATACTTGTGCAAGAACATTTTAGGGCTTCTTAGAATATTTATGAATTTAAGCAAGTACGAAGTACCTACTCGTTACTTGTAAAATAGAAATCGAGGTTTTAATCCAACATACCATACAAGGGACCTTAAAAATTTGGTTTTTGCTTTACTGTGCTCCGGTCTCTGTGCGTCTGGGCTCTTTCCCCCTTAAAGTTCAGGTTAAACGGTTTAAAAGATTTTTTTGAAACTACTTACGTAGAAGTTTCAAGAAAAACGTCAGTTTTCCTGCCTCCTATTTAAGGTACCTCTACCTACCTACTATACGGCAAGTTTGGTACCACTTACTAGAAAAAAAAATTCTAAGAATCAATCAATGATGATTTATTATTATTCCATCTGTATCCATACCAACAACCTAATATAAGTGATAGTACCATTTTGTTCCAAACTTGGTACCTACTTAGTATTTTTACAAAATTCTCCAGAGGGGTTTTTGGAATTGGAATTCTGATTTTTAATGAAAAACTCATTTTTCGCAAAAACCGCTCCTACGATTTTGATGAAACTTTCTGAATGGTGTTCCTCTTTTGGTTGGAATAGATTTTTCAGGAAAAGTCTTATAGGGATAACTTTGCAAGAACTAATTTTCAAAATAGATTTTCTCGTAAGTCATTGATTTGGATTGAATTTTTGTGTGGAAACTCTTTTATAAACATTTCTAAGACAACATGTTAAGAAAAAAAAGTGCGAACGAAAAAAGCGTTGAAAAAATCATATGAAATTTTATAAATCACTTCAAAATCAATACCTAAAACGTTTCTTGGAGAAAATGAAGTACGCCATCAGGTTTTTTTTGAAAAACTTTTGGAAAATATATTCCAATTTTTTTTTTTTGAGTATGCCAACTTCTAGCACTTTGTAGTTTTTATCAGAAAAATAAAAATTAAAAAAATATAGATTAAACCGTTTTTGAAAAAAAAACAAATATTAAAAAAAAATTTAAACTTTTTTAAAAAACTAAAAAATTTTTTTTTAAATTTAAGAATTCATATTATTTCTTTTATAAAAGGTCTTCTACATTAAAAATTTCATCGAAATCCCTACTTACGAGAAAATCGGATTAAAAAAAACCGGTCCTATGGGAGATACCGTTATAAGACTTTTCCTGAAAAATCTATTCCAACCAAAAGATGAACACCATTCAGAAAGTTTCATCAAAATCGTAGGAGCCGTTTTCGGAAAAAATTAATTTTTCACAAAAAATCGTATGGCAGGTACCGGTACTTTTCGAGCTAGAATGCTAATTCCAAAAACCCCTCTGTAGGATATCATAATAATACTATGTACCAAGTTTAAAGCATATCGGACCCATAGAAGCCAAAACAAACATTTTTAGAATTTTTGTCTGTCTGTCTGTCTGTCTGTCTGTATGTATGTTTGTACGCGCATCACGCAAAAATTACTGCATGGAATTGAATGCGGTTTTCGCAGATTTATTGGTAGTACGCAAACTTAAAATATAGGCTACATTTTTTTTTTTAATATTGCTGCACTCAAACGTTATTCAATGAACTTAACGCAAAATTTAAAGATTTTAAGGAAGTTTGCATCTCACTTACATAATGGCGCTGGAAATCATAAAAATAGCGACACACTTACCCACATATACATGAATAGAAATAAGTTAGCCGTTCTGAATAGAAGTTACATCAAAAACATCATAGATGGCGCTATTTACCACCATATAGACAATGTCTCATTCAGCGAAAGCAGAAATCGAAAAATAATATTACCATAAAGAACGGTGAACGAGCAATACTTGCGCCCAAAACTGATGAAGCGGAGCTGCCATAAATAGCAGTATCGGCGCGTAGCATCGTTTTGAAAGTAGGCATTCCAATTAGGTATATTGCTTCAGAACTTAACCTTCCAAATTTGCAATTTAAACCGTTATGATACTTCGATATACAGAAGCCAAAAATCTTAATGCTGTAGAGCTGGTAAAGTACCTATGTAGCTTTCATACCACGCATACCCCCATTTTGAACCGGTTGTTCAAAAACAAAAATATACTGAGATACCTACTTTATTCTAAAATCCACGCGTACGAAGTAGAGGGCAAAAGCTAGTTTAAAATAATATTTCTTGTAAGAAAAATATTAAAAAATTATTTTAGTGAAAAACAACTTGCAGATATATCTGAAAGTTGAAGAAATCTTAAGCGATTGCGATTTGCTATGAACTATATGTATAAGGTATACAAAGTTTTTGGATTTTACAAAATTTAGTTTGAAGCATTAATTTTTGTTACACCATAATTTATATCAGCAACTTAACTTACTTAAGGCTATGTTTAAGGTTTTCTAAATAATATTGAATTATTATCGGCTACAAATTAAACTGACCCTGGCATGTACGAATGTTCCCTGTGAGGTAGTTCGATTCAACATCCGAAACTACGAACAAGCTTCAAAATGACATGACATACCTATACTGTGTTTGCGGCTTTGAAGCTGGTCGTTTTTGCTTGAGGAATTTTCCGAGCTGCAAAAACTTCCCACCCGTTTTAGTACATGTATGAAATAAAGGAGAAGAAACTTCTTCCCATTTTTGTGTTGCCAATAACGTTGCAATCTTTTTGAGAAAAAAAAAAACAGAAAACATACAAATTCTTCTCATATTCACTACTGTCTATCTAATAAATAAAAGTGGTGTTGTAAACTCTTTAACTTGCTATAACTTAGATGCTGATAGTTTTTTTTTCTTAATATATTCTGTATTAAAAAAAAAAAAAAAAATTTTACCACTGTTATTCGGATGAAATTTGTATTCTGATATTCGTCGTGCATTTCACTTTCACATTATAAATGTTCCATACGTATATGTTGACATTAACCCAGTCAAAAAAGGGATGACACCGATTTGCTACTGCCAATCTAGATATTCCAACACTATATTTGATTAACACTTTATTTTTTCAACTTTATTTCAAGAAGGGGCTTCTTAATAAATTCTTCCCTTTCACGATTTTCCAGTGATGGCCTTTTGATAATAAGTAATTTCGAAAATAAAGTTTATGACAATAATCAAACTTTTTACAAAATTAAAATTTAAACCCAAAGGTGATGTTAAAGTATTACAAACTCAATTATTCAAAGCTTGTACATGTAAACTCATGTCATTACACTATATCAGACTTTAATTGGAGTTTTTGACATTTTAAACTCCAATTTTAAATCAACCTTAGCACTTCAATAATTTTTTTTTTTCAACAAAAAAATTATTCATTTTAAAAATACAACTGAAATAATCCAAAATATAAAATACCGTTTTATTTAAATCTTACGTGTGTCTAGATTCTCATCAACAATTAAAAAATTATTCGTAAAAAAGTTAAATTTTAAAAATAAACACAGCCGTTTAGATCTCTCTTAAAACACGACTACTTTATTTTCAAGCTCATGGCCAACTTCTAAACTGAATTGATTTGAACGATAAACTAAAATTTAACGTACTTTTCCACTGAGTTTTGTTTTGAACTTGAATTTCATCCTAAAACGGTTTATTATTACAAAGTATTATTTAATTCTCTCGAAATCCATTTTTGTTAGCGAATTGTTGTAAAAAGTAATAAATTTATAAATAAATTTTGAAGGTTAATTAAGCACTATGAATGCAAGGAATTAACCACTTTGTATTGTTTGTTGCCAATTTAGAAAAATTAAAATGGAAAATAATATATAATCTGCTTGAGAAGGCGGACGTGAACATTTCTCCCAATTTTTAAAGTTAAGATACATAACCAGGTAGGCTACGCGTGAAAATGTATCGAGTATAATACATCGATAGAAGTATATATGTCACCCTTTTTGATATTTTTTGATGACTATAGAAAATCGAAACTTCCAAATTTTTCAAATGCATTTTTTTTTTAATTTATTTTTTCATGCAGTTCTCTTATATGTACTTTCCTCGATACTCATGACTCATGCCAATCACCCCAATCATTGGGCGGGAATTTTAAATAGAAACACTGTTCACAAAACTATTAAGACCGGATGAAGAATGGATTTACGTTATCGCTTGGTTTTCTTGGATTTCTTTACAAAACGCCGAAGTTGTTAGGCATTAGATTTCTTCGGAATCGGGAACGGTTCTTTGTCTGTTGTTTTCTTGTGGACAAATACAATCATCGAATGGAATACGAAAAACATTTAAGAGAAAGAAAGGGCAGTGGGAACACATACTTATTCTAAGTTGAAAGTTTAGAAAAAATGGCCGAATACATATATAAGAGTTTTGCAATGAATTTAGAATTTTAACATATTCGTACCTAACTTAATATATAAAAAAAAAAAACTAAAATTTAACCTACTCATACTCATAAGCCAGAAAAGTATTATAATATTGTACTAGCGCATCCCTAACGCTTGTCAGGTGTTGGAAGAATTAGAAGAGTGCCCTGTGGAAATCTAGGTTGAAATCCATCCACTGCCAGAATTACACTTACTGTATGGATATAATATTATCAGCAATTTATTTCCATGTATATACAAAAAAGTGTGAATATGAATGATTTAATTTAAAGATTTAAAGGATGAATCTCCAAACGAAATATCTTTCTATTATACTTTGGTGGACTTACGTCAACCATTTTCCGCACGTAGTAATCCAATTAATTTTGTGTCAGAAACATGCAAATGTAAAGGTCATTGCTTAACAAAATGCCTCGTATTCAACTTGCATAAATACAAAATTATGCATTTTTCCCCCACCGGCCGATGACAGAAATATTAATTCTTTTTATCGTATGGGACAAGACTCTTGTCACAAAAGCATTTTTGCATAAATAGTCTTAAGCTAACAGCTAATTCAAATGTAATCCTACTAATATTATAAATGTGAAAGTTACTATGTTTGTATGTTTGGATGTTTGTTGCTAACTAACGCCAGAACGGCTAAACGGATCTGGATATAAAAAAAACGGCACAGAGATAGCTTATAGTCTGGAATAGCAAATAGGCTATTTTTATCCCGGTAAAATGTATGGCTCCCGTGGGTTAGATTTGTTTTAATTTTTGAAATCACACCAGAATGGCTGAACTCATCTGAATGAAATTTAGCACAGAGATAGATTATAGTCTGGAATAGCATATTGGCTACTTTTTATCCCGGTAAAATGTATGGTTCCCGTGGGATAGATTTGTTTTAATTTTTAAAATCACACCAGAATGGCTAAACGGATCTGAATGAAATTTAGCACAGAGATAGATTATAGTCTGGAATAGCATATTGGCTACTTTTTATCCCGGTAAAATGTATGGTTCCCGTGGGATAGATTTGTTTTAATTTTCGAAATCACACCAGAATGGCTGAACGGATCTGGATGAAATTTGGCACAGAGTTAGATTATAATCTGGTATAGCAGATAGGTTTCTTTTTATCACGGTTAAATGTAGGTATTAAATTATAAAGCTATAAAAGAAAAAGAAGCTAGATTACGATAGCCTATACTCCTCAAGCTACAGTCTACTTCTTAATCAGCTGAAACGCGAGCGAAGCCGCGGGTAAGGTCTAGTATATTTATATAAGGTATATTAATAAAAAAAATGAGATTTGTAACGCCTCGTTACAATATCCATCCCATAACATAGATATGTCTGTCCACACTATCGAATACACTCTTTATCACAAGGAATACACAATAGTGATATAGAAGGCGTTTTTTTTAAAATGTGCTTTGAGGGCTTAAAGAAGATGGCTCATTTAGCAAGTTGATTGACCAAATGCTGATAAACTCGAAACATAGTGTAAAATCAACCATAAAGTGGTCTCCTAGCTCTTTCCCCACTCCTTATATTGAACATATTTTCCCCTATGCCGCACAGTAGGGTTCCGGTCCTAATTGAGGTGTAGTTGCAACCATTCCCCAGCTAATCTACGTTCTCGCTTCCCTGAACATTCAGATGCCCCGGTAGAACAAACTTCCTTACCAAAAAGTTTCAGAATGTTCACGCAATCCATTTTGGTGTAAATACCTAATGTCGCTTTAAGTTCAGCATGTCCATCTCACAATATGTTCATATACCGGTTCCAAAAAAAAGTGCAGATACCCTGATTTTAAAAGGGTCAGTTGTCTCGTTTTCGCTTTCAAATCGAATTTAATAGCTTTACCCTGAAATTAAAGTTAAGCATTAAAAACAAAAAAAAAAGCGTAAGATGCCAAAACAATATTAAGTGATGTCAGATCACCAAAATATTTTCTGTAATTTTTTTCAACGTCAAAAGCTTTGCAATAAATTCTGAATTAATTATTTTCTGGGAGCGATTTAAAAAAAGCGAAATTTGCCACTAGGGACAGAAGTTTAACAATATATGTAAGTAGTTTCATAGATGCGTAAAATAAAAACGGCAAAAATGTGATACATACTCGTACATATGTATGTGTAGGTATGTGTGCGTATTTTCTGTGATCTCAACTACTCCTACTAAAGTGCTATGTGGTTTCGTGGGTGCTTCCGAGATATCGTTTTGCATTTGAAAGTCCCAATTTCGAGCTGTGTGAATCTATAAAATAGAATGGACTTGAATCTGAAAAAATAAAAAATTCATACAAATTGGGAAGAATAGACAGAGAGCACGCAAAAGAACGAGTTGCTGATAAGAGTGGAAAAGTGAAAAAATTCAATTTGGCATGTCACTTGTCATCTGTTATCTGTCATCTGTCATCTGTCATCTGTCAGCTGTCAGCTGCCATCTGTCATATGTCATCTGTCATGGGTCATCTGTCATCGGTCATCTGTCAACGGTCATGGGTCATGTCCTCCATGTCCTTCTTTTACATACCTTCCATCTATTTGCCCTCTCCCTCTTAGTAATTTGTTTCGTGTTTCGTGTTTTTCTGCTCAAAACTACCATTATTTAGAAAACTTCGCAACAATGCGATTATGCCTCGTAAACAGGCAGCCATTGCTAAAGCATTGCAAGCAAAAAAATATCCCAGCTTTTTAAGAGAACATTGCATTTAAAGTCATTTAACCCTGTCAAAACTTCAAGCCTCATAAAACTGACACCTCAAACAATTGTTAGTGTTAACATTTTTGTCATCTGCAAATGCCCATTAAATCTTAAGAAGATTCCATGCCATTGTTTCATATTAAAAACAATAAAGGTTAAAAAAAAAAAAAAAAAAAAAAAGCAAAAAAAAAAAAAAAAACACCCACCAGCTTGTTTCAAATACAGTATCTCGATTGTACAATCATATTTTACGAAAAGGGGATCACGGCTATCATAACTCATTAATTTTGCCTATTTCTTCACTTATTAATCTAAACACACAATTTAACAAACATTGCGGACGTCAAACACATAACAAATTTAAAATTTCACAATTTAAATCAAAGCCACAATTAAGGAATGTGGTCAACCTAATACTATGAGCTACAACAACCGCCCAACTGATCCCCAAGGGGGCTATGAACAAATCTTAGTTTTATTCGTCGGATGATGACGTCATAGAATTTTTTGAATTTTTTTTATTTCATCCAAAAACCGATTTGTGACATTTATGTTTGCTATCGGTTTGAAGCTTTGGTGCTAAAATCTTTCAAAAAGGTGAATGTAATTGCGATACGTCGAATCTTATAAGGGCAGAATATTTTGAAGCCTTCGGGGTAGCATTGGCTGCCGTGGAATAGGGTCCATAACGAATAAAATAAAAATTTGACATTTCTTTTGCTATCGGCTTGAATTTTCATTTCAACTCGCTGAATCTTAAATCGGGGTTGCAATGGACGAATATCACATACTTGCTGGACGATTATGAAAAAATGACTTCGGGAAAATAATGGGTTATCTCATGCGATATGCTCTTTGGATCCGAAATTTGCTCTCATTTCTCTTGAACATTTAAGAGCTACAAAGTTCTGACAAATATGTAATATGTCAAAGCACCGGAATACATATCTTCAAATGTTTAATCCACCGAATCCTTTGTTCTTGAATTTCTTCGCTTAGTTCTGTTTTTTTTTTTTTTTTTTTTTTGAGGTTTTTGGGAGAGAAATAATGATTCGTTTTTGAAATAAAAGACGATTTTGAATTTTATTTGTTTCTTATTGTTGTTTGAAAGCTGACTTCAAAAACTATAGAAACTGAAAATGTTGATGCTATAGTTCAAAATGATTTTGTGTAAGGACATCAGTCCCTGGGGCATAAGTCGTAATAGCTTACTGCAGTGCCAAGCTACAGCATCGTATAGGTGCTAGTATTAATATAAAATGATTTGTTGGTTTGCTAAATCATCGAACAAAAAATAAGTGTTTTATTTTAAGATCTTACCATCTTTTCAAAACCTATTTCTTTTTTACTTAAATACTTTTTAAACTTAAAAACTTCCTAGAAATTATCATTAATGAGTGAACACAATGCGATTTCTTCTCCCCGATTGAAACCACAAAAACAGAGAATTGAACCCTTAAGTTTGTTTTAAGAAACTCCAATTAACCACTCAAACACCCTCACTGGACCACTGGATGTTAAAATATGGCCATGCAATTGCCATTTTCCTTACCTGGCAAGAAATAAAAATCACTTGAATGCCGTTACGATTTTGCTCAAATATTTCAAAAGGTCAAAGCACTTTCAATCGAACACTTCACCATTAAATTAGTTCGGTGGTTTAACTAAATTATTGAACGTTTTGGAATGTTTTTTGAGGAAATTACAATCAGCAGAGCAATACAAAATCAGTTCACAACAGACTTGATTTAGAATTTCTCTGCAAGTAATAGCACAAGATAGTTTTCCTTCCACGTCGTCTAAAACAATTTTTAAAAGTAAAGAGGTTTCCAATTTTATTAATCTAGTTTTACTTTAAATTTCAACACTGAAAAAAAAAACAATTTTATATCGAAGTGTGTATTTGCGCCTCAAAAAACTTTAATGTTTTCAGAAAATAAAGTTTTTTTTTTTTGAAAACTTCCTTACAGCTGATTATTTTTAACGAAGTATTAGATGGATGGTGGACACCAATGAACTAAAACGCGAAACCCAACTTCCATGCTTTTGAATAGTCCTCATTAATTTTTATTTCTTAAAACTTAAACACAACATTTCGTCATTATTTTGGTCAACAAAATATCGTGTCTTTGGCTAATTTCCGAACAACCACTGTGATCCTGGGTGTGTAAACATCGAATCGTTTGATTGCATGTATTTGCTTCAATTTATCGGCAAATTTATTTTTTTTCTGTCGATAAACATTCAAAGTATAATTTGAGAATCGCAGCCTCATATTAATTTCTTTTTCCGGTTAATACCACCTTAATTTGTAGTTATGACTAATTCAAGAATTTTTATTCAGCAAAAATAGGTGTTTCCGCGGCAACAGAATAAAATAAAAGTGGTTTTTACCATGATGTCCGTCGATCTGTTGGCGCGTATGTGCGTCTTCTGTGCTCTTTTTCAAGTCAAACTACAGCCTAAACGGCTTACCGTATTTTCTTCAATGTTGTCTAGGTTATTTTTATTTCGTTTAAGCCCAGCTCAAACCGGTGTCTTTCAAGTTAGGACTTTTTTTCCTTTGAATTTGGTCAGAAATAGCTTAAACGATTTTGGTGAAACTGCAGTTGTGTCTACCCTACCACACAACGAGCTAATCAGTTTTAACTAAAATTGTTTGTTGTTTCCCTAATTTGCTCAGAAACAGATCTTAGTGATTTGTATGTATTATACTTAGAGAAATTTTTTTTCGCTTTTTCTTTAAATCGTGAACTTTTTGGAGGCGTAACTGGACATTGACAAACTTCTCATGCCTTAAAAAAGCCTGTCTTTGAGATACTGAAACTGAACCCTAAAAATATGGACGAAAGGTGGTACAAAAGTCCCAGATGCCACAGCCGGTTAAAACATTTATAAACAAAGTTTTAAATTATTTCGCTCATCAAACACATCAATTTTTTGTTTTTTATGGTATGGTCTATCTTTCCTATCAATAATAAAAAAAAAAAAAAAAAAACAGCAGCAACAAATTTTTCACATTAAATTCCTCTCGTAATCGCCGTCACTGGAACATCTCTTTGGGCACATAAACGCGTGTCCGAAATCAAATTAATTTCAACCAAAATGGATGATCCATGCCTCCTTTAAGGAGCACTTATATTACAAATTTTATTGTTGCTTTACGTCCCAAAGCCGTTATAAGACAGATCTTTGGGGGAAGACATTATACACATGAAGTGGCACGTAAATAATAGGAAACACGACAAACCACCGCCACCGGATACTTTCATCTATGTTGATGGCGGGAGATTAGCTAATGAAATCTGAGTTTCACCCTCGCTAATGTTGTTATTAACAGTTCCGTTATTTTTAATTTTATCAAGTGTCATTTTGCCTGTCAAATAATCTAAATTTTAACAATTTAATACGTTCGTCCAAAATTCTCAAGGAGTGTATACGATAAAATAGTGTGTAAGATAAAAAGTGTAGATAATAAAAGAACTTCATAGATACTAATTCTTTTTATTTTGTAGATGCTGAAGCTGTACACAAAGCTTAAATAAAAAACATCCATCATCAAGTCAAATGTCATATTGGCAGTTTTTCTTCCTTCACGACAAGTGATGCTTGAAGGTTAAACGATGTGTCACTTTGCAATATTGTCCTTTAATGAATTGTGAACGTAATGGCCATCTTAAGGCAATCTTATCCGTGTCAACACTCAACAACAACAAAATAGAATGCTTCGGGGACATAAAAAGAGTGTTAATAGGATTTAGAATAGAGGGTGTTTTTTTCTTGTGAGGTTATATCAACAGTTTGTTGTTTCACAAATCTGAACATAGAAAACAATACTGTGCCATGACAATGATTTTAAGTCAGACAATTTGTATTCTATGTATATTCAAGCAGTGTTTTAACTATGGTTTTTTTTTAATTTGCGCTCACACGAGAAAGGAAATGAGGTATCTATCTATCAAGATTTAAAAGTTTTTTATCTTTTGGCCAAAATGAGCTCGGCTGTAGACTGATGGACGTTTAGACCGAAGAGAGAATAATGAAGCAATCGTTTTAGGCGACGAATGCAACTTGAAAATTTATTGATGTAATAAATGAAGAGTCCTGAAGCAGAACGGAGCCTTGGGCAGATTGCACACTAGTATTAATTTTATGAATATCGCATCTTCCAAAACAGCACAAAAATAAGTGCCTTAGAGAAACCGAATTTTGTTAGGATTTCAAAGCTTACAAGCGCTCTAGAAATATCAAGCGAAATAATTTGACTTGTCTCCAAAACAACATAAGGTTTGGTTCAATATCAACACCCTCAAGTTCAGGGGAAGCCAGGTATATATGAATCCGGAAACCATCAACATTAATTTTTGAATGTAAAAAAAAGATAAAAAATTCTAGAACTTTCTAGTTTCAAGCGTTAGACTAGAAACTAATAAAATCATAATTATTGAAGACGAAATAATACGGCGTCAAGTAAATTTTGCCAATTTAAGTGTTTTTACTACCCAGAGCCTTAATATAAGGAAATGCAAAACCCTTCCTCCACATTGTTTCATTTTCTTGTACTTACTTTTCATACCTACATCATTATCAATTTGTATCATAAAATAAATATTAAATGCCCTTCTTTTTCCCTTGAAAAAAAAAGATTCAAGTTCCTCAAAAAGAGAATTATCTTTCTTATTGAAATCCTCGTAAGATTTTATCCTCTCAAATTACTCAAGTGGACAAGCAATGACAAATTAAAGCTATTTTCCTGACAAAGAAAGGAGCAATAAATTTCCTTAAATCTGCAAATAGGTATACACCATCTAAAGGGGATGGGAATTCTTTGATTTTATTACATTTTTAACATTATTGTCGGGACAGCATTATCATTTATTAGGTATAATGGGATTATGTTGGCCACATTATGAGAATGTTAATTGACAACGATGGAAAGAAAGCAGGAATCAAAGCCGGTTGCTGGTCATTATATATAAGAAAGCCGTTTGGGTAGGTGCCTTTAACATTTCACAAAATTTTGATATGAAAAAGTAGGGCTTTTACCTTTCTCAAAAAAAAAAAAAAAACATGCAAAAACTGAACAAGCACAGACAAACATACAGGATTGGCCGTCTAGTGGTTTCTTTTTAAATCAAAGATTGTTTTAACATTTACAACTGATTCCCGCTCCAAATCTTGACAGAAAGTCAGTATCATACCTCCGCCAAACAAAATGAATTGCTTAACGCTGAAACAGTGTTGAAAAATATTGAAAACTTATTTCCGAAGTGGGTGCTGTGTATCCCCAACAGTGCGATTTTCGAAAAGAAGTGTTGGACGAAATGAAGCACCCACCGCCTGTTGTACGAAAGCTGGTGCAAAAAGTTCGTGAGACTGGTATACAGTAGCCACATTCTCGTCTGTGCACACAGACTGTATATATACATATATTCTGTAATTGTAATTATAATTAAAATAAAGTGCACGACTGGGTCGGACAAACTTGCTCTAATGTGTGACAGTGGTCTTGGGGTTTGAGATTTTGGAAAAAAAAGCAGGAAAAAAATGAAATAAAATTTTGTTGATCGCTTAAAAATCAGTAGTAAAACGGTTTTTGGAAAAATGAAGTAAGCCATCTGATTTCGTTTATTGTTTGAAATTTTGAGAAATTTGTTTTCAAAATCGTGCGACCAGTTTTTCAAAAAAGAGTTTTTTTTTTTGAAAAACTTTTTCAACATATATTCCAATTTTTTTTTGTTTTGAGTATGGCAACTTTTAGCACTTTGTAGTTTTTATCAAAAAAACTAAAATTTAAAAAAAAAATAGATCAAACCGTTTTTGAAAACAAACAAAGAATTTAATTTTTGTTTTAAAGCCCAATTTTTTTTTTTTTTTTTTTTTTTCAAAAATGGGCATCCAGTGACGGCCAACTTTTTTACTTGCAATAAAAGAAATTATAAGGCAAGTTATGCATTCGTAAAAAAAAATTCTTACAATCAAACATAACATTACGATGATAGAGAAGTCTGGGCCCCGGCAGATGTCAAATTTATTCTTATTTTTTGATTATAATTACAATTACAGAATATATATATATCGACAGCGGTGGAAAGCTTATTGGAAACAAACTCTTTTCCGTCGAATTAAAGCTTATAATATTAATAAAATTTAAGTAACATGAACTTCACATTGAACGATAAACAAGAAGTAAGTACATACATATAATACAAAAATATATAACAGGTTTCGTCGTGCATCGGTAGTTTGTTAATAATTATTATTAAGACAGACGAGATAAAAAAAAGTTGTGTTTTTTTCGTTTCTGATTAGCTTTCAAAATATTTTTTCGAAAAGATTTTGAAAAATAACCTTTTTGAAAACAAACTGGTCAAACGATTTTTAATATTTTTTTCGTAGATAGATATTAAGCAAAAAAATATTACTGCATACTTAGTTTTTCCAAGAAAACTCCTAAGCTATTAAAAAAATTTAAAGATTTTTCATATTTTTTTTTTAATGTATACCAATTATCTAGCAGAAGAGCAAGTATGTGCGACGCAGTCGTTCATTTTATTTATTTTTAATACTGATACTTTGCCTTATATCATGTCTAACAGTTTTTGAAGTATACATATAAAAATAGTATCCCCAACGTTGTCGTTAGTTTTTCATAGTTATTATGTTATATCTCTTCAAAAACAATCTATTCTATAAGATACAAAAATAAACCACATTTATTATAAGTATGTATTTTTATGTCTGAGTGTATGGAAAAATTTCAGAATACTTCGATTTTTTCATCGCAAAAATGTGTCTCCCTTTTCCTAACATTCTTCTTGCTTCTTGATGTCCAACATAATGTGACTATTCATCAACCCAAGTCATTAGAATTCTTCCTTTTAAATGAGTCTAATAAAAGAAAATCTACGTCTTTCCATTTTATGTCCTGATTTAGGAGAAGAATGTACCGCTTTTTCCAGAACGTGTCCTTGAGCCGCAATATAATCGTCTACTGACATCTTTGAAATATTATTTTTACGCATTTCCAATTTGAGAAAACACAATAACATAACACTTTGTAAGCCACTAAATTTCCTTAATATCTCAAGGATAACAAATAGACACGGAAAACCGTTAAATAATGTTGACAATTTTCTCATTAAGCTTTGTTTGCTTATGCAGGCAATATAATTAAATTATCATGGTAGGAACGTTTAAGGAACTAAGTATTTGCTGTCTCCACAGAGTTCACAAACATAAATAAGACTTGTTGCAAATAGATTTGTCGGTACGAAATTATTTTAACAGCTTCAATGTATTTTACTTAAATAAGGGAGAGGGTGAAAAGGAGCAAAAGTAATAATTGGAAAATTAGGTTCAGATGCCCCATTAGTTAAAGGGTGCTTCTTGAGCACAATGTATACAACGAGATCCGACTTTACGTTTTAACCACCCCATCTTACCTAAGGGTGCTTCAAATGGGATGTTCAAGGCATTTACCAGTTAGTCGAAAAAGGTTTATTCCAAGACTATGGAGTAGTTATAAGGAAAATTGAGATTATCCTTCTTACGTCTCCCTTTGAGTGTGACTCGTCAAGATTTCGACGAAGAGGATAAAAGTTGCTTTGAATATCTCCAAAATTTTATATTCCGTTGGCCCCCACAGATGGGTTAAAGAGTACGAACGTTGAAAATTCTAAATTCTATTTCAGTATAGTTCATTATGGTTCTATTACCAAAAATAACTTATTTGTTCAACTATAACATTAATGTTAAAATCCTACAACTGCTAGCGAGAGGGGCCCAGCAGCCGGGACCTCTTCATTTACTTACACTGTTATACAGGGTGGGCCAAAAGAAGTCATCCATCCGATGTTGTTTGGCTCTCTTTTTTTTCTAAATGAAAAACTTTGATTCTGTTTTTTGATTATGTTTATTTGAACCTTTAGAATTGTATTGGTCAAGTCGAGAAGATGATATCGGCCAAATGGGCGCCATCACAATTGATTGCTCGTTTTATGGTATTTTCCATCAGTTCAAGGAGAACTTCGGGTGACAGATTCTCGCACTTGTGTCGAATGTTGTCCTTGAGGGCTTCCAGAGTCTCAGGCTTGTTCACGTAAGCACGGGACTTCAAAAAAACCCACAAACGGATAGATCGGGCGATCTTTCGGGCCAGTGCAAATCGCCAAAACGAGAGATGAGGCGAACCCGGAAAAATCAAAAAATAAGTTTTTAAGAATTTTGAAATGCCTTATCATGATAAATGAGTTCCTGAACTTAAATTTTATTGAAATCGGATGTATAGTTTATGAAGAAACTTGAATAGAAAATTTCGGTTCTATGAGAGGTATCGTTATAAGACAAATTACAAAAAGAAATTTCAAACCAAAAGATAGATTGTCTTAAACAAATGGCATTCTGAATGTTTTATCAAAACCGTTAGAGCCGTTTTCGAGAAAATCTATTTTCCTCTTTACGATTGTATGGCAGGTGCCATTATTTTTGGGCCTAGAGGTGAGAACAGACATACAGACAGATACAGACGGATTTAATTGCCAGAACAAGTTTTTCCGAGTTCTCGATCATCGTAATGTCATGTGTAATTTATTGTTTTCCCAAAAAAATGTTTATGCACGAATCCATAACTTGCCTAATAGTACCTATAATCGCAAGTAAAAAAGGGGGTGGGGAATGCAAATAAGGTATCATTTATTCTTAACTATCAAAACATTTTTTGTCGCAATATTGACTATACAATATAAGATATTGGAGAAAAGCTGTGTTTACATTGAAATCGCCCGTAATAACGATTTCAGTGTGAAGATAATGTAAACAATTATTTCAATGGAGTAAAACAGTGCACCGAATCACGTCGGATTCCTATAAATAAAATTTGTATTTATGATTTGCTGTGGTGAAGTATTTGAATTTAAAACACATGAAATTAAAGTCAATGTTTAAGAACTGACCATGTTGTGTTTGAAGCTGGTAAGCAACAAAACGTCTGACGATTAAGTCCGGAGTGAAAACAGGAAATGAAACTACCTTTACTTACTTACATACTTAGGTACTTCTAAGGTGGCGTAGACACTAGACAGTTTTGTCGTGGAACACGGCCTCAACCAAAATAATCCACCAGTTAGGCCGGTTCCTAGCCAGTTGCATATAGTTACGCACGCCAAGATGGTTATAAGGTCATCCTCCAATATTGATCAGGCATGCTGCATAGAAATTCTTCCGAAGGTTGTTTAAGTCAACATATTTTTGATAAATGTTTTGTGTACCTCTTACACAGTTAGGATTCAATTATTAACGCGTATAATTTTTTCTATATTTACATTAGTAGAAAAGTTTGTAAGATATGTATGTTTTTGATATAATATTTTCTGGGAACATGCCGATCAATTTTTATTATTTGTATTTTTGGCATTTGTATAGCTACTCAATAAATAAGTTATAAAAAGTTCAGCTTTTTGTAGGTATAACTCATATAACTTATTTTAGTTTTTTACAATCTCAAACTTCAATTCACCACACCTACGGAAAATTCTATGATGTGATTTGGATTTAATGTAGCGAATTCCAGATTGAATTATATGTACAAAATAGTCTTCAAGGAAAACTAATACTATTCTGGGTTAATTGAACGCTTGCCTGCAGGAATGTTTAGGTATGTGACCTTTGTCATGTTGCTTCTTGAATACGCATTGCATTTCTGGTCAGCACTTCAAACGAATTGTTGCTGTTCCGACGAAGCTTATCCGCCCTTTGAACATTTCGTTCAATAAAAATCATAAAGATAAACCAAGAATTCCACGGAATTTAAATTAAAATGCATCTTGTGCGTAAAGTATTTCATTACGATTCCACAAAGGAAATGTGTTTGAAGCGCAAAAAAGTAGTTACAAAGGCAATAAAAATAAAAACGTCCAGAGAGCTCTGTTAAAGCAAAACTAGGGTGGATGAACCGAACCCACCCCTGATTCATATTTATCTTTTCTTCATTTAACCTTTACGCTACCAAGAAGTCTTTAGTATTAATCGCGATAAAAAATTGTAATATAAAATTTGTTTAAAGTCTTTTACAGTAACGAACTTAGCTTTGACAATAAACAACATAAATGCTTAACTATTAACAAAATTCTTAATACATTCCTATCCCTGTTAAGAGGCAACAAAGTATGCTAATAACATCAAGTACTTGAAAGTTGTGTTATTGGTTTTGGCATTTACAATGGTTTTTTTGTGAATCTACCGAAGAGTATGTACTTATTTATTATTTGCCATTATATCCCATTATCTCCTTCAAAGGCATTCCACAGGACAAAAATTTAATCAAATTTTCGAGTTGAAACTCACCTCTTCTTATACAGGAATCTGTCCTGTGTTACAAACCACGCATTCAATGGTTTTATTAAAAGATAATTTGTTATGAAATTTTATGAAGGGTTGTTGGTTGTTTATCAACCACACATAGGCACTTTTTGTCTGCCTTTAAGTAAACTAAAGGATCAGGGAGCCAATTTAAATTGTTAAGTAGGTACCAGCCACTCATTTTGAATACCAGCCATTCTAGATAATATAATTGACTTTTGAGAATATTAATTCATGCAGTGTGCAATACCTATGATTTTTGTATTTCAATAAAATGCTCTTTTAATTATATTTTATTTAATGAAGACTCTTCAATCCATGTGAGTCATTCAAAACATTTGTTCGTTGTTAGTCTGTCACATTGAAGTGGTCTCATTCGGTGTTTTGAATCCCAAAACCACATACAAAAAAATCGGGAACGAAATGAAATGAAATGAAATGAAATGAAATGAAATGAAATGAAATGAAATGAAATGAAATGAAATGAAATGAAATGAAATGAAATGAAATGAAATGAAATGAAATGAAATGAAATGAAATGAAATGAAATGAAATGAAATGAAATGAAATGAAATGAAATGAAATGAAATGAAATGAAATGAAATGAAATGAAATGAAATGAAATGAAATGAAATGAAATGAAATGAAATGAAATGAAATGAAATGAAATGAAATGAAATGAAATGAAATGAAATGAAATGAAATGAAATGAAATGAAATGAAATGAAATGAAATGAAATGAAATGAAATGAAATGAAACGAAATGAAATGAAATGAAATTTTATATTCCGTCTAGAATTCCAGTCATTGTATTTATAATCTATATGCTATAGTATTCCCAATAAGAGGAACGTTTGATGCGCCATATATTGACGAAGTTCACAAACACTTGATTGGTGAGTTAGGAGTTGTTTTTTGTTTTTGTCTAGATAAGACAACTGGCGCCGCCATCGACGAAGATCAGAACTAAAAAAAACATGTTCCATGAAATTACTTGAAAAACGAATATACAATGGCGGAAGCTCTTTATATCAATGCCAAGACATCGTTTGACCCATTATTTTACAGCAATTAAAGCGTGACATGAATATTGACATTTATTTTCAAAGAAATTCAATCATGCTGTTTAAATATAATTTCATCATCACCTTGTATTAGCAAAGAAGATGTAGGTAAGTGTTTATATCATGTCTCCCTCATTTTCATCTACCCTCCTCTTGTTTTTGTCCACGTGTACACCCTAAAATCAGGAAAATCAAGATTTACAAGTCATGCAGATGGACATCCTTTCGAATATAATGACAATAACAAGAAATACATTCTCAAAAGAATATTCCTTGGGGGGTAGGTATCTACCATGTATTTGTATATAGAAACATCCGCCTATTAAAACAAAATTTAATTGATTACAATTATTTATCATGGTGATTTATGTTGGTGAGGAATGCTTCGGAAAAATTCCTGTTGTACGATCCTTGTTCTTTTGTTGAAATTTCTCATTAAAAGCGGGCAATGTTATTCGGATTTTTCAATTGTGGCAATAAATCAGTTTATCACCTCAATGGAGGGTGCTAATTTAACTTTGAAATTATCATATTGAAGCTAGATACAGCTACTTTTGAGATATTCAAGTGGCTTCCTTAATTTGTCCTGCTGCGGGACAATTGCAATAAACAAAATCTTACCAAATAAATCCACTCAAAGAAGATTTCTTTTACGATGTCTTCATAAATACTGCAGGCAATATCCTTATGTTTGTTGTGTACCGCGCGCCGCTTGGGTTATTATTGTTCAAATTGACAAGGATCGGGAAATTAGAAAACAAACAATAGCTAAAGGCCACTTGAGTTTAGAGAAATAAAGAATATTGCTTTTGTTGAAATTTCTCTTTGGGGCCACGCGGTGAAAGGATATTAAGGAAACACAAATTTGTATAAATCATTAGTGGTTTAGTTGAGAAGAAAACTTAAACAAAGTGAAAATCACTTGAATTTTGTATATTGTTATGAAATTATATAATATTTTCGCGTTTTTTTTAGCGAACTTTTTGATTTTCGTTGAAACAATAAACAGAATATAAAACCAAATGGCTTGGGGTCGAAATACTGAAAGGTCAAAATTTTATTTACAAAATATTCAGGTACTGTATTTGAAAATTCTGTTATTCAAAATTCTGTATGAAAAAACTCTGTTTTCCAAAATCTGTATTTAAACAAATTTCGTTTTAATGATGTAAAAAAGTGAGCACTTTTTTAAAACATCAACAACAGCAGCTACATGGTTACACAATTTTTACTGAATAAACCTCAAAATATTAAATATTTGAATCAATTAAGACTTGAACTTCTTTTCCATATAAACAATTAAACATTTATACACTTAAATTGCGACGACGGCAAGTTAGCTTACACATTTGTTCGTCTTTTTCTGTCTTAAACTTTTTTTCTTGATCTTTTTGAATACCAAGATCATCAAGGGCGGATCCAGGATTTTTTTTGTGTGCGTCCCAAGAGGCGGACGGGCAAAAAAAATCAACAATAATATTTAGAAATAAACTTGAAGTATCATAATCATACTTCAAGTCAAGTTTATTTCTAAAGGTTCAAGTATGTATAGGAAGGTTAATTAAAGTGTCAAAACAATAGAAAAATAAATGTTTAGTAAAGACAGTTTTCTTTTATGTTTCCTGCTAAAGATGTTCAGCACTTCATTAGCGTCCATTTTTGCATTCAAACGCTCTTCTGTCATCCTGTTGCGAATGCGAAGATATGACTTTAATCAGCGTAAGGTGGAGAAATATCGCTCGGCAGTTCCAGTAGTCTAGTCACTGGAAAAGTGCACAGCAATTGACAGAGTTCTAATATTTGGTAGTACCGTTGATCTTTTGTAGGCATCTGCTGGAGACACTGGGATATTTTCTCTCATCTGTTGCCAAATTTTTAGCTCTCCCTTCAAAGCTGATTCTGCGGACAGTGGTTTTCATTTGGGATGTCCTCACCCTTATTAAAAAGTTTCTTAAATGTGCCCGTACTAGTTTAAGTTTCACGTTGCTGTGGTTGTATTAATAAGCTAAACTGCATAAAGTATATCAATTTCAATGGCTTGTAATGATCGGAGTAAAGGCAGCGTTATTCTTAAGATATCGGAGAGGATTACCAAGCTTATGAGAAAATCCCACGACATTAGACATACTCGTAGATTGGAGAAACAAAAATGGAGGTGTAGCTCTTCCTCTGTTTCCTTGAACTTGATCAGCCATTTTTTGCAATATTTCAGGTGAACACGGCAAGTTCAAATGATGCCATTTTGAGCTAATCTGATTAATGATTGTCAGCTTTCATTCGCAGGTGCATGAAGGGGACGCAACGAACAAATTTCGAAACTCCAACTAGAAACTCATGTTCTGTCTGTTATTTTATTCATATATTTCAACAACTCTTATAATTTGATTTGCTTCTAAGTATGTACGGTGATGGAGTCTCCACAGTGCACAACGTGCCCCCGTGCCCTCCACCCCTTAAAACCGCCCTTGAAGATCATTATTAAGTAAGCCATTGCACTTATATTTTTTTCTCTTTATATCTTTAATAAAATTAATAAACGATATAAAGTTTATTTATGTTGTGCGTATTCTTCTTCATAATACGAAATTTGGCCAGAAGCAGATTTTGGAAAACAGAACTTTATAATCACAGCACATTGGATAAACAGATATTTTGGCATACACAATTTTGAAATACAAAATTCCGAAATATAGAATTTTGGTCTTACAGTATTTTCAAAAAAAAAAAAAACTGAATTTCTACATCCGGTATTTTGACCCAACCAAAACTATGCATGGTTTTGTATGGCATGCCGGGATAATCGATTTGCATGGTAATGTTTGTTTGTTGGATTCGTATTGAACCAGGTAAACACACCACGCAACCGAAAAGTGGACATTTTGAACGGAAAATTTAATTTTAGGCTAGTTGCTAGTTTTAATAAGGCCCATACAAAAACGTAGTGAACCTTACTGACACAATTTTTTTTATTATTCTCTTTTCCATTAATTTTTTGTTGGGTTTCAGCCAGAAAGTCAACTTTAAGAAATAGAAGAACGAATTGGAGCCTTTAAATGCCTTGAAAACTGTAGAACGTGGTTTTTCACGAATTTTTTGCCTAACCAAGAGGTAGGTATTAGAAGTTTTTGGTTTAAAGCGATACTATGCCGAAAAACCTGTTCAAGAAGCTGCGCTTTTTGTAAAGATTTTTTTTTTAATTATTTTTGAAAAAAAATTTATCTATCTCTTTTTGTGTCTTAACTCAAACCTTTTTTATTTCACATAGATATTTACTTCGTAAAAATATAATTCCCATATCTAAAAAATAAAGAAAATCTATGTTTTTTTTTTTCTTAAACGATACAGATTCATATTTTTTTTTTAATTATCTCCGATATTATCAAATATAAATCAGAAATTAAGAAATTTTTTTTAGGTAGGCCCTATTTGGCCCCTTAACTTACAAGGATTCTGAAATCTTGTAAATGCATCTTATATATAATAGCCCAAAAACATTTAATTTATTATGGCCACGTTTTCACGTTCAATAAATTGTAGGTACTATACATTAGGCAAGTTATAATGCATTCGAAAAAAGTGTCTTAACATAACAATCAAACATCAAATAACGATGATTTGGGAAGTCGTATGACAGACAATTCGGCCTGCCTGGCTAAATCAGCAGCAACACGCCTACAGCCTGAATGGCTAGGCCGATTTCCTTCAAATATAGTTCACAAAATTTTATGGCGTCCTAAAATTTGTTTTTTTTTAAGAATTGGCATTCTAGTTCAAACACTAATGCTGATGGGTACCTGCCATATAACTTTTTATTAAAAACTCATCTATCTCAAAAACAACGCCTGCGATTCTGATAAAACTTTCTTAACTCTGTTTTGATTCGATAGGTACCTAATGATTGGTCAAATTGTATGTTTTTTTTTTTCAAGACCACAATCACGCATTTAAAGGAAGTTTATGCGATCCAGAGCTCTACTTCATTCAAAACTGTTTGCCTTTATTACTGGCCGGTTTCCCAAAATAAGGCCTGCCGGTTTTGTACAATAAAATAAAAGGAATACATTGCAAACGAAAATCACAGACTCAATAAATAATAAATACAAAATTCTTTTTATTGCCGGCAGGGCTTGGTAAATTCTTTTTGGCTAAAACGGAACTGTTTTTCCCATATATTTTTTCTCTTAGAAATAAAGCCTTATTTTTCAATTTTGTTTTAAATCATAAATGCGGCCTTCCATCTATGTTTACAAGAGGTTTTATTTCTACACCAAGTCAGAAATAACACCCGTCGGACACTATTACCATTTTTGTATGAAAATAAAGCTTCATTTTATAAATGCGGCCTTATTTCTCCGGGGTTTATTTCACGTAACTGCTCCGTTTTCAGTAAAATATTTTGTCCTCTTATTGTTATAGATAATAATATAGGTATCTAGAAAAAAAAAAATCTAGAAAGGGAAAATCTAAAAAAAATAAAAATTTAGAATTACAAAAATCAAAAAAAAAACGAAAATCTATAATATGTACTTAACATCGAAAACCAAAAATCTAGAAAAAGAAATCTAGTATGGACAAAATCTAGAATAAATATTAGTTTTTGAGACAGTGGTTAAAATTTTTGTATGAAAATAAAGCTTCATTTTATAAATGCGGCCTTATTTCTCCGGGGTTTATTTCACGTAACTGCTCCGTTTTCAGTAAAATATTTTGTCCTCTTATTGTTATAGATAATAATATAGGTATCTAGAAAAAAAAAATCTAGAAAGGGAAAATCTAAAAAAAATAAAAATTTAGAATTACAAAAATCAAAAAAAAAACGAAAATCTATAATATGTACTTAACATCGAAAACCAAAAATCTAGAAAAAGAAATCTAGTATGGACAAAATCTAGAATAAATATTAGTTTTTGAGACAGTGGTTACAATTCGCACGCTAATTGTCTCAACAATTTTAAAAATTAATATTTAACCAAGATTGAGAATTTCAAATCAAATAGTGTACCTATATATCAAATCATGTAGTGTAAAATAAGCAGACAAATTTAAAATGCAAGTAAACAAAATGTAAAATAAAATTTAGAATTTCATTTTTTCTGGATTATTCTAGATGTGGGCCTTTCTAAATTTTTTTCAAATTCTAAATTTTTTCTTCTTCTATATTTTAACTTTCTATTCTTTTGTTTGCTTATAGATTTTGCCCTTTCTAGATTCTGTCACTCTAGATAACGTCGTGATTCTAAGGAATTCGGACCTGTATTTATTATGTTTTTAAATTAAAAATGACCTCAAGTGTTGATCGTGATGATAAAAAACGCACCGTTTGGGCTACACTCATAGTCATAGTCCCTGCCATCGCTGTAGCCGAGATTGTAAGATTCAATATTCAGGAATTGAAGTGGCGCAGAGAGTCCATGGTGGACCACATCAGACCCAACCAATAATCCTCACCAGCTAGGACGGTCCCTATCCAGTGGCTTTTAGTTGCGCACACTAAGTTGGTTGAGGTCGTTCTCCACTTGATCGCTCCGCCTTAGATGGGGTCTTCCAGAACTGCGTCGGCCCTACGCTCCACATGGCCCAGCCATCTAAGCCGTTGTATTTTCAGCATCTTAATTAAGTCAATGCCGCTGTATAGCCCGTACAGTCTGCCATTGAATCATCTTCTACATACTCCATTGATACTTACAGGACCGAATTTCACCCGAAGAATCTTTCTCTCAAAGCACCCCAGCCTGTATTCATTTGATTATGTCAGTGTCCACGCTCCTGCCCCATATACAGCAGGACTGGGATGATAGGGGGCTTGTATAGTGTCTCCTTGGTCCTTTGAGAACGCCCGAATAAACAGCGATTGGCAAGAGTGATTCTTCGACTGATCTCTTCACTGATGTTGTTCTGAGAGGTTATAGTGGAACCCAAATAGACAAAGTCCTTGAGAACCTCAAAGTTATATCTGTGATCTGTCCATTATGACGTTTTGTCCAAGCCTACGGTGATGATCTTCTGAACCCGATGACAGCATATACTTTGTTTTTTCTTCATTTACAGCCAGACCCATTTTCGACTTGCGTACGATTAGACTCTGTGGCATTATTGGACTCTTTTTATTCGAATATAAGTCTGTGAATAAAGCAACGTTTCGGTCAACGATGGGAGTTTCAAAACCATGTTAAGCAAAATTTTGTTTACTGAAATTAAAGACATGGATTTGGACGACCTCTGGTTCATGCAGGATGGCGCGCCATATCGCCATGCCACAATCGATCTTTTGCTCTCTAAATTCCCCAATCGTGTTATCAGCCGTCTTATTGGCGATGTCAATTTATTGGCCACTGGGAGCTGCGATTTAACCCCTTTGGGTTTTTCTTTGAGGGAAACCGTGAAGAACCGATGTTATGCCAACAATCAGGAAACGATTCAAGCATTTAAGGGTTGGCCAAAGTCATCCAAGCAACCCGTGAGCTTCAGCCTGGATACCGAGATACCGGAAGGCTTCTTCTCTCTTTTCTTTATCATTTTAAGACTTTGTTTCATCCCTCGAAAATCGCTGTTGGGGAGGACTATCTTTTTCTAATTATACCTATTACACAAAATACAAATTTAAAAAACAAAAGAAGTTCTTGTGAACAACCTTCCTTTACTACTCTGATCCAAGGACAAATTAAAGCGCTGGTGTTAGTTTATTAAAGCTAATGAGAACTATTTTTGAAGAGCTAAGAAAAAACGAAAAATTTTGGGACTTCACACAGAAAAGTTGCAGTGCTAGATGTTTTCTAGGGCTCCGCGAAATTAGGCCCCAGGAAATGAGGCCCCAAAAGAAAATGGGAAATAAGACCCCAACGTGTTTTCGTTTTTTTTTTTTTTTTTAATG
Organism: Platycheirus albimanus; assembly: GCA_916050605.2. Taxonomy (NCBI): domain Eukaryota; kingdom Metazoa; phylum Arthropoda; class Insecta; order Diptera; family Syrphidae; genus Platycheirus; species Platycheirus albimanus. The sequence goes on from OU696696.1 coordinate 80,001,778, forward strand.
AAATAAAACCCAAATTCTTGTTTTTTATATTAAAGTGTATTTTGAAATTGAAATAACACCCCAAACTGTTAAACAAATACTTGGATTGTATCATGTACGATTTGTCTGCAACAAGGACACTTGTAGCTCTCCTGCCCTTCAGCAATAGATTTCGCCTGAATCTTTATGTCAATCGCTGATGGTTTTCAACACGATCTTAACATTGAAAAGAATCGGTAAGTAAGAGAATAGCTGGAAAAATCGCGCGATTTTGTTCAAATATATATATATATATACAAAGTATATACTGTATTCGGGTACAGAACATCATCACCGAAGGCTCGGGCAAAAAGTTACGATAGACAGATATACCTAACTTTGAAATTGTCAAAGACTTTGTCTAATTAGGGTTCCACTATAACCTCTCAGAACAACATCAGTGAAGAGATTAGTCAAAGTACCATTCTTACGAATCGCTGTTTCTTTGGGCTTAGAAGGCATCTTAGTAGCAAAGCCCTCTCTCAAAGAACCAAGGAGGCAGAAGCGTGGACACTGACACAATATAGGAGAAGATTCAATGACGAACTGTACGGGCTATACAGTGACATTGACCTGGTTAAGAAGCTGAAAATACAGCAGCCCAACCATTGGCCATTCGGAGCGTATGGACGGAACGCACCAGCCCAACGAGTCTTCAATTCCAACCCAGAGCGCCGACGCAGTTCTGGAAGACCACTTCTAAGGTGGCGCGATCAAGTGGAGAACTACCTCAACAAACTCAGTGTGCGCAACTGGAGCCCACTGGATAGGGACCGGCCTGGCTGGCGAGGATTTTTGGCTTAGGCCTTGGTCCACAATGGACTGTCTGCACCAGCTGAAGTTAAGCAAGTAAGTATATTTAGCTAGGGCTAGTTGTAAAATGTTCGGGTTTCATTGTTTAAGGTTCAGTGCGTAAAATGCAAGAAGTTGAACCATAATTTTACGAAAAGATTCCAGCTTTTGATTTCTTGTTCCAACTTATTCCAGCTCATGTTACAATTAGCCACATACACTGGGTAAGTTGAAACAAACGACTTTTGTTATTGATGCAAATTTTGGGAAAAGGCGTTTCTATTTTTTTTTTTTTTTTTTTTTGATTCCTTTGCTAAAACATCGCTTTCAAACTTAATAGGCGTACTTTCTTATCCTTTCAAGTTTCATGACGTAACGTAACTAAAGGAACCGCGCTTACAGAATTATAATCTTTCTACACTGAATCAAAACTGAATTTTTCGCGTGAAAATTGCATAATGCACTTATTTTCTAGTTTTCATATATGTGTAATTTTTTAATAAAAACTCTTCGAAACCTGCTTGCAATAAAAATAAAAATAAAATAAATAAAATAAAAATAAAAAAACTAATCTTTTAGTAGTATATGGGATCTTAACCCACAAAAGAGAGATAACTTCTGTGTTTCATATTTTTAGGGATTTCCTGCTAAAATTTCCTTTAAAAACTAACATATTCGTAGAAGGTCATATAAAACCAAGTTTTTGTTGATTGTGGACGATCTAAAAAAAAAAACTTTCGTTATTTGTGGGTTCATTGTGAAACGCCAACGCTTCGTGCTCATCATTTCCCGCCCGACTCTTGGATGCAATATAGTGGTAGTTCAAAGTTATCACAGCCTCTACTAAAAAATCATAAAATACCTACATAATGTATGTACTTTTCGGTTTCCAGTCAATTTATTCTAGTTTTGCTTGTCAACTAGCTACTTATCAAAAAAAAGCAAAACAAAAAAAAACTTTTTGATTGTGAAACAAAATTCATTGTGAAAACTGGAATCTTCTTTTATCTTATTATTTGCCATCAAGAGGAAATTAAAATTTTTCTTATTCACCTATACAACCCTTAAAAAGTGATGACAAAATTATCGGCTGTAATAGCAGCGGCAATCCTGCACACAACTCTACGGATGACAATTTTTCTAGAACCAACCACCAAAGCTGTGACTCCTCAATCTTCCCTATCAAGTTGGCTTTTTCTTTTGACAATTTTGGAAATTCTATTCGATGTCGAAATGATACCTGAACGATACAAATCAATTCCAATATGGTGTCTTTGGTGGATTGAAATGTTTACCTCTTTGTTACTGATTGAATTCGGAGCTGTAATAATTTGGTGTAATTTAGAGAAATTAATTTATCGCTCAATCAACATTGCAATGGCAGCCGTTGCACCGAAACTACAATACCCTGAAGGGGGTTGGTTGGTTGAGATTGTAACAATTGCAATAAGTCTAAGCTTATTCTATTACGTGAGCTATGCTACAGATATATTGTACCAGCTCAAAAAAAAAACTTGAACAAGCATCGAAGAACCTGAGAGCTAAAACACCGAGTGTATTGAAACCAACAGCTTGGAAATGGCCTCAAAAACAAAGTTGTTGTGTTTCCGATTTCAAATTTGTTGCTGACCAAGAAGATGGGTTAAATTGTGAATACCTTAAGGCAAATAAAAAAAGAAGCCGCTCATCGAACAGAAATAAGAAACTGAAGCACTAATTTATTCGTCCGTACTCCGTAATTTATATGTGATTTTCAATAAAATTGAATGAAATCAAGAGGTTTAAAAGTATTTTTTTTTTTATTTTAACCCATTAAATAATATATTTAGACAAAAAACCGGCAGCAAATTTTTGTTATTGCAAGAATTTCACATTTACTTTGATGTTATTCAAAACGACCTATCCAAAAATACCAATCATTTTATGCTATCACCAGCGCCGGATCTAGGATTTGTTCAAGGGGGGGCAAAAGTTGAATTTGGCGCCCCCCCCAGCAATTTTTTTTCTTTTTTAAGTTTACGTACAAAACTTGAACTCGTATCGTTAACCTGTTTTTATCTTTATGCTCTAATGCTTGATGCTGTTGACAATAGCTTATATACGATACATGTCATAAAAATCTGTGTGGCCCAACCTAAGAAAATAAGGTATTGCTAAGGGTTCTCATGTTACTGATTACTCAAAATGCAATCTTGGCGTATGTGCAAAATAAAAAGTTTGGGGTATGTGCCATAATCCAGATTGATTTGATAATTTTTCTATTTCAATAAACGACAGCGGAGAATCTGCTAATGTTGTTTATAACAAGTTAAAAGGCTGTATGCTTATTTGTGATTCTGTCCGATATTTTGATTGCACATTTAACTTTTACTCACCTATATACAAAATCATAACTAATCCATAGAACAGCTTTAGTGAAATAGCTTAGTAGTACACAACAAAAATTCTTTTTCATTTTTACTTGCTCTAAGGGCAAGTATTATTTTCGTGCAGAAAAAAAAATCGAGGTTTTAATCAAACATGACATTACGATGATAGAGAAGCCCAAAAAAGTGGTTTTCGCCATACCGTCCGTCGGTCTGTCTGTGCGTCTGTGCGGTTGTGTTGATGTATGCTTTTTCACGTCATGCTACAGCCTAAACGGATTGACAGATTTTGTTCAAACTTGGTATATATCAGTTTGAAGAAAAATGGTTGTCGAGGTTTGTTTTTTGTTTTGTTTTAGCCCGGCTCAAACTGGTACCTTTCATGTAACGGTTTTTTTCATTTTGAATTTGCTCGAAAACGGCTCTAACGATTTTGATTAAACTCAGAATTTAACTTATCTAAGATATTTCTAACAAACTAACGTTTTTCGTTTTTGGCTTAAATGGTCGTAACGAAAATCGGATTTAAACGGCTTTTTTAAATGGCCATAAGTTCATCATACTATTGCACCCACAGAGCAGGTACGTACGACCCAGTCGTGCATTTTATTTATTTCAAACATTCAACTATTATCTTTAGATAAAAAAAATTAGGACTTCTTTTGAAAAACTCGTACATTAGAAATTTTATAGTTCACTAGCTATTCCGACAGACGTTGTGCTGCCCTAATGAGCATCAGATATCGCGATGATACAAACCATGATAGATACAAAAATGTTGAACATTCAGGGATAAGTTTGACTTCTTAATTATATTTATACCATCCATTTAATTTGTCTAAGATATTAGAACATGGATGATTTTTTTTTAAATTAAATAAACTCAGAAAAGTACGTATACGCCCGAGTGTACAATACTGTTTTAGTGTTGTTTTTAGGTTGAGAAATGGGCAATTGCAAAAAATTTTTCTTTTAAGTTCAATCCATTCTCTAGTTAACTTTTTTCATACAAAATCAACAGCAGTTTTAAATCAAATCATAACACAAGATAATTTGCATTTGAAAATATTTCAGTTTGGTTTTTCTGATCGCTATAACTTGGCCCCTAAGTCTTATATCCCTTTTTTGCTTTTAGCCCATTTCACCCTATTAACAGCTTAGTCTTGCCAAAGATTTTTATCACCTTTCAATCTTTGTGGTTTCTGAGTTAAGTCTTAGTAAACAAACAAATAATATAGAAGATTTTCAAGGACTCGGCGCGTCGAACCTTTCGTCACCGTGTGGCTAAACTTACATGATCAACTTTAACCAAACCTTCAAAAAAAAAACTGATGGAACAATAAAAAAGTTTTTTAGATGTTTTTTAATCCATCAACATCGTAGCCATCCTTCGATTAAATTTGACTTTTTTGTAGCTTGATAGACGGGGGACAAACTATATTTTGACGTGAATATAGTATTTAGTTTTAACTGACTCCCGAAAGCACTAGAATCGCACTTTTCCCAAACGAAACATAAAAACTTGCAATTTCTGAATCCGTTGACATCGTTTGTTATTAAATTCTTATTTTTTTTAATAACGCTCTTATTTCAGAACATCAAAAAAAAAAAAAAAAAAAAAAAAACTTTTATAGATCCAGTTGCTGAAACGAGTCAAAAATATCAATCATCAACTCAAACTGAAATGATTTATCCATTATTCAATGCTTTAATAGCATTTAGTAAGTAATGCAGAAATAAATTATGATTTTAAGAAAGCTTCCTCATATTTGAAACTTGTTTCAGCAAATAAGATTTTGGAAATGGAATCTTACTTGTAAAGTATATACTTGAAGACCTTTTTTTTAACTTTCGTTTCTTTCTTCATCTTTCAAATTTTGCGCCCCCATGAGGGGCGACGAATTTGTTTAAAGGGCGACGAAAGTGGTTTATTACATATTTTATATTTCATCCATTCCTGCAGAATATCAACGCACACACAGGAATGGTTGAGAGTGTAAGTCACAGGCCCCGGCCCCGCTTGGAGCTGTTGTGCCAACAATTAATTTATTTATATTTGGAACAAGAAATAAATAAACATAGCATCATTTCCAAATATTTTTTTTACTCTCCTTTCCTTGTTCATCTTTTAATTTTGCGCCCTGCTGAAGGGCAACGAACTTGTTTATCATTTTCAAAAGTTAAAGACCTTTATTTTTTTTTAATCTCTTTTCTCTCTTCATCTTCCAATTTCGCACCCCCATGAGAGGCGACGAAAGTGGTTCATTACATATTTCTTTCATATTTGGAAAAAGAAATAAATAAATATTGCATTACTTTGGCGCCCTGTTCAAATGTTGAATACCTTTTTTTTTGCTCTCCTATATTTCTTCAACTTCGATTTGGCGCCCCCCAAGGCCAGGCGCCCGGGGCAAGTGCCCCTCTTTGCCCCCCCCTAGATCCGGCGCTGGCTATCACTCACACCCAAAATATTATAGCTATGGGCTCTCGGCTCGGACGTTGTTATGTATTCCTTGTTTTGTCCAAAAATGGCGGTAATAAATCGTAATAAAATTAACGGAAATTTCATGTGTGCCGTATAGTTAGGTCCTGTGCGTTCGTTTAGCTGTCTAATACATAATATTTTTATCGAAGCAGGGACAGGCTTTTTTCTTTCACTCACTTTTCGTTTTCCTTTATTTTTCTGTATGCAATGGCAATCACATTAAACTACCTATCGACTTAAAACAAACACTTTTCATGTACCGCCGGTGTCAAATATATTATGTATTTTATTTTTGCTTTTTCTCCTAGCTAGCTATATCGCTTCTTTTTGGCCTTTTTTGTATTTTGTATGTACTATTTTGCCTATTTTTGCATATTTCTCTTTTGGTTTTTTGTGTCTTTTTTCAAAGTTTGTTGACCATACTTGCAAAACTTTTTCTAGTATTGAAGCAATACCTACAAAAATGGTTACCTAACTGTAAATTTACTCAATGTGGTATCGAGATGCTTTTGTAAATGATGCACTCATAAGTGCGCAGTAGCAAAACACAAAAATTCCAAATGAATGCGAATAGTAGATCCTTTTTCTTGTGCGTGTAGCGTGTGCCATGCTTGCTATTGCTAGCTATCCCCAACACTGCCGTCATCTCATGTATGTAGGTGTATAGTTTCTTTCGGCGGCGGCGGATAAAAACCGTGCGAAGCATGTCAATGTGTGAGCATCTCCTTCTATATACAAATATATCCCGTCAAGGAGCAGCAGCACACACTGGTGGTGGTGGTCGTAGATTGTAGGACGAAAAATAAAACAATCCTACAAATACATTTTTCCTTGCAAGCAGACAAAAACTGTTAGGCACAATTTTATATGAGATTTTTTTTTTTTTGTTTTTCTTTAGTTTTGCTTCGTAAAAATGCGTGCGTGGGTGTGCATGCAATGTGCAGAGTGCAATGTGCAGTGCAGTGCATCTATTTGTTTCACTCCGCGTGTCCAGTAAATAGAGACATCATCTATCTACTGCACTACCTAAATGGAAAAAAAAATTAGAAACACGCTGAGATATCGCAGGTATAGTTTGTTTCTGTTCGTCTGGAACATTCTATATGTTTTTTTTGTTTTTTTTTTATTTTGTCAAGTTCTTTTAACACTACTTACATGTGTATTGTATCAAAATTCTGGCACTTTTAGATAATGAGTTGGCTATGTGGGTGGATACCACGCCTCCTGAATGCAATATTGCAAGTTTTGAGTATTCTTCCCCTTGTATGCATCGCGATTTCTATATCCTTTACCCATCTTCAATTTTTATCATTCTACGCCGATTATAATGTTAGATTTATTGGCAAATCTCACACCCTATGTATGTATGTAAATAGCTACTTCATCCCTTCGGCAAGGGGTTTATTGTGTTTTTTTTTTTTTTTACTGGAAGCGGTTTGCAAAATTCCAGCCTGTTCTTAATGATTCGTATTAAAACATTTTTTTTTTGTCTTATATGTAGCTTGATATAATCTTATTGGCTGCTTCAAATGAAAGAAAGGAGTCAAGAAATGCCTTAAGACGCGCGCAGGGAAAATTTGCTCTCAAAATTTTAATATTTTGTTTTGAGATTTCTCCGAGATGACTTTTTTACTCTTAGCAAAGTGGGGTAGTGGCACTGGCACCTATCCTTGAACATCTTAAATGAGCGTGGGGAGAGTTTCCAACCAAGAGCAAGATATAGGTACATAACAAAAACAGAGAGATATATTTTGAATAACTCCGAATTATTGTATTGTTTTGCAATTGCAAACATTAAACAATGCAATAAGACATGAAAGTACGATGCTGTTTTTTCAACCCCGTGTTTTTTTTTTTTTTTTTTGATGGGTTACGTAAGATGCTTTTAAAAATCATTACGATGTTTTTATGTAAAATAAAGTACTCGACTAGGTCGCACGAACTTGCTTTTATGACGAAGAGTCACCTTGGAGCTTGAGATTTTGAAAAAAGAAAAATACGAAAAACACAAGGAATTATATTTGACCGAACTTAACTGACTATCAAAATGTTTACAATAAAGAACTGCGAATCAAAAAAAAAAAAAATTTAAATTATTTTAAGATTTTAAATATTTTGAAAAGAAGATAGATGAATTTTGTTTAAATTTTGTTCCCTGATTAAAACTACTTTAAGTATTTTTTTTTCATACACTCAAAAATATGTCAACATTATATTTACGAGAAGTTCTAAAAAAATTAAATTTTTGTTTGACGAACGATTTTCTATATTTAGTTTTTCTTTGATAAACGTTTGGTAATAAAATATTATTACATGCTTAGTTTGGGATTTGGGAAGCGTACGAATTGCCGACAAAAAAATAAAATGCGCGACTGGGTCGCACATACTTGCTATGTGGGTGCAATAGTACGATGATAACAAACTTTTTCAGCAATAACAACTACTCATTTTTTTAAAAATTGGTAAAAAGTAAAAAATATTGGCTAAAACTGGAAAACCCGATATGCGGGAGCTAACGTTAAGAAACCTTTAGTATTTAAAATTTAGACGTCATCTTTTGGGTGCTATAAATGATATAAATGTCCGCTTATGCCCAAATTAATAAAACTGTTAAAATCAATTTCCGTTATTATCATAATGTAGCCAAAAATGCAGTTCTCTTCAAATCATTCTATTTGTCTTACATACAAAGTTTAATGAAAATCGTTAGAGGAGTTTTTGAAAAAATGAAAATGCAAAAAAAAAATTTGCTAAAACTGAACGGCTCGTTGTATGGGCCACCGTTTAGAAATGCTTCATTGAAAAAATTGCATGCCATCCTATAGAAAACTAATAGTCCAGTCAAACGGTAGTTTCACGTTACAAGAAATATACAAATGGATTTTTTTTTATTTCAAGGTTTTTTGGGTCGCTGAATCCGAATCTGAAAAAATCCAACAAAATTTCCTGGTGCGTTTTGAGATATCCGCGAAAAACCACGGAATTTTAGCACTTTTTTCGGTTTTTTGCTTATATCTCGGAAACTATGCGTCTTAACTGAATTTCACCACAACATTAAAGACCATTAAATTTCCTACAAAATTCACATATTATTGTTTATTTCTCAGGCGTACCGTTATGTGGGCCTTACACCACGCAATATTATTGCTCAAAATATTAATCAAAAATATTGCTTGAAAATGCGTCGCCCTAGGCCTTACACGATGCCATATTATTGCAAAACATTATTGCTTGCGATCCTACAGTTTGCCTTTGACGACGCAGTATGCTGCGCAAAATATTGAAGAAGGTCCAAGAAATATTAAAATTTTTAACATTGCACAATATATTGGGCAAACCGAAATTACTGCGCAATAAAGCCCTTACACCGTCAATAGAATATTACTGCGCAATACCAAGTACTGTGCAATAATATTGCGTGGTGTAAGGCCCGCATTAGCCTGTTAGAGTGAGTTGAAATTTCAATATAATTTCACATTTTTGTAAAAACTATTTTTTTTTTAATATGAATTTTGTACCTTCCAAAACCGTTACAAAATTCATGTGTTTCGGTATGCAATCTCAAAACGCACCAGGAAATTTTGTTGGATTTCTTCAGATTCGGATTCAGCGACCCAAAAAACATAGACAACAAAAAAAAATCCATTTGTATATTTTTTGTAACATGAGGGCGATTTTAACTACGCTTGACTGGTCTACAATAAGAACATGCCAGCCAAACAAAGTTTTTATCAATTCAATCATGCCGTTGTGAACTTATGGCCATTTAAAATAAAATGCAATAAATTTTTCGTAATTCTTAAATAAATACTTCAACTAATTTGAGCTAGAAAAGGTACCCCATTTCGGATAAATTGCAATTTAAGAGAATAATTTTATAAAAATCTGTGGAGCAGTTTTTGAGAAATTTTTTTTTGAAAAAACTTTTTGAAAACATTTTTCAAAAAAAAATATTTAAAAAACAACAATTTATAGGCATTAAGCAATTACATTAATTATTAATTTTTGAAAAAAAATGTATAATGAGCAGTTTTCAAAATATTATCTTTTTTTTCAAACTTGAAAATGCTTTTACAAATTCAAACAAAATATTTAAAAAAAGGTATACAATATAAATTCAGATACCTACACATATAAATGTGTGAAATTAAGAGAGAATCGGCTTAGCTGTTTTTTGTGTGTGGTTTGTTATTCTGAAGGAATGGAAGGGACCTACAATTTACCGCCGAATACGAACGGCTAACAGAGAAGCACTTTCCATGTCATTAATTTCTCTTGGAGGATTTGTCACTTCCTCGCAAGAGGCAGTACCCCGGAAAAAAACTTAGGTGGCAACGTCGGGAATCCAACCCAGAACCTTCGGCGTAGCAGTCTGACACACTAACCACTACGCCACGGGATACTACTACTTGAAAGTACCGATTTTAGAAATTAAAACAAAAAAATGTCAGCCATATGATTGGTCGTACCAAAAAAGCTTCACTGCTTTCTTAAATCAAAATCGTTGGAGCCGCTTTCGAGAAAAATAATCTTTAACTTAACGGCTATATGGCAGGTACCGTTATTTTTTGAGCTAAAAAAAATCAATTTGCCCTCTCTACAATACCTAAAAAACTCTATATATATCAAGTTTGAAGCCATTCGACCCACCCGTTTGGCCAGACATACTCGTTCAGATGGACAGAATTCTTAAACCATCTTTTTTCGTCTTCGCTCTAATCGTAATGTCATGTTTGATTGTTATCTCAAAACTTTTTTTTTCGACGAATGCAATAACTTGTCTTATAGTTCCTAATAATCGCACCTAAAATTTGACAGTCGAAAATCGAGAGTATGAAAATAAAATGTAAATAAATTCGATTGAAAAAGTGTGGGTTAAAATGTCGAATTTTATCCTGATAAAAAATGTATTTCTTTTGATTGCGTCGGCAGTTTAAATTTACATTTTTTTCTTAATCATAGTTAGTCAATCACCAACTTTCTACGCCCCCAACCCATCCCCGCTTGCCAACAGGTGTCGGGCCATACACATTATAATTGTCATCCCGACGTAATTTTAATTTATTATTTTGTTCTTAGTACAGTGGGCGGGTAGAAAGAGGTCGGAAGTTTGTGAAACTTTGGGATGTTGCTTAGGTATAGTCAATTAACATTTGAGGAAGTTTTGGACCACGGCGGCCTTGTGGAAAAAGAGGAGGAGAGGCTCTGGTTTTCCCTTAATAACTTTTTTTTCTTACGTTCTACGGCAAAAGCGATTTACAGTTTTTTGTTGAGCGTTAAATTTACTACAATTTTGTTTGTATAAAAATTGTTGTATGTCATTTAAATATTTTCAAAATCGACTTTATAAGAGTCGACGTTTTGATCAAGTCGGTATTCTTACTGATCTACTTTTCAAAAGTCGATATTAACGATCGATTTTTTCAAATCGACATTTTAAAAATCCATAAATCGCACCTTACCCGCTTAGTTTGCAAAGAAAATTGCTGAACCAATTTTAAATGTGCTTGGGAGCGATTTATTTTGGAGCGGGCCAGAATACCGAAACGCTACATTATATAAAATATTCTGTTTTCCAAGATTTTCCTGTGCCCGAATTCTATATTTATGAAGAGGGATTCGCATAACATAAATAAAATGGATTCCATTTATAAATTTTATTAAAGAAATAAAGAGAAAAATTATAGTGCAATGGCTCATTTAATAATGATCTTGGTATGTAAAGAACAAGAAAAACAAAATATTTAAGAGAGAAAGAGATGTACAGATTCGTAAGCTAACTTGCTGCCGTCTCTATATAAGTGATGTAAATATCCTTATCTAAAAGAGGTTCAAATCTAAAAATTGATGAAAATATTTAATATATTTAGGTTTGTGCAGTAAAATTTTTGTGAACACGTATTTGATGTTGTTCATATTGTTTATGTTGTTCCGAATTTTAAAATACAGAATTTTCCTTATACGGATTTTTGTGTAACCAGAATTTTGAAATCCAGTATTTTGTAAACACAACTTTGACCCTACTTTCGACCCCAACGCTATTTATTTATTTAAAAAAATAATATTTTTAGTGATTTGAGAGTTTTCTTGGAGCAACTGATAATAATGTTTCGTTTAGAAATGTCTATCTTAAAATAAGATATTGAAAATCGTGCGACCAAATTTCCACAAGAAATGTTTTGAAAATTGTTTGAGTATGTAAATATAAAGAAATTTGTAATTTGTTCTCATCGGCGAAGAAAATTTTAAAATCAAATTCAATTCACCCTTTTTCAAAGTAGTTCCAAATGAAAATTTTGAAATGCCATATTTAAATGACTTCCTGTGCTTAAAATGGTATTGAAATCGGAAGAACAGTTTTTGGTAGGTACTGTTATACTCTACATAATACGAACTTTGATGTACCCATTTTTACCAAAGTTAAGATTTTTCTTACAAAACTGAAAGTCTTATCAAAAAAATTTTCGACGTACAACAAAAATTAAAAACACTCTCCGGAAGACCGAGTTTGAAGCCAATTCAAGGGTTGAGGTGGCAAGAGACAATCAGACGGACAGAATTTCCGTGACTTATTTTTACTTGCGATTATACATAGGTATACATATAAGGCAAGTTATGCATTTTTTTTTGGACAATCAAACATGACATTACGATGATGGAGAAGCCTTAAAAAGTTGGTCCGACAATTCTGTCTGTCTGTCTGTCCGTATAGTTACCTACAGTATAGTTACCTACAGCCTAAATGGCTGGACTGATTTGCTTCAAACTTTGTAGATATAGTATTATGATGACGTCCTACAGAGGGGTTTTTGGAATTAGCAATCTACCTTAAAAGTAGCGGTATCTGCCATACGATTTTTAGTGAAAAATTAATTTTTCTCAAAAACGGCTCCTACGATTTTGATAAAACTTTCTGAATAGTGTTTTATGTGCAAACTTAATGTATAACGGTACCTCCCATATGACCGGCTTTTTAAATCCGATTTTCTCGTAAGCCACTTTACGAATTTCGATGAAATTTTTAATGTATAAGGGCTTATATAGAAGAAATAATATTAATTCTTAAATTAAAAAAGTTTCAAATTTTTTTTTTATTTTTTGTTTTTTCCAAAAACGGTTCTTTTTTTAATTTTATTTTTCTGATAAAAACTACAAAGTGCTAGAAGTTGGCATACACGAAAAAAATTTGGAATATATTTTCGGAAAGTTTTTCAAAAAAAACTGTTTTTGTTGAAAAAACTGGTCAAACGATTTTGAAAAAAAAAATTCGTTAAAATTAAAAAAAACTAAAAGGAACCTTATCTTACTTCATTTTCTCCAAAAAAAAAAAACGTTTCAAGTATTGATTTCTAAGTGATTAAAAAAATTTCATGATTTTTTCCTAAAATCTCATGCCCCAAGACCAATTAAACACATTAGAGCAAGTTCGTACGACCCAGTCGTGCACTTTATTTCTACTTCTTTATAAGGTATAGTAATGTCATATGTGTGATTGCTATGTCAATTTTGTCTTTCCACGAATCCCTAACTGCTGCTTTTGTGGTTTATAAACTTCAATTTAGAAATTTGTAAAAAATATAAATATTTTAAATGTCTTCCAAACTTTTCTAGTAAACAAGATAATATAAACAATATTTTAAGCTAAAACATCTTTATTAACTTCCAAGAAAACAAAGGACGTTAGTTTTGATCAAACGGCTTTTTAAAATAGCGTTACGTTCAGCACTTTATTTTTCCTCATGTGAGATATGGGATTCCTAGCCTGCGTCCTAGAAGTACGAAATTCCAAATGACAATTTTGGAAATTGGGCAAAACAGTATATCGAGCTCGCTCTGAACGTCCTTTGAACCAATAATTGTGTTTAGAGGGCTCTGAACTATCAATGAAACTAATTTGATATCTCATTAATATCCTTTTCTCATGACATTCCAAAAACCTGGAAACATTTAAAAAAAACCTTTGGTGGCCATTTTAATTGTTTTTATTTCCAGCCTTATTGAATTGGTTTGGAAGTGTATCACTTTTGACACATTTGACGTTTATATTTTTGTTCAGCTTTTAGCTCAGTCTGTTCCATCTATTTATTTGGATCTAGTAGAGCGCACTCTGCACAAACTCTGAAGAAAAAAAGAAACACTTTTTGTTTTTTTGATAACTCAGGCTCTGCTGTAAAGGTGAACTAAAAAAGAAAAACGCCTAATGCCAACAGATAAGTTTCAATGTTTCATACCACACAATGTTATTTTCTTGTACAAAAACCATGAGTGGTGACTGGTGACTACAATTCGCTGTATAGGGAATTTGTTATGTTTATGTAAGTATAACACGTATGTTATTATAACAATATATAATTATGAACTTATGAACGAAATTCAGAACGAAAACGTCAAGATCGATCTGGTCAGATTCCTGGTGACAGAGAAGACTTACCAATTAGCATGTAAGTTATGTCGTGACAGATATTTTGTCTTCAAAAAAGTGTGTCTCCGTTAAAATTAGCTTAAAAATGAACAAACGACACTTCAAGCTTCTTTCTTTTTTTTTTTATTTTTCCACTTCAATGTCAGCCACTTCCACGTTGTTCAGAATTTGTATTATTTTTTAGTTTTAATTTCAGGAATCGTCAATATACATAGTATACATAAATGTTTCATTCAAACCTTACGTTGTCGTAAGAAAAGTAATTGGAAAGTTTACCATACAAAGCTTAGGAACACCTCCTTGACATTACCGTATTCCAACTTTTCTCGGAAATAAAAACATATTAAATACTTAGCATAGTGTACCTATATACATTTTTATAGTAATTTCATGGAACATATTTTTTTAGTTCTGAGCTTCGTCAATGGCGGCACTAGTTGTCTTATCTACTTTACATCAAATGTCTTTTATTGTTGTTTTTGCTTCCCATGGCAATCTAGACAAAGACCACTCCTAACTCACCAATCAAGTGTTTATGAACTTCGTCCATAGATGGCGCACCAAACTTTGCTCTTATTGAGAGTAGTATAGATTATGTACAGGGTGTCCCAAAAGTCAACGTCGAAACGAAAACGGGTGATAGGGTAGGTGGTGACAGTTATCAGAAAAATAATTAAAAAAATCGTTGCCATGTATTTTGTGAGTTAGAGGCATTCGAAAAAAAAAAATCGAAAAAATGCTTACCCTCTGACAGCCTTTCAAGTGCCGTGATTACAAATCTTAATTTTTCTCAATTTTATTTTCTGTTATGGAACCTCGAATAACCCCGCTAACAATTGCATTACAAAATTTAAACACACCTGCATCAGTTTTGAAGAAAATATCACTTTTTCACCCAACTAAATACCCAACATTCTTACATGACCCTAATTCAATGGGCTGTAGTGTAAAAAAAATGCACTACAAATTTTTGGCAAGTTACCTTAAAAGTTGGCGTGTTCAATTCTCCTTCCAAAATGGTATAAGATTTTTGAGAATATTCCATAAACAACGGAAAAAAATGTTTTTCTCAAATAAACAGGTTTCAAGATAATTCTTTTTAATTCATTAAAAAAAATTTGAATGTACTCCAGGCTTTCTCGTCTAAGTTTAAGTTCGAGGTTAGTGACAGTTAGTGACCCTGTATTATACTGATTTCACTATGCAATAATCTCTTTTTGACATGCAGAAACCCATTAATTTCTGTTTCCATTCAAATTATTGAAAATTTTGAGGAATTATTATCATCTAAGATATCCTCTTCAATCGAAATCATAAAAGAGCAATTTGTTAGTAATTACCTTTTCTAGGCTTTTGAAATTTGAACATTCAAATGTTGAAAGATCGTCTGCACTGTAATAAAAAAAATGTTGTTAACTTTGAGTTTTCAAGGCAAAGGCAGAAAGTTACCCCTTCTGTAGAGTGAATTTTCGTATTCATTAACTAACTTAAAATTGGAAATGCTGTGTTGTCTTTAGTTTAAAAGTAGAATGGACTGACCATTGACCAAGTCCCATAGCGGAATGCTTGCAAAACGACCACTCCTGACGTCATTCTTCTGTTTTTTGCTCTAAATTTTAAGTCTTGCTGAACCCTTTTCCGCACCACCCGAGAGGTAGGGTTCAAAGTGCGTTTTTTTTAGCGTGGTTTCCCCATTAGGCCTACTCCACGTTTACGTCGTTCTCTAACCAAAAAAAAAAAAAAAAGTTTATTGAACGGTTTCTAGAACAACTAAAAATTTTAGAGGGCAAACAAATTTTTTTTCGAGCCAAAGCTTTTTCACAGGGAGCACCTAATCTCTAAAGCTACGACAAGACGCGAGTAAGAACTACAACATCCTACCTTTTGTACCATGGTAAGTATGTAACTCTCATTTTGACATAACGTATGTGACATACGAAACATCAAATCGTCTCATCTAAGCCTCATTTTAAGTCGTGCTTAGGGGCAAGTTATACAGCTGCCGTTGCGAGTCATCAAAAAAATCACTGGTTTCGATTTTTGAAAGTTTCAAAATCTGACAAAAATAATTTTCAATGAAGAGTTTCAATGAAAGCTATATTATTGGCCTCTTGTAACACGACTGTAAATGAGTTTGATGGCCAGGTTGCTACCCTGGAAATAGCACCAGATTATAAAAATTTGTGTGACCAATTTCAAGTCGTTGTTATATAAATCAGACTCAAATGTTTGTTCTTCCTATGTTAAATACCTCTAAAAAGATATTACTAACTTAATACATAGAATAAATAAATTTTCGTTTGTCTAAAACATTAAATAGAAGGTTTTTATCTATACTTTTATATTCTTTAGCAGATCTCTATAAGACTTAAATGGAGCGCTACAGAGAAGATTTAGTATAGCCCCTGCGCAAGGATAGCACGCGACACAATGAAACATTTCACATACCTTCTCTGATAACGTCTAACCTCCAATATACGTATATAACAGTTCTAATAATAATAAAAATTATAACATTAGTAAAAATAATAAATTTTATTGCTAATAATAATAATAATAAAAATAGTAATACAAATAGTAATAATGTAAATAATTATAGAAATAACCTTAACAGTACTGTAGTGGAGTACCAAAAGTCTAGATTATAACAATTTAGATATAGTTCAGATAAAAACTTAAAAACTTAGTTGGAACTACTAGGATCTTCCCAGAAGTCCAAATATAAATCCAACAAAAAATTGTAATTTAAAAACTCGAAAAGCCTTTATTGAGAGATCAAAAAGCCACCTGGCTGGCCCACCAGGTCGTTCTGTTCTGCCCTGTCCAACATTAGTTTTATTAGGAACTGTTGCTATTTACGGGCTTAGAATCTAGAACGATTGGAAATAAGTTCAACTTTTTGAAAATTCGGCAGCCAACGTCTTGAGCATCTCAAAATCAAGAAATTAAATTTTGAATGATTTTGATTAGTTCAAGAATTGATGGCTACAAGTGGCCCATATATCGACCAAACAGTTGAAGAGCGCATTCCATAATATGCTGTGAATAAAAATACACAGATAATGTCCTTTAAGATTATATTTAACTCGACGTTACGAACAAACCATAGAATTCAATGAAACCTTCCGCGTCCATCTTTAATCCAGAGGTGCAATAATTCAAGATCCTTAACAACTGAGTGTACCTAAGTATTCAATAATGTTGTTGGTCAGATTGAAAAAAGCGATTTTTCCATTTCTTGTATCTTAGGATACACTTGTCTGCTTTCATCTAAAAAGTGCTCCTTCGTAAGGAGTTAAAGAAAGGAAAAGGAAAGTGATTTTCAC
This sequence comes from Platycheirus albimanus, assembly GCA_916050605.2. Taxonomy (NCBI): domain Eukaryota; kingdom Metazoa; phylum Arthropoda; class Insecta; order Diptera; family Syrphidae; genus Platycheirus; species Platycheirus albimanus. The sequence goes on from OU696696.1 coordinate 80,019,187, forward strand.
ACAAAAAATGTATGTCCCATCATGGAACGAATATTTGTATATTTCTTTTACACTCTTAATTATGAATTAAGTCCTGGATGCTTTTTTAAGCAAATGGAAATCTTTAGTGAGGAACTAAAAGACGTTTATTGTTCCAAAGGGATCCGTTTTAAAAAGAAATCGAGAATGATTATTTGCTTCTCTATTTTTGACCTGTCAGTTCAAGAGGCTTTATAAGATTTTAATTTTGAGATGATTCAAATACTTAAATAAATCGCATTTCCCAAAATATTCTCACAGTCACAGCCCAAACCACTTCAATCCAGCACAATATCAATAAATTTAAGTCATGCGTATTTATGTATAAAAAATATTTCAATCGTCTAAAATTTGAAATTTTAATCAAAGCTATAGCCAACCCTTAAAGGAGGATTGAGGATAATGCTTATCGCAAAAATATGCATTTTAATCCTTGAGATAAATGCCGCATCCTCTTTTGAAAGCAATACCACAAAGCGGAGAAATGTCTTTATTTTTTGTAAAAATTACAAAAGAGGCATTTTTCAATCTACAGATGATGATAGTTGTTTCCAGAAAGAAAATATTTGCTGCAGATGTACAGGAGCGGAGTTTAAGCTCAAACTTCTGCTGAAGCTGACAGCGTGTGCCACAATATTTACTTATTTTAATAATTGCATTTTTTGCAAGGAATTTATTTATAAGGAACTATTTGTAATTAAACGTTAGATCTTTATAAGAGTTAGAGTTACTGTTTCTCCAAGGGAATGGACACAAAAAGAATTTCTTTGTTTTTCTTTTTGAAGCCTTCGTATTATGGAAAGTAGAAATATCCTCAAAGAATATTTTGTCTGACATCGAAGCAATAATTTTGTAAAAGAAAATATTCCTTTCAATTCATAACTTTCTCAATCATGAGAGAAAAAAAGCATATCCTTTAACGTAGGTATATACGTTAAAGTAAAACATGCTTGAATAAAAAAAAATTGCAACAGAATAAAACCAACATCACGATCTCCAATTTTTACATGGATTTCCTTTTCCAGTAAAAACTATCCACCAAACAAAAAATAAACTTAAAATAACATACTTACTTGTAGCGTATGTAGAAATGATACAAACACACACAAGAGAATATGTCCTGCGAAATTGTCTATGACTGTGAGTTCTGAGTTAAGCTCATCTTGGAAGGATATAAATGTGATATGTATATGGATGGGCAGCAGAAAGTGGGAATAACCAAAAGGCAATCAAAAAATGCATCAGAATCGATATTGCATCAAAACATCCGGTGGGAAGATATAAAGAATATTGATTGATACGTGGGCCCTAGACCCATAAAAGTGGTGTTTTTGGTTGTGTGTTCTGCATGTTATTTTTGTTTACTCACAATCTTTCAAAAGGATTATATTAGCTCTCGGTGTATTTGTAAGGGGGTGTTTATTTTGTCTGCAGTTTGACGTAACTGGATTTTTTGAGTTTGAAACTTTTTGTTAAGACTTTTTGACGGTGTTTGTGTTCGCTCCTGCGAGGAGTAGGACCTTATAGCATGGAATGTTCGGTTTGGTGTTTTTTTTTTTTTTTTTTTATTTCAAAGATGCATATGAATGTATATTTTCATCATTTCTCTTGGGCATAACTTCAAAGGCTAATTTTGAGGTATGGAATTTTAATATAATCCAGTTAATAGGGGAAATGTTTGTTGTGTGCGTGTGTGTGTGTGTGTGCGAAACGCTACACAAACAAAATTGAAAGTTCTTCTTTCTTGTATTAACATATTACAATGTTTCGTTGAAATAGAGTCAGAAACTATTTCCTTCGAGGAAACTTCGAAAAAAAAACATGGAGTTAATAACGGGTCAGAGGAGCCAAAAGAATTTGTATGTAATAATGTATATCGGACAGTTCAAAGGACTGTCCATTGCCATGTGATAGATGACAGGAGCAAAACAAAATAACTGCTCTTACGGAAAATAGCCAACATCTCTGGAAAAATGCAAACTATCTGATCACAAATGCATTTTCACGTTGACTGATGTGATGTGTGTATATAAATAAAGAAAATCCCAGGTCTTTTGTTTAGTGTTAAACATAGAACTTTTCGACAAAGCTTCAAAACATATGTACCATAATTCAGTTGAAGATTAAAAGCATAAAAAAGTATTAACAAGACTTTGGCTATTCACCAATAAAATAATAGATACTTAATCAAAGAATCCTCCATTAAGACAACGGGCTTCTCAAGTTACTTCTTACGTATTGAATCCGAACAAAACATATCCAAAACCCTAACAAATTGACGTACAAACTGGGGAGCTTATAGACAATGGCAATATCTCCAAGATACTAGTATATTTTTATTTTTTTGATGTAGGATCAATCTCATATTTTTAAATTGTATTGGAAGAAAATTTTATTGAAAAATTATAGCTGAACGATTTTATTGCTACAATGACTTTCTAAGTCATATCTAAGCTTAACATCGCAACAAAGCAATCACAGAAATTGGAAATGATGAATTTTAATGATTCCTATATAGGACCCCTTATCCACCAATAATGTACAAAATAAATGTCATTCTTATCATACTAAAAAAATGATCTCTTTTGTTTTTAGGGACTGAAGAGCGCGTTATAGCCGAGGAAAGGCATTCTCGCTAGAAGGGGTTTTGTCCCAGTCAGCATGTCCCACGCGGGCGTGACAACCACCCTATCTATACGGCACAACAAACGCCCCCACCTTCGTCTAGGGCGTCCTCTTCACTCCTGTCCAAATGATGTTCATGTTTATACTAAGACTTACATGTCATTTATTTTTGTTTCACTTATCCTGATGAATAAAAGGATGATTTGTTTTGATATTGAGAATGGTAAAATCGGGTATAGTATTGATACCAAACTAAAACTAGTGGCCTACATTATTTTTTGAGTTAAATCAAAAACATTCCGTCACAACCATATCCGATGAAATATTTTTGATATTTCAATAGCAAAATAGTTCGATAATAATAATGGTGTTGATATTACACGATCCTTTGTGTGGAAGGTCAAGTCGGTATGACATTTTTTGTTTGACTCAAATAATAATGTTAGTCATAAATTTTATGTTTGCATCACTGTTTTTCCTTTTTCCACGTCTCAAAATCAAGAATAATATTGGAAATTATCAATTTCATGACAGTTCACAAAAAACAAAATGAAAAAAAAATTCCTGTTCAGGAAAATAAGGGATAAAGATATCGTCCTTATATTTTTAACTGTCACCGAGCTTTTATTTTCAAAAACATTTTTTTTTTTTTTTTAGATTGTCACATACCTATGCTTAGGGTTTGGATGGATTAGGGGCCTATTTATATGGCCAAGTTCTTGAAAAATATTGAAACTTTAATAATCTTGAAAAACATTAATCACTAACATAGAATATGAAGTTAATTAATTTTTTTTTGTTTTCTCAAACAATATTGCTTTCAAATATGAAGATAATATGCTCTAGAAAAATATATTTACTTCACTGCGAATCCCAATTCATCCGGTTATTCCAAAAGGATTTCCTGGACAACAAGGAATTATTTTATTCTCACCATTTAAAGAGTAATTTCAGTATACAATCTTATATAAAATCCAAACTTCATTGAAATTACCTACCACTAACTAGGAAAGTCATTTTAAGCGTAAAAACCCCTATGCTTGCATGTACAACATTAGCAATTTTTAAAATTCGTTTTTAAGGATTCAACACGTTGGTAATAATAGCCATTGTCTTAGTATTTGATGCTTCTTTAATATGAATTAGATACTTAATAAATAGTGAAAGTCTTAATCAATATAAATTTTGCTTAATCCTCGTCCAAATTTATATTTCAAATGCATTCGTCATCAGGCTTGTTAGAATTCATTCTAAGCTATCAGACAAGATCAGAATAAATTAAAACTCGTAAAATTCATATTATTTATTTTCAATCTCAACAGCCAAGTGCATGCATTTTTGGAATCTCAGATCTCTACTTTTGGCCAAAGATTTCCTCACTCTTCGCAAGCAAATTTTTTGGTTTACTTCTTTTCACACATCGCAGTCGCAGTCACAAGTTATCCTTTGAACTCTTCATTATACACGCTTCATAATTATTCACTCTCATCTTAAAAAACACACGCACATTCAAATGCATTTATTTTAAATCTCAACAGATAAGTACAGGTAATTTTTTTTTTTTTTTTTGAATCTCAGATCTCTACTTTTGACCAGGATTTCCTAAATCTTCGCAAAACATTTTTTTAGTTTACTTCTGTTCACACATCGCAGTCAAAAGTTGTCCTTTGAACTCTTCAATATATACGCTTCATAATTATTCGCACTGCGGTTTTAAAAAATAAAAATCGCACTCACATTTTGTAGTTTTGTCCACGATATCTATACAAATATACTTAAATACATATATGCTTATATGGGTGATTTACTTAAAACATTTAACAGACAAAATACTAAAAATAAGTCCCTCCATACTTATCATCTAAATAAACTTAAATTTTACACTTCTAACATTAAGAAAATATAATTTTAAGTTCTTCTTTCCTGTCTGTCTCTCTCTCTGTCTTGTGTTTGTCTGGGCCTATGGTATTTGTCCTTGTCACCCGCGCTTGTGAGCGTGCTTACTCCGTAGATTTATCTACGGAGTTAGACTTAAAAAAAAAAAATAAAACAAAATTATTTTAAATAACAAAAAAAAAATTTAAAAAAAACACACATACGATTTTTTAATATTTCAACATTTAAATTTATAAACATTCAATCAAAAATGTTCATCTCCAAAGGAGATAAACATACAATTTAAGCTCTTTAAACTTAAACTCAAAACCTGCCAACTCTTAATCAAAGAGTATCGTTATTTAGCACTCCACGACATAAACATGGAAACGTGCTAAATACCACAAGGAAACAAACTAAACAATCCTTTCGAGACATGTGCTCGTAGATTCAGTTGATGAGTTTTACCTGTGTTATCATCCCTTCGCCTATATAATATATAGGTAAGGATTTACCGCATTGATTTAAATTAAAAAATGCCTATGATTGCCGCGATGATAATTTTAAATTATTAGGGTACGAAGACTATATGTAATTGAGTGTTGTGAAAAAAAAAAAAAAAAAAAATACTTCTCATTTTCGAAGTTTGAGGTTTGCACTGATTTAAGGAAAGCAATATACCTATGTAGATATGTGTTTCGTTTGAGTACCCATCAGGTCCTTCCGACACAGAGTCTTATGTTTCCATAAAGCCACGTTCGTTAGTCCTCTCGGACCAGGACCCAAGGGGATTTTTTGTTATAAATCTTGGTATTCCATACTTACCGAAGCTTTCAGGAAATTTTTTTTTTTTTAAATATATAAAGCGCTTGACGTCACCTTTGTTATCCCTTATCTTTTATCTGAAAACAACAAATATATCCTTTTGTAAGCGTGATAATCATAAATTCCTTGGGATTGCACAATTTTTTTTTACCTCACTACACTTTTTTTTATGTTTAATAATGGCAACACCAATTGGTATTTTATTTGAACACTTTAAGTAAATTAAAGCAGCAAAAATAGCTACGGCTACGGGAACACTATACTTCTTAGAGAAGGGTTGAAGGGCCAAACCAAAATCGAGGGATTTGGGACACAAAAACGAACAGTTTTTTTTTTTTTGTTGTTTGCAAAGTTCTAAGTAAACAGTATCTAAGAGTTGAGAAAGGTCAATATCTTTTGGGATACGAGAGCAAACAGAGTATATCTTACTTTATTTATAAACGATTTGTAATAATAGTCTATACGTCGAGAACTACTAGGCGAAGCTCGGTTAACGGGTGTGTTACTGAAGACGATTCTTACAGAAACATAAGCGCTCGGGAGAAAATCATCGTCTTTTATAGATTTCCAGCAGCTGTCAGTTTGCCACTGCCACCCCCTATTTGAACACCCACTGAGAGCGCTTCTGTTGTTATCAAAATTTTTTATATGAAGAGCGCGATTGAAGTGGAGTAAAAATAAATTGTGAAGAGGTTCATGTCCGTTTCCCATGTGCGATTAAATAAGAGAATAAAATAGGAAGAGTAAATTATTTTGAATGTTATCAGATTCGGTAACCTTATAGGGTGGAAAAGGTGAATTTCACCCTGTCATTAAAAATCAAACACACGGGTGCTTCCAGAAATTAGCACAACTCTCGTTCACTATTCACTGTAGTGCACAACTTGGAAGTAACCTAGTTGCTTTCAAAATGTTTCTTCAATTGGATTCTATAGTGGCTTTGTACAGTGTGAGTCTTTTGTCATAGGAAATGGAGAGCCAGTTATAGGATTCAATTAGTTTTTAAAATTTTTGACAACAAAAAATTGATATTTGAATAAACCTTGTTTTGTCAGCTACTTTTTATCAAAAATGATCCTTCTACTAAAATTTCCATGACAAATACTCTTAGAGCTATGAATGTGGGGCACATGTCTAATGATGAGGGGATTTGTCAAAGCTCGTTATACGTTCACGGCTTTTGAATATGTATCTTGGAATACAATTATTCTTACAAATACTTACTATTCGCAAAAATATTAAAAGTTGCGTTCGAGTACGTACCTACTTACTTTTCTTACGAATTTCTAGAACCTAAAAAAATCATTGAATCAAGTAAATAACTTGCAATTATCAATAATTTCTGCATTGTTTCTTCCTTGTAGCCATTTTGTTTGACCTATTTTAAACCCTTTGATATCGAATCATTGACGGAATACTTAGCGTTGTAGAATTGAGGATGATTGAAATTTTTCTTTCAGCTTTGTCTCAATTTCGTAATGTGTTATTTCGATTCTTATGCTGACCCAGAAGTGGGAGGTTTGCAAAGTCCTGTATTTAATTGTAAATATATAAAAATAATATAAAACATCGGCCTAAAATTAAAAACATAGGTATCATAAAAGACCGTATCTAAAATCTAACCCATTCAAATCGGGTCCCGGAAACTGCGCCAGAATAAACTACACCCGATTTTTGTTTTGAAAAGAAGCCAATAATTTCTTCATACACATAGTTTAGTTCTAACCTTTTTTCTAACGAAAAATAGCCAAAGTTTTCTGACAATTTTTCCCAATTAACTGTTATTTTTTGAAAAATAAACCCCTTTTTTTCTATCTTGTTTTGGTAAAAGAGCCACAAGAATATATTTCGAATCAATTGCTACATACAAATTTACAGTTAAACATAAAACATTCTTCTTTTTGGGTAATATTTTAAGCAATACCACCTTGTTGCTTTTGGGAAAAAAAGGCCAGACAATGTTTTAAGGTGTTTTCAAACAAAACGCAAGTAGGCGGGTTTTTCGTCTCCCACCAAGCTTCTGAATCCGCTCAATTCCGGTTAAAATGTATTTTTAAACAAGAAGAAGGTGGAAGATCTGGCGTAATTTCCTCTGTCTAGAGTAATTTCCGGGATCCATTCAAATCATTACCTCGCAAACAAAAACATTCTAAATTACATTCATTTGTTTTGCTTATTCTTTTCTCAGTCCATGGGGTTCCTAAAAATAATATAAAATTTCTATGCAAAAACAATTTTGGTGAAATTAAAACCCGCAAGCCACAATGAAAACTTTTAAAAAAGAACGAATTTGAGAAATTTCCTCTTAAAATAGAGTAAAAATATAAGAGAGTGAAGCATAATGTAACTCTTTATGATTACTAAAAGAGAAAACTCTCATAAAACTTAAATACACTATTAAATATCAATAATCCATCAAGCTCAAGGTCTATCCACCACCAAAAACCCAACCACCCTCTCTGCACGCACCCAATCTTATCATTCAATTTGAATGGTCTACTGGTTTGGTGTTTGGTTGCCTGGCTGTTGCACTACTGGTGAACTACATTATCGACATTATAACACGCACCCACCCACCCAAACAGCCATCGGCGGAACTTGTTGCATGTTCTTAGGCGAATCAAACTTTCAAGAGATACCGCCCACAAGTATGAAATCTATTCGAGAGGGTGAGTTTAATATTATTCGGCAATGGGCTTACGGGAGTTTAAAGGTATTTAACCAACAATGCCAACGATATCGAATCAAGGGTTTCTCATATACTAAGAAAGTAATAAGATGGTTTGATACTTAATTTATGTGGTTCTATTTTGGTTAGGGGTTGTGAGAGATAAAGGAACATTTAGTAAGGCAGCAGGCCACTTCAATTGCAACATTTATGTATATATAAATGTATATTTATTTATGTACACACAAATATTTATATGCATCAATTAAGGTGTGCACAAAAGGAGCGTTACACAATAGAATTTTGTAATATGAGATCCAGCTGGATGTAGCAAATTGTAATTGATTTAAATCTATCACACCTAATTTTTGATTAGATTGTAAGATTTTTATTGTAACAAATAATAATGGTTTGAATTTATTTAAATAAAATTATAATTAAATAAGCTCTATTTTTGGGAATCGTATTGCAAATCAGGAGATATTGACTAAAGCATTCATCAACTGTGAATGTTTTGTATCCATCATGTTGTGCTCGGACAATACCTACCTTTGCTCACGAGGGAGCTGCTTCTCTGTAGAAACTTTTCGGTTTTTTATTTGTGTTATAAAAAAAAGCTACCTAGAGACATGGTAGGATTTAATCTACCGAGAATTTTATTTCAAATTGCCTGAATCAACAAGGTGGGATTTCTAGGTTTGGGTTATTTTGCTTCCTTGAGCAGCCCTGTCTTTTGGCAAAGGACCTCAACAGATTTGTTTGTTGATGTGCTGTGTGTGAAAAACCATCAGATCTTCGAAGCAATATGTTACAATTACAACCTACAATTTCCTTTTTTAATGGAAGACAAAGAAACCGCTTTTATCTACTTTGGCTATCATTGAAAAAGGTGGCATTAGAATGTGGTATTGCCCTAATTACAACCTGTGTTGCAATAATTGACGTCACTGCTTGGACCTCACTGATGACTTGGACTTTAAAGATGTTGCAGTACCTAATCGTGGAAATTTGCCACTAGAAATTTTTATACACACCACATATATTAACCATGCAGACTTAAAAGGGAGAAATTCTTTTGTTGCTAGCAGAGTTACCCTGACTGCATTTTATTAAAGCCTCATAAGAAACTTGTAAGAAACGAGTATACCTATCTATTGGAATTGTAACCAATAGAAAATATTTTTAGGGCTCTGTGTTATTCTATTTTGTTCTGAAAAAAAAAAGAAAACTGTTTAAGGCTCTATAGAAAGAGCAAGAGATAGAAATCACTTTGTTTTAAGCTTAAACCAATTTAAGTATTTACTTAGTTTTTGTTTTTCAAAAACACTTATACCTACTATTGTTGAAATAAACTTTCGGAAAATTGATTTTTTGAAGATAGCGGGCTAGGTATTTTTTTTCAATTTTTACTTGGGATTATAGCTACTATAAGGCAAGTTATGCATTCGTTAAAAAAAAAATAATCTAACAATCAAACATGACATTACGATGATAGAGAAGTCGTGTAAGATTTGTCCTTTTTTATCTATAGCTGAGGTAGTTCAGCGGATCCAGGGTCAGCCGAAGAAAAGACTGTAAAACTCCGGATTGGAATATTAAATGTTTTATTTATTATTTCAAATTCAATAGAGTAATTTCATAAATGTTACAAGTTGAAGAGCAAATGTTACGTTATATAATTGCAATAGTATAAGGGTGTACAATATTTTATATGTGCTTAACTCTAACGTTATATAATTCAAATGGTATAATAGGTTTTACAATGTTGTCTTATATGCTTAAAATAACGTTATATAATTCAAAGTATATATTTGTTTATATGCTTAAAATATTATCAAACGTAACCAATGTACGGCAATATCAAACGGAACCAATGTCCGGCAGTATCAACGTAACCAATGTACGGCAATATCAAACGGAACCAATGTCCGGCAGTATCAAACGTAACCAATGTACGGCAATATCAAACGGAACCAATGTCCGGCATTATCAAACGTAACCAATGTACGGCAATATCAAACGGAACCAATGTCCGGCATTATCAACGTAACCAATGTACGGCAATATCAAACGGAACCAATGTCCGGCAGTATCATACGTAACCAATGTACGGCAATATCAAACGGAACCAATGTCCGGCAGTATCAAACGTAACCAATGTACGGCAATATCAAACGGAACCAATGTCCGGCATTATCAAACGTAACCAATGTACGGCAATATCAAACGGAACCAATGTCCGGCATTATCAAACGTAACCAATGTACGGCAGTATCAAACGTAACCAATGTACGGCAATATCAAACGGAACCAATGTCCGGCAGTATCAAACGTAACCAATGTACGGCAATATCAAACGGAACCAATGTCCGGCAGTATCAAACGGAACCAATGTCCGGCAGTATCAAACGTAACCAATGTACGGCAATATCAAACGGAACCAATGTCCGGCATTATCAAACGTAACCAATGTACGGCAATATCAAACGTAACCAATGTACGGCAATATCAAACGGAACCAATGTCCGGCAGTATCAAACGTAACCAATGTACGGCAATATCAAACGGAACCAATGTCCGGCATTATCAAACGTAACCAATGTACGGCAATATCAAACGGAACCAAATGTCCGGCAGTATCAAACGGAACCAAAGTCCGGCAGTATCAAACGTAACCAATGTACGGCAATATCAAACGGAACCAATGTCCGGCAGTATCAAACGTAACCAATGTACGGCAATATCAAACGGAACCAATGTCCGGCAGTATCAAACGTAACCAATGTACGGCAATATCAAACGTACTAAGTACGGCTTTAGTTAGGGACGAGATAGACCTCGACTTTAAGAAAATGATAGTTAGTTAACTAATACTACGGTAAGGAAACGGTAAGGAAACGGTAGAGAAACAGGCAGGACGGAAATACTCGCTGTGCTCTTATGAGTATCAGCGACAAAATATTAGGAATCTCTCGGTACACCACGTACCCCTGGTTTTCCGGTAGTGGAGAATTGTCTTTTGGCTCTTAGTAGTATTCCTACAATGTAACCATCGATAATTTCTCGAATTTCAGTGTGTCCAACCAGCCTCTTATATCAAATATATTGACACAAACATAATGTGAATTATAATCACAAACATCAATTTCATATGTAAAACTGGTTTTGCCGTGTAATGAATACACTATTTGCAGAAGATCATATGGCTGTGGTTTGTATTTGAAAACGGGCGGTTATAATTCAAATAAGCGGAAATAGCATGATGGCTGTGATCTCAATAATTTTACATAACCGGTTGTTAAATATTTGAATGAACGAGTGGTTGGCGGTTATAATTCAAATAAGCGGAAATAGCATGATGGCTGTGATCTCAATAATTTTACATAACCGGTTGTTAAATATTTGAATGAACGAGTGGTTGGTGGTTGAGGTAGTAAAAAAAGGTGACTTCGTCACACTCCCCTCTCTCTTCGGTGGACGAGAGCTTTCTCGTCAAACATGTTTTATTTGGTGGTAGTGGTTAGAAGAGGTGACTTAGTCACCTCCCCTCTCTCTTCGGTAGACGAAAGCTTTCTCGGCAAAAGGTGCTCGTATATACATTAATTATTATTTTCCAGTTATTTTTTTTTTCTTTTTTTTATATATCCAATATTAATTCATTTAGTATATAAAATAACTTAAACATTTCATTCTTAACTTATTCATAATACATTTTTTTTTTTTTTTTTTTTTTTAACTTAACAGGTTTTCCATAAACAACAAAAAAAAGTATAAACTGGTTTGAAATTTACAAATTGTTTTTTTTTTTAAACATCTGCTTCTCGGTTGACTTTGTCTTAAGAGGGAGACTGTACGATACTATCTTTGAGTGCGTGCCTATTGAAAGCCTTGCGGTGCCGGGCTTTTTTATGCACACTCGTATGTCCCCGAAAGACCGGTGTATAAAAAAATTTTGTCGTCGATAGTAGGGGTGAAAACGAGGATGTGATCTGATGTCCACATCTTTGAAAGGATCGTCTGGTATTGGAGCCTTGGTGGTGTTTTTGGTAGTGTTGGACGATGACACTGTGGACATGTAAGCTCTTGGCAAGGACCCCATGTCCAACGCTGTGGCATCTTGCGGTGGTTTCTTTGTGGGTTTCAGGCAAATGCTTCTAACGGTGCCCGAAAGTGACGGAAAATGCTGACTAGGAAGAGGAATCGGCACAAAATCGTCGCCCTGGTGCTGAACTCCCTTGGATGTGCTGGCCTGGTTGTCCATTGCTAATTTCCTCTCCTTGTAACGGCGTTCGGCCTCAGCGCGTTGTTGTTGGATTTCCTGCTGTTGAGTTACTACTGAAGGATGTTCGGGGGGTACCTCCTTCCTGTGCACGTCAATTTGGCCTTTTAACTGCGCCACCAAGTTTGGGTTGCTGGCGAGCGTCTCCACTGTCTGCACAACAGGATGCTGGGACTTCCTGCTCGGGACATCGTGTGTAACTGCCGTGGTGGCTGGCAGAACTGGCGCGATTACAGATCTGGGACGGGTTGGCTGGCGCTCCCATGGCTCATTCACTTGGTCGGATTTCGGCTTCCTGATCACTTTTCGTTTTTGCGATGCTTTCGGATCCATGGTTAGAACACAACTGATTTTACTTTCGTTGTCACTTTTGTTAATTGCCTTTAAGTCCTTTAAGTGTGCTCTTATGGTGGGGGTCTGTATGCGAGAGGAATTTTTAGAGCGGAGAATCACTATTACAGGCGAGACAAATCTAATGACTTCGTACGGTCCCTCGTAACGGGGTGCTAACTTTTCAGTGAACTGTTTTACTGTTGAAGAGAGCACTCTATTCTTCTTATACACCTCTTCCCCAATGGCTGGTCTCCAAGCTCTACGGCGCAAATTATAATATTTGCCTTGAGTGTCGGCGGCTCTCTTTAAATTGACGGCAACTAATTCGTACATCTCTTTCATTCTCTCACTTCGCAGCGCAATCGGTTCGGGAGAAGCAGACTGGTTTGCGCATGCTGTTTCATTTGCCTGCGGTCGTCTCAATTCTCGGCCGAAATTGAGATGTGCGGGAGTGAAACCGGTAGATGTGTGTGTGCTGGTGTTAATGGCAAAACAAAGCTCTGGCAAAAATTCGTCCCAATGGCGGTGGTTGTTATTCACATATTCTGATATCATGGTTTTCAGAACTTTGTTTACTCTCTCGTCAATAATACGCTGCATTGCAGGATTGCGAGGGTGATACCGCTGTTTGAACGGTTCTTTATTCTTAAGATGAATAGTGTGTACGGCGGCATTACAGATGGGGTTAAGTGTCTCATATTTAGGCAGCTCGGTATTTAAAAACTCCTTAGGTCGTTGTTGTTTGGTTTCAGGTAACTCAATACTACCAATTAGGCCAAGTTTCTCTGCTCCGGGTGATACGATCGGGTGGACCTCATTTAGCAGGGGCTCGCCACCTATCGACATGGTAAACTTGGCTCGCACTAGGAAATCCATGCCTATAACTGCTTCTTCAGTAAGATCTTTCAGCAAAGTTACTTCACCTGAGACTGGTTGGTTCCCTAGCAGCATGGTTACAAAATAGTGTTCGCGGGTAATGACCGGGTTTCCATTTGCCAGGTGGATCGCATATCGTTGGTAGTGAACCGGCGTCCTTAATCGACGGAGTTTATTGCGCAAGGATTGACTAATAAAAGTTTTAGTTGCCCCTGTGTCAATAAGAGCCTTTATCGCAATTCCGGATATTTCTACAGAAATAAAACATCGGGGATCTATCCAAGTATTGTTTCTTTCAGGTGTCCTTGTTTCAGGATCTTTTGGAGTCGGACTTAACAATTGGACGTCGGCTGGTGTCGGTGGAGCGGTTAACGGCAGGAGTTCAGGGCTTGTTTCAGGATTTGTTGGAGTTGGAATTAACAACTGGACGTCGGCGTCGCGGTCGGCTGGCATCGGTGGAGTGTTTAACGGCAGGAGTACAGGGCTGGAACTATGTGACGATATCATAGCTGTTATGGACGGATGACATGGGCAGTCTTTCGATAATCGACCGTCCTCCCCACAGTAGGAACAAAAAAGTCGAAATGGCCTCCTACAATTGGCCTTGCTATGTCCTCGTTGTTTGCATTTCCAGCAATGTGTGGTTCTATCGTAGGGTACGTCCGGCATGGAAAAACGGTTTGCTGGTCTGTCTTGATTAGGGGGAGGAGTGGGTCTCCCTTCTGGCGGTGTCCAACGGCTTTGCACAGGAGGGGCTGAAGACACACGGGGCTGGTTTGCTCTATCCTCCAGGCGAATATATTCATATTCTTCAGCCAACTCCATTAACTCGTCTAGTGTCTTGAAGTCACGACGTTTGATGTAAAACCGGTACTCGGCCCTCAAACTGTCGTAAATGCGGTCAATGTTGTCCTCAAGACTCATCCGCGGGTGTTGCTTCATCAAGTACTGGGCGGAGCGGATAAATTCCTTAGCTTTTTCGCGAGGCCCTTGCTTCTTGCGCATTATTTCATCCTCCAATTTGTGGATATGTCGGGCGGGCAGAAAGAAACGGCGAAACGAGGCGTGGAACTGATTCCAGGTCTGAAACTCATCTTTGTTTATCCTGAACCACTCCAAAGCGTTTCCACGAAAGATTTCGGGGAATGTCCAGACTAAATTATCCAATGCGATGTCGTAACATGAAGCCAGTTCTTCGATGCGTTCAAGAAACTCCAACGGGTTGCCTGCACCTTCAAACTTCAGTCCCCATTTTCGTACCGTATTCATAATTTCAGCTTTGTTGATGACAGTCCATCGTTCTGGGCGGTGATGAGTTGATTCGGAGGGTGGTAGCAAATCTGTGGAGGGCGGCCACATACCGGCTTCAACGTGGATAGTTGGAGGCGAGATGATTTTACTAGGAGGCTTATGGACATCCTGGTTTGATTGGGTTCCCCCGTTTTGTAAGTCCAACTGCGAATTGTTGGGGGCAGAGGTGAACGGAGTTGTGGTTTGCCAGCACTTATGTGCGACTGTCTTCTGGTCCGCGAGATCGGACGCGTCTGGTTCGCCAAATACTCGTTCCTGTACCAATTCCTCCATCTCAGTGCACAGGTTCAAGGTTGAAACTCTTGTTCGGGCTTCTTTGATGCTGTCGCTTAACGCTTTTCGAAGTTCCGGTAATTTGCCATCTGTAGGTAAATTCCTGGCCTGTAATTTTTCAATCAGTTCTGTCTTCCGCAGCAAGTAGATCTAATTGAGATTAACAGTCGGGTCAGGCTCTGGAACACCCAGGTGTTGATCCCCGGTGGGCATTTTGTTTTGTCTGGTAATCTGGTAGTCAGGAAAAATGGAAATTGTTGACTGGTTGTGGTATTCGGTTTTCTGTATCGGTATACGGTGGGTCTGGTTATCGGTTTCTGGCAAAAAGTAAACGGTATTCAGAAACTGATAATATTCGGATGTCAACGGTGATTTCTCGGGATCAGGTAGTTTCTTTCTTGACTGGACGGATGTAACCTCTATTGAGGTCCCTGCTCGGGCGCCATTGTAAGATTTGTCCTTTTTTATCTATAGCTGAGGTAGTTCAGCGGATCCAGGGTCAGCCGAAGAAAAGACTGTAAAACTCCGGATTGGAATATTAAATGTTTTATTTATTATTTCAAATTCAATAGAGTAATTTCATAAATGTTACAAGTTGAAGAGCAAATGTTACGTTATATAATTGCAATAGTATAAGGGTGTACATTGTTGGACGTGGGTCGATTTTTATTTTTTCGTCAAATTGACTTGTAATAGAGAAATTATGTTGCGTTTCTATCTCAATTGCGCACACCTAAAATATTAATCAATTATTTTCAGTGTAAGAGCCCGCGCATCGAGATTTTATTTTGATAAGATCGTGCAATATAACGTTTAAATGCAATGTCATCCTAGGCCATTAGAATTATGAGTTTGGAAGCTAAATGCGTATCATTTTAATGTTTTCAATAGGCATAGAGATTTAATGTCCGTATTTTTAAATAAAATCTCTGTTTCGCAAGACTTTGAGATGGTAGTTGAAAGCTGTTTTAAGCCTTTCCCATCATATAATATTGCGATTGTTCTACTTTGACCTCAGTGCGACAAACAATTGTTACATTAACTTTTCTCTACTTCCAAAATATAATATTAGCTTTTGTCAGCCAAAGAAAACAAATCACCCTATTGGTCTATTTATTGCAGCTTAGTCCCAACAAAATGACAAAAAAAAATATATTGTAACAAATGTGAAGGTCAGCTAATGCACTTGTACCAAAGATAATATGCTCTCTGTGAAATAGCGGGAATTAGAATTTTGTACACTTGTTACTAATAATAAAACAGCAGTCACATAATCTCGTGTCAAACACCAATCTTCTCTCTGTGCAAAATAGCGGAAGTACACTTGTAATTTTAATAATAATAATTTTTTTCGATCAAATCTATAGTTTTGAAGGTAAGTTAAGATAAAATTTATTTAGGTTCCACCATTGTTTGTTTCGAATTAATATTCAATAATGCTGGTATAATTATTAGATTAATATGGAAACGAGGAGACAAAGTTATCAGTGCCCTTTATTTGGAAGTGTAGGAGATATGAAAGATGATATTTTACCGACTTACGAAGCTGTCATGAAATGTTATGAATGGAATAGATTAGAGCTCAAAATGATTCGAAATTCTAAAAAAGAACCAACATTTTTAGATGTTGCCGTAAGAGTGTCACAGAAACTTGAAGAGATATGGAGAAAATCATCGCTTCCAACGTTTTCACACACAAAATGCAAAAACATCATTAAATCCCTAAAGCGCCTATCAGCTGAACAGAAGAACGATTTCTTACAGCAAAGCAAGATTCTTTTTGATATTTGTTCGTGTAAATGCAAACAGATTCAACTTTGTTGCTGTCGAAGAGAGAACAAGGTACCAAAAGAAGAGTGGAGCTTTTTACTGGATCAAAGAAAATTCAATGGCGTTATTAGACTGTTCGAAAAAAGACTTCAGCGTCCCTTACAGTGGATCATTTGCATGCTACATTTGAAAGAATTGCCCTTGAGACATTTGTTTAACAAATTAGATGGGGTTACCACTGGTTAATCCTCACATGCTGGTCCAATTGGCAAGTTATTAGAAAATTGCGAAAAACTAGAAACTGTTTGTTATGAAAAAATAGAAAGTGAACTGCCACAAATTCAGTTTGATGATCTGAGTACCGACCAGAAATACCTGTACGGTATAACAAAGTCAGTTATAAATGGACAATGTCCTGATGATTTGGCTAAAAGATCCCCAGGAAAGATGTCCCATGCCCGATGGTTAACAAAAGGGAATAGAATATTGCGACTTTATATTTCTTCTTCAACTCCATCAAATAATTTGCAAATATTAGCTGAATATTGTGTCAAAGTATACGCTCCGGTTTGGTTTGAAATAAAAACAAATCCAACGTGTAAAGATGGATCTGAGAATTTGTGGATGTTAATTAAAAGTTCTCGTTATCGGCCTTCAGAGTTGAAACTTTTAATTGATTGCGTAATTCAACGTAACGCCTATTTTGCTCATCCAGAGAATTTGCTGCTATCGATGTTATCTGATCAAAGTCAAACAATCAGGGAACTAGCAGCAAGGAGGACACTAAAAGCACGAAACTCACCTCATACAGGAAAACAGCCTCGTGTCTTTGAAGTTCCTCAGATTAATTTCAATGCTGCAAGCTATATTGACCTCATAGATTGGCAGCAAGAGTCTTACGATCCGCCAATTCTCCGATACATCACCAATGAAAAAATAAACGAAGTTATTAGTTCTCAGGGCAACGAAAATCTTCTTTTCCTAAGGCTACCATGTCACACACAGGTAGTGGAACGTTCTGTGAAAGTAGTTACGGAAGCGTCAATGACTGTCTGTGACAAAAAGTCAAGAGAAGGCTCGATTCAAGCGAAACTTGCATCCAGAAAACTAATGCCCCGATTTGAGAGCAAACAAGATTTCATGCCCAAAATGTAAAAAAAATGTCTTAATTAACTTAAATTTTGTGATTTCAACTACCAAATTGTGTTCTTTGTTAATTGTTAATGAATAATTTCCTAATTGTATGCTTATATTAAATTTGTTTCAATAAAATATTTAAATTAAAGAAAACGATGTTTTTACAAAAATCTCCGAAACTTCAAAGCCCATGCGCGGGCTAAAGATATGGTTTAATTTAACTTTTTTTTCACAATTATTATTTGTTTGGATTATACACAACATATTATTGGTATTACCATATGATCAAATAACTTTTATTTTTTTCCATACAAAATCGACCCACCTTAGTGTACAATATTTTATATGTGCTTAACTCTAACGTTATATAATTCAAATGGTATAATAGGTTTTACAATGTTGTCTTATATGCTTAAAATAACGTTATATAATTCAAAGTATATATTTGTTTATATGCTTAAAATATTATCAAACGTAACCAATGTACGGCAATATCAAACGGAACCAATGTCCGGCAGTATCAACGTAACCAATGTACGGCAATATCAAACGGAACCAATGTCCGGCAGTATCAAACGTAACCAATGTACGGCAATATCAAACGGAACCAATGTCCGGCATTATCAAACGTAACCAATGTACGGCAATATCAAACGGAACCAATGTCCGGCATTATCAACGTAACCAATGTACGGCAATATCAAACGGAACCAATGTCCGGCAGTATCAAACGTAACCAATGTACGGCAATATCAAACGGAACCAATGTCCGGCAGTATCAAACGTAACCAATGTACGGCAATATCAAACGGAACCAATGTCCGGCATTATCAAACGTAACCAATGTACGGCAATATCAAACGGAACCAATGTCCGGCATTATCAAACGTAACCAATGTACGGCAGTATCAAACGTAACCAATGTACGGCAATATCAAACGGAACCAATGTCCGGCAGTATCAAACGTAACCAATGTACGGCAATATCAAACGGAACCAATGTCCGGCAGTATCAAACGGAACCAATGTCCGGCAGTATCAAACGTAACCAATGTACGGCAATATCAAACGGAACCAATGTCCGGCATTATCAAACGTAACCAATGTACGGCAATATCAAACGTAACCAATGTACGGCAATATCAAACGGAACCAATGTCCGGCAGTATCAAATGTAACCAATGTACGGCAATATCAAACGGAACCAATGTCCGGCATTATCAAACGTAACCAATGTACGGCAATATCAAACGGAACCAAATGTCCGGCAGTATCAAACGGAACCAATGTCCGGCAGTATCAAACGTAACCAATGTACGGCAATATCAAACGGAACCAATGTCCGGCAGTATCAAACGTAACCAATGTACGGCAATATCAAACGGAACCAATGTCCGGCAGTATCAAACGTAACCAATGTACGGCAATATCAAACGTACTAAGTACGGCTTTAGTTAGGGACGAGATAGACCTCGACTTTAAGAAAATGATAGTTAGTTAACTAATACTACGGTAAGGAAACGGTAAGGAAACGGTAGAGAAACAGGCAGGACGGAAATACTCGCTGTGCTCTTATGAGTATCAGCGACAAAATATTAGGAATCTCTCGGTACACCACGTACCCCTGGTTTTCCGGTAGTGGAGAATTGTCTTTTGGCTCTTAGTAGTATTCCTACAATGTAACCATCGATAATTTCTCGAATTTCAGTGTGTCCAACCAGCCTCTTATATCAAATATATTGACACAAACATAATGTGAATTATAATCACAAACATCAATTTCATATGTAAAACTGGTTTTGCTGTGTAATTAATACACTATTTGCAGATGATCATATGGCTGTGGTTTCTATTTGAAAACGGGCGGTTATAATTCAAATAAGCGGAAATAGCATGATGGCTGTGATCTCAATAATTTTACATAACCGGTTGTTAAATATTTGAATGAACGAGTGGTTGGCGGTTATAATTCAAATAAGCGGAAATAGCATGATGGCTGTGATCTCAATAATTTTACATAACCGGTTGTTAAATATTTGAATGAACGAGTGGTTGGTGGTTGAGGTAGTAAAAAAAGGTGACTTCGTCACAGTCGAAGAAAGTGGGTCCGACAATCCTGTCTGTCTGTCTGTCCGTATCGGCACCTTCAGCCTAAACGGCTGGACCGATCTGCTTTAAACTTGGTAGATATTATGTTTTGGTTGGAATGGATTTTTCAGGAAAAGTCTTATACATATATAACGGTAGGTACCTCCCATAGGACCGGTTTTTTGAAATCCGATTTTCTCGTAAGCGTCTTGACGGATTTCGATGAAATTTTCAATGTAGAAGCCCTTTTATAAAAAAAATAATACAAATTATTAAAATTTTCAAAAAAAAAATTTTGAGTTTTTTGAAAAACTTTCAATTTTTTTTTTTTAATTTTAGTTTTTTCCAAAAATGGTTTAATCTATTTTTTTTTTAATTTTACTTTTTCTGATAAAAATTACAAAGTGCTAGAAGTTGGCAACTCAAAAAAAAATTTGGAATATATTTTCGAAAAGTTTTTCAAAAAAAAACTGTTTTTTGAGAAAACTGGTCGAACGATTTTCAAACAAAAATTTCGTAAAAATTCAAAAAAGTAAAAGAAACCTGATGGCTGACTTTATTTTCTGAAAAAACCTTTTAGGTATATTGATTTTTAAGTGATTTATAAAATTTCATGATTTTTCCAACGCTTTTTTTCCCAAAATTGTAACGAAGAAATGATTCTTGCGCACAAAACAGGGCCCGAGAGACATACTAAAGCATGCCCCACGTTGGGCGCCATTTTGTAACGAAGATTCGAAGCTCTGCCTGCCCCTTTCGTATCTGATGAAGTTATTTATCAAACACTTAATAGTGATGAATGTATCTGTCTCCAATTCTTACCGACGAACAAATTCGCCCTATACCAGAAGAGACATTCAGTTCACGAAAACCTAGAGCAGTGCAGAATTTCGTCAAAACACAAAAGAAGTGGAGATACCAATTTATGAATACAGTCAGCATCGAATTATGTTGAACCCTCAACCTATTCTCACACTGGCAGCTCTCCCAAATATGGTATCTAATTTTGATAAGCGTTGATGTCCTGCTTATCTTGTTCATCAGCACTGATGCCCCCCAACCCGTGTATCCCTTAAAGTACCTACTCGAAAACCTATCACATCCTATTCAACACAACTCAGATCAATCATATTAACCACGTTGCTACTTACGTTCTCTTCTCATAGCGATCATAGGAATCACATGATGGGTTGCCAACACCAAGCTGAGATGATTTGAAATAGCAGTTGATTTCGTTCTAGGGTGGCCTTCAAGTTCCTCTAATTCCAATAGAGATGTCAAACCCTATAAGTGCCAGTCCGACACAATGCTTTGGGAAAGATCCTATATAAAATCAACAACCATCCCCACCACCTTCATTAGTGTATTTATCCTTAATCTCTCACTCGGCTTATCTAGTAAAGCAGAGCGACTTCGCTCTCCCCTACTATTCTGCTAGTGTCGATCAAGGTTGCTGTTCGCCAGTACCGCGTCGATATGCAGCATCTGGCTCCGTATCACTCAGGAGCATATGGGTGTGAGTTCTTCCCATACTGCGACAGCCGTGCTACAAGTTTTTT
Source organism: Platycheirus albimanus (assembly GCA_916050605.2). NCBI lineage: Eukaryota > Metazoa > Arthropoda > Insecta > Diptera > Syrphidae > Platycheirus > Platycheirus albimanus. Next base: position 80,040,824 of record OU696696.1, read on the forward strand.
TTTCAACCATCTGCATATCTTCGAGTTCGGATGATATTCACTCGTGTTATTAGAATTAATTAAGGGGCCCCAAGAACAGTATTTACGCCGATCGGTTCATAGACCGTCCATCACAATGGATGCACTGCCTTATGAACCCTCTTTTATTTACGATATGTCTATGCACCGATAACATCTTATTTAACCATAAACTGATCATCTAGAAAACTCTAAAAGCCTCTGCTACCTCGTAGTATTTACAATGGGTATAAGTAGATGTTCGCTTATACCATGAACAACTTGAAGTTCTCATCATCTGCTGAGTTCACTTTATTATCGCAGACGACAGTCGGTGTCTCACTATATGGGTGGGTATCTTAGATGTTAATAGATACCCGGTACTCTTAACCCGCCCTATTCCAGTTCGCTGAAAGCTCACCGGACCTTGGCTTCATTGGTACCTCAAAAATATTTATGAAGCCCCTAAACATAATAAAGAAACTAAGTAAGGTTCACTCAAACTCTACTTCATTCCTAAACTATATCCTCTTAACTATACTAACTAATCCTAAAAACTCATTCATACTGAATCAAACCTCAACTTATCTGTTCATATCAAACCTCATATCACTTTCATTCACTCAAAACTAAACCTAACCTATATGTATTCTAATCTAACCATAACCTATACCACTAATCCTACTCATATCAATGATCTTTCCATTGATCCATCCCAAATGTTGTGTGAAGGGGGGGTCCATTCCAATTCCCCACGAACCTATACCTACTCAAACATAATTACTACAAAATATCTGTGAATTATTTCTATAAAAATATCAGTAGACTTCACTGACATTCTTTTACCGAAATAAATAAGCTTGAAATTTTAATGAAACGTTATAAAATTTGTTTATTTAAAATATCAATGAAAATCTTAATCTTAATCTAAATCTACAAAAATCTAATATTCTAAATTCCTCAAAAATCTTTTATTCTCAAAAATCTCATAAGTTTAATGTATGGCTAACATCAACCCATACATATGAAATGTTATTTTATATCAAAATTCGTATTCTTTAAATCATTTAAAAGTTTAATGTTTTCTTAAAATTAGGTTATAACAAGGACAGGGACTATGATTGTTACTCAAAGTTATAGTAAAGATTTCACGCCTTGTTCAAAGTAGGGCGTATTCAAATGTTTCAAAAATTGAATTTGTATTTTCTTTTAACTTTTTAAATCTCTTCAATTAATGTCAAATTAATTATGGTTGGCAATTTCAATATGCGGTTTCATTTTATCAAATTAACTCAATTCAAAAGATATTTTGTAGTAATTATGTTTGAGTAGGTATAGGTTCGTGGGGAATTGGAATGGACCCCCCCTTCACACAACATTTGGGATGGATCAATGGAAAGATCATTGATATGAGTAGGATTAGTGGTATAGGTTATGGTTAGATTAGAATACATATAGGTTAGGTTTAGTTTTGAGTGAATGAAAGTGATATGAGGTTTGATATGAACAGATAAGTTGAGGTTTGATTCAGTATGAATGAGTTTTTAGGATTAGTTAGTATAGTTAAGAGGATATAGTTTAGGAATGAAGTAGAGTTTGAGTGAACCTTACTTAGTTTCTTTATTATGTTTAGGGGCTTCATAAATATTTTTGAGGTACCAATGAAGCCAAGGTCCGGTGAGCTTTCAGCGAACTGGAATAGGGCGGGTTAAGAGTACCGGGTATCTATTAACATCTAAGATACCCACCCATATAGTGAGACACCGACTGTCGTCTGCGATAATAAAGTGAACTCAGCAGATGATGAGAACTTCAAGTTGTTCATGGTATAAGCGAACATCTACTTATACCCATTGTAAATACTACGAGGTAGCAGAGGCTTTTAGAGTTTTCTAGATGATCAGTTTATGGTTAAATAAGATGTTATCGGTGCATAGACATATCGTAAATAAAAGAGGGTTCATAAGGCAGTGCATCCATTGTGATGGACGGTCTATGAACCGATCGGCGTAAATACTGTTCTTGGGGCCCCTTAATTAATTCTAATAACACGAGTGAATATCATCCGAACTCGAAGATATGCAGATGGTTGAAAAAAAAACTTGTAGCACGGCTGTCGCAGTATGGGAAGAACTCACACCCATATGCTCCTGAGTGATACGGAGCCAGATGCTGCATATCGACGCGGTACTGGCGAACAGCAACCTTGATCGACACTAGCAGAATAGTAGGGGAGAGCGAAGTCGCTCTGCTTTACTAGATAAGCCGAGTGAGAGATTAAGGATAAATACACTAATGAAGGTGGTGGGGATGGTTGTTGATTTTATATAGGATCTTTCCCAAAGCATTGTGTCGGACTGGCACTTATAGGGTTTGACATCTCTATTGGAATTAGAGGAACTTGAAGGCCACCCTAGAACGAAATCAACTGCTATTTCAAATCATCTCAGCTTGGTGTTGGCAACCCATCATGTGATTCCTATGATCGCTATGAGAAGAGAACGTAAGTAGCAACGTGGTTAATATGATTGATCTGAGTTGTGTTGAATAGGATGTGATAGGTTTTCGAGTAGGTACTTTAAGGTATACACGGGTTGGGGGGCATCAGTGCTGATGAACAAGATAAGCAGGACATCAACGCTTATCAAAATTAGATACCATATTTGGGAGAGCTGCCAGTGTGAGAATAGGTTGAGGGTTCAACATAATTCGATGCTGACTGTATTCATAAATTGGTATCTCCACTTCTTTTGTGTTTTGACGAAATTCTGCACTGCTCTAGGTTTTCGTGAACTGAATGTCTCTTCTGGTATAGGGCGAATTTGTTCGTCGGTAAGAATTGGAGACAGATACATTCATCACTATTAAGTGTTTGATAAATAACTTCATCAGATACGAAAGGGGCAGGCAGAGCTTCGAATCTTCGTTACAAAATCTCAAGCCCCAAGACCATTTTAACGTACCGTGAAATAAGGCCAAGTAAAATAATGTCAACTCTTGAAAGTTAGCTTTATTTGTCTGTAATACTACCCGATTCAAATAGTTGGTCTTATTTTAGTTGGGCAAAAAGAAATAACGCCATATTTTTTTTAATTTTCTCAAACAAATTTTTAATAAACTTTTGATGTAACTAATGTAGAATGATTTGAAGAGAACTGCTTTTTTGTTTTTGGCTTTACATGGTAATAACGGAAATCTGGTTTTAAAGGTTTTATTAAATTGGCCATAAGTGGACAATGACATTAACGAAATGGATTAGACTTGCATAAACTGATTAAATATAAAAGGTTTCTTAACTACACCGTTAAGAAGGGTTTTCCAGTAAGCAAAAAAAAATTAGTTTTTATCTAATTCTTAAAAAATTACTTTAACAATTTTAAATTACTCTGTGGGTATTTTTTGGGAGTATTTATAATTGTTAACTGCGTTCTTAAGTTTTGACTTAAAATAGAATTAACGGACATCTTTTTAGCCTTTATAAACGACTAAATTCAATAAAGTATATCGAAATAAATAAAACACTTCTTAAACAAAGAATTTGAACTTCTTTTGTTCGTAAAATTTGTTATCATCGTGCTATTGTACCCACAGAGCAAGTAAGTGCATTTTGTTTTTTAATGTACTTACTATGTAGTGTATTATCTTTTTACGAAATTAAATTCTTTCTATATTTTTCATTCAAAATTAAGTTGTAGTAATATTTGTTTGCTCTATATTATAAGCCAAAACGTTTAGTTGACTCATAAAATATTTTTTTTTTTTTTTATTTTTCACTGTTTTGTAAAAATTGTATAGTTTAAGCTTTAAGGTAATGTGAAGCCAATAATCAGCATGATTTATCAGTTATAAAAGGTCGCAGAATGAATTTGAAAAGTTATAAAAATGTTATACAAAACAAGAAAAAAAATTCAAACTTGAAAAAAAAATTTTTTGAATCAAATATATTTTTATCGTTGCAGGAAAGAGAGGGGCATAACGGGGTATTTAAAGAAATACTAAGTTTTTCAGGACTCAAATACGCCAATTTTTTGTATATCAAAAGTAAATAGAGAAAAATTTTAGTTGTTGCCATATACACATTATACATACTGCTACGAAAGAAAAAGGGTGCCACGTCGTCTTGGGCCTAGGGCACCGTCAAATTTTAATCCGCTACTGATAAAAATAGTTAAACAAATTTGCGTCAATTTTGGAAATTAATAGTAAAAAATTCGTGTACAGAATTTTAGAAAATCACATTTAAAAGTTCCCGCGAATTTACCACCAAATATATTAATTTTTACATCGTTCTTTAAAACAATGGCATTGTTGCGGGTTCCTTGCTTGCCGTCGGGTTCGTTGCTGGCTTGCTTGGTCGGCCTCATGCTCTTCGGAGGGAGTAGGAACTTGACCCTTAACAGAATCACGCAGACAAAAAAGCATTCTATGTATAATAAAAACAAAATTTTATAAAAATTATAAGAGCCTTTTTTGAGCAAATTAAAAATAAAATAAAATAAAATGTACGACTGGGTCGCACGAACTTGCTCTAAGGTGTAATAGTGGTCTAGGGGCTTGAGATTTTGATAAAAATAAATTTTTCAAAATTCTTAAATTAATACTTAAACTATTTTGAGCTGAAAAAGAAGTACACCATTTTATTTCTTGGACAAATTTGAACTTTTGAGAATAAATTTATAAAAATCTGTGGAGTGGTTTTTGAGAAAAAAAAAAATTTTTTTTGAAAAAAATTAAAAAACGCCACTTAGAAAAAAATTTAATAAGCGGTTTTCAAAATATTAATTTTTTAAATTTATTTTAAACAAAAACTATTTTTTAAGAATATTGGTATGCGTAGAAAGAATCAGCTAATTCGTTTTCGAGATAGTGGAAAGCAAAAAAAAAACGGTCCTATGTAAAGTACCATTGTTAGTCATTTTTTAAAAGTTTTTTTTCAGCCATATGATTAATCGTACCTTAAAAGCAACACTGATTTTTTAAATCAAAAAGCTTTAACGTAACGGTTATATGGCAGGTACCGTTATTTTTTGAGCTAAAAAAAAAAAAAACTTTCAATTTCCCCTCTGTACACCCAAAAAAATCGTCGCTGTAAATTTTACAACATGTGGCAGTCAAATTCACAATTAAGTAAAAAGTTGTATATTTCACAGCAAACGCGTTCACTTTCACAATTAATTGTAAGTTTAACAGCGTTTGCTATCATTTTTACATTTAAACTGTCAAAATGACAACGATTTCTCGTTGTTAAATTGACAGCGCGTTGTCAAATTTTGCTGTCAAAATGTACAAATACAAAATTGTAAAATCTACATTAAATAATTGTGAAATCTACAACCAAAATGTAAAAATTACGAAAAACTGTAAAATACACAACAAATACATTCAATTCTACAACGATTTTCTGTTAAAACTACGTTGAGTTGTGGATATGACAGCAAATTTACTGTAATCCACTTACATTTATGTAGGGCTTTAAGACAAATATTGTGATGAAACATATTAGCTTAGTGAGTAGCACATATGAACGGCAGCCGAACAACTCGAGTTCGAATCTAGGTGGAGAAAAAATAGGTAAATACAAAAAAAAAATCAGTATCAAAAAAATTAAAAATTTAATATATGTAATTACAAGTATATATAAAAACTAGCCTTTACCCGCGGCTTCGCTCGCGTTTCAGCTGATCAAGAAGTAGACTGTAGCTTGAGGAGTATAGTCTATCGTAATCTAGCTTCTTCTTCTTTTATAGCTTTATAGTTTAATACCTATGCTATATCAGATTATAATCTAGCTCTGTGCCAAATTTTATCCAGATCCGTTCATCGATTCTGGTGTAATTTCAGAAATTAAAACAAATCTATCCCACGGGAACCATACATTTTACCGGGAAAAAAAAGCCTATCTGCTATTCCAGACTTTAAGCTATCGTTGTGCCAAATTTTATCCAGATCCGTTTAGCCGTTCTGGCGTTAGTTAGCAACAAACATCCAAACATCCAAACATCGTAACTTTCACATTAATAATATTAGTAGGATAGTAGGATAAAAGTTTTTTTTTTTTTTAACTGAGTTGAAAAGGTGTTTATTCAATAATTAATGCTTTTGTGTCCAACACATTTCTAGTTGTAAAATCTACAACAGATGTTGTATTTTTCACAACAATCAACAACTATGTTACTGTAAAATTGAAAACATTGATTGTCGGGTCGATTATGACAATTAATGCAGTCGAATCCACAACGATTTTCAACATTTTTACAACAAATTTTTTTGTGTGTACAACACCTAAAAAACTCTATAAAGCAAGTTTGAAGTAATTCGGCCCACCCGTTTGGGCTGTAGGTGTAAAACATACAGTCAGACAGACAGACAGACATACAGACGGACAAAATTTTTGGACCGTCTTTTTTCGTCTTCGCTATTATAGTAATGTCATGTTTGGTTGTTATCTCAAAACTTTTTTTTTGACGAATGCATAACTTGCCTTATAGTACCTACAATTGCAAGTAAAAAAGCAGTTAAGACCAGATATCCGTTATTTGTATTTTTTGCCAAAAACTAAAAACGCAATTCTTTCAAGAACACTAAAACAATATTAATTAAAATCGTTTGAGCCATTTTCGAGTAAATTAGAAAAAACCAAAAAAAGTAGGCTAAAACTGAACGGCTCGTTGTATGGGAGCCACCGTTTAGAAATGCTCCACTGAAAAAATTGCAATGCCATCCTATAGGAAACTATTAAGAACTATGCTAAACATAGTTTGAATCAATTCTATCAAGCCGTTGTGAACTAATGGCCATTTGAAAAAAAGGTACGTTCAATTTTGAAACTAATCAAAATCTTCAGAGCCGTTTTCGAGCAAATTTAAAATGAAAAAAACCGTTACTTGAAAAGTAGCCGGGCTAAAACGAAACAAAAAAAACCTCGACAACAGTTTTTCTTCAAACTAGTATATATCAAGTTTGAAGAAAATCCGGACGGTATGACGTAATGTCATGTTTGATTAAAACTTCAATTTTGTTCTGCATGAAACCAATACTTGTCCTATAGAGCAAGTGAAAAGCTTTTAATTTTTGTATGAACCACTTAATTATTTGCTGATTTTGAAACTAAAAATAACCGAGTTTTTTAGACGCAACCATCTAAGCATTTTTTACTAAATTATTGTTTTATTGTGGCGCGTTGTTTTTTAGTCTTTTGAAAGAGGGTTTTAATACTAAGATACCTTTTACTAAGACGAAGAATCAGTGATATGATAGAGTGAATCTTCGATTTATTTCAGCAATAATTATATATTTGACTCCTCACGGGTCACGGACGTGTGGAGAGCGATAAGTTGGCTATATTTTTCTTACAGAACTCTTCTGGAGTGTCCTTTCCAAAATCTCTAGACCGTGTATGTTTCTACTACGAGACGCTCATCTCTGCAGTATTCTTCTCGGGCTTTATAACAATAGAACTAGCATCTTAACCTCTTGCAAAACATTTTTAGAATTAGCGTTCCATAGTACTCTTGAACTTATTCGTATTTTTTATAGAAAACAATTCAACCTCTCAACACTTGCGCTCTAGAAATGCTTATCACATCAGTTTACACTTAAAGCCTTATTCGCTTGTACCAACGTTTTTTTTGACGTAAGTAAAGAGATTCGTTTTTCAGGCACTCAACACGAATGCTGAATGTTTTACTTATATTTATTGTTCCCTCTCAGCAGTTCAAAACTAGGTTGCATTACATCGGTATCATCTCTATAATACATCCTGAGTGCGAACTGAGTGTTTATTAATATGGAGAGGGGTAGTCATAACAACCCTTTGAAGCGATTACACACACACAAATAATCGAGACATTTTTCTACCCTTATTTTATCTGCCAGGACTTAAGGACCACTATTTTTAAATTTCAAAGTAAAAATAAAACACTAAACTAGTGAATCAAATATTTTAGGCTATACTTACGCAGCAAATATTCTTCTCAATTATAATTTAGTTCCTTTTCCTTTATGTTTTAATTACGTTTTACGTCCCATTCTCTTTTTAACTGTTTAAATCGCATGAAATAAATTAATCCCCACGTGGCCAGCAACAGCAACTTTATATCAGTACATTACTTCATGACTATGCAAACTTTTTATAATAAGCTCATGTGGATGCAATCCTTTTTATAATTCGCAGCTTAATTCCAAAAAGGATTAAAAATTCTAATTTAATAAGCCAAATATATATTTGAAACATTATTTAATAAACACCACATCAGAGCATAATATTCAAATTAACGTGCACTTTTTATTTTAATAATAATATTTTTATTTAATACTCAAAATCTTAAAATCTAGAAGAAGACAATAAATTCAAATATTTCACAATACGGCGGTAAATAATACAAAAAAAAATAGATAGGTACAACAAAAATAAAATTTAAGCATAAAAACAATATAGGCTGAACAAAAAAAAATACAATTAAAACGGTGCTAATTAAAATAGTAAAAAATATATATATAATTAATTATGTATATCACAGCTTGCAATGTTCAACGTTTAATGTTGGTAACTCCTTCACGATAGCAATTGTTTCTTGAAGAATTTTATTCTCCAAACTATCTTCACCATCGGCATCCGTTTTGGTGGAGGAATTATTTGTATCCGGATCGAATGCTTTATTGTCAATGCCATTTGAATGTTGCAGATTGTTTTCTGGGGTGGTAGTGGTAGTTATCTTTTCTGTAAAAAGCTCATTTGCACCTTGAGGTAATTTTGTGAATTTTCCAGCTCCCGTAATGGATAGGCCATTTATTTTTGAAGATTCATCCATTACTCCGAGAGTGATGGCTGCATTTCCTCCTACGAGACTTCCATTAGTATGCTTGGCTAGATCCTGATTTGATTTTCCTTTTTGCTCTTCTTTGATTGCATTGCGTACACGGTCTCGGCGATTGACATTGTACATCCAGCTAAAGGGTTGGAATACATAAAAATGCAGTAAGTTAGTACTATTGTTGTTGTTGTATTGTGAAAGTGCATATGTAAATAAAAAATGCATTCATTTCTAAAGGGGATGCAAGCTGCAATAAATGTGACGTTATTCAAAATCACGCTTAGGTTCTTTTATTTGCCTAATGGAGAAAATTTGGTTACGCAATCAGTAAGGAACCCAACTCATTTCTTCAAAAAAAAGGACCTTGTTAGTTGACTTGACACTTATATACACTCAAACAAGCCTCTTTTCATTTTTAAAACCAACAAGAATTAGATTACATAATTTAAATAAGTTGGAGGGGCATCCTTCAGAAAATTGGAGTATATACCTAACGGTAAATGGTACACAACCGTCAAGGTAAAGCTTTACTTTTCCCCTCATTCCTCAAACTCAAACAACTCTAATGGTCATCTCATCATACGAAAGAATTTGCCGATATATTTATTTTGTGATGGCCATTCTAATGGTGAAATAAAGTTTTGTAGAAAATGTTTTTAACGGTTAGCCTGCACTAAAAACAGAATTGTGTAAAATATACCTATGTACTTATAAATGTTTTGTTATAATACATTCAGGATAACTTTGCTTCCGTAAACGATTAGATACAGTTATGAGAGTAAAATATATTTTGGTTATAAAACCATAGAACCTACCTATTTACCATCGGGATCCGTTCAAAATCCCGAAAACCAAATTCCCGAAAGTTCAAAATCCTGAAAAATCAAAATCCTGAAAATTCAAAACCCCGAAAAATCAAAATTCAGAAAAATCAAAATCCAGAAAAATCAAAATCCCGAATGTTCAAGATTCCGAATGATAAAAAGCCAAGTACTGTTGATTAAGAAAACTGTTGACACAAGCGCCTGCCAGACAACTGGACATATACCCTTAGCGGAGCAACGAAGTTGCGTGAGTTAAAATCCCAACAACCCGCGAAGCCGGCCATCCAAGTACTGCTGATTAAGAAAACTGTTGACACAGGCGCCTGCCCGCATCACTAATCCGATTTTTCAGTATTGATTGCTGTTCTGGATTTTTTCGGGATTTTGATTTTTCGGGGTTTTGATTTTTCTGGATTTTGATTTTTCGGGATTTTGATTTTTCTGGATTTTGATTTTTCGGGATTTTGATTTTTCGGTATTTTGGTTTTCGTGATTTTGAACCAGACCCATTTACCATCATCTGGCAGTACTTTCCTAAGCGATCGCTGTTTACTTTGCTATCTTCGTAGTTTTTAACATTAACTAATATAAATCAAGTTGAAGACACTAGAGGGCACCATAGGCAGTCACCACTATGACAGCACTACAGATTTTATATTATTCCTACGTAAATATTCCACATGCAGTCATATTCTATTATTTTCAATGCGGGTTAAACCAACAACAGCGTGGTGATCAACTTGCTTCGACTTTAGGCATCAAACCAACATCTCGAGTAACTTTGTTTCGCAGGCTTTCCAAGTTTAATCATGATAGCGCTTGGCTACAGGATTAATTTCATAAAATTCGACAAAAACTTTGCTGTGCCAGAGAAAAACGATGCTGTGCGTGAATTTATGTTTAAAGCTCGCGGTTACCGTGCCATTATTGCAAAATAAAACAATAAATTCTTGATGGAACACTACCATTTTTTGTTTGTGAGAAGTGTAAACAAAAAATGGCCATTGTTCATATATTTTATAGTGATTTCATGGAATATGTTTGTCTATTTGTGAACTTCGTCAATGGCGGCGCTAGTTGTCTTATCTACTTTACATCAAATGTCTCTTATTGTTGTTTTTTCTTCCCGTGGCAATCTAGACAAAAAACACTCCTAACTTTTTAATCAAGTGTTTGTGAACTTCGTCCATAGATGGCGCACATAATGTTCCTCTTATTAAGAGCACTATAGTTTACATAATATACAATGGTGAGACCTGATTGGTACGATTCCATACGGAGAATCTATGCATTAACGTTAAATGTCAGTGTGGCAAAAAAAAAACACCGTCAATTAAAGGGTTTAACTTTTAAAATTTAAAGTGCCTGTTTGCTGTACGTATGGGGACATTGGGAATGTCTAAGGTATCGATGATCCTCCGGAGGATTTACCCACCATTGTACCCTATAATATACTGCCTTGGCTCCAGATGTAAGTAGTTAGAGTATTCCTAAAATTTTTACAATTTAATTTTTTTTTTAAATTCAGAACTATATTCCCTATTTTATCTTCGATATGAGCAAGCTTGTGCGACCTAGTTGTACACTTAACTTTATGTAAAAACAAAAAGCTAAATAAAATATGTAAAGACAAAAAAGACAACACACATGGGTCCAGCGATTTTGCTGTCTATCTGTCTGGCTGTGTTTGTTTTTGATTTTGTTCATGACATGCTCAGTAAAATAAAATTTGCACGTTTTTAGCTTATCCTTAATTTTGGACAAAGGATATGTATGAAATGAACCGCTATGTAGCCAACTAATTTTAAGGGATGGAAAATGATTCGATGAAATAAAAGGGGAATTTTTATTGTGTATCATAAATATCACTGCATAATCATCCCCTAACAATCTGCATACGAGATTTTATGTATTTTTGCGTGCAGAATTAAAATTTGTAAATTCAAATTTTCAAGCATATAAGGTTTTAGGATTTTTTTTTAATAATTCCAGTTAGGTATTTACTAAGAAAAAAAAAGGACACTCATCCCGAGGAGCAAGATAATAGATATGTGATTTTTTAAACACGCCGGTCGCGCCGGGGATGCAGTTCAGTTGGGGGCCTACCGCGTATACAATCGATTGCAAATTGAACGCATACTTGGCGTTTTTTCGTTGTCCTGAAAATTATGTGGAAGTGGGAGTATGTGAAGATGTTTATAGAAACATCTCGATTCTCTTGCTACGTTTGTATTGAAACATCTCGAATATTTTGCGACGTTGAAATTGAAATCAATTTAAATTGTGAGAAAAAAAAATTAGGATTTCACCGACGTTTGCGCTAGATGTTAAGGAATGTTGAGTTGAGTCGAGATTGTAGACCGTTCACAATCCGACTTAATGCTTTGGTCGTAATTTGTATTCAAGTATATATATACTTAAAGAGTCTTTTTAAAGAACCATAATTGCTGACTCTTCAAGTTCTTAAATAAATGGATGCCTATTTGTTTCCTCGGTTAAGGTGCAAGAAATAAATATTTTAAATTAAATTAAACGAATAGAAGAATGATTTCTGACGAAAAAAGTACATAAGTGTAGAATTCAAAAGTATTGAAGTGGGGGACGAAAGGCCTGGCTGTTAACGGGAACAAGAGAAATCGTATGCTGTCATCGAGAACAGTGCATCATCATTGAAAGCTTGCACACAATGTCACAATGGATAGCTGTATATACCTATATCTTTTTACGATCCATTACTTTCTTCCAAGATTAGTGGAGAAAGCAACCGTAGAAGCACCCTGGGCAATTACGGTCTCTTCGGGTGAAAAATCTCAAAATACGTAAAAGCGCTAAGTGAAACCCTTTTACAGTTCCGATGGATATCAGCTGAGGTTAACTACTTTAAGGTTATTTAAGATTTTTGTCAAATTGGCTGCCAAATAGCGTGTCTTGCCTCCATGCGCAAACGATTAAATTTTTCTATGAAAGTGGGTCTTCTGTTTGAGCATAAGTTTGGCTGTGCCCACTTGGGAATTCTCACACAGCATCGATTTGAATTGCATATCTATATCGTGTGATTTGACACGTTAGACTACTTCTTGTGGAGTTTTCTGAAGTCACCAGGTCTATTCTGATGAACCATAAAGCACCATGTTGTGAAAGGCGAAATAAGTCAGCCTGATTCATTCGCTCCAGTTATGTAAAATTGGACGTTTCAGATGCGCGAAACCCAGACGCGGCGGCATTGTATAGGTATACATTTTTATAGTAATTTCATGGAACGTGTTTTTTTAGTTCTGAACTTCGGCAATGGCGGTGCTAGTTGTCTTATCTACTTTACATTAAATGTCTTCTATTGTTGTTTTTGCTTCCCATGGTAATTTAGACAAAAACCACTCCTAACTCACAAATCTAGTGTTTGTGAACTTCGTCCACAGATGGCGCACCAAACGTTCCTTTTATTGGGAATACTATAGATTATAAATACAATGGCGGCGGTCATATAATGGTAAAAATTCCATACTTCCATAAAAATTCTCATATAAAGGTAAAAATTCCAACGTCAACTCTAGAAATCCTAGTTGTGTCTTTTCCCCAAATGAATACAAACATTTGAGGCTTTGATCAAAATGATCATATCCGCGCCTTTAAAGGAAAATAAAGACGTGGTGATTATAATAATTGAGGCAACGACTCGGAGAACGGATATAACTTTTAAGATATTAAGGATCCACAAGTGAAGGTAAAGAATTTAGGGACTGCTAAGGTGAACGTTAGTAATCAAGGGAAAGGACAACTTCAATCGGGCAAATCTGTGGTCGATAAGTCTTCTTCCAAGTATCGGCAAGGTGTTCAAATAATTTATAAATTAAGTTCTAAAAAGGGTTGTGAGGAAGTAGTTACCAGAATTGTCTTGCATTGGGCGTTCTTCGAACCCCATTTTCTATAGCTTCAAAGGATAGGAGAAATCAAATGATCGCTGCACCAAGTGGTCACCAACTGGCGATTGAAAGTATAGCATATTGCTACATCAATTTCTATATTTGAAACCATTTGTCAACAGCCCTGAAAAGATCAGTGTTTTATAGAAGCTGCCTTGGCCTTATTATCAGGATAAAAATGATGGCTCCAATGCAGCTAATGAGTGCCTCCCTGTGTAGTTGCCTCTCGTTCCAAATGCAAAAGATTAGGGTACTTGCGAAACATCGTCTTAAATCCTGCAGTAGATTGCACACAATACTTAAACATTACTTCATCAACGAGAATAGATAACTTCTTAGTCAAGATGATTCCAGATTTCGTTGTTAGCACGATGACTACCCCTTCTAACTGACATAACTTGGGGTGGGGGCATACTATTTTTACGACAAATATGTAAATATCAGCTGCGTTGAAACAGTCGGTATGATTTGTCAGTTGCACTTTTCTACTGTTTCGGGCTGAGAACAGTGGATAAACTGCTTCATTACGATCCATACGTCGTCGTCGCCAGAAACGATCGTTGGGATAGGGTTAGACAAGTTCAGCATTTCTCGTTGTTGAACAAATCAAATTTTGTATAAAAGTTGTAAGATTTGTTTTGCCTTTTTCAAATTTCATATAGGTTCAAGTAGACAAGGTAGACAATAGGAAAGACAGGAACGAAGTACAAACAAGTTACAAAAAATTACTCAAAAATGAGGTTTCACAATTAGAAGTGTAGTGTAGATACAGAACGAGTCCTCTATTCATCTGGTCTGCTACTAGGAACAAGGGTGAACTGATGGACATTTTTCTTGCAGATTTAATGTTTTTTAAGGGAGGAATGCAATTTGATATTAGGAACACATTTCGACTGTGTTCTCTTATTGCACAGTGTACTTTTATTTTAATTATATTTTCATGAATTATAACAGAACAATTTTCCCAGAAATAAAATCTATATACTGAAGTATTGGATATGGCTTATATAGTTCAAAGCCAGATCTAACAGGAAATAATACAAAGCTGCTCAAGAAAGAGCAATGATTAAGTACTCCCGAAATTGGGCCAAAACGATGAGTACCTACAGCTCGATAAACAGGTAAAAATTGGCACTTGCTTATTAAAGAGGATGGAATGTAGACCATACAACCATTTTTTCCCGGTGAGAGTTACTATCGGGCAGACATATTGGATTTAAGTTTTCCTAAACACAGTAGTATCGGTGTATGTTGCACCAAAAAGTTAGAGCTAGGTTGGGCTAAGACAAGAAAAATATTGTATATGAGGGGGGCTATTCCTCTCCGTTTAGTTTTAAGTTCAACACTAAAAATCGTATGGCCAAGCAATTACCAAACCTTTTCCATAAAACACGGAAAAATTAGCTAGATGATCACCTTTGCAATCCGTGCGTTGATCTGTTTTTGAAGAAGTAGGTTCGAGAGCATTAAATTTGGACAGCAAAAATAGTAGGTATACATATATTAATAACTTACTAAGAATTTAAAATAAAAAATGAGTTTATTATTTATTTTTAACTTTATTTTCAAAATTTTGAGTTCGAGCTTTAATTTTTCAAAAACAGTTCTCTAGGATAACTTTATTTTAAAACACAATAAGAGAAAAAATTTCTGGCTTTACAAAAATACAAAAAGGTATGGCATGGCATTGTAAGAGTTACTGTTGTTTTTAAATATTTTTTTTTCAATTTAATAAATTTAACTAATATAACTTTTATGTTCTTTGTTTAAGAGTGTAAGTCACAGGCCCCAGACCTCCATCGAGCTGCTGTGCCAAGAATTTTGTTTTTCAAATTTTTTTTATTGCATTTTTTCGAACTAAATCCTTCAAATAACATTATTTTATGGTGCCCGTCCGTAATAATAAATTTGGTCACCCACTGTACACTTAAATTTGCCTCCCTACTCGTATGCTCATAGGTTCGAACAGAGTGAATTATGTTGCATATACTTAGGAGTCTAAATCAACGTGTATTTGAGATATATGTAAGTCAACAAGTAGAGTGCCGAAGCCTTTGAAAATGGTAAAAAGTGAAAAAAAAATTATAGTAGAGTGAAACCAATTGGAAAAAGAAAGGAATATATCAATTATGAAAGGACAAATAAATAACGGTCGATCAGTGGTCGTTAGGGTTTAAGCGTTTTTAGGAAAAATCGGTTTATCTCCATTTCCGGCAAAACTACAAGTCTTATGGAATAAATTTAAAACGCAAAGTTGTAGGGTATTAAAAGATCTAAAAAAATGTACACTTTTTTAATTTTTCGCTTATCAATGTAACATGAAATCTTACGTTTTTCGAGTATTTAAAGTGTACATTTTTATAAATAGCTCAAAATTCTACATAATGGTAAAAAAAAATTTTTGGATTCGAGTATTTGCTGTTGGTTTTTTTGCATTTTATGAGGAAATTTACCATGATATTGTTTTGTTTTTCTTTACATAATCGGAAAGCAGAAATTTCAGAGATTTCAAAAAAGCAGATATTTCTACGTGAGATTTAAGGCGTTTTTTCGATATTAAGTCAAAATTTGGTGAAAAAAATAATATTTTTAATCAAAAAAATTGCAGTGTTTTTATGCATAAAACAGCAAGTTTTTGCCAAATCTCGTTAAATAAAAATGTTTTTTGTAAACGATACAAATAAAAAACCAAACATTTTGTTATTTGAATTTTTGACATACATTTTGAGGTTTTGTGAAAAAGAGTATTTACAAAAGTTGTAGATCTTTTAATAACCTACAATTTTGCGCTTTAATTTTTTTCAATAGGACTTGCAGTTTTGCCGGAACTTGAGATATACCGTTTTTTTTTTTAACCTTTAAAACCCCCTCCCGCCCACTTCCCGACCGCAGATCGACCGTAATTTATTTTTCCTTTCATAATTGATACATTCTCTTCCTTTTCCAACTAAAGCCTCAAGCTAGCTTATAATCCAATCTACCACACAGCTGATTTTTTTTTTACGTTAGATCAATTTTTTTTTAATCTGAGATCAAAAAAAGATTTTCCTTAGGTAACAGATCAATTTTTTTTCGATATCAGTTTCAGATCAAATATGGAATCGCATTTGCACACACACTACAATAATTTGACATTCCATTAACATCAAATTAGAAGTTTTGTTTTTTTTAAGCATTCTACTAATTTCATTGTGGAAGAAGAATTCTTTATAGAAAAGTGATTAAAATTTTTGAATAATAATAAAGAAATACAGACGGTTAAAAAAAAATTAATTGAGAGTTCATAAATTAATAGGTATGAATTTGCAAAATTAAAGGAAATTCAATAATTGTACAATATACAGAATATACATATACGAGTAGGTATTTTTAATAATTTAGTGAGACTATAATTTTTATAATAAGTACGTCAAAAGAAACACACACGCAATTACAAAAACAGAATCTGTTTCAATTAATATTGGGCGGAAAATCAGATTAAATCTGAATTTACCAATAAAACATCTCAATAGAAATGCTCCTACAGATGAACAGTTGCAGCTTGCAGTTATCATTATCAAACCAGAAACTGGTAATAAGCAGTACTACCAATATTCAGCTCGGCGGACTATCGTAACATCGAGCGATGAAACACTTTAACTTATTGTGCTACGAAAAACTTTCATCCCTTCAAAGAAGATTGGGTGAGTGTCATAATCGACACAAGACTATTTATGCATAAGCTTACATAAGAGTTTATCAAAACAACAAAAACAATTACGGAGAAGCATTAATTCAGGAACTAATTCTTGTATTGCACCAGCCTTGTCAGACGCACGAATAGCCTTAACAAATCCACCACCAGGCAGATAAATAAAATCTAGGTTAATGTTCCAAAAGTTTCTGTTTCACAATGTTTCGGTTTAAATACGTCCAACAAAGGACCTTTGTCAAACAGAAAAAATTATACTTAATCTTATTTTCTCTCTTTAAACTTTAATTGTTTATCTGCATTGGAGCATTGGAGTAGTCTTATCAAAGTTGATAGATAGAATGCAGAAAAAATTGGCAAACCGTCCGTCCGGCGGTATGTTTTTTTTTTCGCTTTGCTTAGAAAAGGTTCTATCAACTTTGATAAGACTTTGTACATGATATTATGAAAATACTGAGTTCTTGCTATATTATTTCTTAAACTTAAAACAACAAAAAATCTGGTTTGAACGGTTTTTCAAAAAATAGCCATACATTTACAAAAGCCCAACGTATTTTCTTTAAATTTTGCAGATAGAATTATTAAATGATTCTTTAAACATAAGCGAGAGCTACATTACGTTTGCAACGAACTGTTGGATATACCTATTCCCTATTTTAACTTGCTCTATAGGGCAAGTAGTGGTTTCGTGCAGAAAAAAAATCGATCGGTTTTAATCAAACATGACATAACGATGATAGAGAAAATCAAAATGTGGTTTTCGCCATACCGTCCGTCGGTCTGTCTGTGCGGATGTGCGCTTTTTCACGTCATGCTACAGCCTAAACGGCTTGACGGATTTTCTTCAAACTTGATATAAAGCAGTTTGAAGAAAAACGATTTTTCGAGGTTTTTCTTATTTCGTTCTAGCCTGGCTCAAACTGGTACCTTAACCAAGTAACGGTTTTTTTCATTTTGAATTTGCTCGAAAACGGCTCTAACGATTTTGATTAAATCAGAATTTAACTTACTATAATATTTCTAACAAAACTGCCGTTTTTGTTTTTTGCTTATGGTCGTAATGGTCGTAACGAAAATCAGGTTTAAATGGTTTTTTTTTTAAATGGCCATAAGTACGCAACGGCTTGATTGAATCGACTCAAACTTCGTTTGGCATAATTCTTTATAGTGTTCTATAAGATGAAGTTGCAATTTTTTCAGTAAAGCATTTCTAAACGCCGCGCCGTTCACCCGTTCAGTTTTAGCCAACTTTTTTTTTGTTTTTTCTTATTTGTTCAAAAATGGCTCAAACGATTTTTATTAAACTTTGTGTGTTATATTCTTTAAGTGTTCTTAAGAGAACTGCGTTTTTATTTTTGGCAAAAAATGCAAATAACGGAGATCTGGCCTCAACATCTTTTTTTAAATGGCCATAAGTTGTCAACGGTTGTATCGAATTCAATCAAACTTTGTTTGGTATAGTTCCTTACAACTCTCTATCAGATGGCACTGCATTTTTTTTTCAGTTACTCTTTTTTAAATGGTGGCTCCCATACAAAAAGTCACTAGGTTTTGGCCAAGGTATGTAGTTTTCTCTAATTTACTCAACAAAATTTCGGATTTATCTTTATTCTAAGTCGAAACCCAAAAATGTACCTATTGGTTGGAAAACTCCCAATATGTCTCATTCAAAGTTAATACAAAATCATTCCAGCAATTTTTGAATATTACATTCAAAACTTTAATTTTTTTAATTAAGCAGGGTCCTTTTATACAGGGGTATAAGGTGCACCAAAAAGCTACAGCGGGTATAGGTTTCTAGGCTCCCTGAAATAACTCCCCAAGAAATAACTCCCAAAAACAAAATTAAATAAGCCCCCAAAAACTTGTATGTATTTTTGGATATTTATTTCATGTTTTTTGGGGGCTTATTTAATTTTTTATTTGGGGAGTTATTGCATGATGAAATAACTCCCCAAATTGAACTATGAAGAACTATGGTAAGAAAATTCTTTAAGTTTCACTATTTTTTTGGGACTTATTTCATTATTTTTTGGGGACTTATTTTATTCTTTTGGACTTATTTCATAATTAAATAAAGCCCCAATTTTGGGGGTTATTTTTTTTATTTGATTTTTTTTTTTTTTTTTTGAGTTATATTTCACCGAGCCGGTTTCCCATTCGTTTAGCCGGGAGGGGTGATTTTCAAAAAAAAATATTTAAAATAAAAAAAAATATTAGAAAATTAAGAATTAACGTAATTAAGTACTTTTTTTGTTGTCACTCTCAATTTTAATTATGCAGCTCAACCAAAAATCGATCTACAAAATTATGTCCTGACATTTGAAATAATTATTCTAAAAATTATACATATATATAAAAGCCCTGATATGATGCTCCTACAAATTACTCAAATTATATGTAAACCATTTGAAAAAGGTAGGTACATCCAATAAAATTGTTGCATACAAAATCTCTTTAAAAAACAAAACATACAAAAACAAATATAGGCTCCCTCCGTTCTAACCAAATCTCAGACACCTCCTTGCAAAGACCGTTTATGATCAGGAAAACAAGGAAGAAATAGTAGTTACCTACTTGCTTTTTTTTAACGACTAGCGCACAGCATTCCTTTGAACATAGATCGACCACAAATCTTGTGTTAGCAATAATTCTTAATCGACGAGGACGGATAGCAATACCTAGGCATAGACCAGCACTCAAGGGCAGTTTCTCCTGCCCAGGTTCAAGCCCACATGTTTGGAAAATAAAAACACAAAATCACGAGCATTGAAATATGCCTCCACACACACACGATACGGTATTTTTGTTTCGTTATGCAATAATGTCTTTAATAACTGTACCTACCTACCTAGACCTACATATAGGTATACATTTATATACATAGGTACCTGCAATAACTAAGTCTTCTAGGTTCTTATACTTAACTTAGGGATTAAGTAACGTCATAAAAATTCTACTTCCAGGTAAAATAAAATTTCCCCCATCAGAACCTTCCCTTTTATACCCTGAACAGCCCATTCGGCTGACCTTTCCTGAATATACAATACCTACATGCAGAAGATATGTATTAATATGTATATGTACCATCTCTTTCCTATAGAGCTTCTTTATACTTACAAGAAAATTATTACAGCTGGTGCTGTTAATGCTCCTCCAAGCAAGAAGAATGCCCCAGGCATCGTTTTTAATGTGGCCGCATATAGAGTCGTGTACATTGGTCCATAGACAAGCGGCATAAGCGCCTCTGCCACACCGAACAACGAATTCACTTTGCCAAGTTCATCTTTGTTGACCAATTTGGTGGCGATGGATCGCATCGCAATAAAAGAAGTCCCATTAAATATTTCCACTACGGATGCCACGTACATGTGCCATGGTTGGACAGCAAAGGCATAGACAATGCTGGAGAGAATTTTTGACATACTGGACAGAACACCAACCAAGGCATCATCGACTTTGAGTAAATGCGAGAGCACTCCAACACAGAACAACACTCCTATAGGCAAAAAGGAAGGAAGAAGAAAAATGCTTTAGTGTCTTTAGGTATATACTATTTACTTTTTTTGTAACTATACATAAATGTCCGTCCATCTATTACTTTTGATTGAAATAAATGAAAAGTGGTTGTTGCTGTTGCCTGTTAGGCTTACTTACCTACGAGACCGGTTAACATGGCGTATGTGGAGAACAAGCTAAATTCCACCTCACTCCAGTTGAAGCGGTACCTTGCAAACAAGTACAGCACGGACATTTCCCCTGAAATTAAAAATTTATATACATTTATATGAGAAAATATAAATTTATCTCGCGTAAAAAAAAGAAGATACATAAAAATGAAAGTTCAAATTATTTTATTTCACTTGTTTAATCACACATTATATGTATACCTATAATACCTATGCAAGGACTCAAAAAGGTTAACCCTTTTCAACTTGCAAAATAAGTAAATAGAGACTATCTATAGGTATGTATAAAGGTATAAAGGATGTTATGAGTTATAGATTCCTTATAAAACATGCGATTCCTATGATAACAATCATGACAATAGGTGCGATGATTTTGTGTGTTTTTATTTTATTTTTATTATTTTGTCAATATGTCCTTGAGCTATATACAACCTACAACCCAAACTATTCCAATGATTTTTTATAAAAAAAAAATATTTGTCTTAAGAGTTTTGGGATAATATCTCAAGGAGAATTTAAAACTATATTTTCGTTTCAGGACTTGAATACCGAACGTTATGGTATTAATGTTAAACAAAGGCATATGTTTCACTCAAAATAACCAAACGATTTATTTGTATGTAAAGGGTGTTTTTTTTTTTGAGTTTGGAAATTTGAAACGGAAGAAAACAAAGATGATTTTTTTAAATTTGAAATTTACTTTATTCAAAAGATAATTTTTATTATAATTTAATTTCAAATTATAATTTAAATATGATTTGTGGCATACCTATGACCGCCACTGCTCTCTCGGACGTAGTCTAATCTGGAGGTCCAATTTTTAATAACTTTTTCCAACAATTAAGGCCGTATATTGGCAATTCAGCGGCGAATATTGTCCTCCAAGTGGTCAATCGTGTCGGGCTTATCGGCGTAGACTAGCAACTCCACATATATCCTAACAGAAAATAGTCAAGCGCATGATCTTGACGTTTACTTCAACAAATCAATTGTGGCACGAGCTGTGTGACATGTTGCACCGTCTAGTTGAAACCACAGCTCCTGCACCATCATGGTTGTTCGTTCAATTGATGAACGAAAATTTCAGTAACCATGGCTCTATTTTGGTCACCATTGACTGTAACGTTCTGGGCATCATGGTTTTAAAAGAAGTATTATACCAACCCATAAAGCACCTAAAACAGTCAGTTTTTGTGGATGTAACGGTATCTCAACATACACTTCGAGCATTATCATCACTCCAAATATGGCAGTTTTGCTTATTGGCGTATCCATTCAACCAAAAGTGAGCTTCATCGCTAAACACAGTAAAATGGACGAAGTGCGCGATACGTACATATATTTTGACCAGAACCATGATCTTCAAAATAAATTTGCACAATTTGGAAGCATTATTCAGACGCCAGTATATTCATGTTGAAATGATAAACAAAACTAAAAATAAATCACTTAACAGCTGACGAAATGGTCGCCAGTTGAAATAGTGTTGCCAACTTAAAGTTCTGTACCTCTAAAAAAACACCCTGTAGTACCAATAATCGCATGTGTGTCTTCCCTATAACAGTTTTAGTTTTTGCAAGTTTTTTTTCTAAAACGGTTCTAACGATTTTGATGAAACTATACTAATATACAAAGTGTGCCTATGACCGGCTTCTAACGGTCTTGAACATATCAGCTATAATCTCACAAGGATTTGATACATATTTTTCACGTCTTATTAGCGGTTTACCTTTTTGTGATTTCCTAGTAGGGTTTTCACACCGAGCTAAAACGCGGTTTTCGCGGAAAAAAACCCAAAACCTGAACGAAAACACAAGTTTTACCATACGATTTTCCTCATCACAAGTTTTATAAAACGACTGGTTTTATATAAAACCTGTAGAAAACTTGTTGGAATACAAAGCAAACACACCTGAGTTTGTTGTGATTCTTTCAGAACACACCTAAGTTTGTAGCGATTCTTTCCAAACACCCCTAAAAAGCTTATAAACGTCAAAAAAAATCAATAACAGCAGCCGAAAATATTTTCTTTTGAAAATTTGATAGTCAGTTGTAAAGTAAAAATGAAGTGAAATGTCAAACGAAAACTTGAAAAGTCCGGTGTGAATGATTTTCAGGTTTTCGTAAACTTTTAGCTGAAAACCGGGTTTTCGGCTCGGTGTGAAAACCCTATAAAGGTAAGTATAGGCTACGGTCCCCTTCCGTTTAACGATAGAAGCCTATCCAATTTTTTTTTTTTTTTTTCGAAAATTGCTTTGTCAATTTCGTTTATGGCATATAGTGGATTCCAAGTATACTGTGTTCTGTTCTTAGTCTTTATATAGTGTTAAGCTTTGAGGATGCTCAAAAGTGAGCAATATCTTGAAAACTTTAATATTTTAGTAGACGCTTTTTTAAGGATTGACAGCTGCTCAAGGTTGTCAAATAAATGCGAAATGTTGAATCTGCAAATTTATATGCTTACACATTAACTAACATACTTAAGGTGGGACTTACAGTCCATTGTGGACCACAATATTTATTTCTGAATTGCCCCTAACTACGCAGCCCAAAATGGTTGCGGTTGTAGGTACTCCACATCGTCGGGCCATGCCGCCTTAGATGGGGTTTTACACTGATTTGTTAGCTCTCAGCTATATTATATAGGTAGTTGTTGAATATTCCCCATATTTCACTAATATTTAGGAACGAATAACAGCCGAACAGTCTTTCCATGAAAATACTCAAGCAGATATTAATCCGATGATTATTGTTTGTTTAAGGGTATCTGATTGGTAATTTGAGATAGGGGCTTAACTGAGAAGGTTTCTTTTTTGCCCGAAGAATCTTCGATTGATTTCTGGACTGACATTGTGAAATACTACGAACCCACATAGTCAAAGTTATTCCATGTTAGTCCATGTATTTAGTCCATCGTTTAGTCAAAAACTACGATGGTGATGTACTACTTCTGATGACAGTATATTCTTGTAGGTACATATAGCTCTAATCAGTCTTTCAGTTTCGATGTCAAATCATCAGCAAACCAAGTTATTGGACAGATCTGTACAAAATATAGTACCGACTGGCCCTGATGGTTTTTGCAGACGAGTTGTGTACGATTGGATCAAGAAAAAATTTAAAGAAGTTACATGATAGCGTTTCACCTTGTCTTAAGCTATTCTCGTCATTAAGGAGTCGGTGGTGTTCTATCAAGCCTTTATGGCGTGCGCCTTCCACTGTCGTCCTGCATACCAAGATCAGCACCTAGCGGGTGGCAATGGTACAGTGGATGTAGTGCTTGGTTGCTTAACCTGAGAGCTGTGAGTTCAACCCCAGCCTGGGCAGCAATTTTTATTTATTTCCCAAGTTTCCACTGCATGCCACCCATGGAATTTCCTTGAGATAATTATCATCTAAAATCTCAAACCACTTTAACACCTTTCTTTCCTATCTTTCTATTCCTTCTCTACTTGCTCGCATATGTTAAATCATTATAAGGGTATTCATATCCCCTTGAGTGCGAGTGCATTATAAAAAAAATGAAGGCTAAAGACCAATACCAATGTAGTTAGCGTAGTAATTCATAGTCTCTATTTTCGTGGATAGGGCAAACTGAACAGATGAGTTGGTGCAAACTCCTTACTATAAGTCATCTGCTCTTTCCTTAAAGAGCTCCGCCGCACCGGGAGGCCATCCGCTCTAGCAGTCTTGATGGACTTTAGATATCGCTACCCGAACTTCTTCCTGTTAGGGTGGATTAGAGTCTTGTCTTCATCCAAATTGAATTGATAAGTTTGGTCATGCAAGTTGTAAATGTTGTTAAAACATATTAATAGTACAAATGTACACTTTTGTGACCTGGAAGCGATAAGTAGTTTATCCAAGGCAAATTTTGTTTAACCGTGAAACTCGAAAATTTGAATTATAAACAACCTACCATGAACTTGCAGTGACACTGAATCTAAACTGTGAGCAAAAAGTCCTTGAATTCAAAATAACCCATAAGAAGGTTACAATCCAAAATTAATTTCCTCCGTACTTCCTACATATCTAAATTATTATATTATTTAAGTTCCGAATTCGACATACAAAATAAAAATAAAATAAAAAATTCCAGCTGCATACACAAATAATGTCAAACATTTGTCCGAACATACAGGCATACAAACACTTTGGATGACACAAATAGCATAGTAAACATTTTAAAACCAGCCATCAAAGTGAAACTAAAACTCAACACATTGCATATATAATTAAATAACCGCACGTGACCATTGCATTTAAAAAAAACGAATCTGAGTTCAAGCATGAAATACAAAAATAAAATAATATCAAATAAAATTAACTAAACAAACGAATCAAAAGTAAACAACAAAAAAAAAGTTTCTTCTTTTAGTTTGAAACAGGAAATCAAATCGACATTGAATTCGTCTGCCGACTAACTGGTGTTTAATTGAAAAAAATCTACAATTATCACGATTGTAGGTACATACTATGATATTGCGCACTCTGTTCTTGATACAATATTGAAATGATAAGGATTTTGAAGTCATCATCATCTCATCGTGACACGGTGGAGCTGCGCGACGCGGCTTGGCGGTTGATTTTGTACTTTCTATAGTGAGACGAGACAATGACCGCCATTAGGTCGACATTAAGTTAATTAATTTATTTTGTGTTTGTTTTTTTTTTCGGTTCTATTTGATTTGCTTATGCATGATAATTATTGTTCTAAAGATAGCCACACGGCAGCTACGGAATAGAAAGTGATTTACATGGCAATTATACATCATCAAGTTTAATCCGGATACTTCCGAGATTTAAATACAAAAACAAAATGCCTTACTTGTTGATAAGGATGAGCAGTGTCTTAGGGGTCCTTCACATTAAGCCAAAGTACTTTAATCGCTTAAAACAACAAGTACTAAATGTTTGATTACAAATGATAACTTTATATGAATGGAACTACATTTTTAGGATTCTTTAAACTATATTGTTTAGGTACATAACATTCGGCATAAGTTTTTTGACATCAAAGAAATGGCTTTTTAAGATAAGTATAGAGCTTCACACATGCAGCAAATAAAATTTTGTTGGCGGGTTACGACATATTCCTGGTTTTCACCCTATCGGAAGATGATTTAATTTTTGCAAATGGCGGCAAATTACTATCAATTCAACTTTGACATTTTGTGCATAAAACAGATACAAAATAAACGCCGACAAGACTTGAATGGCTATATCCTTAAAAGAGGCGCAATAGTTGTTTCAATTTGACAAATCCGTTTAGGCTACGGAGTTGTAAGCAAACAGACAGATGGACAGATTTTCGAAACAACCTTTTTTCGACTTTCCAATCATCGTTATGTCATGTTAAAATATTATTTTTTTGTTTTTGTACGATCCCAATGCGTAAAAAAACATAACTCACAAGTAAAACCGACGAACATAACCGCCAGCTACTCCGGTCCCTAGTCCCTAGCTGTGGTGATCTTCAATAGATTGGGACTTTCAGTAATACGATTACATTGGCTCTTAGGGTTGGAATTGAAGACTCGATCTTCTAATCCGATGTTTTTTCTACTATCTGACCAGGTCAATAACGCTGTATAGCCCGTACAGTTCATCTTTGAATCTTCTCCTCCATACTCCATTGATACATACAGGACCGAATATGACCAGAAGAACCTTTATCTCAGGGCACAAAAGCCTGTATCTTCCGATTGAATGATTTAAGTGTGTTATATTATATAGTATCTCATTGTATTTTGAGATAGGACTTTGCTGCTAAAATGCCTTGATAGCCAGAAGAAACAGCTGTTGGCATATCACAACGCCTTCACTTCAATACTTGAGAATGATCCACTGACAGCGCTCATTGTTCTTCCGGTGATCTCAATATCATCTTCATCAGCATAGCCAACCAGATGAACGGATCTATAAAAAATCGTAAACGCAAGTTACATACTATTGACTCAAGAAGGATGTTGAAGAGGATATTTGACAGCGCGCCATTTTGTCTTAAGCCTTTCTCGACATCAGAAGAATCGGTGCGGTGGTCTTCTTACCGACCTTGACGGAGCAGCGCGAGCTCTCAATAGTCATAATTGCATAATCGAACGAGTTTAAAAGGGATGCAGAGTAGTGACATGGCTGTGTAGCTCGATCTGGAATTCTTGGGTCTTTTCTAAAATCAGCCGAAGTGTGAAAATTTGGTAGATGGTTAACTTACATGGCCTGAAGCCACACTGATGAAATTCTAAAAATATAAAAGCTTACCTCAAATTGTATTTTTTTGTTCCAGTTGCATTTTATGATGTCGACACTGGCGATACTGGATCGTGCGAAGAGACCCGCCTTAGCAATAATCCAAAATACTGTGAAATTTACATCCACTCTAGCGTGCTTTCAAAAGTGAACGAAATTAAAGAAACAGAGCTGGAATTTCTACTTTATTGTATTTCTATGTAAGCGAAAGTGAAATAAAACTCGCTTTGAAAATGATTTTTATAATATACACAAACACAAAAGGAAAATTAAAGCAGAATTACTGCTCGGGACAATGATGTAGCTGTAGCTGCAGCTGAAGTTGAGTTTACTTGAACTTCAACTATTTTTATACATCAGCGACAGCGTCAATTGTAAGAATTACCTATTTTTAACTAAGTACTTTACTTATACCTCAGTAGTCAGTAATAAGCTGAAAACATGATACGGCACCTTTGTGAAAAAGTTGACCCGACTATTTTTGTCTTATAGTAGTTTTTGAAATTAAATTAACCAATAATCGTTGTGATTTAAAACTCTATGAAACGAAAATGCGTCACGACTCACGACAAAGAGATAATATGAGGGAGAAAATGTATCTATAGGAGGAAGAATGAGATGAATGATTCTATATTCTATGTAGGTTTGTAGGTATATAAACTTGGAAAGTATGCCGAAAGGTGATGTTGAAATGAGTCGTTCATAATATTCTCTCGTAGGTTTTTTTCTTAAGTTTCAATTCTTCCGAGTGTTTAAGTGTTAATTGCACTTTCACATTTTTTTGCTTAATTCGTCTAAGTTTATTTTTCTCATCTAAAACTCGCCCAAAAGAGGTTTGACTACCTTCGTTATGAAAATACCATATGAAAACTAACAAACTACCATTCTGCAGCAAACAAGAAAATGGTGGTTTTCAAACGTCATTTTTTTCACAGCATTTTTGACAGCCAGATGGGTTTATATCCTAAAGTGTTTGTGGGTCAGTTCTGTTTCTGGAAAGAATACCCTGTTTAGTGATTATACATGAAATTTGAAAGAGGAATTTACCACTTTGATATATATACAACATGCTAGCATAAAAGATTTGTGCTCATTTAAGAGATTTTGATTGGTCGTCTGGAAACATTCCGAATTTTCCTAAAAGCGATCGTTTCGTACTTAGTTCGAATTTAAAAGAGATTTGATTGCTTAGTTTAGTTTGTTTTGTATCATAGATCAAGTTCGGGTTCCTGAAATCAATTCCAGAATACCAAACAGAAAATTAATTTAACAAACAAAATTGCCATTCGTTTTCGGTTATTTCCAATCTTTTCCAAGTAAGAACGTCAAAAACTCGAATAAAATTATAAGAATAAGCATAAATTATGATAACTTCCAATAACTGGGATAGCGAAAAACAACTATGACTTGAACCAAATTCAAGCAATTAACCTACGCTGAGATTAAAAAATAACGACCGCTTCCTTTCAATGTCAAAGTCAATATTAATTCATTAAACGTACTTATGCAGAGACTTAAGAATTATTCACACACAGGAAACGTTTGTGTTTTTGCAATCTAGTATTCCTCAGAAATAGAAACATATTCAAAAATAATGTTTGTAGTCCGAAGGCATCATTTGTCCATAAACTTTTGTTGAAAAGAAGCAAAGAACTTCTATTACACACAATAAATGGGGAGACATTTTTTAGGAATGAAAACATGCTATTGTGGCTTGAACTGAAACAAATGCGGATAAGGTATGGATTTGGTTTCACTATAATGGTGCCCAAGTCCATACAACAAACCATATGTTGGTTTCATTAGAATGAAAAGTTCAGTGCCTCCATTACGTTTGTATCTTTCAAAATGGACATGTTAATTGGGCATTTCTGTTGTGCGATTTAAGCCATTTATACTTTTCTCTTTGAGGTTATATAAAATCGTTATTTTTCACTAATTATTTTCGCTAACTAGCCCCAGACAATGGACGGCTTAAAAATTATAATTGGCTTATCGAATGCGTATATACATGAACATCTGCAATCGAGGAAAGGGTTAACTTTACCAATACCTCGCCATATCACAAAATGTGATTATGAAAGAACATTAAAAATTTTAATAAGGTACCCTTATTTGCTGCAAAATAAAAAAGATACTATAAAAACGCACCGGGGTGTGTTTCCATATCCAAACCCGTTTTCTTTGATTTGAAAACCCCACTTTGGCTTCAAAGTCCTTACATTTTTAGGTTTCTGAACTACATACTTCCCATTCGTTGAAAAGAGATCCTTTTTGACAGTCTTAAACCATGTTGTCATCCTTCGATTTTTCTTTTTTAAATTCATACTTGGAATATCTGTTAAAGATTCATCAATAAACTTATTTGGAGGTTGGTGGTCTCGTTCGCTGCGCTCAATCCGACACTAAGCCTCTTGTCTTTTTACAGTATCTTCTTAAGTTGAGCACTTCTTGACGACATTCTATTGAAATGTGTCCCATCTTGTGACACATAAGACAGTTGCCTTCAAAACTTAATGTTTCTTGAAGCTTTGTTTTTTTTCAAAAGAACTCTTTCTGTGACTATGTTGAGTTTTAGTTGACCATTCGCAAATTTTGGAAGGCGGTCACTAGTGGGTGAAATTGGATATGGAGTGGTAGGTTAAGTTGAACCAAAAATTAGGTTTCTTTCCAACAATGACATCATTAGTGATTTTTTCGTGTTGGCTATCCATATCCCCTTCATTCTCTCGATTCATCTGATAAATGATTCCTATCTGTTGTATCAATAAGTGTTCGCTTTCTAAGGCAGAGAAGAGCTGGGCATTCCGTGAGAATTTGGAAAGATGACAATGACAGAGACAGAATTGACATAAATTGCGTTTGCTGCTAGTCTCATGATGTGGATTAATTTTTTTTTTTGTTAAGTTAATAGATAAGGTTAAAGTTATAATATGGCCGGAATCGGATGGTATTGATCTGGTCAACGTTTATTTTCAACAAGACGGCGCTACGTTCCACACAAGCAACGAAACTATCGATCTTTTACGATAAAAGCTTCCGGACCGTGTTATCTTTCGAAGAGGTGATCACAATTGGCCACCTAGATCTTGTGATTTAACACCTGGCGACTTCTTCCTTTACGGCCACGTGAAAGATAAGGTCTACGCCAACAGCCCAGCATCGCTTCATGACCTCAAAGATGGAATTCGTGAAGCTATTGAAGGCATACAGCAGCCACTTTGCGATTTGGTGAAGGAAAATTTTATGAAAAGGATATTGTTGTGTAAGCGTAGCCGTGGCAGCCATTTGGCTGATATTGTTCTTTACTATTAATGCCATACCTTCTTTCTTACATTGAAATAAACATCCGATCATTTACCTTTAAAAATGCCACTTTTCCTTAAATATCAAAATGACACCTCTTATTGGAAAACCCTATATTATTTAACTCTGTAGAAAGTACGAGTTTAAATTTTCTAAACCTTTTTTTTTTCTTTTTAATTGGCAGAATTTTGATAGGCAGAATTTTAAAAGCAGAATTTTGATAAAAAAATTTTGACCCCGAAAGAATTTCGACCCCAACCATCAGGGTACATCAATGTAAATTAAAAAACTGTATCAAAAATGGAGATATGCCCTTACTGTAGATATGGAACGATTTTTTTCTTAAAATATACCCCAGAATCATACCCTAAATTATTACCTACGGATTAGGGGACACCCACCCTGTATATCAGTTATAATGTCCTCAAATTACTTAAAGCATCCCATTATGCATATCGTAGCTAGTCCTTAGATTTATCTAGCTTTTAAAAAGCTTTTATTTCCCTCGTTTTCGATCGCCACACCAACCTCACGTGGGTCTAAGTCTTAGGCTGGTTTCAAAATATTTATCTACAACTATACAATTCACCTTCAAGCTGAATTTGAAATACAAATCAACAGAAACAAAATGGCTTCACTACATAATAGCCAATGTTCATTGCACTTCCTCCTTTCCCAAACAGATAACTCTTTAAAAAAAAAAAAGAATGCGTATAAAATTCTCATTAAATAATCTAGATACTACACCACTGCAACTAGTACGACAAGTTCAATAATCAAATACTCACCATGCATCGGTCCAATGACAACCATGACGACAATCATCAACATGATAACGCGAAGCCGACGTTGGTTTTCGCCCTTCTTGAATGCCACTCGGAACGTTTCAACGACATGCTTCTTATCGAAGAAATCCGAAAGTAAATTGCTTTGAGTTGATTTCATTAGCTCTTCCTTGGTTTTCCGTTTTGGCTCCTTCAATATGAAGCATCCATAGAGGAACGATAACAAGTACAATGTTGCTG
The DNA here is from genome assembly GCA_916050605.2 of Platycheirus albimanus. Taxonomy (NCBI): domain Eukaryota; kingdom Metazoa; phylum Arthropoda; class Insecta; order Diptera; family Syrphidae; genus Platycheirus; species Platycheirus albimanus. The sequence continues at coordinate 80,072,338 of OU696696.1, forward strand.
ATGTTGTAAAGACGCCATAAAATCCGATTTTTCTAAACGGAAATGAAAAAAAAATATACTCCATTCTCTTTTGGATTACACAGGGTGTCTCGGAATGGATTTAATTGAATTGCATGTTTGCTGCTGTCAGAACTTCTAAGACACCCTGTTTACTTTATTAGATACTCACTTTAATAATATTCCACTGAAGGCCATTCCAAAAGGTACTCCTAAGGAGAAGCATACATTAAGTATGCCTATACGTAAGGTGCGTTCTTCTTCGTTTGTTATATCGGCTATGTAACTGAAGACGCCCATCATCATGGTGAACCAACCACCTGTGAGACCCGGAAAGAGAGCTTCGGTAATACCAGCCACCTCCATGGGAACATTCTCGAAATATGTGCACAAAATGAGACCAATGGCACCCATAAATTCACCAATTACAGGTATCAGCATACATGGCTTTCGTCTGCCATGTCGGTCACTCCACGAACCCCAAAACAATATCAGCAGACATGGTAGGAGACTTTGTATCACCGTTTTCCATGCAGCCATTTTGGCCACAAGTTGTTGGACGGTTGCTTCTTCGCTAAAATGACACAAGAAATAATTCAAACGGAAAATGAATTGATTGAAGAATTATTGTTGGTTGTGTGTTGCATAATAATTGGGATAATGTCGGCGTCCGTCGCGTCGTCGGATGGTTGTGACTATTCTTTTTGCAGAGAATGTATTCTCTAAGGGGATATTCATGATTAGGCTGCTAAGATAGTTTTTATGTACTTAATATTAACGGTTTGAATGGAAGTATGTTGTAAGAAATGACTCATTGAACAATGATACTTGATATTAATTTGAGACGCAATGCTTTTGAATTAAAAGGAGAACCATAAACTCGATGGAAAGGCGTCTGATGAGTAATCGGTTGAATGGGAAGGTGTACAAATGGTCGTCAAAAAAAAAAATTCCACTGGATAAATACAAATTTCATCGACTGTCAAAAGGTAGACTGATGTTTGATCGACAGAAAAAAAGTTGACAGTTTAAAATCCAGACTATGAAAATGTTAATTGAAAAAGTCTCGGTAAAAATGTCGACTTTTATAATGAAAAAAAATGTATAGTTCTTTTGATTGCATTGATAGTTAAAAATTTTTTATTATTGAAGTGAAACTTCTTTAGGCGCATGGGGGTAAAATTTTTACTGATGCAGCGGAAATAAGCGTGACTTCCGTCCCCGAAAATGGAGAGAGCGATTGAGACCGATTGACAGAGAGTGAGAAAGGGCGACCGTAGTATGAAGCATATAGCCATGGAGCGAGAGTAGGGAGCAAGCGATTGAGAAAGATCTAGAGAGAGTGAGATAGAGCGAACGTCGCATTATGCACAGTGCCATGGGGAGAGAGAGCTGTAGGTTATATAGCTTTGTTGTATAATAGCACAAACTGGTTCTGCTTATCAACTGTGGGTAGGTCGGCGGCTGATGGTTGAAAATAGAACGGTGGGTAGCATTGACGGTATGCATTATGCAGACAAAAGGTTTTCGTATATCCACTGTAGGCAGTCAGCAGGGTTGCCAGATTGGTTGTTTTTTCACCAAAATGGTTGGAAAAAACTCTTTGGTGGGTAAAGTAGTGGGAACAAATTCTTGTTGGTTTTATGGTTGGAAAAATACCGATTGGGTTGTTATTTTATGGGGTGATATTATTAAGGATAATTCAGTATGACATAAGTGCATATACATACATAATAAATATTAAAAAACTATTGTATCACCAAAAATAACAATATGTAGATTTAAGGCTTAAAGTTTGATTTAATAAAAAAAATTGTAATTGAGCTCAGCAAGTATTTTTTACACAAAAAGTAATTTTTTTATGGTGTGAGAACTGAATTAAAACAATTGTTATTTTTAAGTCTAGGTAACTAATGAAAAAATACGTGACTTTAATTTCATTCCATAAGGCTATCCAATCCATACACGAATAAACTATTTTGCAATTCCAGTTTCAAACTGGTGTTAAATCGATTGCATTTAAGCTGACTAGTGTTCTTTCAATATTTAATTACATTCGCAAACTTAAAGAGTTGACTGTTATGCGATCAAATTGACTACGGTTTGAAACTGGGATATCAAATTTTTGACGCAAGTGCGACCGTGCGGGTCTAAGGTGTTTTTTTTTTTTTTTTTGGAAAATGCATTGAGTAGGCTTTTAGCGTAAAACTTTCTATTAAACAAAACATGGTGGTTTTTTTTCCCCTAAAGTCCAAAATTAGTGGGATTTTATTTCGAATCCGGTTTGATTTCATCTGGTGTTCTGGCATCATTGGCAGTCAGGCGGTTGATGGTTTTAAATATATTGGCGGGTAGCAGTTATGTTACTTGGTATGTGGTTAAATGAGCACTGGAAGGTTGATATGAAAAATGTGATGTGTATAATATTAAATGTGTTAGGCGGGTAAGCGGCCTTAAGAAGATGCACTGGTCGGTTGATGCGGTTCAAAAAAAAATAAAAATTAGTTTGCTAAAAAAGTTTCACTTCTGACATGTGTACTTTTGTACGCACGCACTTTTTTCAAATAGTAGTAGGGGCTCAACACTGATCGAAAGTGGCAAATTGAATGATTTTCTGCCGACCTTTTTACGAGTCGATGTTTTCAAAATCGACTTTATAAGAGTCGGCATTTTGATCACTCATATTTTAAATTATCTATTTTATATTTATATTTATTTTATTTCGTTTTGCCTAAACAGTAAGAAACAAAATCTTATAATATAGTTTGAAGCTTCAAAATTGATATAAAAATAAAGAAAGACTACATTGTAAACTATGTTTAATTTAATACTATTTTTGTTTAAAAGAAAAAAAAGTGATTACTTCAATAAATTTTTATTCTTCTTCCTCAAAAATCTCCACACAAAACATATTATATTACAAATTGTACAACCGGTTTTAATAAGACCGATAGTAAGTCAGTAAATCCCGCCGAAACTGTGCTTCGCCCCTCAAAGCCCTTACATGCCGTGGTAAAGTGTTCCACAGGCGAATGGCATTGATGAAAAACTGCCTCCTGGATACTAAACAGTTATAACGTGAATGGACGTGGACGAGTGTAAGAGATCTGTTTGAGGAACTAAATCTTATCCTATCGAACAGATAACTAGGTTGATGTGTTTGAATAACATTAAATAGAAATATTAACGTTCTATAGTGAAAAAATTGATCAAGTGATATATTAAAGATTTGCCTTGAAAAATAAGTGATATGATCATATCTGTTAACGCCATATATGTAGCGGGCGATGTTGTTGAACGCAACATTCAGTTTTCTGCGGCTGACAGCATCACAGTCATTGAAAATTTTGCAACCAAAAGTTAACATTGGTATTACCAGCGTTTTGGCAAGCATTAAACATTTTTTAAAGGGGTGAAGTATTGTGAGTGCCATAACATACGAAGTAGTGCATAAACTTTGCCTACAGCCACATTAATGTGATTCTCCCATGTTAATTTTCTATTAAATAAGAATCCTAAGTTTCTGACTGTTTCAACATATTCAATCTGGGAATTATTAAGGGTTTTGGTTGGAAAGTAGGAAAGACTCAAATTATTTTTATTAACAACGATGCATTTTGACTTTATTGGGTTTAAAAACAAACCATTTCTGACTGACCATTGCGAAATTTTTTCTAAATCAATGTTGTTTTCGATTAATCCAAATCACTTACCAACCAACTTTTCGAAAGTCAACATTATGACGATCGATTTTATTAAATCGATATATTGAAAATCGGCAAATCGTACCTAACCCGGTTGAATGCCTTTTTTTGGCTGAAGGAACGCAAAGAACGTATTAATACAGTCAACATAAAAATTACCCTAAGAATTGTATCACGGCTGAAAACTATGCAGATGGCAAGAATCACTAATACGAATCTTCATCAAGTATAGTGGGCAACTAGGTTGCATTTACTTGCACTACGTCACTATGCCATTATAAAAAATATAATTCGTAAAAATTTTAATATTATTTTTTTGTAAATTCAATAAGGAATAGAATTCTTTTAATGCAATTATAATTGAGTCATATTAAAAACGTAAAAAGTATGAATACAATTTGAACAAAATCGTTCAAGAGGTTGAACGAGAATATCATATTTAAAGAAAAACTGGAACTATAATACTTTTCCTGAAAAATCTTTTCAAAACAAAACATAAATGTTACCTACACAAAAAACGCAGTTTTGGAAATTTAATCAACATCGTTCGAGCCGTTTTTGGAAAAAAAGAATTTTTCATTAAAATCACATTGGCCAGTGCCGTTAGTCTTGGGTTGGCTATGTTAGATAGTGTAACGTTTGACCGCATAACGTTTTCCCCCGCACGTTTGCCCGCCAAACGTTTGACCGCAAAACATTATCCCGTGACAACGATAGACCGCGTATCGGTTGCCCGCGTAACGTTTGACCGCATAACATACTACTTTTCTTAGTACTATGTGAAAATATTCATTTCCATATGAATCGGTGGGTCAAATGATGAGAATCAACAAGAACAAAATTTCGTACTATTTTTCAGTACTTTTCGCTACTATGATGAGATTCCCAATTGAAAAAAGTGTGCGACCAATCAAATTGCAAAGAGGGTATCCAAATCCAAATCATGAGAATCGGAAAGAAATCCCAATTGAAAAAAATTCTATACCAATGAAAAATGAGAATTCAAATTTTAATTTTTTTCAATTGGAAATGTTAAAGAGTATATAAGGAAGTGCGTTGAGCGATTTTTTCTTAGTATAACTTACTAGTTGTGCTAATGCGGTTGTACTCCGGAGCAAAAAAAAAAAAGGTTCTTCTTAGGACTCGAATTATTTTTTGAAGAGATATTTTTTCAATTTCAATGCATTATTTCATAATTATGTAAACAAAATTAAATCGATTTTCCATTTATGACATTGCGCTAGCATAAGTTAATTAAATTTTAAAAAAATATGCGAGTTATCAAATTTATTAAAAGCAATCTTTAGTTTTTGAGCATAAGAGTAGGTAAATGTAAGAAATTCGCGCGAATTTCTTACATTTACCTACTCTTATGCTCAAAAACTAAAGATTGCTTTTAATAATTTGATATCTCGCACATTTATTTCTATATTTCAAACAGTTTTCGTGATCAATTGGGTGGGTGCCCGCTTCGCGGGATATTTTGATTTTCTCCTCCTTTTTCGGGGGCACACCGCGCTCACGCAGCTTCGCTGCTCCACTAAGGGTATGTAAATTTGTCAGGCAGGCGCCTGTGTCTGTAACATTTGTAATTAATTTGACCTGGGTGGCCCGCTTCGCGGGATCTCTTGATTTTCTCCTCCTTTTTCGGGGGCACACCGCGCTCACGCAGCTTCGCTGCTCCACTAAGGGTATGTAAATTTGTCAGGCAGGCGCCTGTGTCTGTAACATTTGTAATTAATTTGACCTATGGGTGGCCCGCTTCGCGGGATATTTTGATTTTCTCCTCCTTTTTCGGGGGCACACCGCGCTCAAGCAGCTTCGCTCCTCCGCTAAGGGTATGTCAGGCAGGCGCCTGTGTCTGTAACATTTGTAATTAATTTGACCTGGGTGGCCCGCTTCGCGGGATATTTTGATTTTCTCCTCCTTTTTCGGGGGCACACCGCGCTCACGCAGCTTCGCTGCTCCGCTAAGGGTATGTATATTTGTCAGGCAGGCGCCTATGTCAAACAGTTTTCGTTATCAATAGTACCTAGAAGTCCCATAGAATATAAATTAATCAAAAGAAGAAAAAATAAATTTTTTGTGTTTCAACATTTTTTTTGGATTTTGGTCTCTCGCTCATGTTTTCGTCAATAACTTTTGAAATGTTTGAGCTTTCGCTCTAATTCATACATATTATTAAAGGTAATGAATGTACCTTTCCAATGATATATATAATGTTTTATTATTTTTACTCATATTATGCTATATATATTGGTTTAAAAATGATTTAAAACGAAAAAAATTCTCATAATTTAGTCATTTTGTTTTTTGGCTGTAACTTCGTTAATAGACGTCCTAGAGGGTCGATTTTTACTCCGTTTTTTGTCAATAACTTTTGAAATATAGGATTATTTTTGCATTTTCTGATAGGTAATGAATGCCCCTTTCCAACAATTTTTTTTTTATTTTTTTCAAAAAAATAAAAATTTCTGGATTTGTCGATTTTTTCAATTTTTTCAAGGGAAAAATCAAAAAATTCATTCAAAAAGGGTAGCCAGATTATGAGAATCACCAAGAACCAACCTGGGTTGGTTATGTTTTCCCGCGTAACGTTTGACCGCATAACGTTTTCCGCGCACGTTTGCCCGCCAAACGTTTTCCCGCAAAACATTATCCCGTGACAACAAGAAAACCAAAGCAGATTCCCAATTGAAAAAAGAAGAGGGTATCCAAATCATGAGAATCGGAAAGAAATGCCAATTGGAATCGTTTCAATTGGGAATGAGAATGGGTATATAAGGAGGTGTGCTGAGCGATTTTTTCTTAGTATAACTTATACGTTATACTAAGCCGGTTCTTCTCAGAACTTTAAAAAATCTCTAAGAGGTAAAATAATTCGAATATTTCAAGAAAAATGACTAAAATATCACCAAAAAGATTCAAAATTTAATAAAATATCAAAAAAAAAAAAAAAAAAAAGTTTCAGATTTTTCCCGAAATTTGACCAAAAGTACCAAAAAAATTCTTAGTACGCACTTTTTTTTTGAAAAGTAGTGCCAATCCCGCCAAATAGTAGTAGGGTTCTAATGCGGTCTTACCGCGGTCAAACGTTACGAGGACGTTTATTTTTGTGCACTAAGTGTTTGAAATAAAGTCAAAATCGGCGGTCAAACGTTACGCGGTCTATCGTTTCGCTGTCTAACGTAACGCTCCCGTTAGTCTTAGAGCTAGAATGCTAATTCCAAAAACCCCGCTGTATGACGTCATAATTACACTGTGCACCAAGTTTGAAACAAATCGGTCCAGCTATTATAGCTGTAGGTGCCGATACACACAGACAGACTGACGGACAGTCAGACAGAACTGTCAGACCCACTTTTTTAGACTTCTCTCTCATCGTTTTGTCATGATCGAAAGTAAAAAGAAATATGTCTAGCATTAACGCCAAACATGATCGTCCCTTTTCCTTAGAAAAAAGTCAATAAAACACTTCATGGAGATCCTTGAACATTTTTTCATTTTATTTTTTTACTGATGTTTTTCCAATAGGTTGATTTCAGGATGCCGTTTAAGCGGTGTCCGAGGTGAAAAACTCAATTGATTGTAATGGAATTGACACTTTTTGGTAATTTTAGCATGAAACCAAAAACTAAATTCATCAAAAATTCAATGAATTCAAATTTAAAAAAGAAAACCAAGCTTATACACATGTATTTAAATATAATAAATATATTTCAGTCAATCTTTTTGTCTAAGAAATAGACCATGCTTTGCCATCTTCACTATTGTTCAATGATTTCCGCTTCTTTAACCCATCAGCCATCACCCAGAACTTCATATTGTCGTCGCAAGGATTTATTACACCACTTGACAATATATTTTGTAAAAAAAAAAAAATCTCGTCCTTCGAAGTGGGTGTTGTTCTGTTTAAATAAGGAGTCGAGACTCGAGAAAGGTCTTAATAATAGAGCAATCATGATGATGCGATGAATTACGTGATATTTTATTGCCTTCATTTTTCTGGAATGAAATATTTATGAATTTTATCGCTTAATATAAACTTAATATATACTGAAAGGAGCCATTTACATAAAAACGACCAAAGGGGAATTAACAAATACTAGTCCGTTTTGACTAATGTTTCTTCTTTGTGTTGCAAGAAATAGAATGAATTCTTTTTGTTTTTACTTAAAATGATTCAAAATACAGCAGTCTTGTCAAAAATGCCCATGAATAGTGGGAGTGGCATAAAGCAGTCTGCACACTCTTATTATATTTGTAAAACATTAAAGTAGGTTATGTTAAAAACATCTTTTTTAAACACTACTATTCTGAAAATTATATACTTACATTGTATAATTTTGAGTTTCTCGTCGAGTGAGAGCATCACACACCTCATCTCCATACGCCATATTGACTCTGCAGGCTTTTTCTAAATTAAGATTTTGTGTCGCTAAACCAGCTAGGACACTTGGCATAATATAACATGCCAACATCGGTTCTACGGTTATGTTGTTCCATATATGACTCAGTTTTTCCTTCCAATTCATCTTTTGCCATTGTAATGGCTTTTTGTCCATTGTTTTCTTGTCCATAATTCAAAAGCCTATAAATAAGTTGGAAAGACGAAATATGAATAAATTAGGATATAAATTTTGTAAAAATATGATTCTAAAATAGTATTGCTTTCGATCTCAATCTCAAGTGTGTTACTTTAAGCGAATTTTATAGTAATGTTTTCAACTATAGACTATTTCTTAAAGATTTTTGTTTCTGCCATAAGTTTTAAATGAATTTGAAACCCAAACGGAAAAGAACGTTTAAAATGAAAATTAGTCATTCACAGAAAAAAAGTGTCTCAAAACTCATGTTAATTAAATTTGTTTATACTTGCGATAATATGCTAAAGAAATTTTGTATTGTCTACCTGAAAGGCTTTACATTTTAATCGATCGAGGCAATCTTTTTCACTCACTTTCTTTTTCTGTTGTAAATATTGAACCTCGTAAAGTGACCGAAATTTTCAAAATCTGGTTGGATAATAGGAAACAGATCGTTATTGCATTCTTGACCGCTATGCTTTATGTTGTTGAAGGCAGGTTATTTTTCTTAGCACAGAAATCTGTTTTCAAAAATCCCAAATTTTCTGGTATACAATTTAAAAGTGTATTTTTCAAAATATTCACATAACATACAAAATCATCTAAAAGTGGAATCACTATAAAGATCCCAAAATATATTACTTTCTATTCCAAAAAGATACTTTTGCGAAATGCCCCTAAAATGTTCGTTATTGTACAAATATATTTATAAGATTTCCTGGGCGCAATAGATCTTTGTTGCCTTAGGCCAGGCACCCACTACCTATACTTTTTGCAACGGAACAGTTTAGTTGCTCAAGTGGATAGGCTTATATGAGATTGCACTGTTGCATGCCAAAAAAGTTCCTATCTGCGTATGGTCTTAGATAAAGTTTCAGTGGCCGTTAAGCTCCAATTACTGTTCAAGTTTGATTTCATTAAATTTTGTTTATCATGATTTCACTCTTTGGTAAAAATTGGAAGTGTGTGGTCTGAGAAATGCCGGTTAGCACTTCATTGATAATTCAAAAAATTGATAATTGTTATGCTTATGGCAATTCTAATCTGAAGCTAACGGTAATGAATGCAATTTTATCAGGGAGACGTACGAATGGTCGACAAAAAAATGTCGACTGGATAAATACAAATTTCATCGACTATCAAAATGTCGACTGAAAATTGATCGACAGAAAAAAAGTTGACAGTTTAAAATCCAGACTATGAAAATGTTGATTGAAAAAGTGTCTGTAAAAATGTCGACTTTTATCCTGATAAAAAATATAGTTCTTTTGATTGCATCGACAGTTTAAATTTTTAATTATTTTTAAATCATAGTAGTAGGGCCGCAACACTGATCGACAGTGGCAAAGTGAATGATGTTCACATGCGTTCACTTTGCCACTGTTGATCTTTTTTCGAGTCGAAATTTTCAAAATCGACTTTATAAGAGTCGACATTTTGATCTGGCGGTATTGTTACCAATCGACTTTTCGAAAGTCGACATTATGACAATCGATTTTTTCAAATCGACATTTTAAAAATCGACAAATCGGATCCAACCCATTTTATCAAAGTTCGGCTTTTTGGAGATCAACTCAACACATATTGAAACTGTTAAAAACCTTCGTAATTGGTTAGGTACCAGGGCGAAAATGTTGGCATAATTGAATTTAGCTTATTTGAGAATGGCTTTGAAGAATTAGGTACTATTTAGAAGTTGTACTTAATAGGTTCGTACTTTATCATAAAGTTTGAACAAAACTAATAATTTATCCCAATACAATCACGTAAAAAACACGATCTGTCCAAGACAATAATTTGCAAATATGAGTGGCTGCCTGCCTAGCTTTCTACCGCTCATAAATCCGTGATGGTTCTTTAAATATGATTTTGAACCATGCTTTAATGTTTGTTTTCAATATTGTTTGGATCGCAGCTGAAGTTAATTTATTAAATTCCAATAGATCCCTTAGATCTGGATTCATGCAGTAAACAACCAGCTCAAGAATTGCATTTCTAAAAAAAAAAAAAAAAAAAAAACGTTCCGGTGCACACCGCTGCTCTGCGATCACCACCTGGCAACGGCCTTGAATAATATCAAACATAAAAGTTTGTGTAGCTTACAATAATTTGTTTATACTTTAAATAATAAAGCACAAAATTTAGTAACCTGTGTGTGTGTGTGAACGACGACGTTCCTATGGCACGTTTCCATTCAACATGCAAAAAAGTCAAAAAAAAAATAATTAATCTGTCATAATCTCATCCATCAGTCAACACTTACTAAAAGAAAACCACCAGGCAGGTATAAGGTTTTTTTTTTAGTAAGCTATTTAATATAATTACAAAGTTGATGGACGGAGAGGAAATTTTTTTTTATTTCGTAATTGGATTGTTAGTGTTTAATGCACTGTTTTTTTTTGATTTTTTATTTGCGGTTTAACATTATAAACAATAATGCAAATATGTATGCTTGCACAAATAAAATTTAATCATATAAAACAGATCCCCCCATCACCATCAATTAAGGAAATTGGTAATTTTAGTTATTTTTCTTTTAATGTGCAAATAACAAAATTTTATAATAACCACACAAATTTGTGTTTAATTATTTTGCAAACAATGAAGTATTCACAGTTGAAGTCAAAATAAAAAAAAAATGATAAAAGGTGCGATTAAAACATTTCTGTGTGAGAAAATTTGATTTCCGTCACGTTCTGGAATTTTCTTTTTTTTTTTTACACAAACTGTGTATGGGTGGGTATAAATAACATTTTTTTGAAATTCTTTTTGTCAAAAGCACTAATATGTAGTAAAATTAGTTAATAAGTTGTTTTAAAGGTTGTTTGAGTTAAATTTTATGATTGGGAAAACTAGGTATCAACAGCGGTCTTATAAAATGTAAGCAAAACAAATATTTACAAGAATGTATATTTGAACAAATTTTTGATAGTTTTTTTTTATATTTATTCCTTTTTTATCGCAAAAACGATGTATATTTTTTAATAATATATAAATGTAAATCTTAATCTATATAAATGTTATCTCTTGAATAAACCAAAAAGCAGAATTAGTTAACAACAATTATGTTAATATGAAGTACAAAAAGTGATATTGCAGTCCAAGTTGCGAATATCCACATATAGAGGAGCTCATGTTCATTAATACCAATATTCAAGATTGAAAATGTCAACAAACATTCAAAACAAAGAAAGCGCAGAAGGTTATGATTTTTAAGGAATGTTATAACAATACAATCGTCTCTAATCGGTTTTCTTAAAGCTCGTAAGCCATTGGAATGACTTCGGTGAAGTTCGAATGCTGCAAGATGCATAGGCTTCCTTAATAAATGCAAGAAGTTTTTCACCCCTGCTGATCTGGCTACAATTTACAAAGCGTTTATACACCCTAAGCTCGAGTACAACTCCCATCACTGGGCAAGTGCTTCTCAAACTTTTCTACACCTGCTCGACAGAGTTCAGAAAAAAACGTTGAAATTGATAGTAGAGAGAAACATTATGGAAACATTTCCATCACTTGAACATCGTCGAAATGTCTTTCCTTATTTTATCGGTTTTTCTACAAAATATGCTCATCGAGGTAGCCAGCTGCGTTCCACCCCTTAAACATTTCCCCCGTAATACTCGTCTTGCTATGAACGCTCATCAGTTTACACTTAAGCCCAATTTCAGACGTACCGTACCGTGAAATAAAGGGATTTTTTCAACGTTGTTCTCAAATATCTTCTATGGATTCTGCATTTGCACAAAGGGTTAGTTCTGCTATAACCACAGAATATGGCTTTGAGTTTTCAAGGCATTAAATTCCCACACGGATTGTTTTCTCCATTTAACAAAGCTGTTAGGATGAAAAAAGTTGTCTCATATATGTATATAAAGCAGAGCAACCTTTGATGGAGAAATCTAATGACACAGCCCGATCATTAATGTGAACTTGTGAAGCAGTTTATTATAAGCAGTAGATAATATAAATATAGGAAGTAGTCCCAGAAGTACCCGACCTGACGTATAGATGGCGGTTTTTGTTTGAAAGAATGACTATGGTAGAGAGTACCAACTTTATAAAGCTTAAGTTTGAAGTTTGACGATGCTACGTTGTTCAGTATTTGTTTGGCAGCCATCAATAGTGAACGCTCTCAGTGAATTTTTAAACATGGAAAAATTTGATCATCGTTATTTGATACAATACTTTCATTTGAAAGGCCTCAGTCCAACCAATATCAAAGCGAAGCTAGATTCTACTCTGGGGGAGTCTGCTCCTTCGTTTACAATAGTAAAATATTAGGTGACAGAGTTTAAACGAGGTCGTACGAGCTGACAAGGCGAACATCGCAGTGGTCGACCAAATTAGGTGACCACGCCAAAAAATGGTGAAGCAAATCCACAAAATGGTATTGGGTGACCGTCGACTGAAATTGCGCAAGCTAGCAGATATGGTAGGCATTTAAAAAAGTGCTGTACATTGCATATTGACTGAAAATTTGGACATGAGAAAGCTGTGCGCAACTCAGCTATTCGCCAGATTTAGCCCCCTCAGATTATTTTCTGTTTCCAAACTTGAAAAAATGGCTCGGTGGTAAAAGATTTGCCAACAATGAAGAGGTGGAGTCTGCGGTTGATGGCTATTTTGAGGAGCTCGACGGTTCTCACTATAAACAGGGTATCGAAGCTATTGAACATCGCTGAGAAAAGGGTATCGAGCTAATAGGAGACTATGTATAGAAATAAAGATATTTTCCCCCAAATTTTTTGTGTTTTCTTAGATAGGTCGGATACTTCGGGAACTACCCTCGAAGATATGTAGATAAAATAATTTTATTTTCAATAATTATTGTAACAAAAACATTATTTTGCTGGTATTCAAAATTATATTATGACATATTATATATGAAATCATAACGTCAGCAAAACGCACAAAAGTTTTAATCTTTTTTATTTTAAGGTTAATAATTTCTTTAATGAGACTACATCTATTAAGGTGTTGTTTATTTTTAATTGTTAAGACAATACAATAAAATTATAACATCAAGTGGGAAATTGAAGTATAATACTTATATTTCATTCTTAAATAAAAATTAAATTAACTACGGTTTATCCCGGTTTGGTTTGGCATAACACTATTACACTAAAGTCTAATCATTAAATATTGCATTTCAACAGGCAAAGAGGAAATTAAAGCTGATGTCGATAAAATTCAAAGTACAAAAAAAAACACACACACATCATATTAACAAAATGGGAAGTACCAACACACGAAAAACTTTTTTTTATTTAATTGTAAAAAAGCAAACACGGGATATTCTAGCCAATTATCTCGTATCTACTAAAAGAATACGACAAACCGATACAATCCATCAAATACGACAATAGTTTTCACAAGTATTTCAACGTCAACCATACGTCATACAATTATTTTTTAAAACTAGTCAAATCAAACGCTAGATTATTGGTCAGTTCTAAAGCTTTGCTTAGAATAGGAACATTACATAATAAAAGAACTTTCATGTTTAGCCGGTCGACGTTGTGATAAAATAGTTTCATCAATGGGTTAATAGGGCAAGCTTTGCAATAAACTGCTTTGGTAAGGATATTTCCATAGTTTTAATATTATACCAAAAATATGGAACATACTTAGAACAGAGCTGGTTACGAGTATGTGATGATAGGCTGCAAGCTGACCCTTTTAAGGAAGCTGGTATCCGAAAATAACTTAATATACCTAGAAGCAAAGTACACCAACGGAAACGAACATAGTTCCGTCTTTTACACTGAAGTCAATTAGAGCACTATAGTCCAGGGCCAGGTCCAGGTTTTTAAGATATGATTTCAGTACAGTAAAACTTAACGGGGTATATTTTTTCATATTACTTTTGTTTTGTGGCAGTGAACAAAATTAGCATAAATGGTTTTTCTTTTTATAAAACGCGATCATAAACTAAAAGTTCATACCCACCCCCACCCCCCCCTCCTTTTTAAACTTTGCTTGGTTCTACAAAATAATTAAGTCTAAGAACCCGTAACAGATCTTCCCTCGCACACACTGTGGGCCTGAAAGTTAAGTTAATGTCTGACGTTTGTAGAAAAGTAACAGAATAAGGGTCTCCTAAACAAGGATCCTTAACAATTAATAACCAGTCAAGTAAAGCAAATTCGCGATTAGAGCATTTTTTCTATACTGATAACTTACTTACTTACTTATAATGGCGCCACTAGAGTATTGTTCTCCTAGGCCTTGCTTAGAATGCCCCTCCAGCCTCCCGTTTCCAATTTTGCACTCCAAATTGTCGGAGGTCTCCCTCTACCTGGTTGCTCCATCGGAGATGAGGTTTGGCGTTGAAGACTTTACGAGCTGGAGCGTCGATGTCCAGTCGCTCAACATGGCCCAACCATCTTTGTCGTAGAACTCGAATTTTTCCGGCTAGACTTATTTCGCTGTTGTATCTTTTTCGCCAAATGTTGTCTTCTTGGGTTACGTGACAAAACCATAAATCGTACGCAGAACTTTTCTCTCGAAAACTCCAAGTGACTTTTCATCAGATTGGGAGAGAGTCCATGCTTCTGCACCATATAGCAGGACCGGGATAATGAGTGTTCTGGACAGTGTCTTTATTCCTCAATTGCTTATTCAGCCTAAAGAAACAGCTATTAGCAAGAGTTATTCTGCGTTTGATTTCAGCGCTGTAGTAGTTCTTCCTATCACGTCAATGTCGTCTGCAAACCCAATCAAGTGTGTCGATTTATTAAAGATGGTGCCCGATGTGCTGGCATGGGTGTTCCGTATGACATTTTCCAGCACAATGTTAAAACAGCTTCATGGCAGTGTGTCACCTTGTCTTAGCCCTCTGGTGGTTTCGAAAGCTTCAGTAGAGTCCCTACCAACTTGGACGGAACAGTGAGCATTTTCCAACGTCATCCTGATACGCCTTGTATAAGTTTAGCAGGGATTCTAAAGTTGGACACGATATAATTCAACTCTATTAACACTGCCGTATAGGCTGCTTTAGAATCGACGAACAGGTGTTGGGTGTCGATGTTATATTCTTGGGTTTTCTCCAGGATCTGTCGTAGTGAAAATTTGGTCGGTCATAGATTTTCCAGGTCTGAAGCCGCATTGGTAAATACCTAAAAGTTCATCAGCAAACGGCTTGAAACGTTCACATAAAACGTTGGATAACTGATACATATTTTTATTCAGAGTCTTGGTTTATTTTAATTGAAAAATAACTTCGATATTCTGAATTATAAGCTATGCTGACTTTCTGAACGACATCACAATCATATGATTTTGTTTGAAGGGAAATAAAATTTAAGAATCTGCCGGTTTTGTTTGTATTTTGTTTTTTAAAGTTCTTTTAACGTCAAATAATTTGTGTTTGTTCCAAACATTTGTTTTTTTTTTCGTTAGATTAAATAATACGCTGGAGGAATCATTGGTCCGTTATTAAGAGTGTACTACATCGGAGCCAGCCACGGTGATCATTTGCCGGAATTAAAATAAATACGGCAACGAACTTTTCAAATAAACCCAATTTTATGACAATTAATTCTACATATTTATCTGTGTTTTGATTCATTTTATAGTTTTTCACCTCTAAAAAAACACCCTTTATAATTCTGTTCCATTTACAAGCAAATATGCATCGCTGATATTTCAGAAGCTACCCTATTCAAAATCTTATACGTCAATTAGGTTGAAAGCGTGATAGACACATTTCACACGTTTTCCCTCAGCAGCTGGAATGATCGCTGATGCTTATTATGTAATAAATGTAATTTTAGTTTAATTGCTCGATGGTATTTTTTGAATCGTACGAACGTTTACGTAGAACTACCGGTATTCAATTTTTTATTCTTCATTTTACCTTGAAAAAAAAAATTATTTAAACTGCAAGCGATTGCACAATTTTTGTTACGAAAATAAGGTAGAACGATGTTCATACCGGCCGGCAAGCCAAGGTCAGCTGAACGGAGAAAATGATGTCAATCTGTGATTAATATAATTTGAGCTCAGCATGAAAAAAAGTGAGATTACTAAGTGGGATCGTCGACGTTGGTTTTGTTGATTGATTGGTTTTCTTGACATATACTACACAATTTTTATTGTTTTCAAAGAGGGCGCCATAAAAAAAAAACTTTTAAAACGTTCAAAGATATTCCAGACGCCTTGTTATGAAGATCTCAAAGACATACCTATAAGTGACAAAGGTATATGAAGGCTTTGGAGTTTATTTGTGGTGGGTGTCAGAATTTACATAATCTTCAAACCTATTCATTTATAAATGTTGACAGATATTACTCAACTCTCAATATTGTACACAGCGCCCATGTACATTTTTTTAGATGTTTGTCTACCTTTTTAAAATGTATTTTTGTTCAGGGATTTTCGTTCTTAAAAAGTTTAGATTTTAGACTTGTTGTTAAACTTAGTATATAAATATAAGATAACATGTAAGCAATTGGAAATTGAACTGCTATAACACTCAGACCCAGTCTGAAAAAAGTAAAAATATCATATTAAGTGAAAAGGTACAACCAAAACTTAGTTTACCCCCTTACGAGTAGGTAGGTTAAATCCCTAATTCCCCCTACTCCAACAATTAAACATTTATCAAAATGTTTACCGAGAAAATTTTGTGATAGTGGAATTTAAATCCTCCAAGAAATCTGGGTACAAATTACAAAAAGCAGAACGTGCAAAATATGTAAGAAGATTGAAATTGATGCTTAATGGAAATTGGTTCTCCTAAACGAGTACTGACTATTGACCCGATAAAAAGATGTTGCAGCGGTTTGTGGGACAAGATAGGAAGGCCATTTTTAACAAATAGACAGAGCGCTCTGTTGTTTTTCTTAAAACACGATTGCTGAAAATGTGGCTGTTGTCCGTCTTTTATTGTACCTACTCTTTTCAACAAAACATTATTTTATGTAAAAATTTGATTTGGCTACAAACAATATAACTAACGCCCTTATATCCAACCTAAAAGCAATTTTGCCTGAGCGCTTTTTTATTTTTTTTTATAGTGTAATCTCGTCTCTCGTCTGTTCAATAAAGAACGGTTTATTTTTGTGTTTGTTGAATTGGATAAACTGATTTTAAATCAGTCTCGTTGATATTATCAAAAAAGTGCACGACTAAGTCGCACGATTTTGCTCTAATGTGTGTGACTATGGCCTTCTGCCTTTAGATTTTGAAGAAAAAAGTTAGCAGAGAAAAAAAATCATATGAAATTTTATAAATCACTTGTTTAAACGTTGTTTTTTTAATAAAAATTGAAGAAGCTTTAAGGAAAAATGTTTTTTAAAAACGTTCGACCAACTTTTTTTTAATTTTCAAAAAACTTTTTTTTTTTAAATAGTTTTCATGTTTTTTTTTTTGAGATTGCCAATTTCTAGCACTTTATAGTTTTTTATCATCAGGAAGGAAAAAGGCTACTTTTTATCCCGGTAAAATGTATGGTTCCCTTAGGATCCAGCCGTAAATTGTAGGTCTGATTTGTATGAAATTAGGCTTTGGCCCTACAGAGATGATCTTGCCACAATATTCATTTATCTATAAAACACTCAATGTAATTAAATTTTCCAGTTAATCAAGGTCATTGTATGTAGAACAGAGATTTGAATGAACGCCACACTCTAAATACGTAATAGTTTAATATCAAATATTTTAGGTGCTATTAGGAATATTGAACCAATTTTAAAAGATAATAGAAGGAAAGAGTTATTGGCTCAGAAATAAGATCCTGAGTTTGATCTTATGAAAAAGACGTCGCGTCGTGCCATGCTAGAGAACGTGGCTGGGAACTACCCTGCCCTTTTATCGAATTATGAGCTCCGCTTCTCTCTTCAGTTAAATCTTACAATTTGGTTTTTTGTTTGCCATTTATCTAATCCTCTAGACAGAGTGAAGATAAATAGTTCACTGTGGCGTATGTGGAATTTTTTTAGTAAAAATGTTGCAATAGTTTTATTACTTTATGGGGTGGTTTTATGGTAATCTTAATTTCGTCTGAAGGCTTATTATTATAACTGATGCCAATATGATAAAGAAGAGCCAACAAAAGATCACTACGAAAAAACTAATGCGATGAATAGTGGAAACAGAGGGAATGCGTTTTTCACTGCTCCGCTTTTAAAATTATAAAATCATTTTTTCCATCCGATAGGCACCAAAGCTTCACAGGAACCATCCCTGGACTAAACTATATTTACCATGAAAATTTCATGGTACTTACACGCAACGTACGTTAATTTGAAAGGTAGGTTTTTGACCTATAGTACTAACATTTTTGGACTATCTTCTCAAAAGAGAATTTAATTTCCAAATAAAACACCACGAAAGACGAAATGTGAGTGTGAGATCGCAAATGGTTTAATGAGTCAAATTTTCATTTTCACTTCGTTAGTGTGAAATGCCTTAACCGGCTCAATGTTTCCCTCTACCTCTATATATGATGATTAACAGACATTCAAAAACACCGGTATCTTCATCAAACACCGAAATCAAGCAGAAAAAGTAACGCTAGATTGATCTGAGGAAGCTGGTTGACTATACATAGCAAAGCAGTCATTTGAACGAAATCCTTAAGGTGGGTTAGAAGTCCAAAAAATACCTTGAGTTCAACTAATGTGAATTCTGAAGTTTGTTATTGATTCCCAGAACTAAGAGTCTGTGACCAAGACTCTGAGAATAGAAAAAAGATTGAAGTATTGCTATAAACAATATATACCGAAAAAGAAGAAGATCTGCAACAAGCTATAGAGGAATTTGGTGGCAAACATTGAACACAGAATTTGAGCTATGGAGCCGTCTCCTTTGAGAAAAGTCCCTAGAGTAGTTTTCCAAATATTTTAACTTTTACTTCTGTACTTAAATTAAAACAAAAACCGCTCAAAAACTTGATAATTCTTCGATATAAAGTGAAAGAGATGTTTTTTTTTTTTTTTTTTTTCTTCCTCCGCTACAAAGTCATTGAACCGGAAATAACTTCAAAATGGCTTTGGTTGTCTGTTCGCTATTTCAAATTTAAATCCCCTAGAATTATATAATATTGTCATTAACTCGGACATTTCCTTTTGTATCGGTTCCTCCTATTTCTATGTAGGGGCTGAGGCTGACTACGGTGGCTCTCTCTTGGTGGACTTCGTCCTTTGATAACCACAACGATAAGTTTCTACCAAGATTTGAATGTTTAACAGAAATTTTAAATTTCATATGACTACATCAACTTTCGGCTAACCACCATTTAGAATATTTGAAGTATGACGGGGCGACTTGTATCCAATTTAAAATGCTATCAAAAAATATTTTGATTTAAATGTAATTTGTTCATTTCGATTATTAGGTATTTGTTCAAATCATTTATACTACAGATTTAGGTGATGGTCGTTAAAACATTTTCTGAGGCTTGACGGCAAATTTGTGTTATTATTAATAATGTTTACAAAAATGCAAGGTAACACTACAAAAGAACATCAAACCACAAACGTGCAAATTGTTTGAACAAAATTCAATATCATATATTTAATTTATAAGCAAAAAAAAAAATTAGTATTAAATGCTCCGCTGATTAAGTACAAAAGACCATGACAGCACACAATTACAGAAGTCAAACTTATAATCATTATAAGGTAGGTAAGCTAAACTTTGGTATTGACATTAGGAATTTTTTAATTTAAAAGCTAATTGAGTCTCGGTTCACCAAAGTTCTGACACATTTTGTCAAGAAAGAAGAGGACGCTCTAGAATAGAAATACTTTGAATAAAGTGTATTATGTATAAATAGCAAAAGTATAATAAAATTTTATCGAACTTTCTTGAGGAAAAATTCCACTGCCATCTGTTTGTCAACAAAGTTAACAATTTTCACGTCAGGAATTGTAATTTATTAAATAAACTACACTTCCGTATTTATTTCTAAAATTGAATGACTAAATAGTTTTGTTAATATATTGTATATACAAGTACCCACATATTATATGTCCAGTAGTATATATGGGCTTTACTCATTCGTATACACTATATAATTGCTTGTCTGAACAATTATCAATTTTAACTAACAAACTGAACTAAAGAGTGCGCAGTTTTTTATTACAGCTTGTATTCGACAATTGAATAATTGGTTTGACTTCCAAACAAAAAAAAATATGGACACAATATTTATTGTTGAACAAAAAAGAAAATAGACGATAACATAAGACAGTTTTCAATTAAAGAATTTGGAATATCTTTGAGATAACTGCAAAAAAGTATCGGTAAAATGTGTTTATCATTAAACTAGTATATTAATAAATGATCTATGCCAACTTATATTTTTAAAGATATTTCAATAAGTCATAAGTGTTAATTGAATTGTTTCACATAAACAAACTGAATTAGCAAGAGGAACGAATAAAAAATAAAATTGGGGATAAACCGAATATGCGTGTTAATTTTTTAAAAGTCAAAATTGAAATTCCTGATAAACAGATCAGGATGTGGCTGAAGAACGCTCAAAAAAAAATGTTAGAGACTCAACCAAAACCTTCGACATCACTTGCGCCAGTAAATAAATTGCTCAACACATTAACATGGTTTGAAAACAGTGACGTCATGTAAAAAGAACTAGCGGTAGACCGGAGATTGAGCCAGCTAGAGGGGCACATAAATTAGCGAGTCCAGGAACACCACGCTTTGTAGCGCCACCTAATGTGAAGTAAGTATTAATTAGTTAAAACAAAAAATTTTTCATACAAATTAACGAAAGTGCAATATGGAAGATCCGTTGGAACGGGGGAACTTAACTAACCATGAACAAATCACATTTGTCTATTTTTCAAATTTCGAAAAACGCACCAAAAAATTTCTTTTAATCCTTAGCCGATGACAAAGTCGTAGCTTATTTCATATAAGCTATAGGCAACCGCAAGAAGATAGCAAAAGAAGGCACCTTACACCCTGGCTCTACATCTTGTTTCTTTCAATAGCGGATGAATCAGGTGATGTATCCGCCACAAAACATATGTTATTGGGAAGTAGATTTGTCTATAAAATGCCAACAGTGCGAGAACATTTTCTAGGTTTTGTAACTCTATAAAGTTATCGATGAAAGCGAACACATTCTTATCGCCATAAGCAGCTTTGTAAACGAAGTGTCCCAGATCAGACATAATAGAAATAATTATTTTTTTCAGTGCAGTATTTTGCAAAGCTTCCCCATACAAAAGTTTACGTTTATTTATGAAAAATATACTTGTTGTAATGGAAGCGCTTCAAAAACGGTGGGACAAAGGAAACCTTCTTTAAAGTCAACTCTATTAGTCCTATTCGACTTTGACTTTTTTAATCTGTTTATTCATAATGGCTCATTGCTCGTCAATACTTTAACCAGTTGTAAATATTTTACAGGGACCTGACCAAAATTTATTAAGTGTATAAGATCAGTTAATTTTCTTGAATAGGCGTTTTCAAGAAGATCATGAGAAAAATGAGGAATCTTTCAAAACTTAAAGAAGCACTTGAAAAATGTTTTAATGAATAAAGGTATAGAATTAAGCCACCCGAGAATAAATTATTCCTTCGTCTTCACCCAAACATTATTTAAGAATATCAATGTTCGTTTCTTGCTTGGATTCCCTGATAATGTCCCTTGAACAGAGGTTTTCAGAAGGAAATGAATCCGCTTATGCAATATGCATCTCCTAAAAATATGCAAAGTATGAACTCATCCAGTTTCAATTCGACTGTCTAAAAGACTTATAAATATAAATCCTTTCTGGATAATTTTTCTGTCGAGTCCGTTATGTGGTTTAATCACAATAAAGATGAATTCTGACCAAAGTCAATATAGTACCAATATTATACGAGCACTATCTATAGGACTTTCTACTCCCACCACGCTTACAGCAAAGCGATAAATCAATTTAACTATATATCATTTTGGAAAACAACCACAAAAACTGCAATGTCTGTTTTTAAAACAATGAAAATACAAACAAAAAGTAACGGGATGCCCGGCATAAATGTGAAACATTCAAGTTAATATTAGAATTCATTTTTAATAAGAACCATTAAAGAAAATATATGGGCTAAAATAATAAAAAAAAATCTGATTGGCAAAAAAATAGCAAATCCAATATCCATTCCCCCCCTCCTGCCTAAACACCAACCAACTTATGCCCATATTTCTGTTAAAATTATTATTTATGGAAAAATAATCCACCAGCCCCCCCCCCCCCCCCCCCCAACTAACCACCCACCAACAGAAAACGTCATCGACCATTGTTTTCTCACCCCCTAAGAGCCCCCAAATCTTTTTATGCTAAAGGCCATAAGAAGCCATTTTGAATCGTTTAATATTTTTTTTATTACCATAAAAAAATTAAAGTAATTTTCACTGACATGTAAAATCTCACTACAATCTGTATCAAAATATTTTGTTTGTTATAAATTCCTGCATCCAGGAATTCTTATCATTATCAATTTATAGCATTGAGCCCGATTGCTGACAAACTGCGTTAAGAACAAAGATTCTTTCTTTGATCGCACAACACGAATGTGGAATGCTCCATTTTATTTGTGATACTTGTTGAAAAAATGTTGTATAGGCATTATCTTTAGCTATATTTGAATGGTATTTTTTCTTTTCAATCTGTGAACTGCGTCTTACTCAACGCTTAAATTTCCTATCAATGAACTTTGAATAGCTCTTTCTCCTTTTCCTTACGTCCATTTGATGAGATTGTCGTAATTTCCATAATTAAAAATAACTGATTCCAATCTGCTATTGGAGCTTCCTAAGTGAATTATCAATTTGTTTTTTTTTTTACAAGCAATTGATAATTTTATGAATATAATTTATTAATTAAATTCTCAATCACCGTCAAATTTCATATAATCTCTAAGTAGCGATACCTACTTCATCAAAAGAACTCATCACCAACTGGCACAGATACAAAATATAAATCTGTATAACATTTCCTCTAACAAATTAACAGCAATAAATATTTATACAAAAATTTAATAAATCTTTTCATGAAGCATTCCAAACAGATAAGTTTAATTTGATTTAATTACCCGTAGCAAACATTTATTAGGTACTCTTAACAGTGAATCATAATCTCACAAAGTAATCAAATCACATAAAGATGATAATAGAACGACGGAGCGACAACCGACGAGAGACGAGACGCGAACGCGACGTGAGCACGCATTCGAAAAATTTTTAAGTTCAGATTAATAAATATTTTTTTTTCTGTTTTGTTAACAAAAAGATACTTTTGCCATAAAAAATACAAATCAAGTTGAAATGCTGTAATAATACCCAGCACTTGTATCTATCATTTGTGTAACCCATTAAACTAGACATGCATTTTTGTGTTTATTATTACATAAAGTCGCTAACGTAATGATACATAGCTAGGCATTAGGCAGTGAGGTGGGTAGGTAGGGTTCAAGTAGGTACTTTTATACTTCTTTAATAAAAAAATATATATATAATGTCAGTGAACCCCAAGTAGGTATCTATCTATCTATCTATGCACAAATGAAAAACAGGTACACACGCAAGACGCAACATGGGGATGCAGTTTGTATCTGCTTCTTTTAAACGTACTCCATCTTAAAGCAGCGACATTGATTGGATTCACAATTTGCTGTAACCTAACACATTTAGTCAATCGCAAACTTATAATCATTTGCGTGCAAAATTAAAAAAAAAAAGTTCAAAATTCGCAATTTAGACAGATACATTTACCGGATGCAAATGACGTTGTAGCTGTTAAAAATGAAATTTTAAAACTATTTGTAATTGCATTTGACACCTGAGTTTTCATAGTTTAACAACAAACAATCAATATAAGTATCAATTAATCATGATAAGCAACTCACATGGTTCGGAGCCAAAAAAAAAAAAAACTAACTACATCGTGTTAAGATTCAAAACAAAAAAGTTGTTTTACTAAAGGTTAACTTAATCCAAACCAAACTTGAAGGCAAGGCAATATTCCTTACAAAGTGGTTGGTCATGGTTTCAAGAATTGCATATAAGGATACAAAGATAGCATTGGAATGAGTATAGCAATGGTAACTAAAATGGCTTATGTATTCTCGAAAATGGTGGCTACTTAAGAATATACAACTTATACGAACATACCTACTACGTTCAAATCAGAAAAATGAATTTTAAATAAGAACGAAATAATTATAAGTTTTTTTTTAAAGAGGAAGCTGCAGTCGGAAACAAAAATCTGGGCACACGTTTAAGAATATACGCTATTTAAAATCCATACAATAAATTAATGTGCTTCTTTTGACATTTTCACGTCACGCATTTTATTTTAGCTGGAGAATGTAGCTGTCTCACGTCAGAATGACGTCAGAGGTACCAACATAATTAGGACATCGATAATCAAATATTACATGACGATGATAGGGAAGTCGAAAAATGGGTATGTTCCTCTGCCACAGTTCTGCTTGTATGTCTTTTTCTGACTGTACGTCCCCCACCCATTATATACATTTTTGTAGTAATTGTATGGAACATGTTCTTTTAGTTCTTATCTACTTTGAATTAAATGTCTTCTATTGTTGTTTTAGACAAAAACCATTCCTAACTCACCAATCAAGTGTTTGTGAGCTTCGTCCATAGATGGCGCACCAAACGTTCCTTTTATTGGGAGTACTATGGATTATAAATACAATGGCTACACACACCTATTTGCTTTAAACTTAGTACTCAGTAGATAGATAGATAGATAGATTCTTTATTTCATATTAGGGTTTTACAATATTACTTAAGACTAAGGACATGGCAATACTGCCGTCTGCCTGAGAGTACGTTTCATAATAAAAAATGAAAAAAAAAAAATTTATACAAAGATCAATGGAGAAAATAATAAATAGGTTAATTTAATAATGAAAAAAAATAAGTACAAAAATAACTTTTAAAATAATAAGCTGTAAAATTGAAAATGAAGCAATTTTCAATTTTTGAAAGTTAATATTTTATAAACAGTTTTAAAGTGATTTGAAACACAAAAAAGATCAATAAAGAAAAAAAGATTCTATTTAGAATGCATATAAACATTTTCCAATTTTTAAGTGATTTGAAACACAAAATTAATAAACAGTTTTTGAATAATTAAAAGGTTGAATAATTGAGCTTCACATAATCAGAAGTTACAAGAAACAGTTTCGATAATTAAGAGCTTGTTCACAAAACCCATACAGAGTTGTCCACCCTGCCAATCCGTTCAAAATTCCTATCAATTGTGTTCTGGAGAGGACGCTTTGATGGAAGTGAAATCTTCTGATTTCCTGCAAAATTGGGCACACAGCAATGAAGTGAAAAACATCATCGCGCTCGAATCTGTTACACAAATTACACAAGATTGGTAAGTCTGAACGATGAGGGACATAATTTAAGCTAAGAATTTCCACTCTTGCTCGAAAAATGGTGCTTATAACTTTCACAGGGAGTTCCATTTTAAAATAATTATTAGCTTGAAGTCGATGATTTAATTCATTGTATATAAGCCTTGTTGATGATGCCGCCGAGCGACTTAGATGTTGAACGTATATTTGTTCATCATGCTATTACTTTAGCAAATATCTCACTCCAGTTATCTAAATTGGATTCAGTAAGATCAAACCCGAGGCCATGAGAGGTTGCTAGATCGCTCCATTCTTTGAACGGTGTTGAATTTGTACGCAGTAGGTAAGCCATAATCGATTTGTGAAGACTTAAACCAGGTTTTTGCATAGTCTTTATCAAGAAATCAGAATTTACTTTGAGGTTTCTAATGTAAATTGGGGTAATACCTGACTCGACATGGATAGCATGTGTTGGGGTGGAATTCGGTAATCAAAATAAACGTTTGAAGAAGAACCTTTGAATCGATTCGAAATCCTCGAAATACTTATAATTGAAAGCTTGGACTCCATAACACAAACAAGAATTGATAGTAGCTTCAAACACACGGTATTTGGACCCTAAGTCTATATTTTGGTTTGCAAAGAGGTTTGGCCACATCACGTTAAGGGCAATTTTGGCTTCCTTACACTTTTCCTGTACATGTTTTGCAAAGCTAATGTTTGAAGAGATCAGCACACCCAAATACTTGAATTCTTGTACTACCTCTATACGTTCACCATTCAAAAGCCAGTTTTCTTCTCTTGACCTCTTACATTTCCGAGCTTCAAACACCATAATTTTTGTTTTCATAGCGTTTATTTTCAAATCCCAGGTGTTGCAGTACCTCTGAAGCTTATTTATTTGAAGTTGAAGAGAGGAAGGGTTATCTGCCAACATAACCAGATCATCTGCGTAGAGAAGCACTTTTATAGTACTCAGTATTCTTGGGACATCGCGTCCTACAGAAAGCATTATTTCTCTAAAACAAAAGGTGCCTGTCGATTAAACTCGAATAGTAATATTTATGTATGTAAAGTTTATCTTTTGGTTAAAATAGATTTTCAGAAAGACTTATAACTGTACGGTTTTTTTTTTTTTAAATTTTTTATTCAAGTCACCTTGTCACTGTCACACAAATTGGGGAGCGGTTTTAAATTTCGTTTCTCAGAAAAACAAAGTGAGTTTATTTTCCTTATATGTACATATTACATATGTACATACATAATGTACAATTTTTGAAGAATAGATATGGGAAAAGCGGAAGTTAAATGAAAAAAGAAAAGAGTTTTTATTCAAAAGCACTTTGTTGGACGATTTTGACAACGAAAAATTGATGAATTAACGCTATTTTGTCAGACTTACATACAAACATTTTGTCTTGTTACTTTTTTTTTTTTTTTTTGTTGAGTACCTATCCATAAACTTAACGAACTGTTCCGTAATGTGACTCAATAATGATTATGGCTGCCTCAAAATTGTTTTATTTTATTTCATTTGACACAAAATTTAACCCACTAATATATACATACATATGTATATGTATGATAGTCCTTTTGAGTTCGTGCTTATAAATTAATTTTGTTTTAGACTGTCAAATCTACATGTGTCAATGGCGTATGGGCCTTTATAGAACGAGAATTATATAAACTGCAACCTTTTTTTTTTTTGAAAAAAACCGATAAAGTTATTTTTCCGATGATAAAGGTTGCTGAGCGGGTTTGATTAACTGCATCGCTTTTTTATGAAGTTGGGGAATGTATACAATAAATCTTCATTAAACGAATTACTCTGTTTAAACCGATCTGGATATATTGGTGGCAATGGCAATCACTCTGCGGGAAAAACAACAAGGCTTGATCACTTTAATCGATGCGACAAGCTTCTAAATAAGATCCTCACAACCTGACTAGGCTGAATAAAGTCTAGATTCTAGTCACCCTATGATCGTCTTGGTGATCGTATAGCAGATTTAGATCGACTCCTAACCCAAACTATATAGGCGGCATAGAGTCTGGAGTCTAGGGAATCGTACGGTAAGATGAGGATCAATCTTCAGGTGTTTGTTTAACTCATTCCAATCAACAACCTCCTTTATCGGCTTAAGCAATCAGAGAACCCTCTTGGAAATTATTATACACCTTGCCTTAGGTGGTTATGATTTTAAGAGAAACACTAAATCGACCCGAAACCTGAGCGAACTCCCTGAACAGAAATATACTCTTGGAAGAGTTTCACCATTGCAATGTAAAATGAATTCTGATGGGGTGTCTTCATTGTTCGATACTAATGTTTTATATCCATTAAGAAATAAAAAGGAAGACAGACAAAAAATATGTCGAAATATCTTATTTTATAGCCGAATATAATTTCATTACCTTTTAATATTGAAAAATTTACGAAATCTGGGTAAACAAATAATAAAATATCATAAATTATAAAAAAGACGTATTGGGCTTATCTCGACGCCTTATTGACAGTCTGGAGTGAGCGCCACGATTTTCAACCTAAATGCAGTATCTTTAGAATGAAATTCAGTTTTATTGTATAATAACATTATATTTTTTTTGTAATTTTTTTGTTTGTTTTTAATTGTTGTTTTTTATCTGACCATTAAACTCTTGGCAAAGAAAGTCCATTTCGCTATTAAGTAAGAGTCTAATTAATTTATCTAGCTTATCATAAAAACCGAATTCGTGAGGAAATTACGTGTTATGTCATAGTAAACTTAGTCATTGGTTTAAGCCAGATCCACTATCTAAATGAATGGCTTTGAATGCATGGGGTGCATAGAGATGGAATGTTAAAATGTGTAAAATACAAAAGTTTAACAAGAATTTGGGCAGTCTTATCGGCCTACGTCCTATACTAACTCTTAATTTTGAATAAGGTAAAGAATATTAGCCCTCATAGATTTGTTTATATAAAACTTGGGAACGATACTATTTTGACTTCTATGAAGTAATCAGTAACGGCTTTAGAATTTTTTTTTTACCACCAACGTCAACTATAAAACTTCAAGCTAAGATTTCTAGAAGTCTTTTGAATGGGTTTTTTTAAGTTACAGTTCTGACTTGAGGGATCGCTCATCGTACCCAAAAGGAAAGTTATTATATATATAAAAAAAGGATACATTTTTAAACATGTTTCGTTTGCCGGAAACAAGAGTTAAACACATTTTTATACCAAAACCTTTCTTCACTATTCGAAAAAATATATATTCTACATTAAGCCAAAAATGCCAATTTTCAATAAATTAAGGGCTTTAATTGGGTAATTTGATATTGTAATGCTTTAACATGTCTAATTCTTGTTTCATTATACAACTTCGTTAATCGGCTTTGTTCGAAATTAAATCAGTTGTTTTATTTTTGCGCTAATTTTTAAGCAGCTTAATTGAAACCTTACCTCAACATTACGAAACCAGCAATTAATAATTTTTCTGATTCTAAATCTCAGGTTGGTTACATTAGGTAAGATGGAAATGACTTCGAATTATTATTTTTCATGGGATGTCCCGGTCTAATCGACTTTTTAATGCGTATTTAATGTAAGCATTAGCATATGATATAGCATAAGTTTTTTTAATACCTAATTTCAGATATTTTTCTGTATAAATTTAATAGGTAGGTACCTTCTTTCCTCTGATTTAAATCTACAATACAAATAGTTTAAAAAAATATAAGTTCAAATAAGCTCAGGAAAGATCTATGGATCAATTTATTTTCAAGTTCTTAATCCGCGGATTAACTTTATTTATTCCGTGGTTTAACTCGTAAACCATTCTTTGATTTGGGCCTTAACTTTGATTGTATGATGCGAACACCCAAAAAAAGCCAACCGTGTTAACATTTTAATGCGGTGATGATCGACTATCGCACGTCTTCGATTTTCCTTGAATAAATAAAGCTACGATCAAGAATTTCAAAAAAAAATAAAACTGTAGTTCGGTTTAAAGTTTTTAATTAAACTATGGCTTAGTCGCAGAACTACTGCTGTACAACCGGGATACAGAAAATGAGTTATATGATAATACAAGTGATTGAGATTCTAAGTTTCTTTAATGATTAAATTAAAATTAATTATTATTTCTATCTTAATCGTTCTTCATGTCAAACGTTTAAACACTTATTAGTCCATTAATCGAAGGCCACATTATAAGGTAATTAAAGGAGCTACAGTACATATAATTAATAGAGTCTTGACTAACCACAACCACAACTATAAAATTTTATGATTGGTTTCAACAAAGTGCTCCCTATTTAGCTCAAGTTGAAGTAGTTTCAGTTTTTATTTAATGATATATAGATACACTATACCTAGAGGTAATTTTTTTGTTAAGATACAAAATAAGAAGATTCATTAAAAAATGTATATTTATTAATGAAAAGGGAAATTAAAAGAAAACTGCAATCACGGTTAGTTTCAAATATATACACTAAGTTGTATTGCCCTACTAGCTGCCCCGGCTTACGTTGTTCAGCCCTTCCGATCAGCTAGTGCGATGATATATAAACGATGATAGAAATAAACATTTAGAACATTAAGCGATACACTTGGAATATTAATCATATTTATACCCTCCAATTAGTTTGCCTAAAATATAAAAACATGGATGATACAATATTTCGTAATTTTCTATTTTAATATCGTTGAAGTATTTAAAAACGCAACTTGCATCGAAAATCTAAATAGTAGAACAAATTGCATTTAAAGTTGTATTTTGAACTATGTATGATGTAAAGTATAAAGCTTTGTGTTCGAACTAATTTTCTTTTCTTTTCATTCATGTTCAACTGCATTAAAAACTCCAATTGCAACTTCCATTCAATTTTGTTAGACCAATATTACGTAAAGTATTAATGTTGTTATTAACTTATTTAATATGCAACTTAATTTTATTTACCAAAAACAAATTTCACAATTTACCTACTAGGTACATTGTTTTTACCCCATTACACCCTATAAACTGCCTGTTAAAAAAAACACCTTGGGCCTTAAAGTACGTGTAAGGTGTAGCCTATTTAACAGTTAATTTAAATTGGATTTTTTTGCCTTTAGTCCAAATCACCACCCTCAAGCCACCTACAAATTGCAATCTTCAAAACAAAATAATTTTTTTTAAATTGGAGGTTAAGTTTGAGTTAAGTTTTAGCAAATAAACTAATACTTTACAAAGGTTTTTCAACGACCCGGCGAGCGTGTCTTTCTTCGCCTTGTGGCCAAACTGCATGATTGACATTGACTAAACCTTACAGAAGCACTCTCACAACAATACCAAAAGTTTTCAGAAATCTCGAGCTCAATTAGAGGGGCAGTTTCGGAGTCCATGACAAAATTAGAAACAAATAAACAAAATAAACATTCATCCATAAGTGTTTTTTTTTTTTTAGACGTGTGGTTTTCAAACTGGCAATACTTTTTTCGGAGTTGGTCTTTTTGACAGCTGTCACTTGGTTTATGGTCAGTTTGGTTTGCCATTGCATAATAAATAGACTTAGATACTCCTGAACAATGTTTTGCAAAACGCGCAAATTTATTACCAAAATAATGGTTCGGCTGCGGCCAATATTCGGTAGACATAATCCACCTAGGAATTTATTCGAGCCAGCCGCGGCGGCCACTTTGCCGAAATCATTTTTAAAACATAATGGCAAACCCTCATCATTACAATAAAGCTAGATTCTTGGTTATAACATTAAATTTTATGCGTTTTATTACTTCTTGAAAACCACACGTTTAAAAAAAAACACCCTTTATATAGACTTATAGCTAGAAAAGAAGACTTCATTTGAGTTGTTAGAAAAAAAACTAAAATAGTATTCAAATTTAAAAAAAAAAACTTCCTATGTTGTAGTTTGCTATGAAAGGTACCGTTATAAGACAAATTTTGAAAAACCTCTTCTAACCAGAAGTTAAATTATCCTGACAGTTTTCTTTTTCACAACTGTATGGCAGTAAAGCTATTTTGGGGCCTATGGCGACAATTAAAAGTTCCCTCTGGGATACTACCAAATAATATATACTTCACAGAAACAGAGTTTATATTTTAGGGCGAGTTGAGGTTTTCCAACAAAAAAAATTGGGTGACTTCATCAGGGCTAAACGAACAAAGCTAGACAGACGGCCAGACAGTGGATCGTGCTAGAGCAGTGGTGGGTTACTTTTATTTTCACCAGGTGGCGAATCCAAGATCTAACTTATATTTAACATTTAATTAAAATACTATTGTTGTATTTTCTCAACAAACATAATATAGAAAAGCGTTATGTATTAATACTTTTAAATCGAAGATTTATGGGCTTGGTATCAAAAATATGATTTTGTATACTAATTGATAATTTTAATTCAACATTTGTTTGATTTAATGTTATGCAATTCTTCACGGAAATCTCAGGTTAACATCACACATCATCACAGTGGGTGAAGTCGATATAAAATAAACCACCTTCGAAAAAATCGTTGCTGATGCTTGTATAAATAAATTGAATTGATAGTGAAAAGAAACCCATTAAGTGATACAAAAATAATAATATTCATAATATTTTACCCATAGTCTTAAAAGTGGCGATTGATGACTATTCACCATTTTTGGCATCAAACATATTTAAATGAATAAATATTGATACAAGAAACTTGAAGAAGATTGTTTTTGAATTTTCTGCAACGGCTTTAGTGTTTGTTTGTCTAATAAAAAACATGATGTCTTGACCCTTTTAGCGTTTCTCCATTAACTTATAAAATATTTCGCATCTTGGCCGACCCCGACTTTCGCAGCAAAGTCGAATTTTTTTTAAAGGTGAAAAGCTATAATGGAGTTTACCCAAAGGCATGTACTTGAAAAAAAAATGCCAGTATTTACTTTGTGTGACATAATGAACTTTAATTAAAGTTGACATTCGTGCCAGGAACAATGGAAACAATAATCTGCACGATCAGCATCCATGACATGAATAATAAATCAATACAAAGTTTGAATTGATAGTAACGAATGGAAAAAACATCGTTTACATTGATACAAAAAAATTAAATCCCATCGTCTTCAATAAAAGGAAATTGCAACAAAATTTAAATCAACCAACAATGCATTCAATCTGAATTTTGTTTTATTTGTTTATAATTTTCTGTGAGTTTAAAAATAATCAACAATTAAATTTTAATCTCTGTTAATATGCGCACAGCAGACAAAATTTACTAGAGTCATTAACCGACAAGCGTATAGGTATACCTATACATACCTACACATCCGATATCTAGCTATACCTCGATCAGTACTAAACGATTTACGAGTTCTCCAGGGGGGAAATACTGAACTTTTTCCTTTAAACAATGGAGTGCAATTCCGAATTTATTGCACAATTCTTTAATTTTTATTAATACAAAATGTTGACTTTGGAATTAATGCAATACCTACCTACATTTTTGAAATTCACATGAGCTTCTTAATTACAAAAGTAAATTTTACCTAGCGACAGATAATAAGTATTTCACATAGGTAATAGTACAAAAAGCCGGACTTGATCAAAACTTAGGTAGGTACATCTGGAGTCTCAAGCCATCTTCGGATTCTGAGAGCAATAATTGACGTTTGCTCAAAATCTATTGTCTTATTGTTTGACAGATACTTTTTTTGTTAGCTATCATTAAAGTTGGTTAGTGTAAGTGAGGAGCAAAGTTGGTACTTGGTAACGTGAGTTAAGGAATTGAAATTCAATGCCTGTAAAGAAGTACTAGGTACCTTCTTAGCCAGGCGGCCATCTATGATAATCGTTGGTGCACGATTCCAATTCAGCTGATCGTATTTCACATTTGCATAATAAACAAGTTGCTTCAACGAAAGTTACCACAATGCTGTGGCTGGAGTTGGATACGAAGTATTATAATGAAAGTCGAAGTCGAAGTCAGTGTCAGACTCAGACCCATCACCATGTATACAAATATGTTCCTCTACCTATGTATATTTATACACATATATCTATATGAGTTTTTACAATCCAATTAGATGAAATAAAAGTCGACATGGATGAATGCATTTTTTGTGGCATCAACTAGCAGAGTCAGTTGGTCATTAAGGTTTTTTTTTATTTAAAATTTTGTTTTAGAAGTTCTAGTTTGGTTGAATTTTTGTTTGATGCAGAAGTTACTTTCGATTTGATACCTATAAGAATAATCTTTAACTAAGTTTCCTATTTCTTAGCTTTGGGAGATGTATTCTTATGCTAAGTCAAGGTTATAACAGGTTCCTTAGTACTTTAAGTCAGTGATTTAGTTTGTCATTGAAGAAATGGAAACACCAATTTTTGATAATCGCAGCCCACAAGCATATTACTTTTCATTTCTTGTGGCTAAAGGTATTGATGTTGGTTTTTATAAACAAATGTTCCATTAATTATTTTCCCATGGAAATTATAATAAATTCAATGACACGATTTAGAGAGATGTCCGTGTTGTATTGATTGGCCTACATCCATTTTACAGATTCGATACTCTATATGGATCTGCCCTAAATTCTTTTATCATTTGGAAAAACTTCAATTTAAAAGAACAGCGTAGTAAAAGAATCGGTGGAAAGAGTTTTCTATTGTTTTCCTAATTAATTTGTACATATTTAAGATCAATAATTGTTGTATGAGAAAAGATAATCTCACCTTTTTCTCAGCAAGTCTGCAATTTTTGAAGGATTTTTTCCCAAGTTTTCTTTAATTTAAGGTGTTATTTTAGGGCTTTATGTGAAAAGGTTTTATATGACTGATGGATTGGAGCCACTATTTTAACATCCTTTGAACAAAATGTAAGCAAAATCATATTTAATCTTTGAGACATTTTGATATTTTGTGAACATATTGTTCGATTTAAGCTTTTTTCGCATGACTAGGTTGGTAATTCGTGAAACTAAAGGAATTCGTCCATCGAAAAAAAAAAGTTTACAAATACAGTATCCGATATGCGTACATACACATTATAGTTCATTTTCTTTTACATTATGCTACCGATTTTCAACAACTCATATCGCAATGTTTTAGAAAGCCCCGCTTTTGCTTAAAGCCAGAAGAACAAGTACATCTCTTTTTACATGCGATTATAGGTACCTACCTTAAAGCAAGTTATGCATTCGTCGAAAAAAAAATTTTAAGTTAACAATCAAACATGACATTACGATGATAGCGAAGACGAAAAAGGATGGTCTAAAAATTCTGTCCGTCTGTGTGTCTGTCTATCTGCCTGTATGTCTGTATGTTTGCTTAGACACCTACAGACCAAACGGGCTTGCCGAATTGCTTCAAACTTGGTATATAGAGATTTTTAGATATTGTACAGAGGGGAAATTTAAATCTTCTTTTAGCTAAAAAAAATAAAGGTATAAGTAGGTACCTGCCATGTGACCGTTATGTTAAAGCTTATTTTTCTCGAAAATGGCTCTAACGATTTTGATTTAAAAAAATCTGACAAATGGCTGACAATTTTTTTTAAATGCCTAAGAACGGTACTTTTCATAGGACGGTTTTTTTTTTTTGCTTTCGACAATCTCGAAAAAGGCTCAACCGGCACTTTCGAAATTTCACACATCTATAGATGTATATAGCTAAGTTATACTGCATATACCAATACATATTTTCAAAAAAAAAAAATTGTATTTTTAAACGCGATTTTTTAAATCTTTTTTAAAAAATTAGTATTTTGAAAACTGCTCATTAAATTTTTCCAAAAATTTTAAATAAATGTATTTGATGAATACCTATGAATAGGCGTTTTTCAATTGTTTCTGAAAAATGTTTTCAAAAAGTTTAAGTATTTATTTAAGAATTTTGAAACATTTATTTTATCAAAATCTCAAGCCCCAAGACCACTGTCGCACATTAGAGCAAGTTCGTGCGACCCAGTCGTGCTTTTCATTTACCTGGCCTTAACTGGAATCTTCCAATGGTGTTATTCTTTTAATCATTTATTGTAAAGTCGGGGGTCCTACGATTTCTATCACATGCAAAAATTAAAATATCAAAAGTTTTCAAGTTTTGCATTATATTTGGTTCATGCACATCATGAATTGATTTCTTGAAAAATTACTACTACAGCCTTAGGCATGGATAATCTTCGATCGATCTTAACGAAACATAAAAAATATCACATCGAGACGCATTATGTTTGTCTATTTGAAAGCAGTTTACACGACAGTGTAAATAGGATAAAACTACATAAATGTTAGCAGCTGTCGAATTCCTGCTTATAGCTAATATGATGACGTATTCGAATACTCACAGTCCTGTCAAAATTTTGACGCAATCTACTCAAACCTTCGACACCACCAGTGAGTTAAGACCAAGACCAGATGACACAGTTGTTATTCAGCTTCAGCTGTTTCAACAGAGTAATCGAGGTAGTCATAGTCAGTGAATTTGATGGGAATGCGGAAAGCAGCACCAGCACGGAAACAATAAAGCAAGCTATAAGTAAATTTTAGTCATTGCTGTTTCTTTGGCTCTATAAGAAGTATTGAGAAAAAAAACCATGTCAAGAAACGCAAGGACGCAAGGAAACGCTTAGCAGAACAACCATCATCGCGATCTAGGGCAAAGCATGTTCTCTCCTAGCCGAATAAAAAGTCCCTTGTAATATTGAAGAGAAAAGTTTTGATGAAATAAGAAATATCTACAATATCTAACAATTCATAGCCAACATCCGTGACTTGTAGAGCGAACGAAGTTAAAAGACTGAGTAAAATTTAGACATTAATGTTTGCAGTTGTAAATAAATAAGTAAAGGGAGATCTCCGATTGCTCGGAGTGCAAACTAGCCCAAATAATGTTAACATCAGCAGTTTCGGTTTCGCTTCATTTAAAGCCAGAAGAAAAAAAGTTGTAAATTTTGTTTTGATTCAACTTTTTACCCTCGTCCATCTCGTAATGGAAGTGGTTTTAAAAATTTTTCATAAGACTTCTGTCAAATTTATTTTTGAAATAAGAAAAATTGTTCTATGCAGCGTTTTCTATTGCTGATATGTATTTTGTTTTCTTTTGTTGCTTTTTTTTTAGTTTTGACATCCGGCTTGTAATTTCGAAAGACGCATTTCAAACATGGATAGGCTCACAAATATCACAGATATCCTTTAAATATCCATCCTCTAAATTACCATTATAGTAAATTTTAATTTAAAGATGTTGCATAACTGATCTTTTATGCAATATGTCGGTAGTTGACTAAAACAAAGAAAGCAATAAAACCAGTCATTCTATATTTTGATACGACCAAAGTACTCAAGACGTTTAAATTGCCTAATTTACGATCTTATTTACAATATGTCTTGTACACACTTCTTGAGCAGCTAATCATTTTTGTTTATTGTTAAAATTTATTAAACTTCAATATATTTTCATCATAAACTTTTCTGATAAAACCCTGAAAATGATGTCAATAAACATAACACAACTTAAGGTATAAGGAGGGAGTTTTCTACAACTTTAATAAAGTTTTGATGAGAAAAGACTAAAATTAAACGTCAACATTTTCTGTGGCCTTTACAAATGTCATATGGTGCCGCAAATGAAAGTCAAAAGTGACATTAAAAAAAAAAAAAGATTTAGGTTGTCAAAAAAACCTGGGTTTTTCGGTTTCCAAAAAACACATATGCTGATTTTGTTTTTATATGTATACATACATATACATACATATGTATGAATTTAATTTTAATTCTTTTTTTTTATCAAAATAAATGCATTCAATTGAAATATGTCAAAAACATTAGAGTAGCACAAGAAACATATGACAGCTAACGTCACTTCTACAGCTAATTCGATATTTTAACTCGCCCCCAGCAAAATACAAGTTCGACTTCAAGGGTAACTTCAGGGCGACTTCAGGTTTCGAAAAAAAAAAAATAAGAGAATATTAGAGCGAGTTGAGATTTTTCAAAAAACGATTTGTGGTTACCCCATAGTGACTTCAGGGCTCAACGAACAAAGCAAGTGACTTCGCGTTTCTTACTTTCGTCATTTCAATACTAATATAA
The DNA here is from genome assembly GCA_916050605.2 of Platycheirus albimanus. NCBI lineage: Eukaryota > Metazoa > Arthropoda > Insecta > Diptera > Syrphidae > Platycheirus > Platycheirus albimanus. Next base: position 80,110,018 of record OU696696.1, read on the forward strand.
AATGCATTTTTTGTAAGTCCTTTTTTATTTTTGGGCAACTAAATATTCAACATTAAATTAGGTAACTTATCATTAAGAAATTCAAAAAATAAATATTCCAAAACTGACATTTTAGTTGTTGTTATCTGTACAAGAAAAAAAAAATGGCAGAGTGTTCCATCGTTCCACTGACGGACAATGTGGGGGAGTATACTATCTAACTTCAATTTCAACAAAGAAGACATTCATCTTTTACATTCATATTTAAGGGATGTTAAAAATTATTATTTCTAAAAAAAAAAATTGAATTGCCTACTAAATAAAATGAACTTCTGCTAAATAATCTTGTTTCATAAAAATGTATTAAATAACTCAACATACATAATAATGTGCTTACAAATATTATTATGTTAGAATAAGTAGCAACCTATGTACATTATTTTTTGAAATCCCCAATCCAAATTCACATCTTCCCATAATTTAATTACAAATTCAAAAGATTCTTTTGAATATGAGCACAACAAATTTGAATCATCAACTTTAAGTTGCGTCTACTTCAAGAAGAATAAAAATAAAATTATGCCAAGTAGGTACCATTATCGTCGCTCTCTATTCAAAATATTTAAAAAAAAAATTGCCCATCTATACAATTTCAAGTGCGGCATTTTGTTCTTGAAATAGTTTCAAATGTCACTTTCCATTATTTCTTGATGTTAGTATCTAATTTATATTTTTGTTTAAAACTCACCAAGTAGGTACATACCCATAATATTAAAAAAAAAAAACCGCCATATACCACTAGGGCTAGGGTTTTTGGTAAAAAGCTACAACCTTATTAGTATGCAGTGATGGATTTTAACAAAAACATTTCTCTGGTATCACGGCTTATAGAAAATACCTAAACTGATTTGAAGTCAGTGATTTCTTTGATTTATAAATTGCAAAATGACATTTTCGAATAATGATTGACATTTGGTAAAATGTCAACGAGCGAGAATCGACACAATCTAAGCTAAACTCAAGCTCACTGTCTCAATTTAATAACTTGGTCACTGGTACTACCCAGTATACTATTGTATTTATGGATTTATTAATAATAAATCCATAAATACAATAGGTTATGGGCCCAGTCGCGAATATTAATAATAGATTGTTTTAGTTGAAATAAAATTTTAAAAAAGTTCACGAAAGGAATATCAGTTTGAATATCAGAATGGATCTAGCAAAACATATTAAACTTTTGGCTGGTGAGTCAGATTGGCCAATTTGGAAGAGAAAAATAAGAGACTTGCTGGACTACCATGAAGGAGCCTTAGAAGCGATTGATGGGACCCTGAAGAAGCCAGAGCCTTTAGCAGAGGGATCAACACAAGAACAAATCAATACTCATAAGGAAAAATCAAACCTCTTTAGAAAAGCCAATAGTTATGCAAAATCGATGATAACTAGTTCTGTTACTGACGCAGTATACCAGAAAATTATGGATAAAGAAACTGCACATGATACCTGGAATGCTCTGAAACAACAATTTGAAGCAACTTCCAAGGATCAGTTGTTTAAGATCTGTACTGACCTTTTTGCATTCAGTTGGAATCCAACTGAGGATGTTTCAACCCACATAGCAAAACTAAGAAGTTTGTGGAATGAAATGAATAGTGGTCTCAAAGCTAAAAAAGAGAACGAGTTACCAGACTTAATGCTTGTATGCAAGGTTCTGCATATTTTGCCAAGTACGTTCGAGACTTTTAAATCTAGCTGGATGCTATTAACAAAAGATGACAACAAAACGTTTGATGAGTTGACAGCGCAGCTTTGTATGTATGAGAGGAACTTTAGAAAGCCAGAAGATCAGGAGAACTTAGCTCAAGAGGCGCTAGTTGCAAGATTGGATAAAAAGGGAAAAGAATTCCGAACAAAACAAAGTAGTTCCTTGAATAAGAAAGAAGATGTCTGCAACTTTTGTAAGAAGAAAGGGCACTGGGTAAGAGATTGCAGAAAATGGTTAGCAGAAGGAAGACCAACAAGAGGCAAAATGTTAAGCAGCAACCAAAGTAACTTAGTCGATATCAACGCATCTTTAGTATCTATCTGCAACAAAGTGTATGCAACAGAGGTAAATTCAATGGAATGGTGGATTGATAATGGAGCAACAAGGCATGTAACAAATTGCCTAGATTGGTTTGTTGATTTTAAGGAGTTTGAAAGTCCATGCAGAATACAAGCAGCTGGAAAAGAAATCCTTAGTGCTCTTGGTAAAGGAACTATAAAAGCAAAATCAACACACAATAACAAGGAAATAGCATTGAATGATGTATGGTATGTTCCTTCGATATCTAGAAATTTATTTTCAGTTTTGGCTGCTCAGGACAGGAACCAACAAAGTATTTTTAAGTCTTCAGCTACAGAATGCTACCTAATTATAAATGATAAAATAGTATTATACGGTAATCGCCTAGTGAACGGATCCTTGTATAAAGCAAACATCATACCGATCGTTTCAAAACTAAAGTCAGGATTACAGTTTAATGTAGCCATTGGTGATGACTCTACACTGCAGCTATATCACGAGCGATGGGGACATCAAGACAAAAGACATGTCAAACAAATGCTTGAGAAGGAGTTAGGCATAAAAGTGAGATTGGACCGCAATGTGTGTGAACCGTGTATCTATGGTAAAGCACACAGATTACCTTTTGGAACAAGAAGAAAAGCAACACTTCCAGGAGAACTAATTTCAACAGACGTTTGCGGACCTTTTAGCAACTCTTTCAAAAATAAGAAGTATCTAGTTGTGTTCAAAGACAGTTACACGAAATTCCGATACGGGTTTGCCATAGAACACAAATCAGATGTCAAGAACGTTTTAAGAGAAGTGATAGCACACGCAAAGATGTTGGGTCATTCCATAAAAGAGCTGCTGAGTGACAATGGTGGTGAATTCGACAACAATGAAATAAAACAGATTCTCCGAGTCAATGGTATCACGCAGAGATTGACAGCTCCATACACACCTGAACAGAATGGAGGCAGTGAACGTGAAAACAGGACAATAATAGAGATGGCAAGAACCTTCAAGTATTCTACCACAGAAGAAAATTATCCAGAAGCAATTTGGGCGGAGCTTGCAAATTCTGCAGTGTATATTCTGAACAGAACTGGAAAGTCTTCAGTGGATGGTGTGAGTCCGTACGAATTGTGGATTGGTAAGAAGCCTAGGATAAGTCATCTGAGAATTATTGGTTCGACCTGCTTTACTCATATTCCTGTTCAGAAGAGGAAGAAAATGGACAAGAAAGCTGTTAAAGGATGTCTTGTGGGATATGACGGTGACGAGCGATATAGAATTTTTATCAAGCAGGAAAACAAAGTTATTCTATCAAGAGATGTACAGTTTCAGGAAAATCCAATTATGTGTGAAAATACAAGAAAATTACCACTTCAAGACGTTGAACCAAACAAGACACATCAACTAGAAGAAACAGAAAATGTAGAGAGTAGCATATATTCGGACGAGTACGAAACAGGGAGAGATAGTAATCTTGAAAATAGTTTTGGAAGCGAAGAAAATCCTCTCCAAAAACAAGAAAATGATCTTCCGCAACAGTTTACTGATGAACGCCTTAGAGACCGATCAACATTGAGAAAACCTCAGCATCTCATGGATTATGTTATGGCAGCAGAGAATTTTGTTAATTGTTCGACAGATCCGGAAACTTATCTTGAGGCCATTAATAGCAAAGAAAATAATGAATGGAGAAAAGCCATGGAAAGTGAAATTACATCGCTTAGAGAAAACCAAACATGGAGACTGAAATCTTTACCTAAAGGAGTGAAGGCAATCCCTTGCAAGTGGGTATATTGTAAGAAGAAAAATCCTGATGGCAGCATCAACAAATACAAAGCAAGACTGGTAGCCAAAGGTTTTAGTCAACGAGAAGGCATTGACTATGATCAAACATTTAGTCCGGTAGCAAAGTTGGGAACTATACGATCAGTCATTAGTATTGCTGCAAGTGAAAAGATGCATCTGATTCAGTTTGATGTGTCAACAGCCTTCTTATACGGAGATTTGGAAGAAGTAATTTTTATGAAACAACCTGAAGGATACGAAGATGGTACTAACCAGGTATGTGAATTAAAGAAAAGTCTATATGGACTTAAACAGTCATCACGGTGTTGGAACAAGCGTTTTGGAAACTTCATTTATAAACTAGGATTCAGAGTAAGTGACGCTGATCCTTGTTTATATATGAGGGAGAGAAATGGAAAGAAAGTTATACTTGTTCTTTACGTAGACGATGGGCTTGTTGGTTCAACTGATAAAGATGAACTTAAAATATTCATCGAAGAATTAAGAAAAGAGTTCAAGATTGTTTCAAAGAAAGCATCATTCTTTTTGGGCTTAGAAATTGAACAAAAAGAAGACGGAATCAAAACCCAGAATTCCATAGAAGAACGAAACATATCGGTATAAAACATTTCTTCATTCGGGAGAAAGTTACTGAAGGTAAACTTGAAATTCAACAAATTTCAACGGAGCAACAAGTTGCTGATATTATGACCAAACCACTTCCTTGCCCAAGATTAAAACTGTTATGCGTTGAAATGGGATTGATCTAAAAAATGTTAAGTATTTATTAACAAGGGAAAGTGTTGAAGTTATTAAATGTTAATTATACTTAACTTTGTTTTTAATAATATATTTTAGATAGTTTTTGTTATATACATCAGAAATTTTCTTAAATTATTATTTATTCCTTTCAAATCTTTTCAACTGAGAACTTTAATAAAGAACTTTCATTTCAAATTAAATTATATTTATTATTAATAAATCCATAAATACAATATATACTACCCAAATATAGTTTGATTTTCCTCATGAATCTTTCAACTGAAGCCTTTTCAAAATAACACTGTTTTTAGTGTTAAAACCAAAGATCAACCATTCGAATCCAATGTCAAAATAATCCCTGCATAAGGTACCTACATACACACTGAATTCGAGGACTAACGTTCTTTAAAGTTTAAACACTATAACATCGTCAAAAAAAATACAGAGTCAAAACTTTCCTAAATTTGTTTATTTGTCAACATGTCACGAGTTGACGACTTGACAGACGCCATCATCTACGTTTCGAATCTCTTCTAGCAAAAAAAAAAAGCCATTCACAATAAATTTGTTTGATTTTTAAATTATTATTCTCTATTTCCATCCTATTGTTCGCCTAACTCGCATTGGTAGAGCCACTTAAAGCACACAAATAAAAAACATTCTCGCGACATCGAAAGGAAAAGGAAATCTCACAACCAAAATGCACTTAAGTCTTACTTACCGTTAAACAGCAACCGTTGAAATATCAACTCAATTCCTTTGAGTTATTCTTATCTGCGAGCGTAAGCCTGGCGGGGATATAAGAAACTTCCAAAAATTCTTCTTCAATTCGCTTTCTATTAACTGAACTTTGTGCTTTGAAATAAACAACACCAAACGAGATCCTCCACCTTCCAAGAAATTAACACAGCCGTTCCCAGGGTTTTAACTCAATATTTTTCTAATTCAATTGCGGAATAGGTACTATAAATTTCAATTGGAAGCTTCTTCGCAAAATTAATTTATATGGAAAGACAGCATCCCTGACTTCGTCCGCCTTACACTTGAATTCAGATTCCAATCAAAGATTAGAGATAAGACATTAATTTTCTTACAATCTGAAGTCTGTTTAACACACCGAGAAAGGACAAGTTCACGATAGAGCAGCGGTACACAAAGGCTGTTCGTTATCGAATTAATCGGAATTCAAATTTTTCGATATTCAATTCGAATTTTCACATCCGTTTCACATTAAAACCGAAATAATAAAAAATATACATATAAATAAAAAAGTTAAAATCGAGATCCCCCGTGAACATATGTATATAGAGTGAAATTGGCCTCTCCCTCAGTGTCGTTTCTAATTTAAATATACTTTATTTTGAATAGCAGTAGATACTAGATAGAGCAGAGGTAATAACTATCTCCGTGATATAGATGGTGTATCCGTAGAGTGATAATGTACAAATGCAGTGAGGAACAATATTATTCAGCAGTAAGTTGGTTGGTTACACTGCGAGGCTATTTTATTAGCAACCGTTTTGTGTCGCACCTAATCGCGGACTGAAAGTTTTGCCGAAAACCAATTTGAAAAGTCGGTACCGGGCGGTCTCGGTGGGGCTTCGCTGCGCTGCGCTGTGCTGTTCTGTGTTTTGTCGTGTGGGCCATCAAATCTAGGCCCCAACAACCTCTCCACCAACCACCCCACCCACTTCTCCCGTAATCCGTGTGTGTTTTTTATTGTTGTGTCGTTTGTTACCGTGATGCGCCGCGCCGAGCCGCACCGCGCACAGGCACAAGTGGAAAGCGGCGCTTGAATCTCTGCAAGATCCTAGGTTTTTTCGCCGAAGCTTTTCATCCGCATATAATCCCCCATCATCTCTCGTGGGGGAAATCAGATTTTTTTTCTTTTTTTCTACTTTTCTATTCTTTTATATTTATTTATTTTTTCATTTTGTTTTGTTCCATTTGTGGTTAAGCTGATCGTCTATTTTGCTTTTTTATGTTTCGTATCTTTATTTTTTTTTTTTTTTCGTAGAGTGTGATATCGCAGGGAATGGAAGTGCGAAAATTGACAAATTTGCATGCGGAAGATGCAGGGAACACGATGATTGTGATTGGTGATTATCCAGGTCTGGGGTCTTTATCAACAATAAAAGTGGTGATATGATTATCACACCGCAAAGCGTGGCATCGTTGTCGAGAATTTTAAGCCTCTTTTTGTTTTTTTTTTTTTTTTTTATTGGGTGGAGAGGGGGATTGAAATAAGGCGAGTACTCGAAAAAAAACAATTAAACATTCTTTTTGAAGAATAAAAAGTGTTAAGGGACTTTACCCATCCTCTGTTGAAAATTATTTAATTGTTATACTTTGAACCTTTACATTGCAATACAGAATTTACTACAAATGGTGCTGTGGCTTAAGACTAACGTAACGTACAGGGTTGAATTTTGGTTTGATTCGTTTAAGGTGCATCAAAAAGCTTGAGCTTTAGCTTGTTTTAACTTTTTTTTTCAAAATGTTCAGCTTAAAAGTAAATATTTTGAAAACGGTTAGCTAAAATAACTTTTTTAAACACACAATAAAAGAAGAGGTTTTTGGCTTTACAAAAAGGTATGACGTGGCATTGTAAGAGTTAGGTAGGTATATCATTATTTTGTAATATTTTTTTTTTTTTAATTTAAGTCTTGTTTGTAGAAAATTGCCTCTCCCGACTAAACTCCCATATAAAGTTTTTCTTGTCCCATAACCCAACCTTAATCGCTCTAGATTTTGTATGCACCTTAAACGAATCACTCTATACAAAATTTCGCAAAGTTATAAGGACATTTTCATTGCGATTTCCTCTAAATACGTCAAAAGGTCATTATGGCCTTAATCAACGATTAAAGTCCGTTAGGGTGAAATCTTTTTATTAGAACTTCTTACAACATAGCTATTCTTTCTGATTTAAAATATGATTCAAATACGGCTCTAAATAGCGAAGAAATTTTATCTTGTGCCGATTTTCGAAAGTGGTATAAGGCCATCACTTCGAATAAGGCTTTAAGAAGCTTTGAAAAAGCATCAAATAGCATGCAGTTTTTCGATATATGGTGTTAAGTCGAGCAAACTTATGCCTCTCGCCACCATAGCAAATCGAACATCTGACATATTATTTAAATTATTTGTATTCATCCCGAGTTTATTTCAATTTGAATAGGTACAATAGTGAGTATATAAGGTAAATAGAAGTGAGTTTTTAAACGAATTCGAAAATACCTGCATAAAAGAATGTACCCTGGGATTTTCGTGCTCAAAAAATACTTAAGGGCTGCCGATTATGTATTTGCTACAAACTACGACATCAAGGTCTCAATTTTGCATTATTTGTTTTTTATTTGAATTTCTTTTAATTTATTTCTTAAGGCCCCGACCTATAGAATCCGTTTGTCCGTTATGGCAACGCATCCGTTGACGTTTGCCGGATCGCCGGATTGGGGGTGACCCAATGAATGCGTTGACGTTCCATTTTTGTCTCTTTTTTTTCTTCGAACATGCTGCAAAAAATTATGATAAACATAATTACAAGATTACAACTGTAACCAAAACCCTTAGAAGAAGAAATATATTTCTCTTCTTCAATGCCAAAACGAAACCCCTTCAAATCGAAAAAAAATTGATGTCAACCAGCTGTCAACGGATTGCCCGAGAAGAAAAAGTTAAAAGTTCGGCTACTTCTGTCCGTTGCGTTGCCGCATGCGTTGTCTATGGACCACTCCTCGTAAGAACGGGGGTATTTAATCGAGCTGTCAGTTGATTTGCCGGACGCACGGACGCAACGGATTCTATGGGTCGGGGCCTTTCAAAAAAATGTATGAACTTCTATTGACATGTGCGTATAAACGAAACCTTTGAAAGCCGACCAACTGATAAGTTACCTGAACTTGCCACTGCAAAATACCAAGATCTTTCAAAGGACAACATCAGGGATATCGAGGTTTTTGAAACAACGATTTATGGCTAAAATAACATCGTACATTGGCGCCCATTGTCAAATTTACTACTTTCCCTTTTAATAAGCCACAATGAAGACCAACTATGTTCCGTTAAGTTTCGTTCACTTTCGTCAACACAAAAAGAGCACTTGTTACATGCAAATTTTTGACGTAGTACCTATGTACCTGCTTTTCGTACCTACATACATACATATATGTCGCGTGTCTATTCCTTCGTGCATTGTACAAGGTGGGCCAAAAGAAATCACCCTGTCAACGGCCTTGGCATTGATAAAGCATCGCTTCCCGATCGATCAGCGAAATCAAGCATCATTGCGCGTGGTTAGTGGTTGGATGGAAGACCGTACAACAACAAAACCACGAAGCTGTTGGCATATGTTGTTCTCTCTTCTGTTCTGTCTGTCTCTCTCTGTCTTGTGTTTGTCTGGGCCTATGGTCTTTGTCACCCGTGCCTGTGAGAAGATATGCTCTCGTTTTTGCAAATGGCCGCCAATGTCAAATCTGTTTTGACATTTGTGGACTAGACAGATGCAGAATACAAGTGAACAAGCCTTGGAATTATACATGAACTGACAAGAACCGATAGGTATTCTGAAGGCGGTGTTCCCGGTTCGCCTCATCTCTCGTTTTGGCGATTTACACGGCGCAGGGACATAAGTCCCAGGGACATAAGTCCCAAATTCGATTTTGATACTTACATATGTCCCACTTGAGTGGGACATAAGTCCCAAAAATAAAAGTTGGGACTTATGTCCCACCGAATAAATTTTTTGTGTATAAGCTTAGAGAATTTCCTCACTAAGTTTTTAAAATTATAATGTTTCACTTAGTTTTAGAACAATTTTCAATAGTATATGTATCTTCGCAAAACAGCTACTACACATCTTGCAATGGTTGCAGGGTTGAAGTAATACGTTCCTTGGATTTTCGAAACAAATACCGCAGGCTATGGTTTCGTTATTTTGTTGTTGTCCAGAGTCGTTCAAATCATTTTCTTCGTTATTACTTGCTGATGAGTCAGAAACTTCAGAAAATTTAGTATTTGAGAATTTGAGAAAACCAAATAAAAAAATCGCGCGATTTTTCCCAATGTACTCAGGTGATGTTCAACAGAGCAGTGAAGCACCACACAGACACATTGTTCAGGAAACGATTGGAAGCGATCAAACCTGGTCCGGATGCCTTCAAAAAAATCAACTCCATTGTCGGTAGGGCAAAAACCATCCCGGAGGTGATTACTCATGGACAGCAGACAGCAAGAACTTCTTCTGAAAAAGCCGAGGCCTTTGCAACCCACTTTGAAGATAATTTTATGGACCGCCCGCCTCTCCATATGCCAGAATTCATCGAAGAAGTAGATTCCTGCATCCAAGAACTAGCTTCAACGGCAAATACGAGAACAATTACCTCTTTCAATGAAGACAACCCAGCCAGAAATCCCAATCAGAACGAAATATTCACCACCCCCGAGGAAGTTAGTGACGTTATCCTTCACGGAAACTCAAAAAAATCAGCCGGAACGGACAACATTTCTAACTTTGTTTTAAAAAAGTTACCAAATGTCGCCTTTCTACTTCTCACAATTATTTTTAATAATTGTATTAACAACAGCTATTTTCCAACACACTGGAAAATTGCGAAAGTTGTACCAGTGCCCAAGAAAACAAATCGGACAGACGTGAATGGCTACCGACCCATCTCCTTGCTCTGCTGTGTGAGCAAAGTTCTGGAGTCACTACTTCTCTCAAAGGTACGAAATTTCTGTACGGATAGGAACATCATCCCGGACTTCCAGTTTGGCTTCAGGAACATGCACTCAACCGTTCACTCTCTCCTGGGACTACACATGGACGTAACATCAGGACTTAACAGGAAAGAGACAACAGTCGCATGCCTTCTGGACATCGAAAAGCCTTTGATAGCGTTTGGATCCATGGACTTATTTTTAAGATGACTAGGCTTGGGTTCCCCAGCCATTTGGTAAGAATTATTTACAGTTTCCTAACTAATAGATTGTTTTTTGTTCAGGTTATTAAGGGAAACTCGTCAACAAGAAGGATTAAAGCTGGAGTTCCACAGGGATCGAAACTGGGGCCGTTCCTTTTCAACATATATACTTCCGACCAGCCAAGTAACACCCAGCGGACAAAGACAAAATTATATGCCGATGATTCACTCACAAACTCTACCTCACTCTCTCCAGAGATAGCAGCACGTAGAGTACAGGAGCACATCGCGAATCTGTGGGAATACTACTTGAAGTGGGGCCTCAAAATCAACAGTGATAAGACGGAACTTATCTGTTTTCGGACACCGGTAACCAGTAACAGTGGACGAAGAAGGTTTGCAACAAGATGCCAAAACATCAGCATTCAGCTGCCAGACAGATCTGTAGTGAAAGCAACCGACTCTTCAAAATATCTTGGAGTAAACTTTTCAAACAAGTTCAAATTCAACAAACACGCTGAAGCCATGGTAAGGAGAGCCAACTTTTCTTTTCACCTGGTGCACCCACTCATGAGGAAGCAAAATGGATTGACCACAAAAACCAAATTGTTGATGTACAAGCAGCTCATCCGCCCAGTACTGACATATGCTTTTCCAATTTGGTTCACCATTTCACCAACAGCGATGAAAATAAAATGCACGACTGGGTCGCACGTACTTGCTCTGTTGGTGCAATAGTACGATGAAAACAAACTTTTCGATCAATAAGAACAATTCATTTTTGAAAAATTTGGTAAAAACCAAACAAATTTCGCTAAAACTGGAAAACTCGATATATGGGAGCTAACGTTAAGAAACCTTTAATATTTAAAATAAGACGTTATCTTTTGGGTGTTACAAATGATACAAATGCCCACTTATGGCCAAATTAATAATACTGTTAAAAGCAATTTCCGCTATTATCATGTATAGCAAAAAACTAAAAATGCAGTTTTGTTTGAAGTATTCTATGTATGTTACATAAAAAGTTTCATAAAAATCAGGGTAGCCTTTTTTGAGTAAATTAGAAAAAATGAAAAAAATGGCCAAAATCTAGTGGCTCTTTGTATTGGAACCACCATTTAAAAAAGAGAAAATGAAAAAAAATCAATGCCATCTGATAGGAAGCTGTAAGGAACTATACGAAACAAAGTTTGAGTGAATTCGATGCAACCGTTGACAACTTATGGCCATTTGAAAAAAAGCCGTTAAGAGCAGATCTCCGTTATTTACATTTTTAGCCAAAAACTAAAAACGCAGTTCTCTTAAAAACACTAAAAGAATATAACACACAAAGTTTAATCAAAATCGTTAGAGCCATTTTCGAGAAAATTAGAAAAAACCAAAAAAAGTTGGCTAAAACTCAACGGTTCGTTGTATGGAAGCCACCGTTTAGAAAGGCTTCAGTGAAAAATTTACTAAACCATCCTATAGAACACTATTAAAAACTGTGTCAAACAAAGTTTTAGTTGATTCAATCAAGCCGTTGTGAACTTATGGCTATTTGAAAAAAAGCCGTTAAAACCTGATTTTCGTTACGACCATTTGAGCCAAAAACAAAAAACGCAGTTTTGTAAGAAATGCTTAAAGTAAGCCAAATTATAAATTTAATCAAAATCGTTAGAGCCGTTTTCGAGAAAATCCAAATTGAAAAAAACCGTTACTTGAAAGGTACCAGTTTGAGCCGGGCTAAAACGAAACAAAAAAAAACCTCGACAACCGTTTTTCTTCAAACTGCTATATACCAAGTTTGAAGAAAATCCGTCAAGCGGCTTAGGCTGTAGCATGACGTGAAAAAGCGCACATCCGCACAGACGCATAGACGCACAGACGCACAGACAGACCGACGGACGGTATGGCGAAAACCACTTTTTTGGGCTTCTCTATCATCGTAATGTCATGTTTGATTAAAACCTCGATTTTTTTTTTCTGCACGAAACCAATACTTGCCCTATAGAGCAAGTAAAAATCAAAAAATTTGAGAGGAAAGTTCTGCGAGTCTGCACAGGATTATACCGGAACCCCACAACAAGGAAGTATTGGCCGAATAAGATGCTGTATGAAAAATCAGGAATTATCCCCATTGACGACCACATGATCCAGCTATCCAGCCGGATTCTAGGAAACCTGGAAGGACACCCAAACCCGGAGGTACAGCATTTTCTTCAAGGACTCATCGAACCCCACGACAGATACCTCAGCGTGAGAGCCATCACGGACGACCGCTACAGAAGCATTATTCACAACGATGGAAGACCATTCTACGACAAGGTTGACAGTGGACATTATAGGGGCTAATCCCCTTAATAGTTCTTTAAAAAAAAATATATATATTATAAATTATCCATTCATATTTTTATAGAATATAAAAAAATAATTATTTTAACATGTAATAGATTAAGGCGACAAGAATATACATTTTGTAAAAAATATATATTATATAATAGACATAAGAAAACGACGGCCCCCTTTGTGCCGGAATCATTTTGTAAAATAGACTAAAGCTTAATTTTAAGACAATTGTATATAAAATTTTTTGCACCTAATAAAAACACTTAATCTAAAAAAATAATCGCTCATTCCCTTCACCCATTGATGTTAATGAACATGTGAATAAACACTAACTGGGTAATGAGTTGTTAGAAGCCTAATATCTTTGAATGGGGTGCCTATTGTTTCGTTTTTTTCAATTCGAAATCAGTTGTTCCGTTTTCGTACAGTATATTTTTTGTTTAGTTCCCAAAACCTTATTTAGTTTTTCTTTTACTTTGCCTTTCGATCACTTCGCTTTACTGTCACTTTATTACAGTTTACTTCGTTTTTTGGTTATTTTGCATTCCAGTTAAAAGAGCAAAGCGTCATTAAGGCAAAGCTTATCTCGATTACGTTTTTTTCGTTTCCAGTTTATTTTGAGAGCAGTTCATTCTGCTCGAGTTCAATCGGAATCGGTTATGATAATGAAACCCGACGAACATAGTTTATTCATTAAACAAATTTTTTTTAGGTTTGTAATAATTGTTGTTAATAATTGAAACTAAATTATCAGCATATCAATTTCTTTTTTGTAGATGAATTTTAGTTTAAATAAATTCTTTTTTGTTGAAAAATGTTAGTTTTGAAGTGAATTGTTAACATTCTGTTGGAATCCAAAGATTTTGTACAAATGTACATAGGTAGGTATATATAGCTTTTCCATCAAAAGTTTTTTTTGCTAATTTCAAGAGCCCAGACTTTTAAAATTGGGGTGCAATATTTTCGACATTGTTTGTTTCGTTACTGTTTTGTTTGTAAAATTCGCGCGAATTGTAATGCTCTTGGTCTCTTTACAAACAAAACAGTAACGAAACAAACGATGGCGAAGTAATCGAAATCGAAATGAACTAAAACCGAAATAATCAAAAAAACGAAATAATAAAAGGCGAAATGAACTTAAAACGATGTAAGCAGAAGACTAATAATTTTTTATTCGAAATAAACACAAACAAAACAAACGAGAAATTAAACAACTAAAATGCGAAATAGCGAAAAAACAAAACCACTGGCGAAACAATAAAAATCGAGGTAAAAAAAACTAAACAAACCATACCCCTTTGAATGCTTATAAAGAGAATGTACTTATAGCCAAGTAATTTTAGGTTTTATCTGCGGAAAAATTCCAACCAAGCTGAATTTTGGTACACACCTTTATAACGGCGTTGTTATGAAGATGTGAAAAATCAACATTGATATCGTGCCGGCAAAAAAAGTTATGAAGGTCAATAGGTCACGAAAACCTAAAAAAAAACCGTTTTTCGCAAATATCTCGGTTTATATAGCTCCAATGATTTCAACGTGTATGACAAAATTGTAGAGCATAAAATTTGCTACAATTTTTGACGTAGTACCTATGTTCCTGCTTTTCGTACCTACATACATACATATATGTCGCGTGTCTATTCCTTCGTGCATTGTACAAGGTGGGCCAAAAGAAATCACCCTGTCAACGGCCTTGGCATTGATAAAGCATCGCTTCCCGATCGATCAGCGAAATCAAGCATCATTGCGCGTGGTTAGTGGTTGGATGGAAGACCGTACAACAACAAAACCACGAAGCTGTTGGCATATGTTGTTCTCTCTTCTGTTCTGTCTGTCTCTCTCTGTCTTGTGTTTGTCTGGGCCTATGGTCTTTGTCACCCGTGCCTGTGAGAAGATATGCTCTCGTTTTTGCAAATGGCCGCCAATGTCAAATCTGTTTTGACATTTGTGGACTAGACAGATGCAGAATACAAGTGAACAAGCCTTGGAATTATACATGAACTGACAAGAACCGATAGGTATTCTGAAGGCGGTGTTCCCGGTTCGCCTCATCTCTCGTTTTGGCGATTTACACGGCGCAGGGACATAAGTCCCAGGGACATAAGTCCCAAATTCGATTTTGATACTTACATATGTCCCACTTGAGTGGGACATAAGTCCCAAAAATAAAAGTTGGGACTTATGTCCCACCGAATAAATTTTTTGTGTATAAGCTTAGAGAATTTCCTCACTAAGTTTTTAAAATTATAATGTTTCACTTAGTTTTAGAACAATTTTTAATAGTATATGTATCTTCGCAAAACAGCTACTACACATCTTGCAATGGTTGCAGGGTTGAAGTAATACGTTCCTTGGATTTTCGAAACAAATACCGCAGGTTATGGTTTCGTTATTTTGTTGTTGTCCAGAGTCGTTCAAATCATTTTCTTCGTTATTACTTGCTGATGAGTCAGAAACTTCAGAAAATTTAGTATTTGAGAATTTGAGAAAACCAAATAAAAAAATCGCGCGATTTTTCCCAATGTACTCAGGTGATGTTCAACAGAGCAGTGAAGCACCACACAGACACATTGTTCAGGAAACGATTGGAAGCGATCAAACCTGGTCCGGATGCCTTCAAAAAAATCAACTCCATTGTCGGTAGGGCAAAAACCATCCCGGAGGTGATTACTCATGGACAGCAGACAGCAAGAACTTCTTCTGAAAAAGCCGATGCCTTTGCAACCCACTTTGAAGATAATTTTATGGACCGCCCGCCTCTCCATATGCCAGAATTCATCGAAGAAGTAGATTCCTGCGTCCAAGAACTAGCTTCAACGGCAACTACGAGAACAATTACCTCTTTCAATGAAGACAACCCAGCCAGAAATCCCAATCAGAACGAAATATTCACCACCCCCGAGGAAGTTAGTGACGTTATCCTTCACGGAAACTCAAAAAAATCAGCCGGAACGGACAACATTTCTAACTTTGTTTTAAAAAAGTTACCAAATGTCGCCTTTCTACTTCTCACAATTATTTTTAATAATTGTATTAACAACAGCTATTTTCCAACACACTGGAAAATTGCGAAAGTTGTACCAGTGCCCAAGAAAACAAATCGGACAGACGTGAATGGCTACCGACCCATCTCCTTGCTCTGCTGTGTGAGCAAAGTTCTGGAGTCACTACTTCTCTCAAAGGTACGAAATTTCTGTACGGATAGGAACATCATCCCGGACTTCCAGTTTGGCTTGAGGAACATGCACTCAACCGTTCACTCTCTCCTGGGACTACACATGGACGTTACATCAGGACTTAACAGGAAAGAGACAACAGTCGCATGCCTTCTGGACATCGAAAAAGCCTTTGATAGCGTTTGGATCCATGGACTTATTTTTAAGATGACTAGGCTTGGGTTCCCCAGCCATTTGGTAAGAATTATTTACAGTTTCCTAACTAATAGATTGTTTTTTGTTCAGGTTATTAAGGGAAACTCGTCAACAAGAAGGATTAAAGCTGGAGTTCCACAGGGATCGAAACTGGGGCCGTTCCTTTTCAACATATATACTTCCGACCAGCCAAGTAACACCCAGCGGACAAAGACAAAATTATATGCCGATGATTCACTCACAAACTCTACCTCACTCTCTCCAGAGATAGCAGCACGTAGAGTACAGGAGCACATCGCGAATCTGTGGGAATACTACTTGAAGTGGGGCCTCAAAATCAACAGTGATAAGACGGAACTTATCTGTTTTCGGACACCGGTAACCAGTAACAGTGGACGAAGAAGGTTTGCAACAAGATGCCAAAACATCAGCATTCAGCTGCCAGACAGATCTTTAGTGAAAGCAACCGACTCTTCAAAATATCTTGGAGTAAACTTTTCAAACAAGTTCAAATTCAACAAACACGCTGAAGCCATGGTAAGGAGAGCCAACTTTTCTTTTCACCTGGTGCACCCACTCATGAGGAAGCAAAATGGATTGACCACAAAAACCAAATTGTTGATGTACAAGCAGCTCATCCGCCCAGTACTGACATATGCTTTTCCAATTTGGTTCACCATTTCACCAACAGCGATGAAAAAAATCAAAAAATTTGAGAGGAAAGTTCTGCGAGTCTGCACAGGATTATACCGGAACCCCACAACAAGGAAGTATTGGCCGAATAAGATGCTGTATGAAAAATCAGGAATTATCCCCATTGACGACCACATGATCCAGCTATCCAGCCGGATTCTAGGAAACCTGGAAGGACACCCAAACCCGGAGGTACAGCATTTTCTTCAAGGACTCATCGAACCCCACGACAGATACCTCAGCGTGAGAGCCATCACGGACGACCGCTACAGAAGCATTATTCACAACGATGGAAGACCATTCTACGACAAGGCTGACAGTGGACATTATAGGGGCTAATCCCCTTAATAGTTCTTTAAAAAAAAATATATATATTATAAATTATCCATTCATATTTTTATAGAATATAAAAAAATAATTATTTTAACATGTAATAGATTAAGGCGACAAGAATATACATTTTGTAAAAAATATATATTATATAATAGACATAAGAAAACGACGGCCCCCTTTGTGCCGGAATCATTTTGTAAAATAGTAATAAGCTTAATTTTAAGACAATTGTATATAAAATTTTTTGCACCTAATAAAAACACTTAATCTAAAAAAATAATCGCTCATTCCCTTCACCCATTGATGTTAATGAACATGTGAATAAACACTAACTGGGTAATGAGTTGTTAGAAGCCTAATATCTTTGAATGGGGTGCCTATTGTTTCGTTTTTTTCAATTCGAAATCAGTTGTTCCGTTTTCGTACAGTATATTTTTTGTTTAGTTCCCAAAACCTTATTTAGTTTTTCTTTTACTTTGCCTTTCGATCACTTCGCTTTACTGTCACTTTATTACAGTTTACTTCGTTTTTTGGTTATTTTGCATTCCAGTTAAAAGAGCAAAGCGTCATTAAGGCAAAGCTTATCTCGATTACGTTTTTTTCGTTTCCAGTTTATTTTGAGAGCAGTTCATTCTGCTCGAGTTCAATCGGAATCGGTTATGATAATGAAACCCGACGAACATAGTTTATTCATTAAACAAATTTTTTTTAGGTTTGTAATAATTGTTGTTAATAATTGAAACTAAATTATCAGCATATCAATTTCTTTTTTGTAGATGAATTTTAGTTTAAATAAATTCTTTTTTGTTGAAAAATGTTAGTTTTGAAGTGAATTGTTAACATTCTGTTGGAATCCAAAGATTTTGTACAAATGTACATAGGTAGGTATATATAGCTTTTCCATCAAAAGTTTTTTTTGCTAATTTCAAGAGCCCAGACTTTTAAAATTGGGGTGCAATATTTTCGACATTGTTTGTTTCGTTACTGTTTTGTTTGTAAAATTCGCGCGAATTGTAATGCTCTTGGTCTCTTTACAAACAAAACAGTAACGAAACAAACGATGGCGAAGTAATCGAAATCGAAATGAACTAAAACCGAAATAATCAAAAAAACGAAATAATAAAAGGCGAAATGAACTTAAAACGATGTAAGCAGAACACTAATAATTTTTTATTCGAAATAAACACAAACAAAACAAACGAGAAATTAAACAACTAAAATGCGAAATAGCGAAAAAACAAAACCACTGGCGAAACAATAAAAATCGAGGTAAAAAAAACTAAACAAACCATACCCCTTTGAATGCTTATAAAGAGAATGTACTTATAGCCAAGTAATTTTAGGTTTTATCTGCGGAAAAATTCCAACCAAGCTGAATTTTGGTACACACCTTTATAACGGCGTTGTTATGAAGATGTGAAAAATCGACATTGATATCGTGCCGGCAAAAAAAGTTATGAAGGTCAATAGGTCACGAAAACCTAAAAAAAAAACGTTTTTCGCAAATATCTCGGTTTATATAGCTCCAATGATTTCAACGTGTATGACAAAATTGTAGAGCATAAAATTTGCTACAATTTCGTTGGTACAATCAATTTTGTATGTCGATTAGTTACCCAGATATGGCACTTCGAAAAACAGGTCATTTTTCAAAATTCGCCAAAAAATGCCAAAAAATGAAGAATTCCACCTTATTTCTTCGGATATACCCGAGAAATCATGAAATATTACTGTTTTTATGGCTTCTTGTTAAAATCACCAACTTTTTACACCCCCCAACGATCCCCGCTTGCCCACCAGGTACCAGGCCATGCCCATTACTATTGTCATTCCGCCGTAATTTTTATATATTACTTTGTTCTTAGTATACAGTGGGCAGGTAAAAAAAGGTCGGAAGTTAATCAAACTTTGAGATATTGTTCAGGAATATTGAATTAACATTTGACGAAGTTTTGGACCTCACCGGCCCTGTTGAAAAAGAGGAGGAGGGGAAACTGCAAACTTTTCGAGTTCGCTCCGGTTTTCGCTATATAATTTTTTTTGCTTACGTTCTACGGCAAAAGTGTACTAGACTTTTTTGTAGAGCGTTAAATTTACTAAAATATTGTTGGTACAAAAATAATTGTATGTCATTTCGTTACCGAGATACGGAAAAAGAGGAAAAGGGGGAATTGCAAAATGTTCGACTTTGCTCCGGTTTTCCCTCAATAACTTTTTTTCCTTACTTAATACGGCAAAAGTATACAAGATCTTTTTTGTAAAGCATTCAATTTCCTACAATACAAATAGGGTGAAAATTGTTGTATGTCAATTCGTTACCAAGAAATGGAATTTGAAAAGGAGGGTGGAACAGCTTCATTTTTGACCTTCCATTCCATTCCATTCCATTCCATTCCATTCCATTCCATTCCATTCCATTCCATTCCATTCCATTCCATTCCATTCCATTCCATTCCATTCCATTCCATTCCATTCCATTCCATTCCATTCCATTCCATTCCATTCCATTCCATTCCATTCCATTCCATTCCATTTCTTCATAAAGAATTGTCATAGAAGAACTTTTGAACTATTAAAATTGTAGAAAATTTAATGCTCTACAAGAAAATCAAAACGTTTTTTCCGTAAAATGTAAGGGAAAAAAGTTATTGGGGGAAAACCAGAGCAAATCAAAAATTTTGCAGTTCCACCCACCTTTTCTTATTCCATTTCTTGGTAACGAATTGACATACAACAATTTTCACCCTATTTGTATTGTAGGAAATTGAATGCTTTACAAAAAAGGTCTTGTATACTTACTTACTTACTTACTTATGTTGGCGCCACTGGAGCGTGGTACTCCAAGGTCTTGCTGAGAATGCCCCTCCAGCCGGCTCGATCTCTAGCCTGCTGTCTCCAATTTCGTACTCCAAGTTGACGGATGTCTCCCTCTACCTGGTCACTCCATCGAAGATGAGGTCTACCTTGGCTTCTGACTCCCTCGGGTTTGGCGTTGAAGACTTTACGAGCTGGAGCGTCGATGTCCATTCGCTCTACATGGCCCAGCCATCTTAGTCTTTGGATTCGAATTTTTCTGGCTAGGCTTATGTCGCTGTACAGCTCGTACAGTTCATTGTTATATCTTCTTCTCCAAACGTTGTTTTCGCGATTTACGCAGACAGGACCATAGATCGTACGCAGAACTTTTCTCTCGAAGACTCCAAGTGAATTTTCATCCGATTGGGAGAGGGTCCATGCTTCCGCACCATATAGCAGGACCGGGATGATGAGAGTTTTATACAGTGTCACCTTGGTTCTTCTCGATAGGGCTTTACTCCTCAATTGCTTACTCAGCCCAAAGAAACAGCGATTAGCAAGAGTTAGTCTGCGTTTGATTTCAGCGCTGATGTTGTTGCCTGTGTTTACAGCAGTGCCCAGGTAGACAAATTCACTGACTACCTCGAAGTTATACCTATCAATGGTTACGTTCTGACCAAGTCGGTGGTGGGATTGGACTTTTGTTGATGAAAGCATATACTTCGTCTTGTCCTCGTTTATTTTCAGCCCCATTCTGCTTGCTGCTGACTCCATAGTAGTGAAAGCACCGGTTACTGCTCGCTTTGTTCTTCCTATCACGTCTATGTCATCAGCAAACCCAAGTAATTGTGTCGATCTATTGAAAATGGTGCCTGATGTACTGGCATGGGTGCTCCGTATTACATTTTCAAGCACAATATTAAAACAGCTGCATGACAGTGCGTCACCTTGTCTTAGCCCTCTGGTGGTTTCGAAGGTTTCAGTAGAGTCTCTACCAACTTGGACGGAACAGCGAGCATTCTCCAACGTCATCCTGATAAGGCGTATCAGTTTAGCAGGGATTCTAAAGTTAGACATGGCACGATACAGTTCAACTCTATTAACACTGTCGTAGGCGGCTTTAAAATCGACGAACAGGTGGTGGGTGTCGATGTTATACTCTTGGGTTTTCTCCAGGATCTGGCGTAATGTGAATATTTGGTCGGTGGTAGATTTTCCAGGTCTGAAGCCGCATTGGTAAGGACCTATCAGGTCGTCAGCAAACGGCTTGAGACGTTCACATAAAACGCTGGACAGGATCTTATAGGCGATGTTTAAAAGGCTTATGCCTCTATAGTTGGCGTCATCTCCAGCGTGTTTAAAAAGCTCCGCTTGAAGGCCATCACATCCAGCTGCCTTATTCATCTTTAGTCTGGTGATGGTTACTTTGATTTCATTTTGGTCGGGCGGGTGTAGTTCGTGGTCGTCATCTAGATTAACTGGAACAAGTTGATCTTGGGCGGGATCTTGACTGTCATCGCCATTTAGCAACCGGTTAAAGTAGTCTCTCCAGATGGCTAACATCGCCTGTTTTTCCACTATGGTATTTCCATCCTGATCTTTGCAGGGCCCAGGGCGGCTTGTGAAACCGGATGTAGACTGTTTCACCTTTTTAAAGAAGTTTCGTACCTCTTTTCTGCAAAAACATCTCTGCATCTCCTGGACTTCGCGTTGCTGGTGTTCTTTTTTCTTTCTCCTGAGTAGACGTTTCTCAACTTTCCTTCGCTCAACATAGAGATTTCTGGATGCTCTAGTATCTCTCTGGAGCCACGACTTGTATGCCTCCGTTTTGGCTTTGTTTGCCTGAGCACATTCGGAGTCGAACCAGGGGTTTCTGGGGGGTGGATGTGAGAAGCCCAATACCTCTGACGCAGCACTTATTATGGCTTGTTGCGACATAGCTGCCATTGGTCTTCCGGGTTCATGTCATCAGTCGAAGGATTTCTCGCAAGCTCAAGGGATACGCGGTCGGCATAGGCAGCGGCGGTCTCTTCCGATTGAAGACGTCCAACATTGAATTTCCTAGGTGTAGTCGGTGTTCGCCTAAGAACTTCCATGGAGATCCGTACCCTAAGTTTTGCACCGACTAGGTAGTGGTCCGAATCGATGTTTGCTCCTCGGAATGTACGGACATTCATAATGCTGGAGGAGTGTCTTCCATCAATCACAACATGGTCGATTTGATTGCAGGTTCGACCATCTGGGGATCGCCATGTGCCCTGGTGGATGTCGGGACGTGTGAATCGCGTGCTGCTCAGCACCATGTTTTTTCCCGCTGCAAAATCGATGAGCCTGAGTCCGTTGTCGGAGGTGGTGTCGTGCAGGCTGTGTTTTCCGATCGTCATACCAAAGATGTCCTCTCTCCCAATTTTGGCATTGAAGTCTCCCAAGAGAATTTTAATGTCATGTTTTGGGCACTGCTCATATGTTTTGGCGAGGAGCTCGTAGAAACATTCTTTGGTAGCGTCGTCTTTCTCTTCTGTAGGGGCATGGGCACTAATTAGGCTTATGTGGTGGAATTTGGCCTTAATGCGGATCGTTGTCACTCTCTCGCTGACTTCCCGAAAGCTCAAGACCTTTTGCCTAAGTCTTCCTCTGACAGCGAATCCGCACCCAAACAAGCGCGATCTCCCATCAAGGTGGCATTTCCCATAATAGAAATTACAGTCCTCTGTAATTCTCAGGCCCGGTCCATCCCATCGCATCTCCTGCAGGGCTGTTATATCAGCGTTGAGACTGGCGAGGGTCTCGCCTAGCTGCTCGGCTTTACGCGGCCTGTTTAGCGTACGCACATTCCACGTGCATATGCGTAAATCGTTGTCCGTTTTTCGTTTGCGGGGGGGTCGTCAACATTTTTGGTTCTTTCATCCGAGGCATTTTCTGCGGTTTTCATCACAATCGAGTTTTCCTTTCATGACCTGCTTGTGAGGCCTGTGCATGACATATAGATCATTGTGGTGGTTGGATCTTCAGAGCGTATCTCTTTCTTCCTGCTCCTAGTTCCTGAGAAGATAACTCAGGTATCAACAACCTATGGATCCGATGGATCCAACGTTCGTCGTTAGTTCACCTTTCGGCTATCCAGCAGGCACCACTTGGAGGTGACGATACGATTTTGCCCACCTTGGTCTTGTATACTTTTGCCGTATTAAGTAAGGAAAAAAAGTTATTGAGGGAAAACCGGAGCAAAGTCGAACATTTTGCAATTCCCCCTTTTCCTCTTTTTCCGTATCTCGGTAACGAAATGACATACAACTATTTTTGTACCAACAATATTTTAGTAAATTTAACGCTCTACAAGAAAGTCTAGTACACTTTTGCCGTAGAACGTAAGCAAAAAAAGTTATAGAGCGAAAACCGGAGCGAACTCGAAAAGTTTGCAGTTTCCCCTCCTCCTCTTTTTCAACACTGCCGGTGAGGTTCAAAACTTCGTCAAATGTTAATTCAATATTCCTGAACAATATCTCAAAGTTTGATTAACTTCCGACCTTTTTCTACTTGCCCACTGTATACTAAGAACAAAGTAATATATAAAAATTACGGCGGAATGACAATAGTAATGGACATGGCCTGGTACCTGGTTGGCAAGCGGGGATCGTTGGGGGATGTAAGAAGTTGGTGATTTTAACAAGAAGCCATAAAAACAGCAATATTTCATGATTTCTCGGGTATATCCGAAGAAATAAGGTGGAATTCTTCATTTTTTGGCATTTTTTGGCGAATTTTGAAAAATGACCTGTTTTTTGAAGTGCCATGTAAGTGCCAGTGGTAACTAATCGACATACAAAATTGATTGTACTAACGAAATTGTAGCAAATTTTATGCTCTACAATTTTGTCATACACGTTAAAATCATTGGAGCTATATAAACCGAGATATTTGCGAAAAACGGTTTTTTTTAGGTTTTCGTGACCTTTTAACCTTCATAACTTTTTTTGCCGGCACGATATCAATGTCGATTTTTCACATCTTCATAACAACGCCGTAATAAAGGTGTGTACCAAAATTTAGCTTGATTGGAATTTTTCCGCAGATTGGGGTTTAAAATGCCTAAAATGACTGGGCTATTAAGCAAACATTTCTTTGAGTTTTGACATCATCTTATGTTAGCTTTAGTATATTGTTTGTGCCTTAATGTTCAATGTTTAATTTCCTGGCCCGCATTGTGAATCTTATAGCACTTTCAATTGGTTTAACTTGGAAAAACCAACTCATTCAGAAAACCAAAGGAAGAACCAAAATTGCTTCAGTTCAATTTCGACGAAAAGTCTATTCGCACGCATCAGTTTAACAAGTTTCGCCAATGTCAAACTGATGTGCGTAACAGATTTCTGTACTAAGGAATTTTTGAGATCTATGTAATCGTTTCGACTTTTTGCTCTCAAAATCCATACGTACCCTTCCGTTACAGTTGTGCCTTTATTTTTTTTATACTTTCGCGAAAGTAACGGGTGATTCATCGTGAGGTTTGATTTAAATTGGTAAATAAAACATACATTTTAAAGGGAACTTAAAATAAAGAACAATTCATTGCATTTACTTTTCGAAAATGATATTAAGTATGTAAATGTTGTCCACGACTACGTCTGAGGTCGGAAGGTCCAATTTCGGGCGACTCGTTCTAGCATAGCGACTGGTATCTCGCACATGGTCCTTTAACATGTCTCGATAACGGATACCATTGAAGGTACCATTCTGATTTGCTTCATTTTTGAAGAAATATGGACCAATGATTCCACCAGCCCATAAACCACACCACACATTTGTTTTTAATGGATATGATGGTAGCTCTTGGTACTCTTCGGGTTGCTTATCATCCCAAATACCGAAATTTTGTTTATCAACGTATCCATTCAGCCAGAAATGGGATTCATTACTGAACAAAATTTCACGATAAGACTTTGAGTTTTCCCAGAGCCCATTTACTGAAAATAGCGACGCTGTTGTGATGGGAGTCTTTCCACAATGACTTGACTTGCCAAACGATACTGAACAAAAATGACAAAGCAGTTTGATATTAGTCACGCGTGATCTGTCAAACAAAGCCTATTCCCCCTATCATGGTACCCGTTCGGAGAATCCTCCGAAGGAAGAAAAGCTCCCATCGGAGCATTTATTGTGTCCATGGTATCCGAATTGGAAGAAAAATAAAAATAGAATAGACATGCACAGCACAGCAGTATTTTTAGGGGATGAAATACATACATAATACAAGCAGAGAGCCTCAAACAAAGAAAACAGAACTACAAAACAAACACAAGTCTTTCTTTTTTATTTAAAAATATGTATTTTTTATTACCGTCGGACAAAGCTCCGTATCCGTATGTGATTTGCTGTTGGAGACTATCGGAAAAAACACAAATGAAATAGAAGCGTTGTATCGCATGACTTCAATGTGCGTCTCTGTGATTTTGAAATTCAAACGCTTGCTTCAATTTTTTTCGGAATAATGTCCGATAAATGAATCGGAACGGCTACAATGATACAAAATTCGTACATTTCGTCCGAATCTGAGGAACTTTCTCTCCGATCGGTTACCATGATAGGGGGGTTGAAAATCAAATCTAACGATGAATTACCCTATATTTTACTGGCACAAGCAAGTAGACTTATATTTTTAATATATTTTTACTTCTGATTATGCATACAAAGGTGTCGCGAAGGGCAAATTATGCATTTGTTGAAAAAAGGTTTTCAAATAATTATGTATGTATCTTACAGCTTGAATAACTGAACCGATTAAATTTAAACCTGGTAGTGTTTTCAGGCGTCCGTCATGGTGAAAAGCGTCATGATAAATTAATAGCATCAGACTTTTTCGTAAGCCGATTAAGTTTTAAATGTGGAAACCATGACAAATTCTAGCTTTATAGTAAGTTTAAGTTTTGGATCCTAGAGAGCTTACATATTCGTTCGATTATTTCGTTTTGAAATTTGTGGTGGTAAGCATGAAGAATCTTTATCGACCCCCTCGCCCTCATGCTTTTTACTACATATTTGTAAACAAATCATGGGCTTTAAACACCTGCGCTCAATCCTGAAAATCTTCCCGAGTAACAACTTAACGACCAATTCAAATGAAAAGCAACACAAAAATAATTATATTAAGTAGTACATTTATTTAAATTTGCGTTTTTTCTTCATTTTTTCAAAAAATATATTTACATTTTTACAAAAGTTTTTTTTTTCTTTTGTGTAACAAATATTTTACCTCGTAAAGTTCGTAAAAAAAAGTAATGTTTTCATATGCTTTAAAATATTTATAAGTCAACTAAAAAAAATTAAATTATCATTTAACTAAGAACTTAGAAAAAGTATTAAATTAAAAAGGAAAGGAAAATTATTTTATTATATTTTAAATAAGTAAAAAATACTTTATGTTCTAGAAATAATATCTTCTAATTGATGTTTTTTAACGACCGTATTATTTTTGGCTATGACGTTTTTTAACAGTTAGGTATAATCAAATAACAAATTAATGGTTGTCTGTAAGGTCAGTTAACGGACGATAATTTTACGTGATAACATCATAAGAATACAATGATAAAGAGACAGAGTTACGTTTCGGCTCTACAGTAGCCAAGAGGGGTGCGAGCACACATTTTCTTTCTCTCTTTCTCTCATATCCACTTACGGAACGTGACAATTTTTCGTGAGTGCAGCCGGTGTTCATCGATTTTTTAGACGTTATCGCGTCAAAATTAAAAAATTAACGCCGAAAAAATGTTTGGTAAAATCTTTTTGAACAACACTAGCTTTGTTCGGGTTCTTTTTGTGCCAAAAAATGGAAACTGTCAAAATTTCTCAAATGAGAGAAAAATCTCTCATTTACCGAAAAGTAAGCGAACATTTTTTGTGTAAATTCTTGAGAAACGTCAAATTCAATTTTTTTGATTGGTTAGCTCTTCGCTGTAAGGGTCACCTGCAAAAACAAATGTTTACGTCATTCGATTTTGACAGAGTTCAAGTTTTTACCAGATGAAATTTCACTGGGTCAAAACTTGAAAATAAATGAACGAAAGATTAGAACAGCTGTTATTTTCTTTCGTTCATCTTTTTGTATTAATGTAAACGTATGAAATCGAATGCAAACAGTTTGATTTTGGTAAGCGAATAAAGCTACTGATATGCATTTTGAAAGACGTTTCTAACAGAATTAAGTTCCAGAAAGTGGAATAGTGGTACATTCGTTTACAAGGATTTCGCGATATTTTCATTCCGATTTTATCAACGTTAAACAGGATTGTGATAAAGTAAGGAACCATGGTGCATGAAATCACATATGAATCCTCACAATGGAACTTGAAAAGGGCGTCATGCTTTCTTTAATGCCTTCGACATTAATTTTCTAATTTTTAGAACTATTTAAAAATGAACATGGAAATATTATAGGGTTTTCACACTGGACCAAAAACTCAAAAAGTTTACGAAACCTAGTTGAAGCATTCACACTGAACAAAAACTAGGTTTTGTTTGACGTTTCATGAATATGTGAATGTTTGAAGGTACTTTTTCCAAAAAATCCCTTGACATTTAGTGAAAATCCCACTAAAATAAGAAATACACCTCGCTTTTTCTCTCTTTTGTCGGTAAAAATCCCATACTCTGAGAACACTACACTGTTTTATCGACGAGTTGATGGTGCCAAAAGATCAGTTTGTTTTCACATACTTGCGAGTGCAAGTAAGTTTTGAGAAGTTTTATCAAAAACTACTAGTTTATGAAAGAGAAAAATGTATGGGAAACCTTGTGGTTTTGGTGTAGGTTTTGGGGTTTTAGACAAAAACCGAGTTTTTGAGCCAGTGTAAAAAGCCTATAAACAAGATTGTGACAAAGTAAGGAACTATGAATGCCAAATTCATCACAATCAAGGAACAAAAACTTCCAATACGATATTGATATAAATGATAAGAGGTAGGTATTACGATGACTTTGTTCGTTGTTGTTGAAGTTTCGTTATTTTTGCAATTCAACAGGATGACGAAACTAAGACGACACGGAACAAACTAAGAAGTTGCATGCAATCCTTGATTGCGTTGAAAAATTCTGACTTGACTATCAAGACTTTTAGGATGTACATTGTACATATATAAATGAATATTTGAATATGAATGAAGATATGAATACAATTATAAATTATTAAACAATGTAAAAGGTTTTCAATAATAACAAAACAAAATACTACTTTACAAGGGAGCGTAGTATCCAAAGTTCAACTGCAAAGAAAACGGTTTTGTGACTATGAACATTTAAAATATCGGCCTGTCATTATATTGTATTCAAGTTTCAACACACGTTGGGAATCGGGCATGATACAACTACTAGAGATAACGCCTTCCAATTTTCATTTTTGACTTGTTCTGCTCATCTCGTCATAAGAACACCTGAAGTTTGCGCCTTCTCGTTTTCGCCTTCCCGTTTGACTTTTGTTTCATTCTACCCTCTATACATTCTACACATTGACATAATATACATGTATATAGTATGTCAATGTATTTGTGCGCTCTACGTCATAAGAACACACGAAGTTTGACAATGGTTTGGCGTTTTGTATAGCATCGTTCGCAATGCCATATCTTTATTAGTTGTATCATGGGAATCGGGGGTAAAAATGTTTTGCAGCTACATACATGATTTTAAGCTGTGTGCACACTTGAATCATTGTCAAAGAAGTTTATATAACTTCCTGTATATAAGTACAGTAGAATCTCGAAAAGATGAACAGATATAAAACAGACCACGTTCATCTTTTCGAATTGTTCATCTTTCCAAGCATCGAGCATTAGTTTAGGAAAAACATAAAGCTATACATACAAATATTGCATCTATTTGTTAACAAATCATTTTATTTAAAAAAAAAAAATTAAAACAACATAAATTCATACAAAAGTCGTTGATGAGAGGAAGTAAAAACTTATTTAGAAAGTTTTTTATCTATCTCAATGGTAGATTGTCACACGGGAAAAGCGTTCATCTTTCCGAATTGTTCATGTTTTAGAACCGTTCATGTTTTCGAGATTTTACTGTACATAAAGCACAGACGATACAATATTGTCGTATTGTTGTATTGCATGTAGTCACCAATTAAAAACAAAGTTCGTTCTAGATACTTTCGGATTTATGCTAAAAAAAAATAACAAACCTATTTCAACATCACAGTTGAACTTTGAATTGACAACAACTGTTTTTTTTTTTTTTTTTTTTTTTTATCGGAATTTTTTGAGGTAAGGCCAAACATTGGAGATATTTATTTTCTTTTTTTTACATCAAAGTTAACTAATATACCACCTAAAATATTTTTTTTTCATTTGAATACTGATAGCAGCGCCCTGTCAACTAGTGCTGGGTGTAAACTATTTCGGAAAACCAGAAACCAGTGGTGGAATCATTTAAGGTTATAGTTTGTTGATTTTCCCCTTACGTAGAGAAAAATTTACGATTTTGATAATCAGCTATGTACATATATCAATCACCTTACATGATTCCACCCCAGACTTTTCCAAGTATTAAGTATTTAACCTACGGACAACATTAAGAGATGGGTTTTAAACACGAAGCCAACGTTACTGAAGTTAACTTGATGATGGTGTTGTTCTTTTTTCTCAAACAAAATTTTTAAGTCTTTAAATTGTTTGACATTTTATGGGGTACAACATATTCAACAGAATTTGGCATCATGTTTAAGATCTGATATCCGGATCGAAAGAGAAATAAAGATGCGAGCCGACGCACATAAATGACATGAAACACAAACCAAAAACTTGGTGAAATCAGGGATTTAACCCTAAATATTTGACGAAGCAGTCCTCCACGCTAACGACTATATACGTCTTGGGGAATTACGTAACATTAAGGAAAGCTGGGTTCACCCTGAATTTCAAAGAATAAACATTAGCTTCGAATTTCTGACATCAAAAACTCAAAGAGAGATTTTTTAATTTGTTTCTTGATTTTTAATAAAGACTTTGAATTGTTGAATACAAAACGTCCAATTTGATAGATCATTAATCTCAACGCATATCTTGGAGGTGAGAAGGAAATAAAAGCTTTGTTTGTTGAGCCTTGAAGTCACCCTGGGGTCGCCCTGGGGTCGCCACAGCGCGTTTTTTGAATTACCTCAACTCGCCCTCAATACAAAATTCTCTGTTTTTTGAAACCTGGGGTCGCCCTGAAGTCACCCTGAAGTCGATCTTGCTATTTAGCTGGGGCGAGTTGAGGTAACGAATCAGCTGTTGAAGCATTTCTTGTGTATTTTTCTTCTGTATTTGATTTTTCATGTCTTTATTTCGATAAAACTAAATGAAATACAAGTGAAAGTATTTATTTTGATGAAAGTAAATACAAATCGAACAAATAAAGCAAAATGGAAACTTTTGATTTTGTGCGTTGTGAAAAATATACACTCAGCAGCCGTCATGCGTTTTTTGAGAACCGAAAAACCCAGGTTTTTTTGACAACTCTTGGAGTTGTCAAGAAAACCCAGGGCGACCCTGGGTAAAGTTCAACAAACAAAGCTAGTAACAAATCGTAACTAATTTGACACTTCAACGTGAGTTTAGGAACGCTGCTATCACGTCATATAGTTACAAATCGTGACAACTAATTTGGATCAAAGGAACGCCTTTTTATTGACTATTGTAAGAGAAAGAACGCACCACATCACAATCAATTTGAACCGTCATTTCGCTAAGCACCAAAAAGTATGCAATTGAGAACATTGACTTCTAATTTTTAGCGAATGAAATAAAATGCGAGCAGAAGCTTTACCCAGGTCCCAGAGAGGACATAAAGGAGGGGGAAATATTCCCATTGCTGTTTTTTTTATTATTATTATTTGACATCGTGTCCGTAAATAAATGTGAAAACCAACCAAACGTTTCACGGATACTTTTGTAGCTAATCCGCGATTTCTGTCAAATAAGCTTGTGGGCCAAATGAAATTTTCTTACTATTTTAAACTCTCCTTCACTTCATATGTATATGCTCTCAGGCTTTACCACAATTTCTTACGTTTCATTAATTTTAGAATTTGCCAATAAGAGCTTCTAACGAAGCGCATAAGAGAATTGATGTTGAAAAAGGATTGTCCAAAAAAGAATTGCCATCTGTCTATAAGCAAATGCAGGGCATGTACACAGGGGATTTAGAATTGTCTCCTCCCCTTCTTGGTCCAAACAGCTTCTGCAAAAGTCGTTTAAGATCACGCCAAGTCTTGGAGCGTGTCTACCTATGAGATAATTGTCCTGTGATGACTCATATAATAGAGCCAATGTTCTGTCTGCTTACGGAGATCAAAGTCGTGGAGCGTTTCGGATCCAGCTATTGCCAAATCCACTTTGTCTCTAGACATGTGTTACCACCTGTCCACCTAAGATTCGTACCTTTGAAAGCGTCTGGCGAAGACACTTTAAAAAAAAAACATTGCTTTAAAGGGACTTATCAAATAAATAAATTGTTGGTACAACAGCTCCAAACGGGGCCGGGGCCTGTGACTTACACTCTCAACCATTCCTGGGTGTGCATTAATATTCTGCAGAAATGGAGGGGACCTACAACTTACCACCGAATCCGAACGGTTAAAAGAGAAGCACTTTCTATGACGTGCTTTACTCCTGGAGGATTTGTCACTTCGTCGCAAGAGGCGACCCCGAATCGAACCCAGAACCTTCGGCGGGGCAGTCCGACACACTAACCCCACTACTCCACGAGCTACGGGGACTTATCAAGGTGAAGGAATAGATGAAAGCATTTGGTTATCGCATATGCTGCAGACGTAGTTAAGATGTTGCTCAAACTGTTAATATTGTCAATGCGTAAAGCGTAGTGGGGGTATATTGACAATTATAAAGTTGGTGACGCAATGGAGCTGTCAAGTTTGGTCAGGAATTAAAAAAGATTTTAAAACTGAATATAAAAGAAGTTATAGGGGCAGGTAGACAATTTTAAGGGAAAAGTTTTGGTTGGTGCCCAAATGCTCAAAGCTTAAATGTCACTGTGGTAAAAGAGCGTCGCAGCAGCTTTTAAGCCTGTCTCCGCACAAATACAAACAAAATTTAGACATCAGTAAAATTTTGTGGAAGTTTATGTAGTAAAGCTACCAAGTTCATTGAGGTTCATCCAAGTTAAATAGACAAGCTCCCCCGGCACTAAAATGACTTAAAATATCAATCGACACTAAGCCAACCAACCATAACTATCAGTATTCAATTGTTTTTATAATTTTTTTTTTTTTTATTTTTAAACAATTTGTTTTCTTAATTTATTATTTTTTTTTTCTTTACAATACTTGCTTTCTTTTTTATTTAAAAATGTTAGTTTTTTTCCTTTTAAAGATATTTACATAAAAAATGTGTAAATTTGATTTACAAAAATTTCTCCTACATGCACACTAGATTCGATTTTTTTACTGGTACAATAATCTCGTCATGCAGGTAAAAATTAATTGTCATTTTGATGACGTTTTTTTTTTTTTTTTTTTTGTATTCATAGGTAACAACTTACATTTAAAGTGTACTCCTATTTTTCTAAAATCTTACATTTCTAAACTTACTATGAGAAACAAAATAACAAAAACAAAACTAATAATTGTTTGTCAGTTTTTTTTTTTTACAGTTTTGGATTATCAAACATGGGTCCCTTTTCAACTAAGATATCGGCATATGGTTCCGATTGAGTGATGCTTAAAGCACGGAATTTCTTAAGTACCAGGAGGGAGTAGAACTTTTGTGCAGCCTTTATTTGAGATGAAACAAAAATAGTTTGTTTTAATATTTATGTAAATAAAAGACAAAATAAAAATAACAATATTTACCTGTTTTCTTGTATTCCGCTGCGTCATGTCAGATAGCATGAGAGTATCATTCTTTTGTAGACGACTGCGTACTGAGACAAACATTTGGGCGGCTCTTTTGTTCAACACACGTTCTTCAAACTGTTCATCGGTTTCATTTTCCATTTGCTCATCACCAGGTTGCTGAAATGGGAATATGACACAAATTATTTTTAAAAAAACACGAATTTGATCGAAAAAAAAGCCATAGAAACAGGATAGAAGTCTACGACATTTTAACTCCACAACATCAGAACATAGATTTATTTATAATAGGGGAAGTGGCTGGAACAAAATAATGAACACGGGTCAAAGCCTGTAAGTTATGCGAAAGGCAGGGAATTCCTTCGTTAGTGAAGAACTCCAACAAAAAATATGGCTACGCACCAAGTTGGACCTCTTCGATTCTCATGCCTTCGTGCTACTGTTGTTCATTGAGGAAACCTAAAAAAAGCAATCTTCAGTATAATAAACGCGTTGGAGGACCAAAAACAACAGCTGCCCTATGATCAAGGAGAAATTAAAGCGCTGTAGTGCCTACAACTGGACAA
The DNA here is from genome assembly GCA_916050605.2 of Platycheirus albimanus. Lineage (NCBI taxonomy): Eukaryota > Metazoa > Arthropoda > Insecta > Diptera > Syrphidae > Platycheirus > Platycheirus albimanus. Next base: position 80,143,479 of record OU696696.1, read on the forward strand.
CAAATATATGAAATCGCAATTTCAAATGTATAGCGACGATTACATGACCAAGACTGAAAATTCATCGGCTTAGATAGCTGTGGGCATGTTGGAGAAAGGGAGGAAAACGTACCAGCCCGCCGGATGTTTTATTTCGACAATATAACTTTTCTCAAGTGGCACGATTAAGTGCAGAACGACTGGCCAGGGACTGGACTGATTGGGGTTATTGCGCACAATTGTGTTAGAAGGAATATATAAATCTTACATTTTGTGTTTCAAAAGTTAAAATTTTAAAACCAGTTCATTTTTTCTAAGCGGGCAATGCAATATGTTGCTGAAGGAGACTAAACAAAGAAAATCGCAGAGGAAGAAAGTTTTGACAATGTTCAACCGATATCAAACGAAGCACATGAATTGCAGGTGCTTGTATAGAACTGGACAAACACAAATAGTATTTCGTTGAATTTCGACATTATATTATTTTTGCTCATGCAAATTATAATATTATAATAATAATAATTTTAACTATATGCCTGTAAGACCCAAGGTTTTTTGAATGCAAACAGCACGGCATTAGTTAGAAGGAATAGAAAGACAGGAAAGAATTTTTGTTGGTACAATGGATTGAGAATAAGATGATATTTATCTCAAGAAAATCCCACGATTGGCGTCCAGTTGAAACTGGGGGAATAAATAAAAATTGCTGCCCAGGCTGGGGCTCGAACCCACAACTCTTAGGTTAGCAACCAAGCACTACATCCACTGTACCATTGCCACCCGCGCGTGTATGTATGTTTAGTAAGTAAAGTTCACAAGTAAAGTTGTCGCTATCACTTTCGGTTTCTATATTTCGAGCTACAAGACAATAATGATTACTTTGGGTTCATGCTTCATGGAATGAATATCAAGGAACCGCTCAATTCTGAGGGCATGGCCCAGGTGCATGGCAATTGAAAGATCAATCATTTTATTTTCAAATCCAAATTCCTAGGGGGAAAACTTCAAAAGTACAGCTGAATTTTTATAAAAATGTTAAAATAAATGAAATAAAAGAAGTGCTTGTTTTTTAAATGTAAATATAAAAAAACTTACATGTACAGCCACGGCCTGTGGGAATTCAAAGTCAGTGTTCCACTCAGACGCTATGTCAGCTGACTTATCCGTTGTTGCAACCAACGTCAAATCACCCAAGTCCAAATTGTCAGGCATGTTTTCGGCCTCGTTCAATATCGACGAGACTTGGTCGACTGGCAGGTTAGGTAATGCGTCAATATTCTCCATACTCGAATGGTGCGGCGTCATACCTCCATGATGTAGATCAGCAGGTGTCAGACCAGTATGATGGAAGTCATCATGTAAATCAGCGATGCCATGTGGCAAATTGCCAGGTGTCATTGGGACGCCACCCAGCGGCGTCATAGGATCCAATCCACTTAGTTCTGGCATTGGGAACATGTGTCCAGGACTTCGAAGTGAATCAAAACCTGGAGTTGGGGGCGGAGGCATTAATGAATCGTTTTGATTGAATTCCAGGGACACTGCAGATACACGTGGGTTGAGTTCGGCATCTCTAACCAAATCTGGTTCACCGAAACTATGACCAATTGCATCTTCAGCGGCAGGCACAATCGCAGGAGGTGGTGGTGGCATAAGTTCGGGCGCAGCGGCAGGTGCAGGAACAACTTCCGGTAGAATTGCTCCTTTACGTTTGCGTCCACGTTTATTTGCCCCTGTCGTCGGTGAATCGTGCTCTTGTTGAATTTGGTCCAAAGCCAACAGATCCGCCGGTCCAAGAACTGAGAAATCTTCTAACACACCCAAACGTGAGATAAGATGACGCTGGTAGTTTGCAAAAAGACCTCGGGCAGGGATATCACGTGAGGGCAGGGAAAATAGCTTCTCAACACCGCCCGTTTCTTTCCAGTACATTAACCTAGAAGGGGGAGGAAAAGAAACAGGACGCACATTAGCAAGGTTAACTTCATTCCATAAATAATTCACAGATGATTCACCACCTCTTCGTCGGGGGCGCCAGATCTAATGTTGTGACAATGTCCGATGTATTCGCCAATTGAGCTTTCATCTCTTCCCCAGATATATTCTTGACTTCATCTACAATGAGCTTTCGTTTCCTCTTTGCTTTGGTAACACCACGGTATGCTGACGCATCAACCGGTGCCAAAGCGAAACTTTCTTCTTCGTTGTGGAGAAGAGTCGATTGTTCAGCACCATTTTCTTCAGGGTTTTCTGGCTCGTGATTCGGTTCGGGTAGATGATGATGCTCATTCTCATCATCGTGTTGCTGGTGCTGATGCTCATGATGAGGAGATGATGCTTGTTGATGCTGCGTCGTCGATGGCGCTCTAACATTGTCTTGTCCCAACACCGATGGCGGTCGTGATCCAACCGAACTTGGCATCGGCGATGGTGCCCCCGTGTCGAAATGATCCATATCATCGTCAGAGTTATCTTCGTTGGCAGGTAAATTGACGCTTACTTCGGCTGGTGCGGCCAATGCCGGCTCCCCAAAGAGATCTCCTTCGAAAAGTCCAACAGCTGGTTCTATAATTTTTGTATGGATGTGGTCAATTTACATAAAATAATTGTATTTTTCAAGCAGTTTAATTATTTATAGCAAAATTAATGAAATAGAACTTTTTTTTTTAAATACGCTACAAACACAAATAACTCACGTCCAAACTCATCGCCAAAACCATCGCCATCCAAATTAGGGTCATTAATGTCATCAACGATATCACGCGAAGATCCAGGTATTGTTTCTTTAGTCTGGTCAATGTCCTTTCCAAGTTCTTCAGCAAATAAATGTTCCTGTGATAAAAAAAATTTAGGACCTTATATCTTATTCTTTTTCTCAAAATTCTTACGTCAATATTTGGATCCATTCCATCACGCACAAGATCAGGTGTATCAGCATCAAAGCCCATATCACCGAAACCATCATCATGCATAGACATCGACATGCTTCCGTAATCTTCTCGCATTGTGATCTCATCGGCTCGGGATTGGTTGATGGAAAATTGAGCCTCAATATCAATGTCATTGAGTTCTGGCAGGGCTGTATCGAAGTCATGGAACACTTCGGGTAATGTAATGGCATTTACAGCCGCCTCGCGATGTCCTTCAGGCAAATCCACCATACCAGGGCGAAATGCCATCTTATATTATTTAAAAATATAAAATGTTTTTAGTTAGAAATTATAATTTTTTTATTATTGTTTTTACTCGAAATGAGAGTTGATATAGAACATCTTGCAATTGGAGACAGGGGCGTATCGAGAGGGGGCGTGTGGGTGTCTCACCCCCCCCCCCACTATTTTCCGAGTCGGCAAATCAGTCGGCAAATAAGCCGGCAAATTATCATTAGCCCTGTAGTCACTCCTGGGGTCGCCACAGCGCGTTTTTTGAAAAAATTCTGTTTTTTGAAACCTGGGGTCGCCCTGAAGTCACCCTGAAGTCGATCTTGCTTTTTAGCTGGGGCGAGTTGAGGTAACGAATCAGCTGTTGAAGTGACTTTTGCTGTCAAGCATTTCTTGTGTATTTTTCTTCTGTATTTGATTTTTCATGTCTTTTTTTCGATAAAACTAAATGAAATGCAAGTGAATGCATTTATTTTGATGAAAGTAAATACAAATCGAACAAATAAAGTAAAATGCAAACTTTTGATTTTGAGCGTTGTGAAAAATATACAATCAGCAGCCGTCATGCGTTTTTTGAGAACCGAAAAACCCAGTTTTTTTGACAACTCTTGGAGTTGTCAAGAAAACCCAGAGTGTCCCTGGGTAAAGTTCAACAAACAAAGCTATTGTAGGTTTATTTACTGTCTTAAAATTTGTTATTAAAGCTGATTTTCAAACTGATGAATAACAAATACAGTATATAAGTTTGAACATTGTACCTGCTTTTTCGGCTGTCAGAGTACAGTACGTTCTCTACTAACGCAACTCTCGTCTCACCGAGTTTACTCGAGTTGGAATTCAAGCAAACCGAGCTGCAACTCGAGTTGGCCAACTCGGTTTGAAACAAAATCGGTGAATACATGTAATTCATTGTACTGGCTTGAATATAAAACACCAAACATCGAAACAACAAGTCAATTCTAACCTAAGATGGGTTCTCTACTCAATAAATCTTACAGGACGGTGTAACCATACGATGACAGCACCGTTTTTCAGGCGAACATCCTGACAGAGGTGAAGCTGCTTAACATGTCGCAATGAAGTCAACACCAAAAGCATAAACTATTTTCCACTATAATCTTCAAAAGACAATTGGAACGAGAGTGCATTCTACAGATGCACTATGTCGGTGCGCTCAATCAAAACATAAACGACAACATCTGCTCCTAAGCATAAATTTTGAACGAACAATTGACCGAACAAAAATAAAAGCATTGTGTACCTCCTAAAGGCTGTAGAAAAGGGAAAAAAATCCAACAAGAACATTCTTCTACATGCAGCTACTTTTCTATTTCGATTTTTTGTTTGTTTTCAAATTGAGACTAAAAGAATACGTGTATGACGGTAGGGCGCAGGTCTAGGTAGTATTAGGTATGTGGGAAAATAAAAATAAGACCCTTTCGAATACGGGCTCTTTCTGAGGGTTCTATCCTGTGATCTATCCTGTTTAACAGCTGCCTGCACTTTTTATAAATAAAATTGTTGCATGATGTTTTTCTTTTTTACATAAAGGGTGAACAATTTAACATTTTCACATGATGTGAATGATTCAAGCAACAAGATTGGGAAAGGATTTTTATTGAATAAATTATTTTTGGAAAAATATGACAACCTATTTTCATTAATTTGAAGACAACCCAAACGACTGGAACGTTCGGAACAATACGATTGTTGATTTTCAAGTGCTCTCTGTGACTACTGTTTGGATTAAACGAATAAAAGAGTTGCAAAAAATATTAATTATGTGAATGATAGGGGAAAACAAAGGTTTTATAATTGGAGTTATCTGTTTGTTTAAAGAACGCAATTCATCTCTCCTCTATTATTTAAGTTGTCTGATGCGAGACTTATCTAGGAGAAATGATCTCTTCGGAAAAATTAAGTCCACGTTTTACAAGAGCAAATTTTTGATGAGGTTCACAAATGCCACAAAGGCCCATAATAATTTAAAACAGTATGGTCTCTTGAGACTTTAAGACATTAGGCTTGTCGATGCATAAGCATACATTTCTGATTTGTGAGCAGACAGAGGCGTTACTTTTTTTAAGTAACATTTTAAAGTCAAGCGGCTGAAAAAGGCGCTAAGAACTCATATCTTAAAAGGATTTCATTTTTCAATTTTATGACGCGTGTTTTTACGAATTACAGCAAACAAAATCGAAGTTGCATCAGACTGGTTAGTTTTGAGCTTCTCAAACTCCATCGAATTTAAAAAGTGAAAAATTCATTTGAAATGAGTAAGAACACGGCCTTAAGAAAAATTAAATTGACGAGCTAGATACCAAAAAACAGAGATTCTGAAATTCAAGCAATTTGAGTGTTTTATAGATCTGACATTGCAATAGAAAAATAAATACGTCGCACGTACTTATTCTGTTTGTGCAATAGCACGATGATGATAAATTTTCGAGCAATAACAACTACTGTTTGATATACACATATAAAATAAGCAAAGTTCAAATTCTTTGTTTAACAATAATTGTTTATGTCCCGCATTTTGAGCATATTGACGTGATATTTAAGATACATTAATTTTGCCGATTATTTCGTTAACTAAGACCTGAGAGCGGCTACCATTTAGAATACTCCAATCTTTAAAACGTAGAAGCAATCTTGTGGGTGCTATAAAAGCTATTTACTTAAACAAGTCTTAACAATTTCGATGATATCGTTGTCCACTTATGGCCAATGTAATAAAACCGTTAAAACAACATTTCTTTTTTTTGTTTGCATATTGAGCCAAAAACTACAAACGTTACTGTAAACACATTTTTTTCGAACAACATTTTTTTCAGCGATGAGGCACATTTCTCACTAGGTGGGTATGTAAACAATCTAAATTGCCGCATATCAAGCAGAAAACCCACAAGTGATCAAAGAAGTGCCGTTGCATCCAGACAAAATTACTGTTTGGTGTGTTTGGTCCGTATTGGGCACACGGTTATAGTCAATTCGGAGCGCTATGGTCTTCTTTTTTTTTGCCGGTGCGGCGATTGAAGACCACGACTTAGACGGTATGTAGTTTCAAAAAGACGGGACAACAAGCCACACAACACGACCAGTTATGGCTTTATTTCGTGACAAGCTTCCTGGTCGCGTAGTTTCACGTTTTGGAGACATCAAGATCGTCATATTCGACACCATCAGTTTTTGTCTGTACAAGACCGTGTTTTCGCAAATAACCTCCGAAGAAGAATCACATGCTGCGAATCTTTGAATGATATTCTTTTTCACACTTAATGGCAAAGTCTAAACTTTATAATCAAATAAAATGTTCATCAAAAATGTATCGCTGTTTTATTTAGCTTTACTTTCAAAACCGAAAAATGAATGACCCTATTTGCACTCTCCTTAGTTTACATTGATATACTTTCCTTATTCTGTGGTAAACATTTTTTTTTTTTTTTTGCGAGTATGCACTGATTTCAATTCTATAGTTGATAGTTTCCAAAAAATTATGCTCTTTGGAAAGCCTTAACCCTCCACAAATTTGTATCATAATACAAAAACCGAAAGTGCTAATATAAATTATTACATATCGTCGGCCTCATGAGCTAACCTCGTAACTCCACCTTTTACCGAAAATGACTCTTGAATGCCATTTTATGGAAAATATAAGAGCGCAGCACCCCAGAAAATCTCGTATCACTCTTTGAACTCTTAATAAACTCAAATAAAGTTTTTCGTAGCACAGACTACTCTGTTGTCTGGCAGATCTCGTAACTTCAAGAGATTTCTTAGAAAAACCTCGTACCTCTTATGCGTTTTAAGCAAAAACTCATGATATAAGATGAATCTAAGTGGGAATACTAAGTAACTCCATCGGAATACCTAGTACCTAACTCCAATAAAATAAAAAAAAAAACATTAAGTTATGTTGTAAAAAGCTTCGGCAGACATTTTCGTCTCCCTTGTAAAACTTAAAATTTGATAGTAACGAGATTGATAGATTTTGAGAAAGTCGAAAGTTCTAAGAAAGTACGGAAGAGGTGCCAACCGGATTTCTTAGAAAATGGAAATCATAAATTCAAGCCTTCTTATTTATTTTTTTTTAAAGGTTAAAAATAGAATTATTTTCAGGATGTTTCTTTAATTGGATGAACATATGTAATTGTTGAAATCATTCTTGGACATTCTTGGACATGTTTTAAGAAAAATTGTTACCTACCACAGGTAGGTATTAAATATTGAAATCATTTACCAAGGCTTTAAGGAAAGATTTTATCTGACGTACCCTGACCCATGTTAAAGCTTGTTGTTATGGATAGAAACTTCATTAAGGGCTTAATTGTTGGAAAATAAATTAGCCTTTATAACTGCGTTTATTGAATTTTAAGCTGGTTCCATTTTTCTTGCCGATGTTAATTTTTTACTTTGATGACACTTTTCCTAAACCATAGGTAGGTATGCCTTTACAATTTTTGTTTCCTTATAACCGCAAAAGTAGTGATGAAAAATTAATTCTAGGTACCTACGCAAAAATATATAATAAGTTGTATAGGTATTTCTCTAAGATCATAATACACGTGGATTTTTAAGCATAACGGAATAGCACCGTACTGTACAACCATTTTGTTCTTAAAAAATGTAGACAAATTGTTTTTCAAATGATTGTAATCCAATAAGGAAACATCTTATATAAGACGCCAATAAAAGCTTGAACATAGGTACATAGGTACCTATATTGAAATATGAAAACTTTTATAGTTTGCCTTTAAGCCTCCGTTTGCATGAAGAAGGAGCCGGGTCCCCAGGCGGATCTGCAGACTCATGAGCATGACCAATCAAAATATTGATAACATACGTACAAAATGAGATACTGTGGTCACAAACCACATCCATTAATGAACTTTAATTTAAGACGTGACAATACAAAAGTGGATGGTGACATCAACAAAAAAAAAATAAAAAGTTGCGCTGTAATAACCACACACTAGGGAAGGCCCTTATGACAACATAGCAAAGCAGTGCTTTGAATGGAATCCTCAATGCCAATGGCGAGTTGGAATCGGAAGACCAAAAGAACTGGAGGTTAATTGTTTTGAAGGAAGCTGAGTCCCAGAATTTTGAGTCGTGGACACAGCTTTGGTATAGTGCTATGAAAAGAGAGAGATGGAAGGATGTGGTTGGGTCTATGTATGTTCCAAGAGATAAAGAGTTATTTTACTCGAAAACGCTTCAAGATTTTGATAAAACTTTCAGAGTAGTGTTTTTAAAATATAGGTAATACCTACTTTATTTTCTGTTCAGAATCAATTACCTGACATTGAAACGAGATTATAAAACTATTGGACCAGGATCGGTGTTGATAGTTCTGTTTTTTTTTTTTTACTGTTGTGGGCTAAAATAGGAAGACTGTCAAATATTGAAGAGTGGGGATGAAATTCTCTCAGAGATTGAAAATTTGTGAAAAAGTAAATAAACACAAAACCACAAAAATTCTGTCCAACGTCAAAAAATTAAAATGTCAAGAAAAATAAATATTTAACTAAGTCTGTCGTGATTTTCCGAATTTTAAATTTGAAAAATGAATAAAACAATATAAATTTCAATTATATACACACAGCATGCAAAAACCACGAAAATGAAATGAAATGATAAATATTTTTTTTGTTTTACTTGTCAAATTTGACTTTTGACATAATTCACAATTTCTGCCCAAAGAAATTTCTTGGGCTGAAATCGGCAGGAAGGGGAAATGCCTTACTCTCTCGTGAGCTTTATCTCTCTTCTGCCGAAAACTACGAATTTGTGTGTAAATAAACAAGATTATTGTCTAATTAGACACAAAATGGCCCTGACACTTCAGTAAGTATTTTCTCAGACAATTAACGAACCATTTGATTTATTTAAAATAAAATTTATTCGAAATAGGTACCTATTGCATCAAAGTACAAAAATATTTCATATTCAAGAAACAAGCAGGTGTTCGACTAAATAAAAAATAAATAAATAGTGGCTTTTAAGCGGAAAACACAAAAATGCTTTGCTGTTGCTTGTAAGCAATCACAAAATGACTTTGTCGTTCATACTTTCTTTTGACAAACGTAAAAAAACGTAACGTACCTACGTATACGTGGCAATAGAAGCAAAGGAAAAGTTGAATATTTTCAACTTAGAATAATAAAATTGGCTGTTATTTTTTGTTTGTCATTCTAAAAAGAAGCTGCGTTTTTAAAGGTGGATGGGCAAATTGGTTCAACCCACCAACAGCAACGTGCGTCGTTGGAACCGTCTTCTCTCCCTTGAGCTTGGGAGCTTGGTGCCCATATTAAAGTCTCATTTCTGTTGGTGTGGAAAAAATAAATTTCCAGGACGCACAAAAAAAAGAGTGAATGACATTAATTTCTATCTCTGGTGTGATATGGAATGCAGCGGATGCTCATATCAAATAAACTGCACGACTGAGTCGTACGAACTTGCTCTAATGTGTTGTAGTGGTCTTGGGGCTTGAGATTTTGGGAAAAAAAGCAGCGAAAAAATCATATGAATTTTATTAATCACTTAAAAGTTACTAGTTTAAACGTTTTTGGGAGAAAATGAAGTAAACCATCTGAATTCTTTTACTTTTTTAAATTTTATGGACATTTTTTTTTCAAAATCGTTCGACCAGTTTTTTCTAAAAACTGTTTTTTTGCAAAACTTTTCGAAAACCTATTCCACATTTTTTTGGAGTATGCCAACAGTTTATAGTTGTTATCAGAAAACAAAAATTTTAAACAAACGGATTTTGAAAAAACCAAACATTTAAAAAAAAAATTCAACTTTTTTTAAACTCAAAAAATTTTTGTTTTTGAAAAATTAAAAAAATAATATTGTTTCGTTTACAAAAGAGATTTTAAAAATTTCATCAAGTGGCTTACGAGAAAATCTGATTTAAAAAAACCGGTCCTATGGGAGGTACCATTTTAAGACTTTTCCTGAAAAATCTATTCCAACCGAAACATAAAGTTTGCACAGAAAACACTATTCAGAAAGTTTTATCAAAATCGTAGGAGGCGTTTTTGAGGAAAATTAATTTGCCACTAAAAATCGTATGGCAGGTAGGTACCGTTATTTTTAGAGCTAGAATACTAATTCCAAAAACCCCTCTGTTGGACGTCATAATAATACTATGTACCAAGTTTGAAGCAAATCGGTCCAGGAGTTTAGACTGTAGGTAACTACACAGACAGACAGACACACGTATAGACAGACAGACAGAATTGTCGGACCTACTTTTTTCGGCTTCTAGGTTGTTCGGTAAAAAAAAAACATTCTCTTTTAGTGGTCGCCTTCTTAATTTTTTTTCTTAATTTTTTTTCAGGATAACGCTCCAAGTCATTCCCCGGCAGATGAACTTATTCAATAAACAGAAGATGGTCGAATTTGGGTTGTTTATGCCACCCAATGAAACGCCGCGCCGTTGATACAACCGATGGACCAGAACGCCATCCGTCTAACAAAGCTCTATTACCGCAATAGCTTGCTGAGTGACATAATGCGTTCGAACTCTAGGGGTCCAGACATCACTACTGCTTTAAAAGAATTTAAACTCTGACGGAATTATGCTTCTGGAACAAGCATGGAATAAACTTATTGCGTTAAGATGAAGAAATTTTGACGTTACAAAATATTTTAAGTATGGTAAACTGTGTTTTTCCAGAGGAAGCTGACTTCTTTAAAATGCATCAGCTTCGGAAATGAAAATTTTTTTCCCTTCAGAGTCCTACTACCATCGCAGAAATAGAAGCTTGGAACAATATTGAAACTAATTTAGAAGAACAAGCGTACTGCGACACCGTTGAACTAAGTTCTGAAAGCGAAGGTGGCTAGCATAGCCATATCGTTGAAGATCCTAAAAAGCACGTTGACGCTGCCAGTTTCTTAGTTTATTTGTTACGATGGGGACAACAAGTTGATAATGATATAGCTGACATGGTCACTTTGGGACGGCTTTAAGAAAAAGCTTTACAATTGAAATCTCAACTTGAAATGAGACAAAGTCGTATACCTAGGTAAGTGATTTTGTTTTCTTCAAAATAATTTTCAAAATGTGTGGCAGGACCAATCAGTTTATAACAAGACTAATAAAAAAACGTATGAGTAAATAAATGTACCATACACTTATTTCAAAAAAATAAATAAAAAGTCGATCGATATAACGAACTCTCTCGATATAGAGAATTACCTTGAATATTATATCATTCGTAATACTGGACGTCCACTGTAGTTTCCTTATAGAACCTATAATCGCAAGTAAAAATATTGGACTCAAATTGACCTTTCCAATCATATTTTTCTTTTGGTTGTTGGTGAAAGAATAAGAAAATGCAAAGGTGCGGTAAAAAAGGGATAATTTCCAATGTCCATTATAGTAGATCTCCCATTGCTAAGAGCTTGGTGCTCACATTGAAAAAACGATTTATTTGCAGACTTTTGCAACGACGTATCGTCGCCTGAGAATTGTTTTGTTCCATACACCATTTGCACTTTTTCGAGAAAAACGCATTTACAGGTTTGAGTAATTGGTGCTCCGAAATTGTGTGATAGGATTTTTGTTTTTATTTTTTAACTTGAAGTTAGTCCTATAAAGAGTATATCTAACAATTTTCAAAGTGTTGTGCCAAACCATTAAAAATCTGCGTTATTTAACGTAAAAGACTGCATTTTTAACTTGTGTCCCACCCCCACCTCCTACATTTTGAAACTGATTTTTTTGTTTACATACACGTGGAACACACAAAATTTCATAATAGCGAATCTAATCAACTGAAATTGAGATGGAACAAACCAATACCGTGAACCCGGGTGACTTTGGCTTTTGAATGGATACCGTGAACCCGGCTTTTGAATGGATACATTTTTAAAAAATTGTTAAAATATGAAGAAGTTGTTTAATTTTTTCCAAGTTTCTTTGTAAATTTGTATAATTGAATGAATTAAAAAATGACCATACTAACGTTATTTAAACAAATTTAGATAATAATATATATATAATATATTTCTTGAAAATGTTAAGAAAAAAATCCTCTGAAAATGTTGGATGGTTTCAACATGTTCCAGAAATATGATTGCAAAATGACATTAACTCCGATATATGTATTATTTTCCAAATTGAATTCTTTTAATTCAACCCTCGTAACTATTTTATAAACAATAAATTTTATTTTGTTTATAATTTACGCCAAATGGTAGGGTGACTTTGGCATGCATTTCGGGTGACTTTGGCTGAGTACAAAGTACCTCTTACAAAGAAGTGCTGGGTGTTGCTTGGTAAACCCAGAGAAAAAAAGACGTTGCACAAGTAAACAAAAGTGATCTGGAGCAAAAACTTCCTGTTCAAACAGTCGATCGCCGAGAGAGACTTTTTTGTCAATATCCTTTCAAGGAAATTAACATTAACGTACTTGAATTTAAAAAAAAATCAAAAACCAAAAATTCAGAGTTAACTCATAAAAAAAAATACCTACATATAAAAAAAATATCTGGTCTTTCATTTGGGTTGGGTGAGACTGACTTGCTGCTTGAAATTCGCAGAAAAATGACGAAATCGTACTTCCGGCCAAAGTCACCCGAAATGGGAGGGTGACTTTGGCCACCCATATTTTAGCTTCTATTATATAGAACTGATCGATATATTTTTTCAAGACTTATCATACCTATAGAGTTAGCGAAGTAGGTAAAAAGGTTCAAATGTTCATTAAAAAAAAAATTATTGCAAAAGTTATTCACGTTTTAAAATGAAAAAGCGCCAAAGTCACCCGGGTTCACGGTACTAAAATTTTGTTTGCGATCAGTGTCCCATACATACATTTTGACACAAGTGAACGTGGAACAAAACGATTCTCACACAAAATTTGCGAAAAATTATTTATATGAAAATGTGTTCCAAACTCCAAAGAATGGTTTATGGCGCAAAACAATTCTACAAACTGTTAATTTTGGAGGATATGGGACAAAGTCGTTGTTCGATATCTCGGGATTGGAAAGACATAGAGGAAATCGAATCACAGATTCAAAAAAAAACATACAAAACTACCAAAGAATCCGTTTATAACTTAAAAACGACAAAAGTGGCGTAGGTATGGAACAAAACAATTCTCATGCGACGGTATGTCGTTTCTGCTGGTGGTTGGACTACATCTCATACAGAATTGCCCATCCTCCTTTTGAATGTGTTTTGAAGAGAGCCCCCTTAATTAATTGAAGGATTATGAGTATTTGTTCAACACCAAAACAAGGACATAAAAGAATTCCCCTAAGAGAGACTGTCGCTTCGGGTGCAATTAGCAAAACTCTTAACATACTAGGGAAGTTTTTAGTAAAGGAGTGTCCATATAATATCATTCCCCATCCCCATAGGTCAAGATCGTAAACAATGAACCCACTAACGTCGTTTGGTCTGAATTTGCTCTTCATCTTCTTATAGAATGTCCAAGTAGGTATCTTTCATACGCACGTATGCTATTTTCGAGACAGATATCGTCTCTTGAATTTTTATTTTGAAGTCCAGTTAAGTATTTTGATTTTTATTTAAAATTGGGTATCAATAAAGTTGTCAAACAATTGTTATTTTGTTTATGAAAGATTTTAGTTAAAGTACGACGAAGCCTATAGTAACGTAACGCGGCTAAGGCTTGCACAAAAGTATCTTTGTGTTTTCCCCATTAGTTGTAAGCTGAAAGCCTACTAAGATTTTAAATTAAGTTTTGAAATTAAAGTACCTACGTATTTGATATTCTTCTTTTTTGCTAAATTATGTAAACGTTTGTCAGGAAATGTGCAAGTTTAATCAAACATTTGTCGAGAATGCCGAAAAAGTAAACAAAATCTTTGGCAAAATAGATACATACCTATACCTAGGTACATATTATTTTGAATTCAAGCAAACAAAGCACAACAAATCCATATTTTTGTTTGGGCGGGATACCTACATTAGTAAGTTTTTTGAATGCAAATTTTTTCTTTCGTGGCTAATTTATGAAACAAACAGAATATAACATGACGCAATTTTGTCTCGTATAACATGACGCGACAGTTCCTCGATGCAATATGTTGTGTACAATTTATGGTAGGTAATAGTAATTCTGATAAGGAGCAACTAAAGACATAACTTTTTGAATTGCAAGATGCTCATTTCAAATTTGTTTTAAAAATTAACTTTAAAAAAAAGTCTTACCTTGATTTTGACGAACGCCTCATTGCAGTCCGCCAGCAGGTACTTAGCTTTGCGCGAATAGATGCGCACAACACCCAACAGCAAATGACCAGATGTCCGAAGCGCCAGCTTGACCTTAGGCTGCATGATTCCATCCACAGATTGTTCAATATTCGTCTCGAACACATGAGCCTTGGTGAGTTTCTTGTCCCAATGGGCCGCCAACCAAATTCTGGCCAACGGCCCCTTCTTCGCAAGCACAATATGGGCGTAAAACATTGTGCTTCCTTATACTACCCAAGTCTTCTTTAAGACTTTCTCAAATAAATTTTATTTAAATCAATGAAATATTTATTTTGTTTTGTTGCTTTTTTTTTATAAACCAACCAAATAGTAAATTACATATTTCTGACTATATTTGGGAATTTTCTCTTTTTCTTAGATGGCTGGTGATAGATGAAAGCGACTTGACTCTTGGTGTACTCGTCGTCGTCGTGGTTGTTCTTTTGTAAAAATAAATCAATTTGTAAGAAAAAATTAAATTTATTTGTTAAAACACTTATTATCTGCATTGCTTGGGTCTTATTGCAGACCCTGAATTAGAAATGTTCATGTAGTTTTTAAATATTTCGTGTGAGAAGGGTTAATGCTCTGGAACTGGGACACGGAAAATATAATTTTTTTTCGTAGTATAATTGGCGCCCAAATAGAAAAGCTATCAATGTTCGTTTTGATTTTTGTTGGAAAAAAACACACTTTTTTAGACTTGTTTTTAATTTTGTTTAAATTGAAACATGCAATAAGGTTTTGTGAAGATTTTGAACTTAATTTCAATTTGTTTAATGATTATTTTTGGGGAAATATTTTGATGAAACTGTGACAAACTTCTTTGCGATTGGAAATAAAATTTTCTACACTTTCAAAATGGCGTCGCTGAATTAAAAGTGAAAAAAATTGTACACTCCACAAGAGGCGTCACTTTTTAGTTTATGTGCATGGTGCTCGACAATAGATGGCGCGGCGAAATTATAAGGTAGAGGTTACATGTAGATAGTTTTATTTTTCTGGTGCGACCACATGCTGATAATAAATCGTAGTTCGTTCGTAGAATGGGTTTAAATTTTAATAATTATTATGTTGTGAACATTTTCAATTTTTTAATACAAATTGGAAAGCCTGTCACAGTAGTTCTTTATTTTGTATTGGCATATAAGGCCAAAGATTCTTCAATATTCGGTAAGAAGTAGGTATGTGTACATATATGTAAGAATATAGTGAACAACTTTTCTTTAAAGAATGAACCCATAAAGGCTCGCGCAAACCAAAGCGGCTGCGGTGGCGGTGGCAACCTATCAGGTCGCGAGATAAAGATGCGGGCAAAAATCTGCTCAAACCACCGCGATATTTTCAGTCGCGGCCAAGCCGTGAAAAATATCATTGTTAGTTGAATTGAAATAATAATCTATATATATAAAAATGAATTGGTGTCTGTTTGTACGCGCCTAACTCAGCTGAATATCATCCAATTTGCATGGGGATTTTTTTGTTGGGTTTGTATTAAACCAGGTAAACGAATAGCGGAGCCGAATTTTTCAAATTTCGAACGGTATTTTTTAAAAATCGTTAAAACAACGGAGCCGGTTTTTTTTTTAATTTTTAATTTTTTTTTTTTTTTCACTTGCATAAACAAACGAGTTTCTTCTCCACCTGAGCAAGTGACCCGTTCGCCAGAGCTGCTCTACTCGGAAATGCCTCGATATTATATTTGGAATGCGCCGTACAAAAAATTTCAACGTCGAAAACAAAGGCAAGCTGTTGTCGGATATCTATGCTGTTCATCCAAAAAATGACGACTGCTTCTATCTGCGATTGCTTTTGGTCAATGTGACTGGTCAAACTTCGTATACGAAAACCTGCGGACTGTTGATGGTGTGCTGTGCGCTACATTTAGAGAAGCCTGTCATCGATAACTTCGGCCAGACCACGGGCTATATTAATTTTAGGTGCATGAATTTAAACAAATTCCCCTAAAAGTTAAAATTCACAGTATATTCATGCTGTAATTTTAATAAGAGTCGGTACCTAATCATCGACCAAAATTTTGCGTCTTAGAAGGGTACAACAGCATCTAACTGATGAGCCCAACTGTTGTACCTGGGCGAAACGCATTTGGACTAAAGGTCACTAAAAACTTAATTTTGAATTTACTTCAATACAGTCCACTAAAAATAAACAAAATTTTGAAAAATATTAATTTTTTTCATTTTTTCGTTTTTCGTCATCGATAACTTCGGCCAGACCACGGGCTATATTAATTTTAGGTGCATGAATTTAAACAAATTCCCCTAAAAGTTAAAATTCACAGTATATTCATGCTGTAATTTTAATAAGAGTCGGTAATCATCGACCAAAATTTTGCGTCTTAGAAGGGTACAACAGCATCTAACTGATGAGCCCAACTGTTGTACCTGGGCGAAAAGCATTTGGACTAAAGGTCACTAAAAACTTAATTTATCATATATAGTAACGATATGTTGTTAGAATTTGTTAAACTGTCAAACGACAATTTTTTTGTATTTCGAATAACTAAACAAATTATACTCCTTCACCGCTCAAAATTGGCGAAAAAAACTATTTTATTCTTTGTTGCTGAAAAAAAGACGTCCTTGCTGCTCAAATCGATAGTTTGGAAGTTTTTGGTTTGATATTTAATAAAGGCTTTGATTGCTTTAAGTGAAACGTCTAATTTGACAGGTTAACAATCTCAACTCATATCATGGAGGTGAGTTGGAAATAGTAACAAATCGTAACTATTTGACATTCCAACGTTGGTTTAGGAACGCTGTTATGACGTCATAAAGTTACAAAATCATAACTAATTTGGATTGAGGGAACGCCTTTTTGATCAAAATTGTTAACAATATTGTTGACTATGGTTTAAAAAAAAAAAAAAAACGGTCTCTTCGGACAATGTTAGCAGACAAATTAAAAAAAAAACATAAGCGAGAGCTACAATTCGTTTGCGACGAACTGTTGGATACCCTATTCCCTATATTTTTGTATGTGTATGCGTTCGGCTCCCGCAGCCAGCCGATGTTCCAGTTTGAGAAACAAAATTCTTCTTTCGCAGACAGAAACAAATTCAATAACATTAATTTTGTGTGGTGTGATGTTCAATTAGTGCTGGCACAGTAAAAAACGCGTGTGGCACGCCCAAAGTTGAGACTATTTATTGCCAAGGCAATTAGTATGAGCTCCGTGACATTCAATTTTATTCTTTCAGATCGATTTGAACAAAACAAGACAAATCTTAAATTTTTAAAAATTAGATTTTGAATATAAATAGTGATTACGGGTGTTTTTAAAAATTCTTGAAACACACTGCTACGAAACCAAGGAATTAAATCTAAGTGTTCATCTTTTTACTTCAAAACTGCGACCAATAGTTAAAAAATTAATGCATTATACGACTTTTGACGGAAACGCCCCTTAACAGTGGGCGTGTCTTTAAAATTTGAAGCACTAACTGCGCTTTGATCAGTATATAGGCATATGTGTAAAACTACAGCTGAATCGAGTAGTTTTTAAACAATCTTACCTGAACAAAGGTATTTTATCAAAATCACGTCTTTAAAAGTGGGCGTATTGAAAAAATTTACTCAAGAAAATGTAGAGATATATTTTTCAAATAACAAACGGAAATAAAAAGTTTTAAATTGAATATTGGTAACTCATTAAATTTTTAAAACTACGTTTTTCGTTCTTCTATGAAAAGTGGGCGTAAGCCACACCCAAAATTCAAAAATTTCTTTTCATACACAAACTTTAGTTTCTACTAAGAGACGCAAAATTTTGGATTACATATTCATTATAAATACCGTTTATCTACAATAACAGTTTTTTTCTAAACTCTAGTGAAAAGTGGGCGCCAGCCACGCCCAAAATCAATTTTTTTGATTTCATACACAAGATGTTTATGTGCAAGTAATACTCACAAAATTTAATGTTTTTCGCTTTAATATAACAATTGTTATTTTATAAAAACAATATTGATGGTTTTGTATGAAAAATGGGTGTCAGCCACGCCCAAACTGAAATATTTTTATTTAATTGGAAGAAAGTTTACCTAAAGCTTACGTGTGCAAAATTTTAGAGTTATGCTTTTATCGTAACTGTACAAAAAACATAATTTAATTTTACCAAATTGAGGTTGTTCAACAAAAATGGCGATTGTGGGCGTGTTTGTGGCAGAACTTAGCCTTACTCTTGAATCAAAGATTATATCTACCAAATTTCAGCTTTCTAGCTCAAAAATTGCGACCTCTAGAGAGTATACATACGGACGGACGGACGGACGGACGGACAAGGCTTAATCGACTAGGCTTTTGATTCTGAGTCAGAATATATATACTTTTCTATTATATTATTTCTCTATGTTACAAACTCCATACCAAATACAATATACCCATTCTATGGAATAGGGTATAAAAAGGGTATTCAAAAATTGAGAAAAATGTAGTTATTCATTTATCATAAAAGAGCTAAACAGTAGTATTACAAATCATTGTTTTGGTAGGGTAACGACGTCAAGCAACACAAAAAATATCGTAGTCAAAACTCAGAATGAACTCTCGAAAAAGGTTAAACAAAAATCTTTATTTTTGTTCTATATTATTCTAGATGTCGGTCTTTTATATATTTTTCACGTTCTAGATTTGTTATTTTTCTATACATTTTATTTTTCTATAGGTATTTTGTATTAATATATTTCGTGATTTCTACATTCTGTCACTCTAGATAACGTTGTGATTCCTCCTGATGTATTGTACATAATGGGCCCTATTCATAGATGTTTACTAAAGTTGTGATTTACTAACCTACAGGTTAAGCTGAATTCTTTAGATAAAAACAGCTGCTATTCATAAACAATTTTCTAGCTATGTTTAGCTTGTAATAGCTTAATGCAAAAATCTACTACAATTATACTTCAAATTATGGTATTGATAAAGAATCGCTTCCCGATCGATCGATCGATCGATAGCTTAAACTCCAGGTTTGGTTGATCACAACTTAGCAGCAGTTTAAGATACGTCTATGAATACAGCCCAATATGTTTATATACCTGCCTCTGTGGGTTTGTTCTTTTTCCCTACAAGCTGAAAATCAGCTCATATGTGCGTTTTATAATGAGTATGGTATTGGTAAGGCTCCCCCGTGCATTTTAAAAGGGGACTAAAAACACGAATAAAATAAAATGCACAGGCAGTGATGTACAAATACCGTGTGGGATGTGGGTGTTTTAAGCAAGAACTAAAAAGAGTACGGCTACCAGACCAGTCGCTGGTCTGTATGGTATGTCTGTGGTATGCATGTAGTGCAGTGCAGTTCCGCCTAGTGTGGTCTTGCATCTAAGCTGTATAAGCTCTTCCAAAACTAATCATACGAATCTAAATGTCGTATTTTGTTTGTATTCTGTATCACAAAGGGATCAATGTAAGTAATGTTTCTAGAGCCCTAGTTGTACACCGATACAAGCCAATCCCTGAATACTAGTCGCTCTTTTAAGTATTATTTAAGGCTCCTACACAAGCTGGAGCTTCCGTAAGCCTACAGATTATAATTGCGATGATCCTGGCTTAAATTCTTATTGCATCTATTGCAACGAAATTTTAGAAAAGCTGTATGGAGACTAATACAACTCATTAACGGGTGGCAGTGGTACTGTGGATGTAGTGCTTGGTTGTTCAACCTAAGAGCTGTGAGTTTAAACCCAGCCCGGGAAGCAATTTTTATTTATTCCGTGGGATTTTCGTGAGATATTTATCACCTATAATCTCAATCCACTGTACCAACTTTCCTTCCCATACCATTCTATTCCTCCTCTTTCCTCGCTCGCACATGTTAATTCATTATAAAGGTACTAATATCCCTTTGAGTGCGAGTGCATTATAAAAAAAGGCGTTATTGAAGTTTAGAATTATTCGGATCATAGTAGAAGCAGTCAATGAATTAGGTAAGTATAAATCAAAAAAAAAAAACTTCTCATGGAGCAAAAAATAATAAAGTAACCTTTTATTTATTTTTAACACAACGATTAACAATTTTCAATATCAAATTCATCGCTAGCTCTCTGATGTTTTAATTTCGAGTTCATTTGAATCACCGGTTGAAAACGAATTTTTTGAATATATGGATCCTGTACTGCGAACAACTTTGGTATTGTTGGAAAAATCTATAACAATTTGGAACTCTTCCTTAAGAGCTTCCCAAAAGCGAACCTAGAAGACACAAGACAAACGTTTACATATAAGTTTTCAAATATGTACAAAATTATGTACAATATTATTGAATCTAATAAATAATTTTCTTAATATACAAACCTTATGGCGCCTTGCCTTTCTGATCACGAAGAATAACCAGTCGAACATGCCACATGCTGCTGCTATTGAACTTCCAACCAGAAGTACAAAATAAACTCCTCCCAAGTTCGGCATTCCCATTTCAGTGGCTTCAGTTTGTTCTTTTTTACTCTGAGACAAACAAATTTGAAATATTAATATGTTGCTAAACATATAAAAAAAAACTTACCGTGCAACCTCCTGTTCCGACTTCATACCACCACTTCGACTTCATTTTTGCCAAAACCCCTGACTCTTGCAGCTCGAGCAGAGCATTGTTGAGTTTATCACGATATGGCCAATCTGATTTTGAAAATGTTGCTTCATTAGTTGGAAGACATTAAAACTTCAATTCCTTACTCTTCCTCATGGCAATGCCATATCCTTTTTCATCCAACAATCCCCCGACTTGTGTCAAATTACATATTCGTGCCACATTGTACTCTATGGACGTGGATTCCATTAAAAAAGCATAATCTTCTTCCAGAACTTTTTCAACTCCTGCGTCGTTTGAGGTGGTCAATAAATGTGGATTTTGGTTCATGTAATCATTCATCTTTTTATAAGTTTCGTCCTCGGAATTCTATATCAAAAGAAGGATCTCTTTCATTCAAATATACAAACTCTGCCTTTAGATTATAGATCCAACTTACTCCAAGCGTCGAAAATGGGAAACTATGCCATTGTAGATCTTTGCGATGAAAACAAAAGACATCTTATAACTTTTATTGTTAACACAAACTAAAGGGAATGATACTTTGGTCATTAATGTCTTATGTTTGTATGCAGCAATCAAGTAATGAAAGTAATATGGTTTCCCACTTTCGACGCTACGCGTTGTAAGTTATGCTAGAAGCTGCTTGAAGTTGGTACCTTAAAAAATGTTCTAGTACTACCGCTGCTCTTGGCTCCGTACTTAATTCCACATACGTTTTCTGCTAGATCCTTAACATCATTAATTAGACTTGTAGGGTTTTCAATAGTTAGACAAGCTGCCAAATTTGCAGTGTATGATGCCACCAATATGAGCGTGAAGAACCACCATATTGATGCCAAAACCCTGGTAGATGGAGCTCTGGAAAATTAGAAAATTACAAATTATGCTACAAATTACAATAATTGTTTATTCTTAGATAGCTACTTTGGGGCGATTTCACTTCCTTGTTGTAAAAGTGCTCCTGTTGCGAACCAAATGGAATTTCCTATACTCATCTGATTTTCTAGTTCCTCGGGTTCTTCTATGCACGGATATGGATTATCCCACTCAGCAGGAGCAATCCGTCCCAAAATGAAGAAAGAAAATGATACGCCAAAAAACGATAGACCCAACCAAATCCAAACTGTTCCCGAAAATGGGTCCATGAAGGAGAATAGTTTTGGTGCAGCCTTACGAGGTCTTTGGTATAAGACCGAGATTCCTGGAATTGAAAATGGATTATAGATTTGTTGTCTGTTTTATTCAAAAAAAAAAAAACTTTATACCTAAATTCATAAATGGAATGGTAAAGTCAACTCCTGCTTCACGCTCAGATGTGATTGTTAAGTCCGTTACACCCAAATCAGCTCTCTGTTTTAAGTAAAACAATAAATAATGTTAAATGTTTTCTTTTTTCAAAAATACATCATCACCATGTTCGGATATAAAATGGCCATATTATATCAAAAGAGGAAATATGAAGCAGGACAAATCAATCATGGTCATCGGTTAGCAGTTATTTTGAATGGAATCCCGAAAAGTGCCCAGCGAGTTGGAAGAAAAATCGCAAATTAAGCAAAAAAAGAAGAAAAGTGTATATTGTACTCCATAATTGGATAGAGCGAAGTCCATCTCATTTTCATAATATAGGAATGCAAGCCCACTAACACTGAAACGAAAACTTCAAGCCAATGAGCCTATCCCGTTTTTTTCTTAAGACCTCAGAAAAACTCCAAGGTATTCTTAATGACAGTTTAGTCTCATAAGCCCAACACGAGTGCGTAAAAATTAAACCAACTGAGATTGCAATTCACAAATAAAAGGAACTAAGCCTTAAGGCTATTCACAGAGTGTACACAGCCTTAATAAGGTCGATCCTTATGTAGGCATGTCTTACAGAATCGACAAAATCATTACTAAATACAGAGACTTGCGTGTTTTCGCACAAATAGTGCAATGAGAACAACATCAATCGCAGCCCCAGAAACTTTTCTTTTTCTGGTCCCATAAGATCTATTTACAAAAGAGATGGCGATGTAAGCTTTATTAAGAAGGCCTTAGGTCACAAGATAATAATGAACGTCGCGGACTATATATTATACTCCGCAAATATAACCCAAACCCAGTATAGCTCAAAAAGATATAATATGTACAATAGAATGTTTAATTGAAAACTGAATCATCAAGCAAAATCATGTTTCTGGCTATAAAAAGCCATTTGCTCGATCATCAAAGCAAAAAATCCTAGCCCCCCTTCGATAGGTCCCAAGACACCATGACACACACGATGATAAGCTGACCAATTGACCAATGAACGGTTCTCAAACTATCAGAACCCTTACTTTAGATAAGCATTAACTGACAGTTCTGATGATTGGAATCCTTACGACACGAGTCATAACACGATGAGGTCCCACAATGAGCAGAATGGGAATTATCCCATCTGTGTAGAAGATACCAGGATGAAAAGGCAGAAGACTCATTCCACTTTCTTCATGAACCGGCTTGATCCAAACTAGGAGAGCTGCCTTGGAGAAACATCCTGAAGTTCATTTAGAACTCATTCTACGGAGATAATATAAGTTTAGGATAAAGTGGTATTACTTACCCCTTCCATGATCTCACGGACCATTCCAGTAGAAACATTATTCGTGGCATTGAATGAACCATAATTTCCATCCACGTGCATTCGGAATGTAAAGTTGAAGCCAAGCTTCTCGGCTAGTTGTTGAATTAGTTCAACTCCAAATCCTTCATAACGATTGTTTCCCGTAAGCCTCATAGTTGATTGCTTCAACATAACATGTGGAGCATTCTATGAGAAGAATAATAAATAACTTTCATCATTTCATCTCATAACAACCAAATGAGCCAACTAACCATAGCTAGAAGGACAGTCAAACTTTTATTCACCAAGGATCTAGCATCAGTTTCCATTGCCATTTCCGGCGGGATGTATCGGTCGAAATTTAATCCTTTTTCTGGGTGCCATTCACCAATTTTTTGAAGACCTGACGATGTTAACTCAACAAGTTCTAGATTATAATCCGCGCGGGTACCGGCTTCCAAAAAAATGTTCCCAGTAAGACCCTGGGCGACGGTCTAAAGAAGGACTGTTATATCAAAATATGAAAAGCAATTAAAAATTTTAGCTTGCCGAATGCAAGTAATTTCCAAAAGAAGAACCTTTATCCCAATCGATTCCATCCGAGCAGTTGAGGGGGAGTGGTTTGAATCTCAGAGTTTTTGTGGTTTCAGCATAGAGTTGGACGGCATCATATAGTAAGGCCATTTCAATGGTTATAGGACATGTGACTTATAAAAGGAATGGTAAAACATTCATACAATACAAATTGTTAAGTTTAAATTTCCTTACTGTTTCTTTCCTCGTCATTCTCTGGATATCCGAGGGCTGTTATTAATTTTTTGACTTCTGGTTGGTCTGGAGAAAACATTCGGAAGCTGGTTATGTTGACTTCACTGTACTTGAATTCTTCTAGATCAAGAGCTTGCAGGTCGAAACTTCCGATTATGTATTTGTAGTCTTCAGTTATGATGCCAACTTGCTGTGCCTACATAATACATATAATGATGTTTATCTATTTTAAACGCTTCTGGTATTCCATTTTAAGAAAATTTCGAATCACATTAAATATAATAGGTGTACTGTTTTGTAGTTCAGGAGGCTGGCTTACAGTGGACTTAGACTAGTAAATTTTGTTTATAAGAAAATTAAAAACACAAGAAAAGGATACAATGCGAATTTGTTTCACTTAAAATTATTTGTACATGCTCGATGAACAATCCGAACATCCGGATATCCAGTTTTACAAACAATTTACCGACATAGAAATGTATTAAACTTTTATTTTTTACAGCGATTTCTTTCTTTCAGTTCTTTCAGAAACAAGGGGTTTTGAAGACAAAACATGAAGACATGCGGCGGCCACTTGCCCGAAATCATTTTTAAAACATAATGGCAAACCCTTATCTTTATAATGGCCATAACATTAAATTATATGCGTTTTATTTCTTCTTGAAAACCACACGGCTAAAAAACACCCTTTACTATCATTGAATTAATAAAGGATCGGTTACACAGATGGAAAGAACATTTCTGTGCCTTGCTCATGACATTTCTGTAAAGCGTAGGATCTGAAATGATCATCGAAGTCTGACAGATCATCCTATTCAAAAGTTTGGCAGCTATCGAACTTCCAGTAACGGCAGAATTTCAAACCGAAAATTAATACCTTCCCAAAGACTAAAGATGAAATTACTCATTTTGTATATTTTGTGTTGGAAATAACGAGTGATCTCAAGAACTGCAATAACTGCCGTGTTGTTATCGTGTTTTGTCTGTCATTCCGAAACTAATGACAACTTTCACTCTTGAGAAGTTAAAGGTTAGAATTGAGAAAACATTCAAATAGCATCAAGCTGATTTTCGCAGTGGTATAGAGGATGCGTCTACCAAATCAATAGAAATTATCACAAATGTGTATCGAAATATCTTCTTCATCGAGGAACTACCGACAAAAATAACCTAAAAACGAAAGGTGTTTCGTGCATTTATCAGAACTGCTGTCAGACGTTCTTAACGTGCAACAAGAAGTTAGGCTAGGTAAAGTTTTGCCACCGATTCAATGTTAAAATGTACAAAAGTGGGCTTGATGTGATGTGGCAGTGGCATTCACTATAAAAGAATGGAAAGTCTATTGATCTGAGAATAAACGGAAATAAGACAAACAAAATAATACACTCGATCCAACCGATACTCTATTATTTTGCAACATGCACCAGCAATTAAAGATATCAAACACTTAAATTTATTTAGCGATGGTATCAGAATGGGATCAAATGGTACGGACCTGGACTTTATAAACAGAACAAATAAAACTAGCTCTTCATTTTATATCCTTCTTCATTCTTCATTCTTGAAATCCCTTAAAGTCTCCTTAATAACATAGTCAAGACTTTTTGAATACAATGTTAAATCCGTACCCTTGTATGTATATAAAAGAAGAAACCCTGAAAGAGTTGGCAATTATTTCAGGAAGCCACAAGCTCTTGTGAAACTAATCGGACCCATATTAAGGAAGCCGTTTTTTTCCGAGTTTTTCACCAAGTTCTTTGTGAAGAATAATTTTATCTCTTAACTTTGACAACCTCTTTTACGTCAATTTGTGAAATACAGCTGCCTGATCGATTTTCAAATATAAACTATTAAAACCTAAATACCTCCACCTCCTGTATACAAATTGCTGAATCCAGAGCCAATTGCGTTTTACCTTTAAGGAAAGAAATTCCGAAATCGCTTTTGTTTTTTTTTCTGTCCTGTATGTTTTCTGTGATTCATCTGTTAGTTCTTTTCGAATCCAACAGAAGCTAATTATTAGCTGTCTGTACGACTCTACCAGTTTTAATCAAGACCGCCGCCGTTACATAGTTATGCATTATATTGTATGTACCTACTGTACTTACTTCCTGTTTATCGTTTAAAGCTAATGTATAACGGACGGAAAATTTTATAAAACTTATAAAAATGAAATAATAATCCTTAGTTCGAAGGAAAAGAGTTTGTTTCTAATTAGCTTTCCACCACTGTATATAATTTAAATTTGGACTAAAAATATTTTGAATCGCAGGAGCGAATTTATTTCTAATCCAAAGCTCATCTCGATTGAGTTTTGGGTGGTATCTATGAAAAGCAAACTACTATCTATGCATTCATTACTTACTTGTCTGAGAACCTCTGGCAGTGATTCTGTTGATCCAACAATAACTATCAGGCTATCATCTGATTTTCTTACTCTTCGAAGAACACTTTTGTAGTTCCCATTAAGTTGCAAATCATATCGCCGAACTGTAATGTATGGTCCTCCGGTAACATATAAGCCAACAAGTTCATTTAAGATATTGAGATAGTCACCTTTAAAAAAGCCCAAATTCTATAAGTTAGTGTTTATTTTTAAAGATTTTCACATGTCTAATTCCTTTACCCGATTCATAGAGAAATGTTAAACTGGTCCATTCATAAGCTTCTATAAGATCATGTATCACCCTTGCAATATCCTTTGGATGTGGATGCAAATTTATCATAACAGATTTGCTTGGGTCGAAATCTATGTGAGAACTCATAAATGGTATTTCCTTAGCATCACAAACACTCATTAAATGCACTGCTGTACTCTTTGACGAAGGCCCAAATATCCCTCCAACACCCATCTGAAAAAAAAGAATCTATGTAGAATAATATGGGCTAAGGTATCGAGCTTATTTTTCATTCTTACCATCATCATGTCACATATCACTTTGTATGCTTCATATGAATCACCAAAAAGAACTTCATTCTGTGTTGGACGAAGCGGAACTTCTAAATCAGAGTTTGCCACATCGATTGCTCTTTCAAAAACCGTTTGCATTTCTGCAACATTTCGATCGGATATTAGACCTTGAAGAAATACAACTTTTTAGACTGTTTATTTTTGTTTATAGTAAAAATTTAAGATAGCTAAAAAAAGAAAACACGACAAATATGAATTATTTATTCTTTTCCTCATTCTATTTCCTAATATTTCTAAATTGCAGGTTTTTATAGTTTATTTTTAAATGCTTGTCAGCGTTGAAGCGAAAATGCCAGCGGCATTTTTTAATTATATTTTGTAATTTTTCAAAATAGGGAATATATACACTGGTGTTCGAGGAATTACCAATTCTTATGCCATTCGAATGGACCAATCGTAATTTGACAGCAATCAAAACAATCAAATAAATCAATGTTGTCAATTTCATATTGATTGATTGTTGAGTTGTATTATTTCTAAACTATTTACTTATCCATCAATTTATTTTTCTAACGAATCTATTTTTAACAATATGAATTTTAGTCGCGCACAAGGCTAAATGGCAGAACAACTTTTGGTGTGGAACAGAGAAAAATGACTGAAAACTGCTTTAGTTTAGAGATAGAATGTTTGGAAAATAGAGAGCGTTCTAATCCTAACCCATGAGCGTCCACGTCCAGCCAGCGCAGCGCAGCAGCGTCCGTATACATTACAAGTTAATGCTCTTGATCTCTTTGGAATTTCGACAGTGCAGAGAGAAAAGCTTTAGGACAACCGAAATTATGAAAGTTTTCTAATTCATCAGAAGAGCCATACTAGAAAAACATTATTTTTTCTTTGTTTGGCTCTATCAAGACGGTCTAAATTTAAAGGTCTCCAAATGCATGTCTGATTGTTGTATGTAGCTAGTGAATGAATACACCTGAAGATGGTGAGTACCTTGAGATCCAGTTTTTGAATTATATCACAGAACATGAAAAAGAACATTATCTTAAACATGAACTTGGTTGTTAAATCGAGGTGCAAGTCATATGGTAAGACTAAACATACAAATTCACGACAAAACAGCAGCGTCTATTTTAGAATTTTTTGGTTTGTGCTGCAGAGTTTAAGAAAAGTAATATTGACCATGCCACTAGAATGCATAGAAACAGCTCTATGATCCAAAACAGGAAATGTTGGAGTTAAGCTCCTCAGACAATTTTGGCTGTTAGTTTCTACAAACTTAGATATAAGGTCATTCACTTTTCGATTTCGAAAGTAGATCTAAACAAAACGCACAAAGCGATACATTTTTGATAAAAATTTTATTTCATCATAAAGTTGGAACTTTGCCATTAAGAGAGTGTGATAAACAATATCATTCAAATGTCAGCAATCGGTTATCATTCGATTGTATCACTCCGAATTGATTGTTACCGTCTGCCTATTGGCATCTTCGGAGAAATACGGACCAATGACACCTTTCGAACATATAGAGCTCACCAAACAGTCACTTTGTCTGGAATCTGGATGCAAAGGTACCTCTTTGATCACTTGATTGTTAAGCGATCCATTATCACATTAACATTTAACTAATATTGACACTTCCGATTACAGCTGAGCTTAACGGGTGTCAAATGCATGAGCCACCAACCACGAAATGAATGACCCTGTAAATACAACAGGTACCATATCAGATAACATGGAAAAGTCAAGCTTAACGCTATATTTTATACAACCCTTTCAAAAGATTCACACATTATGTTAGTTGATTTTGAAAAAGCTTTTCGTTGATAGTCCCGAACAGCTTACGAGCTTACTATAAGGGAAGAATCACACGGAAGTAAAACAGAACCGAACAAAACCGTTAACTTCCTATTTTTCAACTGAACACGCCACCCGTGGGATTTTCTTGAGATAAATATCATCTTATTCTCAATCCATTGTACCAACAAAAATTCTTTCCTATCTTTCTATTCCTTCTAACTAATGCCGTGCAGTTTGCATTCAAAAGACCAGGGATATATAGTTAAAAATTATTTAAAAAAGCCACATTGGAGCAGAGCTAAAATATTTCAGTTTGGGTGTGGCTTACGCCCACCACGAAATTACAAAAAAATTGTTTTTGCAAATTAACGGTATTTATAATGAATCCACAAGAAAAAATCTGTGCGTTTCTTAGTCGAAACTAAGAAGCTTGTGTATAAAAAGAATTGAATTTCGGGCGTGGCCTACGCCAACTTTTCATGAAAGTACGTTAATATAAAGTAGGGTTTAGTTTTAAACTTTTTTCCGTCCGTTATTTGAAATATATAAGTATGTCTATATTTGTTTGCGTACATTTTTTTCAATATGCCCATTATTAAGGGCGTGATAAAAAACCTTACTTCAGGTAAGATGGTTAAATAGCTACTCGATTCAGCTGTAGTTTAACACATATGCCTAAAAACTGACAAATGATCAAAGCTCAGTTAGTGCTTTAAATTTATTTTTTAATAGGACGCGCCTACTTTTAAGGGTCGTAATATCATTGAGTTTATATACATAGAGGAACCACCTCGTTGAAAACAGAATAGTGCGTTACTTCGTCACTTAGGTGGCGTTATGATTTAGCATAAGCACGAACCATTTTTGGATTCCATGTGGAATGTGGATATATTGTCGACAAGCAGATGTGGACTGCTTTACTGCATCCTCCCTTAACGATCAACATGTGTGTATCTTACCTTCTTACCTACACAAAACAACAATAATGCACTGGAGTTGAAATTGATAGGTACATTTGTTTTTGTGTGAATTCTTGTTTTTTTTTTGGTTCCCTGTTATTTGTGCTGATATTTTTGTCTGGTTGCTATATCCAGAAAGCCTTTAAAGGATTGGCACAAAACTCACAAACACAAACACAATTAAAAAAATTTGGTATACCTGCGACCTGCGAGCTCACGGCGAGTCTGCCCATGTCCCTTCAGCCCGCACCATGCTTGTCCTTTACTTTGCTTCGAAATTTTTTTATACAAATATGTATGAGTCTGTGTATGCATTTACGTTTTTGCTATCTCAACTTAAAGAAAATACCGTAAGGAATAGGCATGGGTATTCCATAAAAATATACAATCTCGGTCAAGAAATGGATAAACAAAAATGCAGAAAGTGAAAACTAATTTCACTTTGCAATTAGGTACATAGTACATTATGTATATTGATCGTAATTAATTTTATAAAAATTGTCCAAAATAGAGGAAAACTATTTTGAGAAACTGCAATGAAAAAAAAAATTGCTTTGAAATGAGGATTTTTGTAATAAAATATTTGAAAGTTTCGTTGAAATTGGTCCAAACCGAGTGTTTAGCTTGTAACATGCAAATGAAGAGACGGGTTCTATACAGGGTGATTCATGAGCGTTGTGCCAAAAAGCTATAGCGTGTAGGTTGGGTTGATACAAGAAAAAAATCGTATGGGAGGGGGGTCTATTCCCCTCCGTTTAGACGGGAGGGGCAATTTTCTAAAAACATGACTTAAATTTGAAAAAAAAATTATTAAAAAATAACGGTAGCTCTAACAATGCCATGCTCTACCTTTTTGTAATTATTAATTTTCAAACTCAAAATTATGAAAAAAAATTAAAAAAAATAATTTTAAAACAAATTTTTTTCAAAATTTTACGTAATTAAGTATTATTTTTGTACTCCAAATTCAATGCTCCTTTTAATTTTAAATCCAACACTGAAAACCGTATGGCTCTATCAATTTTTGTTGCCAAGCTATTCAAAAGTAACCGAACCTACTTCTTCACAAAAACACGAAAAAAATGGCTAAATGATACCTTGTGCCATCCAGTATGGCTAGATTTTCTTGTTTTTGTGAAGAAGTAGGTTCGGTTATTTTTCAATATCTTGGCAACAAAAAGTCATAAAACCAAACGATTTTCAGCGTTAAATTTAAAATTCATTGAAGTATTGAACTCTGAGAAAAAAATAATACCTAATTACGTAAAATTTTGAAAAAAAATTGTTTTAAAATTATTTTTTTTAAATTTTTTTTCCAAATTTTGAGTTTGAAAATTAATATTCTTAAAACAGTTCAATAAAAAAACTTCATTTAAAATTACAATAAAAAAACAAGTTTTTGGCTTTACAAAAAGGTATAGCATGGCATTGTAAGAGCTACCGTTATTTTTTAATAATTTTTTTTTTCAAATTTAAGTCATGTTTTTAGAAAATTGCCCCTCCCGGCTAAACGGAGGGGAATAGACCCCCCCTCCCATACGATTTTTTCTTGTCTCAACCCAACCTACACGCTCTAACTTATTGGCACAACGCTCGTGAATCACCCTGTATATAATCAGATATAGGTACCTACTATTGTATGTACCTTATCTGTCTATATGCTTAATTCACCCGAAAATATGAATCTAGGATACCTACTTATGTTATTATACATATGTTAAAAAAAAAATTAAATCCTTCCGAATTTGTATAAAGTTCAAGTTTCAATTTCTACCCTTAAGCTTATGCTCTTATAGTGACTTAAGCACACAATGAATCGCAATCTACGCAAAATAAATAAACAACAAAAAATCATGACCTTAAACCAAATATGAACGAGGATCTAAGTACCTACAATTTGCAAAAGTAATAAAAAAAATACCAACCCCTCGAAATCACATTCATTTTTTGTTTTGCTTTTTTCACAAGTCAATGGGTTCCACAAAAAAAATATAAAAGATCTACAAAAATATAAAATCTTGATTTGGTGTACCTGGTGCCACCTAGTGACGTAGTAACGTAATGTTTCGTGATTCCTCTATGTATATAAACTCAATGGTTCAAAATAGCTTTTTATGGCCTTTAGTCCAACAAAAAATTGGCGTTTCATCCAGGAATCTCACTTTGGAATCATCAGTTGACATACAGTGAAAGAAACCTTGTCAATACGCAATTTTTAAATTTTTCTAGTACAACTTACATAGAATTTTTGACAAAACCCTAATGTGAACTATATCCAACAAGATTAAGATTTTAATCATTAAGAAGGAAGTTTAAGCCCGTGGCCTGGCTCAGAAGTAGTTTTTAAATTTTTCTTAATACAAACTCTATATACTGCATTGATAAATTAAATAAAATAAAATCAACCAAGTAGAAGACTCAGCACTAATAATGGACTGTTGAATTATTGATTCAAAATAGCTTTTTATGGCCTTTAGTCCAACAAAAAATTGGCGTTTCATCCAGGAATCTCACTTTGGAATCATCAGTTGACATACAGTGAAAGAAACCTTGTCAATACGCAATTTTTAAATTTTTCTAGTACAACTTACATAGAATTTTTGACAAAACCCTAATGTGAACTATATCCAACAAGATTAAGATTTTAATCATTAAGAAGGAAGTTTAAGCCCGTGGCCTGGCTCAGAAGTAGTTTTTAAATTTTTCTTAATACAAACTCTATATACTGCATTGATAAATTAAATAAAATAAAATCAACCAAGTAGAAGACTCAGCACTAATAATGGACTGTTGAATTATTGATTCAAAATAGCTTTTTATGGCCAATTTTTTGTTGGACTAAAGGCCATAAAAAGCTATTTTGAATCAATAATTCAACAGTCCATTATTAGTGCTGAGTCTTCTACTTGGTTGATTTTATTTTATTTAATTTATCAATGCAGTATATAGAGTTTGTATTAAGAAAAATTTAAAAACTACTTCTAAACCAGGCCACGGGCTTAAACTTCCTTCTTAATGATTAAAATCTTAATCTTGTTGGATATAGTTCACATTAGGGTTTTGTCAAAAATTCTATGTAAGTTGTACTAGAAAAATTTAAAAATTGCGTATTGACAAGGTTTCTTTCACTGTATGTCAACTGATGATTCCAAAGTGAGATTCCTGGATGAAACGCCAATTTTTTGTTGGACTAAAGGCCATAAAAAGCTATTTTGAATCAATAATTCAACAGTCCATTATTAGTGCTGAGTCTTCTACTTGGTTGATTTTATTTTATTTAATTTATCAATGCAGTATATAGAGTTTGTATTAAGAAAAATTTAAAAACTACTTCTGAGCCAGGCCACGGGCTTAAACTTCCTTCTTAATGATTAAAATCTTAATCTTGTTGGATATAGTTCACATTAGGGTTTTGTCAAAAATTCTATGTAAGTTGTACTAGAAAAATTTAAAAATTGCGTATTGACAAGGTTTCTTTCACTGTATGTCAACTGATGATTCCAAAGTGAGATTCCTGGATGAAACGCCAATTTTTTGTTGGACTAAAGGCCATAAAAAACTATTTTGAATCAATAATTCAACAGTCCATTATTAGTGCTGAGTCTTCTACTTGGTTGATTTTATTTTATTTAATTTATCAATGCAGTATATAGAGTTTGTATTAAGAAAAATTTAAAAACTACTTCTGAGCCAGGCCACGGGCTTAAACTTCCTTCTTAATGATTAAAATCTTAATCTTGTTGGATATAGTTCACATTAGGGTTTTGTCAAAAATTCTATGTAAGTTGTACTAGAAAAATTTAAAAATTGCGTATTGACAAGGTTTCTTTCACTGTATGTCAACTGATGATTCCAAAGTGAGATTCCTGGATGAAACGCCAATTTTTTGTTGGACTAAAGGCCATAAAAAGCTATTTTGAATCAATAATTCAACAGTCCATTATTAGTGCTGAGTCTTCTACTTGGTTGATTTTATTTTATTTAATTTATCAATGCAGTATATAGAGTTTGTATTAAGAAAAATTTAAAAACTACTATAAACTCAATGGTAATATGCATTCATTTTTTAATATTTTTTAATTCTCGGTCGCAGTTTTTGAAGTAAGAAGATGAACGATTCGTTTTGTATACCTTGGTTATGTAGCAGACTGTGGTTCAAGAATTTTTTAATACACCAATAATCGCTATTTCTATTCTAGATCAGATTTTTAAAAATTTAAGTTTTTTCTTGTTTGGTTCAAATCAATCTGCGAGCTTAAAATTGAATATCACTGAGCTCATAGTAATTGCCCTGGCAATAAGAGTGTCAACTTTGGGCGTGGCACACGCCGGGAACTATAACATCGGCTGGCTGCGGAAGGCGAACGCATACACATACAAAAATATAGGGTTATAGTTCGTTGAAATCGTACTGTAGCTCTCGCTTATGTTTTTGCAGTCTATTGAAATAGAATGATTTTTTTGTTGTTTTGCTGCATAGTTATCCAGATTACTTTCATATCCTTCTCCAAGAGGAGCTAAGGTCTATTCAATTGCAATTGCAATTTCCGTGTTTGCGTTGATAGCCTGCTGGAATGAAAGAGCAAATTACTGCTGATTCAGTATAGCAAGCAGCGATGTACCTACTTCCTCATGACGAGGTTTACCTACTCTTAGAGATTAGTCACTACTCCGGAAGAGGCGGCATTGTATTTATAAACTATAGTATTACCACTTGAGGTGCGCCATCTATCGACGGTAAGCAACAACAACAATTTTTTTTACGTTCCAGAATTTTAATTGTTGTTGTTGCTTCCCATGGTATAATCTAGACAAAAACCTCTAAAATCAAGAGCTTAATTTTCCGTCGATAGATGAAAGTCTACCAACTATGGCACAGGGGAATAGAAGTAATGACAATATCCTGAAAAAGAAGCTCGATTTAAAGTCATAATAAATTTTGTCGAAATTAAATTAGAATCATTAACATTTTTTGTTTTGTGAAAATCTTTTCTTTTATTCTCAAATATATCATATTTTTATAGTTACTTAGCTTTCATCGCTCATTGTATTTCGACAAAAAAAAAAACTCATCGATCTTTATAAAGTTCCTAAAAATTTGTTTACCAAACAAAATTGATATTTTTTACCAATTTTGGTTTTATCGTTCGCTACTTTCTTCGACAGAATCATTTGCTTCAACTGTTGATGAAGAATTCCTTGAATATATTGAGCCAGTACTTCGAACGACTTTTGTGTTACTGGAGAAATCAACCACTATTTTAAATTCTTCCTTCAGTGCCTCACTAAAAGGGACCTGGGAATAAAATATAAAAATTATATTATTTATCTAATTCACATGAATGGTGTGGATTATATATGATTTTGTTCATTTCCTTTCATTCTGTAAAAAAAGCTAATAGGTATACTATGTTTTGACGGGGACCAGAATCAGCTCATTTGATTTTGTTTTACAACTCCATACACTAAACTCATTTGCCCAAATAAAAACATAGTATTAAAACCGTTTAAGCCTTTAAATAGTCAATGGATTCACTACCACATGGGTCCTGTTGTATTTAAAAAAAAAATGTACCTGATAATGCCTAGCCTTCCTAAAAACATAAAACATCCAATCCAGTAAGCCACATGCCGCTGCTATCAAACTTC
Organism: Platycheirus albimanus; assembly: GCA_916050605.2. Classification (NCBI taxonomy): domain Eukaryota; kingdom Metazoa; phylum Arthropoda; class Insecta; order Diptera; family Syrphidae; genus Platycheirus; species Platycheirus albimanus. The sequence continues at coordinate 80,179,096 of OU696696.1, forward strand.
CCACCAAAAGTACAAAATAAACACCACCCAAATTTGGCATTCCCAGTTTCGCAGCTTCCGTTTGTTCACTTTTGGTCTTAAAAAAAATTATAATAATTTTGTGCAATCACAACTTTTGAAGTAATTAAGAGGACATGCTTACTGTGCAACCGCCAGTTCCGACTTCATTCCACCACTTATTTTTCATTCTTGACAAAACTCCTGATTCTTGAAGTTCTAGAAGTGCGTTGTTGATTTTGTCACGGTAAGGCCAATCTAAAAGATGCACCCGTTTTTTTAACTTTTAACTAAACATTTTGAAACAGAATTCCTACTCTTTCTCATGGCGATGCCGTAGCTTTTCTCATCCAGCAATTTTCCGATTTGGGTGAGGTTACATATCCTAGCAACATTGTATTCTATAGATGTCGATTCCATCAAATAAGCATAGTTGCCACTGAGGACTTTCTGCACCCCTTCATCGTTTGTACTTGTCAATTGTTCCGGATGCTCATTCATGTATTCATTCATTTTGATGTAATGTTCAACTTCAGAGTTCTGAAAAAAAAATAAGAAGAACTTATGCATCCACCAGTGAGTAATTAAAGAATTATACAGACCCTAAAGAAATTTCTAGTGCTTCCCTTGCCCTTGGATCCGTAGTTGACGCCACCTTTCCTCTCTGCAAGGTCCTTAACATCGTCAATCAGACTTGTGGGAGTTTCAATAGTCAAACAAGCGGCCAAATTTGCAGTATAAGATGCAACAACAATTGTTGTAAATAACCAAAAAAATGATGCCAAAACTCTTGTCGATAAGGCTCTGAAAATTAGATTAACAGTTAGTTTCACCTTTTGGCAGGTTTAATTTCAATCGTATATATTATGTATACATACTTTGGTGCAATTTCAGAACCTTGTTGCAGAAGGGACCCTGTCGAAAACCACAAGGAATTTCCCAAACTCAATTGATTGTCCAATTCAGTTGGGTCTTCAATACAAGGGAAAGGATTCTCCCATTCTGGGGGTGCCAATCGACCAAGAATGAACAAACTTAATGATACCCCAAAGTAAGCGATTCCCAAATAAACCCATACTTCTCCAGAAAATGGATCCATGAAAGAGAAAAGTTTAGGTGGATCCTTGCGTGGTCTTTGATATAGAATCGATATTCCTGAAAACATTTTCTTTTTTTAAACTGTTGTGACCATAAAGACAAAGCAAATCCTCACCTAAGTTCATAAATGGAATGGTAAAGTCAACTCCAGATTCACGTTCGGATGTGATTGTCAAATCAGTTACTCCAAGATCAGCTCTCTTAAAAATTAAGAAAATATTTTTTTCTATACAAATCATACGTCAGTGAAGCTTTTAATTACAAAAAAATGCAAGTGACCAAAGAAATTCCCAACCAGGCTTAAGCAGTTATCAAATAAAGTCTTGTCAATAAAATACAAAAAAAGTGTTAAGATGTCTGATGATCCATATTAGAGCAAACAGACAGCAAAAGATAGCTCTGCGCAACATCAGAGTTCTTGTGCTGAATGAGAAGAAATGGAGAGGAAGGCTGAATGCAGTGAGAAGTCAAGAATATCAAGTATATTGTATTTCGGGTAGGAGGAGACAGGAAGTGATGAAAGTTGAAAGAATTAATGGTGTTTTCATAATTCAGATCAAGAGAAATAGGAAACCACTTAAGATTTCGATGATAATAACTGCAAGGTATAATTCAAAAATTCGCAAAAATTTTATCATCTAGTGTCTCGTACCGGCGAACTATAAAGATGAGGGTGATTATAAATCACATTCTGTGCCTTCAGCCTTAAATAGCTGCTATCCGGCTTCGTAAAGAAATACATCAGATCATCAGACAAATCAATACAACCGCTCTAAGTGACCCGAATATCTTTCTTTAATTTGCCAACTCATTTAAAAAAAAACGAAGACAACGGCGCGGCGGGTCAAATGTGGGCTTGCACGTACATTTTTCCATTGAGCCAATGTGGGAGAAAACAAGGTTAAGAAGGTTTCAATGAAAGTTTGATCTAAAAAAGTGCCGTTCTGATCTAGTGTAGAGCTCTTGGGATACCCCAAGACACCTGGCAAAAATTAACATCGCAGATCACTGAAAATGAGAATGAACAATGAAGCTAATGCTAAACTAAAATTGGGTCTGCAAAAAGCTAGTAAAGAACAGTTCAGAAGGTAGTGCAGGGATGTGATAAATGAGATGTTATGCCACGAACCATATCTATTCATGAATTGTAGCTTTGGACTGGAGAAAGCATAGTAGATGTTGCCATTGGCATCAAACAACATACACTGAGGAATCCCGATGACAACATTGAAAAGTGTTTTGAATAAAATTCTTTAGGTTGGAATACAAAAAAAAAAAAAAAAAAAAACTTGCTGCCAACTGTGCTTGAAGAAGCTGAGTATGGAGTCATTCATGCAACTCATGCGCTGAAGTTGAGATCTTAACAGCACCCTTTATAGGACTCGAAATAACAGCTAGAAGAAGCAATTCGCTCCATTTCGAAAAAGATGACAGTTCAGTCTAGAATTAGATTCTTTTTGGCAGTCAAATACGTGACTTAACAGAGAACAACTTCACATTGAACCGTCAGTGAGGATTCTGCAGTAAGTTCAAATACAGTGCCATCAGTAACCGTTGTAGGAATAGTTGAAAATTTTGTATCCCTGAGGAGTTGTATTGTTCCTGAAAAACCAAACCCTTTCTCTTCCCATCTGTTTGAATCTGCTTAATTTTTTTTTTTTTTTTAAAATACAAGCTTTCATACCCCTTCCATAATTTCGTGTACCATTCCAGTAGATATGTTAGTAACGGTATCATAAAATCCATAATTATCATCCACGTGCATATTAAATGTGAAATTGAAACCAAGCTTTCCGGCCAACTCCTGGATCATCTCAACACCAAATCCTTCATATCGATTGTTTCCGGAGAGTTTTACTGTTGACTGCTTCAACATGGCATGAGGAGCATTCTATATAAAAAGAAAATTAAAATCAATAATAAATTATTCTTTTTATAATATATTTCTAAACTGACCAACGCCAATAGTACAGTAAACGTTTTATTAACTAAAGACAATTCACCAGAGTCAATTAATACATTTGATGGTGTAGTTCTGCTGGTAGTTAGCCCCTTCTCTGGATGCCAGATGCCTACTTTACCAAGACCCGATGATGTAAGCTCTACAATTTCTAAATTATAATCCGTTCGAACGCCTCCTTCAAAGAAAATATTTCCCGTAAGACCTTCCTTGACGCTCTGAAATCAAATGGTTTGCATTCAATAAAAATATAAAAAAAAAAAAAAACCCAATGAAGCATACCAAAGCCAAATAATTTCCAAACGATTCACCTTTGTCCCAGACACTTTCATCTGTACAGTTTAAAGATATTGTTCGAAATTTGAGTATTTTTGTAGTTTCTGCGTAAAGTTGAACTGCATCGTATAGCAAAGCCATTTCGATTGTTATTGGACATGTAACTGGATATATTTTTATTTTTTCAATTAGTAGGACATTCTTGGGACTGGGATACATTTTGAAAATATTGAATAGCATTCAAAGATAAAAAAAAAGAAAGCATCGAACGAACCAATCGAAAAACTTAGGTATAGAAAATCGAAGGCATTTGGTGGTGTATTTTCTTAGTTTTAGACTAACCCTTTGATTAAAAATGTGATTTGAAACAGAAACACTATAGCGACAGGGCCAAGAAACCATAAGGCTAATGGAGTTGGGGTTTATAGAACTCTACCGAAAAACCCCTGGTTCGGCTTAAACTACAAATGCACTTCTTATGCCCAATAACTTTGATCACATGCTTAAAACTTCTAATGAACAGTCATCCAATAGTTGCATTTATGTTTTCATTTTGTTATTAAGAATTAAGGGTAAGAATGTTGTGAAAGCATTTTCTTACTATTTCTTTCTTGGTCATCCTCAGGATAGCCCAGTTCTTGAATTAATTTTTTCACTTCTGGTTGATCCGGCGAAAACATTCGGATGCCCGTGATGTTAGCTTCGCTATGTCTGAATTCTTCTAGATCGATTGTCTGCAGGTCCAAGCTACCAATGATGTAGTTATAGTCTTCGGTTATGATTCCAACTTGTTTTGCCTGGAAAATATAAACAAAAATTAACTAAAAATATTAGTGAAAGATCTTCGTCTCTTTTATCACCTGTCGTAGAACCTCTGGCAGCGATTGCGTTGATCCCACTATAATGACGTTACTATCATCTGATTTCCTTACTCTACGCAAAACAGCTCTATAGTTTCCATTGAGTTGCAAATCATAACGCCGAACTGTCATCAAAGGACCACCAAGTTTATACAATTCGATCAACTCATTTAGAATGGGAAGAAATTCACCTTTAAATAAATACATTATCATTGTAAAAAAAAACATACACAACCATAAATCAGATATCTCTTAACCCTTACCGGATTCATAAAGGAACGTAAAACTCCTCCAACTGTACGCATCTGCATGTCGTGTATAACCTTGGCGATGTCCCTAGCATGAGGATGTAAATTTATCATGGGCTTTTCCTCACCAATGTTTATATGAGAGTATATGAATGGAATTTCCTTAAGATCGCAAATGTTCAGCATATGTAGAGCGGAGTTCCTCGCTGAAGGACCAAAAACTCCACCAATTCCAGTCTAAAATAGTATTTTTACCGTTATAGAATTGAAGAAAAAAAAAGTTAAGTGTTTACTAGATTTAGTTCTTAAATCAAAAGGAACTAGCTTTGTTTGTTGAACTGTAATCAGGGTCGCCCAAGGTTTTCTTGACAACTCCAAGAGATCGACTTCAGGGTGGCTTCAGGCTTCAGGGCGACCCCAGGTTTAAAAAAAACAGAGAATTTTACTTTGAGGGTGAGTTGAGGTATTTCAAAAAACCAGTTGTGGCGCGACTTCACTGTTCAACAAACAAAGCTACTTATATAAAAGAATATAATAAAACAGCTGATTTGTCATTATGTCACAACGACAGTTGAAAAGAATGTCTCAAATCTCGTTGAATATTGTCTTGTAAAAAGGACAGGAACTGCATGATAAATGAACCTTATACTAACAATCTGAAGGCAGACCACAGCTACAGCCGCAAGACCTGTCAAAAACGTGGTTATAGTTGAATATGAAGTAATACATAGTTATTTGCGTTTATTCATTAGTTTCTATTTTAGTGCAAAGTTAAAAATGCTGAAATTAAGTGTTCCGACTCTACTCCGTGTGTTTGTGGCTCTGACTGCGGCTCAGTTTAATTTGTACTCGCAACATTGAATTCTAAGTAACCAATATTTTGACAGCACTTGCGTTTGCGGCTCTGGCTAAATTATTCGCACGCTGAAGTAATGTCGCTGTCATACATTCATATTTTAATCACCATCACTCGTGAAGAAGTAAATTTGAAAAACATATTCTTACCATTAACATGCCGCACAATGTGGTGTAAGCTTCATATGAATTACCATAAACTATACTAGCCTGTGTCGCTAGAAGAGGTATCTCCAAGTCAGTATTTGCCGTTTTAATAGAACTTTCAAAAATGGTTGCCATCTCTTCGACATTTTGGTCGGATATAAGGCCTGGAGAAAAACCCGAAATAAAATAAAATCTAAATTACTTTTGTCATCACACAAAGTTAAATTTGACATATATGTATATATTTCCTAATTTAAAAAAACTAAAATATATGTATATAATATATATATGTACCTATTCGAATAGTATCTACATTCGGTGGATTATAAGAGTATTCGTACTCGTATGTTGAGGTTAATTTAATTGATAAAATCAAACCGACAATAATAGTAATCACTGGAGACACAGCATTTGAAAGTTTCATGTTGACCGGACAACCGAAAAATTCATATTTTGAAATATCAAGAGGAATTTTCTATTTATAAAATAAATAATGCGTGAAAAACAACAACAACAATATTTGAAAAAATGATCGAAGTTTTCGTTCTATACGAATTTAGTCAACGGAATGGAGAAGAACGACTGAAAGATGTTTTGTTTACGGTGGCATGGAAAAGCTTTTCCACAATTTCGAAGATATCTCCTGAGAACCTGGCGGGAGTGTGAAAAATTCAAAAATAAAAACAGATGATCGTTGATGTTTTTGTTTGACTAGACAAAATAGAGAAACTGTTTTGGAAAAACGCCTACAAACCCAATTAGGTAGCTTATCTAAGGCTTTTGCATTAAACTTTCTGATTGGAGTTTAAATTTGTGCTGTTTTTTTTTTTTTTACAAGCATATATGGTTGTTTGAAATTATTCGTTCGTGCAAACATTCTCTTTAATTGTGCAAAGTATCGAGGTTTTAAGAGAAAATAGTGTTCATAAATAGTTCTATTTTGTCTATATAAATTTGGAGAACATCATTTTACAAACAAAAGGCCTCTTTTCCCCGTTTTTCATTTTGATTCTTGAAACTATGTATGTATGTATATACAATATACATATATTTACAAAGTTATATTGGGAGTGCATAACCTCCTTCTAAAAGTTTTCATGTTTTTTTTTTTAACTTTTTCTGATTACAACTTTTGATAAATCGAGGTTATAATAAAACATGGCACCGTCTATCAGTCTGTAGGGATGAACGTTTCTGCGCTTTCCATATGTTAAACTGCAGCTTCTACGGCTGGACGGATTTTCTTCAAACTTTTTACATATAGTAAAAAAACCCATATCGAGTTATTTTTATTTTGTTCAAGCCCGGCTCACACTTTCAAGTAGAAATGTTTGTTTTTCTAGGTTTTTTCAGAAATCGCTCTTTCGATTTTGATAACATTTTGAATGTCCATGGACTTGGCAAGAAAACATATAGATTTTGGATCACCTTTACTTGATAGCACTAAAGTTTAGCAGATGAAAGATTTCTGATTGGAAGCAACATTTTTTAGTTTTTAATAATTTCAACGATTTTATTTAAACTTTGCGTGTGTTTAACTGAGAATGTATTAAAATTAACTGAATTCACAATTAACCAATTAACTGCATTTCCAGTTTTTGGATAAAAACAACGGAAATGTGGTTAAAGTGGCCATAAATCGACAAGGCCATTGAAGTGCTAAAACTTATATTGATACCGTTTTTATGAAATGATATTGCGTTTATTAGACAAGCAGGACTAGTTTTACATTGTGTAAAAATGATTTCAAACTTTCTTTTAAAATTAAGAAATTACTCGGTAGCTAAAATATAACGTCGCCGTCGGTGCAGTCCCAACCATTTGTATAAACCATTTTTAAGTCTTAAAACGGTGTGTATAAAAAAATTAATGAACTTAGACAAAATTTTATTGTAGTAAACTAACTATAGGTATACATTATAAAAAATAAAATCTTAAATTTTGTTTTTGGTGTTTATTGAATTAACAAAAATGTACTTGTGATTTTGTTACCTGGAACTTTCGAAAAGTTATGAATATCAGTTTCTTGGGTTAATTGTAGATTAATTTATTTCCAAAATTAGCTAACTCAGTTTTAACTTTTAACTCACACCTTAAAAGCAGTCCCTTAGTTCGTATCAACATTCTTTTCAATACAAATATTTATGTGTCACATAAGCGGCAAGCATTTAATGCAAATAATCCGGGCTGATAATAATAATATAATAATGTCTTCAAATGCTTCATTTTAATATCCTCTGCCCATTCCGCAAAGTCCGAAAAATCTTCTCATATTTTTGAATCAACAAGTGTTTCGGTATATCCTTGAATGTCAATGACAGATGCTGACACGTTTTTCTTAATTTCTTTTACGAAGCCTTATTAAAATGGAAGGAACTTAAGAAGTAGTTGATTGTCACGGTTCAATTCTTCACATATCGTGCATTTTAATTTTGTAAAGCCAATATTAGTGCTGTGTGGGTTGTAGTTACGTGTATTAAATTTATTGTGAGTTTCACTAAAAGATCCTGTATTAAAGGTAATTAAAAACTAACTTTATTGCAAACATAAATCATAGGCCCATCGTTCTCTTTGAAATAAAGTGCAAGGAGGTGATAAATATATCGAAACATATTTACAAATAGAAAATGAAGAAACTTAATAATTTATTTTATTAAAAGGGCATACTGCGTTTGATATAAATTTGTTAATGTATTTCCTTGAATAAAAAAAAAAGAAAAACACATTTTCCAACGTGCTAAAGCGTCATGTAGTTATTGATTTTTCCAAGGCGAATTGAATTGCTCTGTTTAAGTTGATTTGATTTAATAACATCCTAAGTTCACAAACCAAAAATTATCAAACTTCGTAAATCTATCACTTATTTATTTCCGGAACGGTATATAATCAATTGGAAACATTTTTAGGTAAAAAAAAGATATTACTTTATAAAACATAGCCAATATAAATCAAATCCAGCGATTATTAAATTATCCCATTTTTATGACAACATGTCTTTTTAACTGACCGTCATGCGGACTTAAGTTATTCCTGTGCTTTTCTGTTTCCGATATTATTTAATATTTATTGCTGTTCACAATCAAATGCCGTTATCAAGAGACAATAATTAGATGGACCTCATAGAGCTTCTAGAGTGGTGTAGTTATTGTGTCGGACTGCCACGCCGAAGGTTCTGGGTTCGATCCCTGACTCTTGTGAACGAGTGTTTTTCTTTTTTATTCGATCTCGATCGGACATAAACCTTAAAATTTAGACTTTTCTTAACATATTCTAGTACATTAACTTTAATATAAATTCATAGCTTTTTGGATTTTAGATTTTAAACAAAATTTTTGAAATTGACTTAAAAATTCATGATTTATACAGGGTGTCCCGAAACTCAACGTCAAGCGGGCACCGGGTGAAAGGGTAGGTTATGTCCGTACTGGGAAAAGTAAGGAAAAAAATCCATCTCGCTTTGTTTAGTAAAAATAGTAATATTTATAAAAATTATAAAAATCGTTACACTAGACCACACTTTTAGGTACTGTGGTCACAAATTTTCATATTTTGCGGTTTTTATTTTATTATGTAATCCTTACTAACTATGCTATTATTCCCAATTAAAAATCCAAAAATAAATATCGTAGTTTTCGTAAGAAAAATAAAATTTGACGGAGTCATGGTGAAATTTTTTTTTTAAACTTAACTTTGATACTTCATACTTTAAAAAAATGTACCGCACTTCCATCGGCAAGTTATTTAAAAAGTTGGCCCATTTTACCAAGATTTCAAAATGGTACAACACTTGCTAATTATTCACCCATAAAAAATATTATCAAAATTTAAACCACTGTGGAGCATTATAAATTAGGACTAAAAAATTGGAAAGTATTGTATTGTTCCCTATTAATGTATTACTGAAAACTTTATCTATTCATAAATCTTAATGAAACAAATGAAAAAAATTTAATACATTTATTTTATCTTAAAGCATTTTACACTAAAGCAAATGTTCAAATTGTTTACCCTCGGCATGAATACAGGCTCTGCATCGCCGCAGAAAAGATCTGTTCATCAGACGTCCAAATCTCCTTGCATTAATATCTTCTCCTGCTTCAAGAATTTTTTGGCGTAGTTCGTCTCTATTTAGACTTGGTTTATCATAAACTTTTTCTTTTATGCAGCCCCAGTAAAAGAAATCGAGCGGGTTTAGGTCCGGAGAACGAGGAGGCCACAAAATTGATCCAAGGCGCCCAATCCACCTATCGGGATACTCAGTACTCAGGTAATCCCGTACTAGACGAGCATAATGTGCTGGGCAACCATCTTGTTGAAACCAAATGTCTCGATAGATGTTCAATGGTACATTTTCTAACAAATTCGGCAGTTCATTTTGTAAAAAATGCAGGTAGTTTTAGCCATTTAGATTTTCTGGCAGCTCATATGGTCCAATTATTTGTCCATTTAAAATTCCGGTCCAAATATTTATTTTAAATTGATATTGAGAGCGGTCTTCACGCATAAAATGTGGATTCTCTCTGTGCCACTCATGTAAATTATGCAAATTCAAATAACCGTCTTTTTTAAATGTCGATTCATCGGTCCATAAAATATGGTTGAGAAATTGAGGGTCTTCACTATTTTTGGCCAACATTGTTCTGCAAAAATTGACTCTAGGAGCGTAGTCACGAGGTAACAAACTTTGTACTCGTTGTACATGGTACGGGTGGTAGCTGTTTTCTCTTAAGATTCTATGAGCAATGCTCTTCGGAATTCCAGTTGACTTTTCAATTGCACGTGCTGAAGTGCTGGGATCATTTATAATTTCACTCATAACTACGTCGTCGTTGTGTCCTCGAGGTCTCCCGCCTGCGGCGCCGGCCATACAAGTACTAGGCAATCGTCCTTGGGAATATGAAATGTGTACATAGATGAACACACGGTGGTCTGGGTGACGCGCCACATTTGGGTACCTTTCGCGATACAATCTGGCGGCAGCAGAGGCATTACAACCGCATTCACCGTTAATAATGTGCATGTTTGCATATTCCTCAGCTGTGTAGGAATACGGCATTTCACGTAAGGTTTTTATTCTCTACTAGCTTTTGCCCGCTACTTCGTACGCGTGGATCTTAGAATAAAGTAGGTATCTCAGTATATTTTTGTTTTTGCACAACCGGTTCAAAATGGGGGGTATGAGTGGTATAAAAGCTACATACTTTACCAGCTCTATAGCCGTAAGATTTTTGGCTTCTGTATAATATTATTTCGAAGTATCATAACGGTTTAAATTACAAAGTTGGAGGGTTAAGTTCTGAAGCAATATATGAATATACCTAATTGGAATGCCCACTTTCAAAACGATGCTGCGCGCCGATACTGATATTTATGACAGCTCCGCTTCATCAGTTTTGGGCGTAAGTATTGCTCGTTCACCATTATTTATGGTTACATTATTTTTCGATTTCTACTTTCGCGGAATGAGGCATTGTCTATGTGTTGGTAAATAGCGCCATCTATGATGTTTTTGATGTAACTTCTATTCAGAACGACTAACTTATTTCTATTCATGTATACGTAGTTAAGTGTGGCGCTATTTTATTTTGTTAGTGAGACGCTAACTTCCTTAAAATCTTTTAATTTCGCGTTAAGTTCATTGAATAACGTTCGATTGCAGCAATATTAAAAAAACAACCAGAATTATATATTTTCCTGCGATAAAATATAGCCTATATTTTAAGTTGGCGTACTACCAATATGTCTGCGAAAACCGCATTCAATTCCATGCAGTAGTTTTTGCGTGATGCGCGTACAAACATACAGACAGACAGACAGACAGACAGACAGACAGACAAAAATTCTAAAAACGGTTGTTTTGGCTTCTGTGGGTCTAATAGAGACTCCCCATATTAGTTTTGCATCTATATCTTCAATGTACAGACATCGACCCGTTACAATTTTATTATATGTATAGATTACTAGATTATAATTATAACACAATTTTTAGATAATAATTAACACAACACTAATCGAATCCAGGGGAAAACAAAAGCAAACGATTATGCTAATAAAAAAGCCAACGATTATTAGAAATTGCGAACAAAAGTAAGAGCGTTCTGTACTGAAAGCAGATCGTGTAAACAGAAATTTTTAGTCTGCTGCTTTTTTGTGATTTTCACCTTAGAATGATCTGTATGCAGCTGCAATCCGTTAGTTTGTTCTGTTTTCAGGAATTTGATGGATATTGCCAGGAAGTTGCATCTTTTGTTGTTGTGTTGGCCAGTGTTTTTCTTAACAAGGGTAGAATTTTCCAATTTTTTAGTCCTAATTTATAATGCTCTAAAGCGGTTTAAATTTTAATAATATTTTTTATGGGTGAATAATTAGCAAGTGTTGTACCATTTTGAAATCTTGGTAAAATGGGCCAACTTTTTAAATAACTTGCTGAGGGTAGTGCGGTACATTTTTTTAACGTATGAAGTATCAAAGTTAAGTTTAAAAAAAAAATTTCACCATGACTCAGTCAAATTTTATTTTTCTTACGAAAACTACGATATATATTTTTGGATTTTTAATTGGGAATAATAGCATAGTTAGTAAGGATTACATAAAAAAATAAAAACCGCAAAATATGAAAATTTGTGACCACAGTACCTAAAAGTGTGGTCTAGTGTAACGATTTTTATAATTTTTATAAATATTACTATTTTTACTAAACAAAGCGAGATGGATTTTTTCCTTACTTTTTCCAGTACGGACATAACCTACCCTTTCACCCGGTGCCCGCTTGACGTTGAGTTTCGGGACACCCTGTATAAGAAAAAACTATATAGATGTTAACATTTAAACTTCAATACTTTTTGAAGGATTAAGTCGAAAAGTATTAATCTTAAACAAACATTTTTCATAACCGTTGTTATATTATGCATTTTCAGCTTAAAGCATGAAACAGGAAAGCTCAACTTACAAAAACGTAACCTTCATTTGAAGATAGCCTTGCGAATGTGATAGGACGTTGAGAACAATAATGTTTTTCAGACGTTTCAGCTCCTTTTTTTGTAAATTCAGACTAAGCTATAACTATTTATTTCAATAAGAAGGTTATAGGTTTTCAACTTGACTCAACAACATTTTTCTATTAGGAGTGATCTTAGGTTTTAAGTTTTATGCCAAGGTCTTAGATACAAAATATTTAATAATACCTTCTGTCAAATATTAGTTAATCGAATGATACTATTAACAATGGGCAGGGCAGCCTTGAAAATAAAGTGCACGACTGGGTCGTACGAACTTGCTCTTATGTGTTAAAATGTTCTTGGGGCTTGAGATTTTGGGAAAAAAAGCATTGAAAAAATCATATGAAATTTTATTAATCACTTAAAAATAAATAGGTTAAAACGTTTTTTGGAGAAAATGAAGTAACCTATCAGATTTCTTTTGCTTTTTTAAAATTCAAGGAAATTTTTTTTCAAAATCGTTCGACCAGTTTTTTCAAAAAACCGTTTTTTTTGAAAAAGTTTTCGAAAACATATTCCAAATTTTTTTTTGAGTATGCCAACTTCTAGAACTTTGTAGGTTTTATCAGAAAAATAAAATTTTAAAAAAATGTATTAAAAAGTTTTTCAAAAAAAAACAAAAAATAAAAAAAAAATTAAAACTTTTTTAAAAAACTCAAAACAACTTTTTTTTGAAAAATTTAAGAATCTATATTATTTCTTTTATAAAAGGGCTTCTACATACAAAATTTTATCGAAATTCGTCGAGTGGCTTACGAGAAAATCGGATTTAAAAAAAGCGGGACTTTTCCTGAAAAATCTATTCCAACCAGAACATTAAGTTTGCACCGAAAACATTATACAGAAAGTTTTATCAAAATCGTTGGAGCCGTTTTCGAGAAAAAATAAATTTTCACTAAAAATCGTATGGCAGGTACCGTTAGTTTTAAAGCTAGAATGCTAATTCCAAAAACCCCTCTATAGGACGTCATAATAATACTATCTACCAAGTTTGAAGAAAACAGACAGACAGAATTGTCGGACCCTTTTTTTCGACTTATCTATCATCGTAATGTTATGTTTGATTGTCCAAAAAAAAAAATTTTTCTTACGAATGCATAACTTGCCTTATAGTACCTATAATCGCAAGTAAAAATCTACAACTTTTGAATGATGAGATCTCCAAGACGAGTGGAAATACCATAAACAGAGCAGATTTTATTTGTTTGAAATGGCTTTCAAGATATCAGGATATTTCCAAAAGGAAAGTGTGAAGTTTAACGTACCACTGAAAGTTCTTTGAACTGAAACCATCAAATTTAAATTTGCCTTTTTAATTACTTAGACTTAATAGACTCTCTAATACAGGGTCAACGCCACGTCATTCGCTCGGAAGATTTTTAATCGAATTTTTCTTTTCGAAATCAACAAATGAATCCATGCACTTACAAGTAAATATACTCATGTTAAGGTTATCACTGCAGGTCTTTGTTTAGGTACCGACCCGACACAAACATTTCATGTTGACAGTATTTTCGTTCTTGAAATAATTGGTCTTGAAATATTCTCGATGACTAAATTAAAAGTTTATTAATCTGAAATATTCCTGGAAAGCTTAATTTGATACTAATAAGTTTTGCAAGCAAAAATAAAGTCAGCTTTAATTATTGTTAATGCATTTTCAATTGAGCTTAATTTCAGTGCTAATTGTAGTTTAAACGATATTAAAAATTGCAAATAACCAAGCAAAATTCAAAAAGCTATATTTTGACCCCCTCATACCTATATTTCTTTTCTTAAAAGAAAAATATCACAATCAGTTGCACAAATCATAAGACCGAAGGGCAGACGCCCCTATTTGGCAGCCTTGTACCTATTTTGTTGCAAATCGATAAGGCTTCGGAAAACAATCTTCTCCTAATATATGAAAAGATACCGAAGGAAGGTGCGATCTATTGAACTTGCGATGTTCCACGATTTTGTCCCGATTTCTGACGTTTATGGCAACTAAGAACTCAAAAGAGGTGCCCAGGACATTGCAGAGTATCAATGACCTCTATCTCTCATGTTCGTTGATTTCAAGTAATCCGTCGGTCGAAATTGTTATTTCTGATACAATGGTTGTTAGTTGCTTTTATAAAAGAGCCCTAAAACGAGATTACAACTTCTCAATGCCTTTGAAGTAAGTACTGCAAGGAGATGTACTGTCACTTATTTTGTTCTTACTAACAGCGGGTGGCAATGGTACAGTGGATGAAGTGCTTGGTTGCTAACCTAAGAGTTGTGGGTTCGAGCCCCAGCCTGGGCAGCAATTTTTAATTATTCCTTCAGCTTCAACTGGACGCCACCCGTAGGATTTTCGTGAGATAAATATCACCTATTTCTCAATCGATTGTACCAACAAAAAATCTTTCCTATCTTTCTATTCCTTCTAACTATTGCCGTGCAGTTTGCATTCAAAAGACCTTGGGTCTTACAGGCATATAGTTAAATTATTATTATTATTATTACTATTATAACTTGTTAAATTCGTCAAAACTTTGACGGCGCTGATAAAACCTCGAGGAGATTTTAAGCTTTAGTTAACTATTGTTTTCCTTACATTCCTAAGATCCAGAAACTATTTCAAAAAACATACTTAGAACTGCAAAAATAAAGGTTAATTTTGACAACAAGCTGTGGATAGCGAAGGTGGGTTGTCCATATGCTTTGAAAGCCAGATGACTGTGTCCTTGAGGTAAAAGGCGGTATATAGAAGACGAAAGATAACCTTGAAGTAAATTGTTATAAAATTAAAAATGAGTCCCATAAATTGGAGTCCTGAGTATAGCTGAGGTATCGTGCTGCGAATAAAGTGAGATGGAATAATTATCGGGAGGAGTTGGAGTTTTGCTGAAAATTCTCTGAAAGTAAGAATTCGACTCGGCTCTTCTGACACTTTGCTAGTGTCAAGAAGACGAGCTATTTCAACACCCAATCCTGCATATACTAGCCAGAGACCTTAATCATAAACTAATTAACTGCTCGAAATATCACCTATTACTAATAGGTCACATGATTTTAATAACTCATTGAAAACAATTTCCCCACCCTAGAGGTTTCAATTCGAAACCTTTTCATCTTATAATATTGAATGTTTGATTTAATTTCTGTTTTTCTCAAAAGACTGGTTTGGAATCGAATAATCGATGCAGTTTACTTGTTACCTTAATGAATAGGCAATTTTTGTTTGCATAATAAATTAAAAAAAAAACCCTTTACGAACATTACTTTAACATTTAATAACGTCTATAGTTAAAGTAATGCATCTGTATACAGTGTATGTGACAAGAATTATGATTTACTTCATTGTTTAAAAAAAATCTGGATTCAGATTGATTTAAGATTTAACTCAAAGCTGTTCCGCGGTTTACATTTTTCGGCGTCGATCTTCGGGCCAATTTATTTGTTCAGAAACCCTAAAATTATGCCATAATTTCAGCCTTTGATGGCACTCTACAGTACACGCCATTATGTCTGACCTTTTCTAACGATTGTGAACGTAGAGATATAGTTGATGCGCTAAGGATTTTGAAATGTCAACCTCTTTTGAAATTAAATTATATTTGCAATTCCTTGTTCTAGTACAAAAACATGGGTTCTACTACCTAAATACAATTTTCGTTTGATTATTAAGTATACTTCTTTTGGAAATAATGCACTATAACGGGTGTTTTTTAAGAGCTTGAGAACTTTAAATAATAATACAAGACATAAACATTGTTGGAATGCATTTTTTATTATTAAAATCTGGTAAATAATTATTATTATTAGTTTTGCATTCGTAAAATGGACGAAGTGCTCTATGAACTTCGCGAACAATCTCAACTGTCAAACCATAGACAACAACCATCGAAACTTCTCATTCAACTAAAAAAAAACACCCTTTACAATGTGAGATTGGAAAAGGGACGTATACCTTTCAACCTCTCAAGTTTAACACGTGATCTCAGTTCAAAACACATTCATTGAAAAACTACAAGCGGTTTAACTTTAGGCCGTGACTTGTCGTGTGTCGCGTGAAAACTCAGTTAAGTCTTTGAAAATTGTTGTGACTTGTGAGTGTCTACATATTATGATAATTGATTTGAGTGACAATGTTTTATTGGTAGCAATTGATTGTAATATAAGCAATTTGATATTTGATTTGTTTACTTGTTAAAAAGTTGTGCAAACAAAGGGTACTGTACAATTTAAACCGTCAAAAGCATTTTTTATAGCTGGATACGGAAACTAGTTATTTAAATGAGTGTTTAAAGAATATTAACAATAATAATTGTTAACTGACGAAATCAATGATTAATTTGCTTTCGTTATTTTTCAGCCAATGACGCACTTTCCAGGGTCTTCCCCATAACATCATCACGATACATAAATTAAAATAAGAAGGGCATAAGATGTATTGATTAGAGTAGTGAAATAATACGGGCAAGTGCGAGTCGGACTCGCGCACGAAGGGTTCCGTACCATTATCTATAAAAACAGCAAAAAAAAAATCACGTTTGTTGTATGGGAGCCCCCTTAAACATTTATTTTATTCAATAAACACTTGCTTAAATTTCTCATTGTAACAGGCGATTACGATTTGCAGAAGACGACGAACTGATAGTTTGTTTAGGAAAGATCGCGCCAAAAATGATCTTGTTTGTGTGAGTGAAAGAAAACTGGCAAATCAGCAAAAAGAAGAAGAAACAGAGACAGCTATGCATGTAAATTCAAGAATTCCAGAAATCCGCAAAAAAGAAAAAAGCCAACCTATGTATGCTTTTAAATCTCAGTTTTCTTTTATTCGTGTTCGAATTCGAATTCGAATGGAAAACAAAATAGAAAAGAAAACGAATGTCAAACAAAGAACAAGAAGTCAGTATTAAATTTGCAATTAATTTTTAACGTCTCAAAAATAAATATGTACATATGTATAAATGAATAATAACTTCTTTAAAATCAGATCGAGACCTCCCAGTACTTCTTTTGTAAGTTTAATTTAATATTTAAGGATTAACAGTAGTTTTAATAATTCATAATTAATTCAGTGATTCAGTATTAGCAGCAGAAGAAGAAGCAGCAAGAAGCATACAAATTTTTTTAATAAGAAATTATTATTATTTATATTAATTTTTAAGATTTTAAAATTTGGTCGGTAAGAAAATCTAATACCGACTTCTTGTTCTTTATTTGACATTCGTTTTTTTTTTCTTATTTTGTTTTCTATTCGAATTCGAACACGAATAGAAGAAAACTGAGCTTTAAAAGCATACATAGGTTGGCTCTTTTCTCCTAAAAGAATTTCTGGAATTTATATGCCTGTAGGTCAAGCTGTTTCTCACTCACACAAACGAGAACAGTTTTGGCGCGATCTTTCTTAAACAAACTGTCACCAAGATGTCTTTTGCCAATCCTGCTCAAATATTTCACTGAGAAATTTCAGTAATTTTTTTTCTGAGCATAGTGTTTTTTTACAATAAAATAAAGAAGAAAGGCGTACTTACGTTTAAAAACCCTAAATCCTGATTTAATATTATTTTATGAGAGAATCTAATACCGACTTGTTGGTTGTGGTTTGACATTTGTTTTTTTTTTTTTATTCGAATTCGAATTCGAATTTCTGGAATTTACATGTAGATAAAACTTTTTCTCACTCACACAAACAAGAACATTTTTGGTGCGATCTTTTCTAAAAAAAAAAAACTATCACCAAGATGTCTTTTGCCAATCTTGTTCAAATATTTCACTGAGAAATTTCAGTAATTTTTTTTCTCAGCATAGTGTTTTTTTTTACAATAAAATAAA
Source organism: Platycheirus albimanus (assembly GCA_916050605.2). Lineage (NCBI taxonomy): Eukaryota > Metazoa > Arthropoda > Insecta > Diptera > Syrphidae > Platycheirus > Platycheirus albimanus. Next base: position 80,197,343 of record OU696696.1, read on the forward strand.
GAAGAAACCCGTACTTACGTTTAAAAACCCTAAATCCTGATTTAATATTATTTTATGAGAGAATCTAATACCGACTTGTTGATAGAGAAGTTTGCGAATACGTCAAACAGAAATGTCAAATCAATACTTTGAGGGAAAACAATTAAATTCTTCCTGTTGTTGTTGTTGTTTCCAGTTGTTGTTTTCCCTCAAAGTAGGATTTCACATTTGATTTTGACTATAGGAGCGAGAGGGAAAGAAGTATATTGCCGTTTGCTTAAAATCTCTATTGTGGTTTGACATTTGTTTTTTTTTCTATTCGAATTCGAATTCGAATTTCTGGAATTTACATGTAGATAAAACTTTTTCTCACTCACACAAACAAGAACATTTTTGGCGCGATCTTTTCTAAAAAAAAACTGTCACCAAGATGTCTTTTGCCAATCTTGCTTAAATATTTCACTGAGAAATTTCAGTAATTTTTTTTCTCAGCACAGTGTTTTTTTTTTTAATATTTCTAGAAATCACTCAAATCACCTCCATTAACAATAAAATAAAAAAGAACTTACGTTTGAAAACAATTAATCCTGATGTTATATTATTTTATGAGAGAATCTAATACCGACTTGTTGATTGTGGTTTGACATTTGTTTTTTTTTCTGTTTTTTTTTTTCTATTCGAATTCGAATTCGAACACGAATAGAAGAAAACTTAGCTTTAAAAGCATACATTATGTTGCCTCTTTTCTTCTAAAAGAATTTCTATAATTTACATGTAGGTAAAGCTGTTTGTGTGAGTGAAGGAAAAGTCGCAAATCAGCAAAAAGAAGAACTAACAGGGACAGACTTCAAGAAATTTCTAAAGAAGAAAAGAGACAACCTGGTGATGGACGGACAAACATAGCAAAAACGAGCAAAAAATTACGTTTGTTGTATGGGAGCCCCCATAAATATTTTATTTTATTTAGTTTTTAGTATTTGTTGTTATAGAGAACACAATAATACATCATCTGTCCAAATTTCAAGTGTCTAAGTTTTACGGTTCATGAGATACAGCCTTGTGAAGGACGGACAGACGGACAGACGGACAGCGAAGTCTTAGTAATAGGGTTCCGTTTTCACCCTTTGGGTACGGAACCCTAAAAATAACCTACTTATCCTGAAAAAACTTTTCCTAGGCGGTAAAATATAAATATCAATGAAAAGTCTGAAAAGTATATAATTGAAAAATAATTGGAACAGTGAAACAGTTGATTTTTAGTTTTTTTTTTTGAAAATTGATCGAAAAGGTCAGTCTTGGAAAGTGTGACAAAAATTGGGGTTGTTTCAGCAATTTGTCTACCAAGACACGTTCAGCAATGTTCTCCTGTAGTTTTGTTTATCTTTCTTCTCTTTTTGGGATTGTGTCTAATTTTATTTTACAAATGTTCAAGATTAAAAAAAAAAAAGAAAGGTGCTTTTAAGAAATACTTGGATCTTGCTTTTGAGACGCAACTACGCTATATATCATGTAGCAATCCATGGCATGTGATTCCGTTGTTCTATTTGAACACACGAGTTCTTCAACAGATTCAGAAAATCGTATCGATCTACAGACAATTCTTTTCAATCAAACACAAGCTATATTGTTTATTTAACTAAGAGCCATTTTATCAAGCATTTCAATACCACATAAATTGTGTGAATACATAAATTCAAAATTAGGGAGTTATGTCAATGAAAAAAATTTCTTTTGTGTAGGCTGTGTTTTCCAATCGTCTTACCAAATGTGATGTCCCCCCATTTTGGCGTTAAAGTCTTCCGAGAGATTTTTAATGTTGTGTTTGGGCATTGCTCATATGTGTTAGTGAGGAGCTCGCAGAAAATTTAATTGGCAGCGTAGTATATCTCGTTCGTAGGTCTAAGATGGTGAAATTTGGACTTGATTCGGATTGTCATAATCATAACTCTTTCGTTTACTTAGTTAAAGCTCAAGACACTTTTCATTCGTCTGTCTCGAACAGTAAAACCACATTAAAATAAAACACAAGAAAATCATTTTAATGTCCATCAATTTGGCTTTATTGGAAAGATAATTTTATGCCATTAATGTTTAAATATGATTTCGGGCATGTGGCCGCCGAGGCCGGTTCGAATAAATCCAAGTCTAGAGGTCCAATTTTCAACCACTCTTTCGAGCATTTGGGGCAGTATGTATGTCGGCAATAACGCCACGAATATTGGCTTCCAACCCCCCTTACGTTTCTGGTTTGTTGACGTAGACGAGCAACGTCACATATCCCCAAAGAAAATAAGCCAATGGTGTCAAATCACACGATCTTGGTGGCCAATTAACAGGTCCATTCCGCGAAATTATGCGCTCATCGAATGTTTCCTTCAATAAATCGATTGTGACGTGCGCTATGTGGCATGTAGCGCCGTCTTGTGGGAATCATATCTCATCCACATTCATGTCATCCAATTCGGGAACAAAATAGTCGGTTATCATAGCTCTATACCGGTCTCCATTAACGGTAACTGGCTCGCCAGCATCATTTCGGAAGAAGTATGGTATGGCCCAATGACTCCACCCAGCCCCAGCCCATATAGAGCACACCAAACAGTCAGTTTTTGTGGATGTAATGGCGTCTCAAGGGCCTCTTCTCTTCACTCCAAATGCATCAATTTCGCTTGTTGGCGTAGCCATTTAACCTAAAATGAGCCTCATCACTGAACAAAATTGCTTGCGGTAAACTTCGCGAACTTAACCATTATTTTCGAAATAAATTTGCACGATTTGCAAGCGTTGTTCTTTTGTCAACCTGTTTATGATGAAATGGCAAACCAAACTGAACATAAATGACATTAGAGTTGCCCGATTTGACCACAAAATGTCAGTTTTATCCCTATTCGAAAAACAAACCTCTAAAAAAAAAAAAACACCCTATACAAGTCGCAGTTTTCCGTTTTCCTGAGCCAGCTGTTTGTTAAGCTTCAGAACTGGCGACCGTCGGCGTCGGCGTCCTTGGCTTAGGTGTACAGCTTTGCATGGCCTGGTGAATTTACGCACCTAATGCGTGTACTTAAATCACTGTGCCTTCTTCATTTGGGTGAGGATGCACGTCAATATTTTTGGTATTTTCATTATAAATGTATTTTGATCTTGCATTTAGGGAGGGGCTTTGTCTGGCGTATAAATAAAATGAGATCGTTTGGATTGAATTTTCAGAGCCTTAATTTTTCTTTGCTTCTGGTTCCTGAGAGGATACCTTATAGTTATCTACAACCCATGGATCTGTTGGTTCCAATTCTCATTGTGACGACGAGGAACCCATGCGGTAGTGAAGATGTGATTTTGCTACTATGTATATCTCTAAAAAAAACTTGACGTTTTTGTACGTGATGACTGATGAGTAAAATATATTTTAGAAAAGAATCAACATATTTGATGAATTCTTGGGGGGGGGGGTTGTTGCTCTTTCAAATTCAAAATTTTCTCCCACTTCAAACTGTTTATACAAGGCGGGCCAAAAGAAATCACCCTATTTTAAGATGCTCTCATTTTTGCAAATTGCCGCCAATGTCAAATCTGTTTTGACATTTGTGGAATAGACAGATGCAGAAAACAAGTGAACTAGCTATGGAGCGATACATGAACCAACATGAACCGATATTCTCAAGGCGGCGGCGTTCCCGGGTCGCCTCATCTCTGGTTTTGGCGATTTGCACTGGCCCGCAAGATCGCCCGATTTAACCGTTTCAGACTTATTTTTGTGGGGTTTTTTTCAAGTCCCGTGTTTACGTGAACAAGCCCGAGACTCTGGAAGCCCTCAAGGACAACATTCGACACGAGTGCGAAAATCTGTCGCCCGAAGTTCTCACTAAAGTGATGAAAAATGCCATAAATCGAACAATCAATTGTGACGGCGCCTATTTGGCCGATATCATCTTCTCGACTTGACCAATACAATTCTAAAGGTTCAAATAAACATAATCAAAAAACAGAATCAAGGTTTTTCATTTAGAGAGAGCCAAACAACATCTAATGGATGACTTCTTTTGGCCCACCCTGTATATCAGCAATTACCGTAGGTTCAAAAACGCTAACGATATTCTTCCGACATTCTATGGAACTGTTTGCTTCCACTTTCATAATTCTTATTCAAATGGCTCAATAAATCTTCATAATCTTTAAAGGACGGCTGTAGTATCTGTGTCGTGTCGGGACTGCATCATTAATGTCTACAACACACAGATGACTGGTTCGAAAGATAAACAATAGACCTGAGTTCTCTGAACTGATTCACTCGTGTGCTCTTACTTTTAAACCATCAAAGCAATACCAACTGTGCCACGTGATTATCGCAAAATAAAAGATGGTGATGTTGTTTGGGTTTCAATAGATTGCAGCTATTTGCATTCAAATAAGAACAAAATAAATAGGTTATCACAGTTGATAAGGCTGCGTAATGCCGTCTTAGCTTTAGGAATCATTGTTATTTAACATGTCAGTTAGCCTTGTAAGGAAAGGACTACCTTCCATTGAAACAAATTTAAAACGCGACTTATTTATTTAAATTAAAGCACGTTTACAAATAATTTGGCATTAGAATATAGAGTTCTTGCGGAAAACAGACTATATGACACACCGGAACAATTTTATCTACGCTAAGCTATAAATTAAAGCTGAATCAACATACATTTTGATATGAAAGCAAATATGAGTGTACCTAGTATTTATTTTTTAACTTTAAAAACAATTTTTTTTAATGATTTAAGCGTCACAGTTCAAATAATTATACTGCCGCAGATATCAGTCGTGCGATCGTGAAGAGTTCAGCTTAAGGATTGCACGTGTTAGATGATCATTTTTCAGAATTGAGTCATTCTTGGAAAATAAAGGAAACGAAAGCTTCTTGCCTTTTTTGGCTGGCTGGCAGTTAGGAAGTGTTTGTGATTTTTTTCGTTTGCAAGGAAATCTTTCGTGACAGTAGGTACTTACGGCTATAAGCACTTTTATATAAAAAAAAAACTTGGTTGTCTGTAAAGTCGGTTTACGGACGATCATTTTACGTGATAACCAGTTCACAAAATAGTTAATGTGTAGGTTGTATCTCTCCAAGCACCAACCACCCACCCCACCTAAAACCACCCACCATATTGAATTTTTTTTTCTCACCCCTTCCAAATAAACATCAACCTCCCACCCCCACACACAACCACCAAAAAAGAGCCCTCCATTTTTGAAAATTTTTGACAATTTTGTTCCCCCTCATACAATAAATACCTACCCCCTTCCTTACCACCACCAACCACCCACACCACCTACAACCAACAACCAACCAACCACTGTTTTTGACAATTCCCTCCCAAACACCAAATCCTCACCCCAAATCCAACCACCCACTCCACCTACAACCACCAGCCACTCACCCACCATTTTTTACACGTTTTTTGATGAATGACAAGCAAAACTGCCGTGTATGACACTCACTAACCTACACGTTGTTTGATGTTTATTTTGAGCCGGCTGAATCATTTGGTCCGTACTTTTTCGAAAATGACGTTGGTGAGAGGGTTACCGTTACCGTGAAGGCGAGCTTTAGAGAACGGTTCTAGGAGGTGGACATCACGATTAAAATACGGCATGAACCATTTGGAGGGTATAGTTATCTCTCGCAGACGTGAAGTGAACTGAAGTCGGAGGACTCACATTGCGAATAAACCACAGTCGAACATAGCGTCCTTATAAGATATAAGGTGAACATATCGCTTAGATTTAGTCGTATCTGCGGGGAAGAGTCATTGTCTACTCGTATCCGCGCCACCGTAAGAAGGCACCACATGTCTGTATCGGAACTTGCAGCCTTCACGGCTGAGCCAATTCGTTTCAAACTTGGTACGTCATGCAGAGAAACTCTTTAGTTGGCATTATAGCTCTAGCAACGCAACGGTGCCACATAACTTTTAATTTAAAAAAATTCTCAAAAACTGTTTTCGATACAACTTTCTTTTTTTCGAATATTCTTACAACGTTAACTCCCATAGAATCGGTTTTCTCAATTCAGACTTTCTTGGCAAATACTCGGCGGATTTCAATGAATGCATTGTATTTTAAATAACATCTTCACTGAAAACCAGCATTACTATAGTATCTGATTTTTATTCAGTTCTTTCTTTTTTTGTCATTTAGTTTTGATTAGACTCAGTATGTTCAGCGTGGACATTTGAAGCAGCCCAAAATTTCCCAGTGTAGTGTCGAATTACATTTAAATTTGAAAAAATTATTGGGTTCACTGACTTTTTGTATGGCTTATTTCAATGAAATGTATACTGGGCATGTGTATCAATGATTCTCAATGCTATCCGTGCTATCGAGTTTAATACAGAAAGAGTATTTTATCATCAAGAATTATTGTCGTTTAAATAAATTGAATTAAAATCAGCACATTGGCTTTGCTTTGTGAGATGTTTTTGTACATATCATTATGTATATAAAATACTCACCTGAATAAAATTATTATTGCTTATTAATATAATTGACATATTAATTTTTTCAAATTTTTTTAACAACCTTTTCATGTGTGAGAGACAAACACTTAATGCTATGCCGTCAGATGTCAGTTTTTGATAAATTAGACCAAAGTTGAATTTTGAATATGATTTATTGTAGGTAGATTTTTTCAACCGTAAATTCATCGCAAACTTTGTTACCTACAAAAATTATTTGTCGTTTGTTAAACAAGCAATTAGTCAATAACAAGCTTTTCAAATTTTAGATAAATGTCTATTGACAGACAGAATTTAGGTTAGGTTAAGTTATGACGGTAAGACAACATTTGCCTCCCTATAATGCCAATAGAAGAAGAGAGCCTAAAGTCTTCTTTGTTGAATCACCATTTCCTCGATTAAAATTTCAGCAAAACCTAACATTTTCGTGAACGATTTTTAAAATGTCGATTTGAAAAAATCGATCATCATAATGTCGACTTTCGAATAGTCGATTGGTAAAATACCGCCAGATCAAAATGTCGACTCTTATAAAGTCGATTTTGCAAATATCAACTCGAAAAAGGTCGACAGTGGCAAAGTGAATGATGTTCCATTGCATGTGGTGCCACCTGCATGTGAACATCATTCACTTTGCCACTGTAAATCAGTGTTGCTGCCCTACTACTATGATTTAAAAATAATTAAAAAATTTAAATCGTCGATGCAATCAAAAGATAAAAGTCGACATTTTTTATCGACACTTTTTCAAACGACATTTTCATAGTCTGGATTTTAAACTGTCAACTTTTTTGTATCGATCCATTTTCAGTCCACATTTTGACAGTTGATGAAATTTGTATTTGTCCTGTCGACATTTTTTTTGCCGACCATTCGTACGTCTCCCCTAAATAATCACTCAATAACTTGCGGATTGAAACTCACTGACACAGTTCGGAAGACCACGTTATTATCGTTTTTTTTTTTAGAGTAATGGCCCAGCAGAACTGAACTTCTTCAAATGCCCACATGGTCCAATCTTCGGTCACTCGCAAGGTGTTTCATCAAGGTGTTTTATACTGAACAGCTTTCTGACTTCTTCAAAATGCAACAAGAATATGAGACAAGTAGATATTTTTTCACTAATTCAGGTTTTGCTTTCATTTGATATAACTACCACTGTGGGTGCAAATGAAAGACACGGTATCCAATAGAATTTTGTAGATTTCGTATGAAATTTTCCTTATGACAATGATGTAAGATGCACAAATTTTCAAAATTTGTATTTCCCAGTTGAATTGGAATAAATCAGAGTTCTTGCACTCGTAAAAACCATGCATGAAACGTGGATTCACCAATGTGCAATATGCATTCAAAAGACCGTGCGTCTTACAGGCATATATAGTTAAAATTATTATTATTAAAAATTTGCAGTCAAGAGTAAATCAAAACGGATTTTCCGGTTGGGAAAGTTTTGGCGACTGCTTTTTGAAGTGAAACTACTTTAATATCGGTGTGATTTGAAACTCGACGAAACGGAAATGCGCCATGACACTTTTAAGCAAATAAATCAAACAAATTTATATATCGCAACAAGAACGAATGAAAAAAAAATCATAACACAAACAAAGTACTTTATATTCTAGTTTCTAGCTCTCATTTTCTACCATGCTACGTAGCCTCTCACTCTGGTCTACTAGGCCTACTAAGCAATAAGCATTGTATACATGTACATTATGTCAAGCTAAAGCGAGTGAGCAGGCGCGTTGTTACGAGTAAGTTACTATGTTCGTTATATGTAATTTGCATGCTGTCTAACAGGAGAAGTTTTAGAAAAAGATTTGAATGAGCTTAGTTCAAGAAGAATGCAAACAAATGCATACAAATATTATTAAACGAAATTGACATTCAAAAATTTATTAAAATTCTCAAAAGGAGTCCCGAATATTTGAAAAGAGTCCGTTTTCGATGATTTTTAAATAGTGGCGTCCTGGAGTTCATCGTTTAAAAAGGACTCAAAGGCCCAAAAAAGGCAACCCTACTTTACAGATCTAAAGCTAAAGAGCAAGCGTGTTGCAAGCATTAAGTCATAAATAAATTTTCAAAGTAAGCCCAAAACTGGTGTTGAAAGGACTTTTCCATTTCATTCTCGCGTAGGTTACTTCACTATATAGTTTCACTACAACTGCGAGTGTGAATTACAAGCACACATTTTCTTAAAAGATGGGAGCATCTCAACGATATGTGTTATGAGTGTAGTGTAGACTTACAAAAATGCTGTGTTTTGATGATAGTTGCAAAAATGTTAATATAAACCACAAAATTTTATCTAGTGCCTTAAGTGTAACACTGGCCAACAATTAGAAGTTAATTTAGTTTTTAAATAATAAAAATCTTTGACTATATTCCCTTAATATTTCGTTAATTTCAAATTTCTTGTTAGATCATATTTAGTCATTAATATACTCGTAATCAAATCTATTTTTATCTGAATTATTGACTTAACCGTTGCGGAAAACGAAGAACATCATCATTATTATTTACAGCATTTGATGAAAGTGTTAATTTTAAATCCTTTTGCTCTTATCAGGTAAGATCAAAGTAATGACTTTTTTTGACGCTATAAGCCTAATTGTGGAAAAATTTCGGCTATATTAGGAATACAGTAGAAAACCAACAAACGAAGTCTTTTCACCTTAAAAATTATCACATCTTTTGTGTTTCGTCAGATTTTGAGTGAGACGTATCATCTTCTTATCTTTGTGATAATTGCATTATGGCTTCAATTTGCTTAGATTGGTGTTAATTATACATAAAGATGTTATTAGTAAGACCGGTGAATTGTGAATCATCATTTTATTTTTATAGTAGGTAACTGTGAATATTAGAACAAAACGAATTTCAATAAAATTGGTCCGATTAGATCTCAGAAAATACTAATGGTATCTTATACAAAAATGAATCGTATTTATCTAAATATTGTAATGATACATTTATTTTTAAAGCTCGATGTCTGTACATTATAGATATTGAAAAAAATATAATGGTTTTTTTTTTAAGAGCGACAGAAGCCTAAACAACAGTTTTTATAATTGGCGTCTTTCTGACTTTCTATCTGTGTGTTTTGTACGCAGAAAACTACTGCATGATGGAATTGAATGAAGTTGTCACCCAATAATAGATAAAGCTACTTCGTACGAAGTCGTATACAAAAGTTGGAGAGGACCTAATAAATTAGAAACTAAAATATCAATGTGACTACTATTTGACTATGTTTGAAAGCGCTCCATTCAGTCAGTCAGACATTTTTAGGTATAGGTTTCACATAAGTTTATGTTTGCTTATTCTTAAAAGGTTGGACCTTACCGCGTTTTCTTAAATTCTTTCAAAAAAAACACGTTTCCCATAATGGTCGGAAGTACACGGTAGATCTGACATGATACACAGAAATACCAATTATGCTGAGTTGGTAAACACTTAAAACAGGGTTGGGTAAGATTTGCTTATTTTAATAATGTCGATTTCGCCGCGAATTTTAACCCATTATTTTTTTTTATCAAGCTCATATCATTATGAGAATAAAGGGTACAAGAATCTGCAATTACAAAAGCAACGACACTTGATTAAAATAAAATGCACGACTGGGTCGCACGTACTTGCTCTGTGGGTGCAATACTACGACGAAAACAAACTTTTCGATCAATTAGAACAACTCATTTTTGAAAAATTTGGTAAAAACTAAAAAAAATTTGGCTAAAACTGGAAGACTCGATATACGGGAGCTAACGTTAAGTAACCTTTAGTATATCAAATTTAGAATGGCTCTTTGTATAGGAGCCACCATTTAAAAAAAAGAAAATGAAAAAAAATCAATGCCGTCTGAAAGGAAGCGGAAAGAAACTATACCAAACAAAGTTTGAGTGAATTCGATGCAACCGTTGACAACTTATGGCCATTTGAAAAAAAGCCGTTAAGAGCAGATCTCCGTTATTTGCATTTTTAGCCAAAAACTGAAAACGCAGTTCTCTTAAAAACACTAAAAGAATATAACACACAAAGTTTAATCAAAATCGTTAGAGCCGTTTTCGAGCAAATTAGAAAAAACCAAAAAATGTTGGCTAAAACTTATCGGCTCGTTGTATGGAAGCCACCGTTTAGAAAAGCTTCAGTGAAAAGTTTACAAAGCCATCCTAAAGAAAACTATAAAAAACTATGTCAAACGAAATTTGAGTCGATTCAATAAAGCCGTTGTGAACTTATGGCTATTTGAAAAAAAGCCGTTAAAACCTGATTTTCGTTAGGACTATTTGAGCCAAAATCGAAAAACGCAGTTTTGTTAGAAATGCTTAAAGTAAGCTAAATTTTGAGTTTAATCAAAATCGTTAGAGCCGTTTTCGAGAAAATTCAAATTGAAAAAAAACGGTTACTTGAAAGGTACCAGTTTGAGCCGGGCTAAAACGAAATAAAAAAAACCTCGACAACCGTTTTTCTTCAAACTACTATATATCAAGTTTGAAGAAAATCCGTCAAGCCGTTTAGGCTGTAGCATGACGTGAAAAAGCGCACATCCGCACAGACGCACAGACGCACAGACGCACAGACAGACCGACGGACGGTATGGCGAAAACCACTTTTTTGGGCTTCTCTATCATCGTAATGTCATGTTTGATTAAAACCTCGATTTTTTTTTCTGCACGAAACCAATACTTGCCCTATTGAGCAAGTAAAAAATAATGGATTAAAATTCGCGGCGAATTTTAAGCTAATTTTTTTTTTGTCAAGCTCATGTCATTATGATAGTAAAATTTACAAGATGTTGCAATTACAAAATCAACAACACTTGATAAAAAAAAATAAAAGCTTAAAATTCGCGGCGAATATTACCTACAACGTTTTGTTGTCAGTTGCTTTTTTTAGTATGGCCCTATGTCACAAGAACATATGGCCTTATGACACTTTAGTTATGTGTCATAAGGCCATAATTCGAAATATGGCCTTATGTCACATGGCCTTATGTCACATGGCCTTATGTCATGGCACCTGTCAATACGTCCAAATGATAAAACATAAAAACTTTATTATCAAAATGAGTGGTAATTTCAACATCTACCTGCCCTTATTGATCAACAAAATCACTATAAGACGATCGACAAGACATCGATTTCAAAAAAATGTCATAATCTATTGACTTCAAAGAAGAAGGTTTTGTAATTTCACATATTTAAACATTTTTCACATATTTAAAAAAAGCTTTTTTGAATTTTTAATACAATTTATATATTCGGTTTTTACAATTTTTCGAAAACAGATCATTGGCTGATTCCTTAAAATTTCTCATTTCCTGTGCAGATGATCCAGTTACTAACTCGCATTTCCTGGATAAAACTGAGGAAAATATTTTTTTCCACTAGCAAAGTGTCCGCTTAAAATTATTTTATGACTCCAAGTGGAAGCTGGAAATAAATTAATATAGGCTTCGAAACTTTTCGTAATTTTTAAATAAAAATCAATTAATTATTTGAACCTCTAGTTGCAATAATAATTTTTCATCAACTTATCCACACCTATCATTAATAATTATGTTTATCAAATCCATAAATCATTGTTTGATTGACACGTTGAAATTGATTCATTCCTTGTCAAAATATTATAAAATTTATAAACAACGGAAATCCGCCTCAAAATCCAATTGGATCCCAATTTGAATAGGTATAATTTCCTCTTTCACAAAAAAAAAATAAATCTTAATAACTCACTCATAAAATGTGTGATGTTTATGATTCCTGTAGCATAGCAGTTGCCGCTCAATTATTTTATATATCTATTCAATTAACTCATTACTAATAATTTAATTATAATGAGAATGACCATTAAAAAAAACAAGCTCTCAATTTCAGCATAAACAAATAAAACAGCAACTCATCAAAAGTTCGATTAAGCTGGCCGGTCAGAAATCAGTTCACAACATGTTATCGTTGTCTTCGAGTTTGATGTGCGAATGCGAACTGAATCGATTGGATACATTTTTTGAGATCTTGTTTTCTTAATTGATTTTTATTTTATTTCTATTTTATACGATTTAATCACGTCATCTTTCGAATTGAGAATAATGGTTCTCCCTTTGAGCATAGAGAAGGAAGGCAAAGTACCTTGTACCTACATTTTTTTTTCTCAGAGCATCTCTGCTTATCCGTTGGAGTCGTCGCGTGTCGGTCGTCTTGCAAGTAGGTATTCCAAGCATAAAGCCTTTCAAATTTCTGTTCTGGGTACTGCGTCCTATGCTCATGATCACGAAAAAGAATTATTTTTGTCATCTCGCCTTCCAAAAGCCCCAGACCAAACCCCACCGAACTTCGCCACACCCTCTCAGTTCATCAACACAATCGCCTCGCCAAAGGGAGAGCTCGTTGGTAGCATTTGATTCAGCGAATCAGTCATAGTATCATCAGCTGTTCCGATCGCGTGTAGGTACATGCTATTCCTAGCTTTTATATTGTTAAAACGGTTATAAGCTGCGGTAGTCTTCGAGCAACCACCGATCTTGTTAGGCGCTGATCTAGAACGTTTTGTTTTTCATTTTCATCTTCTTCTGCAAGATTCTTTAATTTTTTTTAAGAATCTCGCGTTCAGATAGATTCCGACATAGAAGAAGATTACTTGATAAAAAATTTGAGTGTGCAGTCTTTGTTGGACGCTTTGAAGATCCTTAAACTTCCGTGATTCATTTTTTTTTTTTATTGTTCTTTTTTTTGAATATTTAAGTGAAATTCTTTAAAACTTTGTTGCGAAGTCATCATCGACTGTTGTCGAGTTGCCAAAAAAGTGCCAAATTGAATGCCAAATTTGTTGTTGGAAGGAAAGCATTTCTAGGTATTAACCCCCAATCTGACTGAGTATACTTTTAGTGCATTCGTAGCTTTATTAAACAGGAAGAACTATTAGCTCGCGTGTTTGTGTTGTTGAAAACTTTTTGCAATTGGTTTGTTCTTTTTAAAATTCATGTGCTTGAATCAAAATACATCTATTTTTATATAAAAAAAGGTCGTGAACAGCTTATCGCTTGCAATTATAATTGACATTGTTTCGGGTGCTACTATCTGACTTTTTTTTGTGCAAGCTTACATTAATTGCCGCGCATTGAGGGTGTTGGTTTGTTAATCAAAACACAACAACAAATTAAAAAAAAACCTTTTTTATAGTTTTTTGTTATATTTGATGACAAAGTTTTGAGTTGGCTCAAGAAACAAAACGAATTATTTTTATCTGAATTATTTTTATCTGATGAATATATTTTGTTCGAATTGAATTGTAATAGCGAATAGAATTAAAAATTATTGTTTTACGACGGGAACGTCATTGCCGGTTAAAGTAATTCAAGTTTGTTGTGTCGGATTTCATTTAAAAGAAAAACAAAACAAAAATCATAATACATTCCCTACCACGGAGGAGAACAGCAGTGGTAAACTTAGGAAAAAGTGGTAAGTTTCAGCGATATATTAAAGAAGATATAAAAGATACAGAATGAGTTGTGATTTTTTTCTTACCTGACCTTGCATAAGATGCAAACAGGGTGTAGCTTTAAGAAATGTTTTTGATTTTATAAAAATAAATGATTGAGGCAATTTTTTTATATTCAAAACATTCTCAACAATTTTTTTAAGGTGTAGGCATATTTAAACATTTACTTTTAATAGTCAACCAAATTGAATAATTTGTTTTTACGTCACCTTTTCATTAAATATTACTTTCTAAGACAGTGATTCAATTTTCCTGTCTCGTGCTTTAGCTTCTGTATGCAATTTCAATTCTATGTACATAAATGTAAATTGATGAGTCGATAAATTATTTTCGTCATAAGTTTGTAGAATTTTCTGCATAAATGATGCAGCCAATGCCGGGGGTAGGTTACGGTATATTTTAGAAATTATCGTGTATTAATATCATCTTTAAATAATATTTTTTTATATTTTAGAGACAAATCATTGACTTAACAATTCTCTGTTTTTTTTTTTAAACTTGGGCTCGCCCTTAAGTCACTCTGAAGTCGATCTAGTTATTATCATCTAGTTTAATCAGCTGTTGAAGTGACGTTTGCTGTCAAGCATATTTTGTGGGCTCATGTGTTGTGTTAGATTTTTCATTGGGCATTTGTGTTGTGTTTCACAAAGAAACGAAAAATCCTTATTGAATTATTGAATTTTTCAAAAGATTCATGACTGGCAATAAAAATAAATAAATAAATATTGTGGCATGAACAACTTCGCGGAGCCAAGGCCTAGTGACTTAAATTCTCAGCAACTCCTGTGTGCATTGATACTCTGCAGGAATGGATAAAACCTACAATGCCGTTGAGTCTCGAACGGCTAGTAGAGCTGTAATTCATTTGAGAAATAAGTCAAAGCAATCACAGAATTGTTTAAGCAATTTAGGAATTTCCTAAATAAATTGGGTATAGGAAATCCAAAAAGCTATTGATAACTTAAACTTTAATCTTCAATTCCAGAAACGTGCTTAGTTAACAATAAAACCTTCAAAAAACATTTAAAATCAATGTTTGTCTTACAATAAAATTCGTCTTTTTCTACATTTAAGCTGAGAGTCTCAATTGATCAAAAGTTGGTTTCTCGAGGACTTAAGAAGTCTGATGTTTTCTGATCTTTGTTGTTTTTTACTGAAACAATTTTTTGTATTTTTTCAAAATAAAAATTTCAACTCATCGCAAAAAATAAGCAAATGTTATAATTTTTGCAAATGGCGTCGTATGTCAATCATATTTGACGTTTTTGAACAAGACAGTTGAAGCAAGGAAAATACAAGATGCTCACTCACTCGAGGCTGGTTTTCTTAGATGTTATAGAGCCCAACTTACGGGTGTTTTTCTAAACGAAAATTGAATGATTAATATTGCGCCACCTTGTTATAGCTTTAGACAATTCCAAACCAGAGTAGCAACTTATACTATATTTAAATTGACATCACGTATAAGCAGGGTGTCATTATAGTTAGACCACAATATTCATTACAATTGATTTAGTGGTTTTCGAGGATTTGAATTTTGTTCACTTCAATTTAATTCAATATTATAAACATAGTTATCATATTTCTTACATTCTACGAGATTGTGAAATTCGGCCTTAAGCATTCCTGTATCATCACCTTCTTGATAACATGGTTTGTACAATTCAGCAATTTTTAATGAAAGTGTTCAAAACCGCCACACTTCTTTGGATAAAGGGAAGTTTAAAAATCGTTCAGCAACTATACGTAATTGGTACACCCTGAACCCTCAATTCCGAAACCAGCCTCCAACGAAAGATAGTTAAACAAAGGTTTATAAAGTTTTTTTACGATATTCTACCCCAGAAGAGTAGAATTCCTACATCACGTTAAGGAGTTATCGTCTTTTTTGTATTTTGTAGGGAAATAACAGTAACTAATACCCAGTTGCCAGAATTAAGGTCTTAAGACAAAAGTAATTGAAATCGCCATGTCAATTTCAATTACATTGAAAATTGAAAACTATTTTTTTAAATTATACCAACGTGTTACGAACACATTAGTACATATGTCTTTAAAAAAACTATTAAAAGTTTCTGTTGAAGTTGCCTACACCCTGTAACCTGGTTACATTTATAAACAGCATCTTCCACCTATATATTGCTCTGATATAATATTTCATCGGCATTTTGCCGTCACTCACGTTGTCAGCGCAGCAGCGTGGTCAACTATTTTTATACGAAAACGCTGATGTTGATGCTGCTTCGGAATCTCAAAGTGGCACGAAAACGAGGCTATGCGTGAGCAAAACTTGTTTCCCTCTGCGAACGTGATGTCTGCGTGAGAACTTGTTTACTTCAAACATTTTGTTTTGTTTTATTTTTGTTTTGAATGCTAATTGCATCTGCCGGTCGGTGTATTTGAGGAAGAGCAAGTTCACGGACTTCGTCACGCAGTTTCTAAAAAAAAACATGAATTTGAATTTGTATCCAACAGTTTTTTTGAGTGTGCTTAACTTAAAATTCAAAGCTTTTGATTGATCAATCAACACTTCGATCAAATTCCCCACCAACAATTCAATGACATTGAAGACTCAATCCAATTTGCATAAATTAAAACTTCATAATGTTTATGTTAATTATTTTGGGTGATGTATGAAATTTTCTTCATTATGGCTGTTTTCTAAACGAAAATATTTGTCCAATTTGGCCGACAGACACAGATCCTATTTTAAGGTGGTATTTTTAGTAATTTGTTTGTGTACCTACCTACCGTTTGTATATTTAAATATATTATTAACGCCTGAATTACTGTCAACAACAACAGATTTGATTTTTGGTACAGCGCCCGCCGCCGATGACCAAAAAAAGAGAAAGAGTTCTCGAATCTCGATTTATACATCCAAATTTTTTTTTTTTTTTTTGGGAATTTTCCATTAAAATGACCAGCAAAGTATGTCGCTTGCTGTTCAAAATTTATTTGAGTGGAAATTTCAAAATGTATTAAAAGAGAGCTAGGTTGGCCAATAAATTGCGGCGAGGAAAAACAAATATTTTACCAACAGACTGATTGAACAAAGTCCATTGAACGACCAATGTTTTTATTGTGTGTTTATTTTTTTTGCTTTGTTGTGACCTTTGGAATGATGTTTTATGTGATTTTCACGTTTCTACAACGTGTCCTTTATTTTAATATTGCTATTTTTATAAATTAAATAGAATTGTTTTGAAACAACTGTTTTCGTTTGATTGAAATGGACATTTTTTATCTTTAAAATACTACTTCTTCAGTCTTTGTCCTGTGTGGAATTTACTTACATTCACTGTCCATTGGGGAATTCAAGCTATGTCCTTGAATCCTGAACAGTCGCCTTTTTTAATATTCAAAAATCTGTATGTTACAAGTCGTTCGTGAAAAGTACGAAAATCTAAAAGAATAACCTATGCCATAAAGTTTTTGAAGGCTTTAATGTCCAGTATTTCTAGTGGAGTAGTAATCAAAACAACAAATTTGTCATTTAATTAAATGATTGAAATTCGGTAAGTTAACTTTTTAAGAATTTGTTCCCCCTTTAACTTAGAACTTTATTGAGCTTCTTAAGAAGCCTTCTATTTAGGTAGTCTAGGTGTATAAGTTCATTTGTGTCACTGTTATGTTTCCCTATAAAGATTGTCTCTTCATCCTCATTATCCACACAAATTTGGATCCAGTTTAAACATGAGCTAGATAAGATTTGTCCTCTCAGTAACATCTTACCTCAGCAATAATATTTAACATGTTATAAGAGGATCACCAATTTAAGTGTGTTATGTTAAAGGGTAGTGTCGTTAATTCTTTGACATGTTCGTCTACTATATATATGTCCTGAAAATCAGCAGAGCAGAATGTTTAACTGTTCCGCCTTCTTTTTGCAAGATGTTCGAAGATCAAAGTACATTTTGAAGTTTTTCGGATGGAATCAAGTGAATCAATCCTGTCTGTCTATATCACGTTTTCTGAAAAAATAAAACTTCCTCTGTTGCCATTTATTCTGCCTCGGACCCGCTACAATGATTTTTGGAAGATGAATAGAGAAACCTGAGATTAAGACTTCGGTGTAGGTTAAGTGAAATATATATATAATAGGATAAAATGTTACTTTGCTCGGAGTCAAATAATATACGAAGTTGGCTATTTTAATTTCATCCCGAAAATTTCTCAAACTAAGTAAAATCTTATTATTTAAACGGTCAAAAACAGAACTGCATTTCTACCAAAATCGAACAAGCTGCCTGATAATTTCTTAAGTGTTTGAAATGTATTTTTCTGATTTTTTGACACTTTAATTAAAAACGTGTCTTGAACTACCAGGAATCCCCCTGATAATACACTTTGTAGGGCTATTGACCGAATTTCTTAATAATTGAACAAAATTCTGTATGTTCTTAAGATTTCACAATCTCAGCAATGCATCACTTGTTTAAGGTTTGTTTCTCAAATAGATGTACATGGTTCGATAACAGAATATAATCGTTCATTCCCGAACAAAAAGCAAGCACCTGTCATTCATTTTAGTCTATTCTTGTCATAACTTTTAAGGAACACGCCAAAATGCCGGTATCTTTACTTAAAATTCTTATTTGTACTTTAGGGGTTAGACATGTGTAAAGGGTCTATAAACTTTTGACAAGAGTACATAGGTACAGATAAACTCAAACGAAACCATCAGTGTTTTGTTTTTTTTTGTATATTTTTAAGTAAATTACTCAATTTTATCTATTTTTCTTTAAAAATGGCTGTTTAAGTATGATGAGTCGAATATTCAAAACCTGGATTGTTGAACTTATACTTTGCAATTTCGAATCTTAGCTTTGCCGCTTTTATGTCGGCAATACGCTTTAATTGCAACTCTAACGCACTTGTGTCAAAGTTAATTTGTGGCGGCTGTTCAGCAGGAGCAGGTTGTGCTTCTATTGGTGGTTCTACTTCTACGATTGGTGGCGGTTCGTCTGGCGTTACAGCTGGTGGAATATTCCGTGTACTTTCTACCGAAGCAATAGCCAAAGCCTGCGGGGTGCTCGCTGAAAGCACACTTTTGGGTGAAAATGATTTAACTAGAATATTAAAAACTGGAGTTTTACCAAACAGAATTAGGGCTCTAACTTCTAGAGGTGACATCGCGATATTTTTTTCGCCAGATATACTTAGACGGTACTTGTAGCGAGTGCGCCTTTCCCAATCATTTAAGCGCTTAAAATAAACCAGCCAATGTTATGTTTACAATTTTCTTTAAAGACTTCTTATTTCTAACCTTTTTCCATTCTTCGGGCGAAAGCTGTGGTCCATTGGGGCAGGTATTGAGTCTAGCAGATAGATCTTTCCATTTGTTATTCAAATAATTGGGTTCTGCATCGCATGGAGCAATTCCAGAATGAAAAATTGGATCTTTTTCCAGCAATTTTATGTACATAAGGTATTGGTTGATGGATGTTTGCTTTTTTCGCTTATCCATTCTGGAGTTAAACTATTAAGTGAAGCGTTAGAACAAGATAAGTTTGTTGGTTTTTACAATAAAATAAATATATTTATTTGTAACTATATATTTAAGAAATGATACAAAACTACATATATTTTTAATTTAGGACTGATAGAAAATTTAATATTTTTCTCTGAGAAATACTGATGAAAACAAAATTATAACTTTATTAAATAGCCAGGTTTTATTTTTATTTTGGTAATAACAAAGGACATTAGACGGTCCTTGTAAATGTTCATTGCAATGACACTCTGACGTCACAGAAAATGTGTCCTTGTGCTGTCAGTGCATGGTCATTTTTCACCGTGTTTTTTTGAATAGCATAAAAGCATGAGTAGGTGAGTACCAGTTGTACAATAGCGGTTCAGCACTGAACCTCGTTTTTTAAATTTTTGATCCGTGGGTCAACTTTATTTAATCCACGGAAATCGGTGGGTTAACTAACTCTTGAAAAACCGTCTAAACTTTAATTATGTACACAGGAACTGATGGGTAAATATTTTTTAAATTTTGATCCGAGGATGAAGAAGAGCGATCAACCACGGCCGCAAGAAATAAGAAAATTAAGGTCAAATAAAGCTATATTCGGCAGTTGATTTCTAATGCTGTTATCCACGACGATTTCATTGCTTTTCTTTAAAAAAAAATGTATAATTTTGAAAAATTCTTCACCAGAATTACTTTAATTGGATGATATTGAACACGATGAATAAACATCTATTTACATATACACATAAATAAAAATGGAGTGTCTCTGTTTGTAAAATCTAAATATTATAACAAAAAAAGCAATTTTTAAAACGTCTGTCTGTTTGTTTGTTCCAACTTAATAAGGACTAACATGAGAGCGACCAAGCAACAACGAATGACCGATTATTTTAGATTTTGGGGTGGATGGTATGTGGAACTCGAAAAGACTGACAGTTCGTATCGTAGCAATCACTTTGCAGTTCGCTATCAAGGACTACTATTATTGGGGTAAATGTAAACATCCTTATTTTGATTTCTTTTCTTCATCATATGATTAAGGTTTCCTTTTGTTCACTTTTGTACCAAAAGTTTTTGTTCTACATGCTTTAGATACCGAGTTCTTTGTTTTCGTTTACCCCATTTTTCTCGTTTACGTAAAAAACGAGGGGGGTAAATGTAAACATCAAATTTTATGAAAACTAATAAACAAACGCCATTAAGATTACTCCTCTTTATTAGATTATATAATCCAAACGTAAGTAGCATAAACAAAAATGTTCGACATGGCATAGTTAAGCTCTTACAAACATTACAAGTGAAAAAAAAATAAAAAATGCAAAATCGTTTACAATTACCCCCTCTGACCCTAATTGTTTACATTTTTTTTTTTTAATTGATTAGGCGTTAATTTATCCAACCCAATAAATATATTAAGGTTGTTAGAGCGCGCCTAATGAGCCCAAAGTAAAGGTATGGGGAAACCCGAATAAAAGTAAGCATATAAAACGTCAAATTTGAAAATACAAAAAAGACACCAAAAATATAAAGGCTAGGCGAGATACCACCATCAATTCAATTCAATTCAATAAACGAAACATTCTTCTATATGTTATTTAATTATTTGTTGTAAAAGACCGACAAACAATTTAAATTCATCCAATGATCAAATGTCACAAAAATGACAACAGATATAAAATTGACAGCTCTTTCCGTTGGAGGGAAAGAAGCGTCCATTTGGTACAAAAATGATACTTCTGACGATTCTGAAAAGAAAGTTTTGCTTTACGATTTGTTAGCTACAGAATATTCATTGGGGGTGTCTATTTACATGCAGCACTGCCAGTTTGATATTGGCCAAACTTGTGAAACTGGTACGTGCAAATGGCAATGTCCAATCAGAATTGAGTCGTCCATTTGCTTTCAGAATGAGTGGTTACCCGAGGGAAACCAATGTATAATACCTAAAGAATTGTTCAGAAACGCTTAGAATAGACTCGGTTTTGAATACGTTGAAAACGCCTCTTGAACGCGAACTGGTCATAGATTTTAAATATTAAACTCTTTTTATTTGATAGCTTTGAAACACTGAATGCAGCCAGATTCAAGTATTACTGACTTCAAAGTTTTTATAGCAATGACAAGTTGTAGTAAGTAATTACTTTACTGTTCACTTTAAAATGCTCTACAAACTTTAAGATTTCTGCTGTGAAACTTAATTGAACAACTCAAGCAATCAATATCTTTCCATTAAATAATATAATAAATTGTTCAAACCAGATAAGAAGGTCCATTTTCCATATAATAATCAATTTTGGATCAATGTCCATGTCCATAAGTAATAATCTAAGAAACAACAAAAAACTTTGCAGAACTTATTTCTACGAATTTTGTTACAGTTTCTAATTAAATATTAGCATTTGAAAACAACAATTTCTAATGATTTATCGAATTTAAATTCAATCGTACAAATGTTTGTTATTTCAGTTGTCAAAATAAACGTATGTTGTCGTTTGAAAATATGGTGTCAATGGAGGCATTGAAATCGCTGAATGCTTTTGGAAAGACCTAAGCGCGTGACTTCTGTATAGTGTGTTTAAATACAAATATAAATATTTAATTTGATTAAACAAAAACAATGGCATTTTTGTTTTGTCATATTAGTCTTTTGGTTTTGAATAACTGTACAACGCCATGGGAGCGAAAACTTGAGTAAGGTTAAGCATTTCATGTTTCATGAGAAGAACTCTCCACAGGGTATTAAATAATTTGATGGCAATCATTTGGGGAATGATTTATGGGCATTTTTAAGACAAAATTTAATCCAGAACCCGTACTCTGAAATCTGAATCATATTAACGCAAATTCCTTTCATAGTTTTAAGCATAGAAGCTTCTTGAACATAATTTAACTTTTGATGGCACAGCGCAGCGTCGCGCTCCAAGACTTTACATTGTATGAATCTCCAGGCTGCTCCATCTCTAGCCTGCCGTTTCGTACTCCAAGTAGTCGGAGGTCTCCCTCTGCTTTGGCTTTGAAAGACTGTATAAGCTAAAGCGTTGATGTATATTCACTTTACATGAATCCATTCATCTTAGCCGTTGAATTCGAATATTTCTGTCTAAGCTTTTATGTCGCTGTACAACACGTGTAGTAAGTTCATCGTTTTTACTTCTTTGACAAGTTTTTTCTCTGTTTACGCAAAGAGGGCCATAAATCGTACTCAGAACAGAATTTTTCTGTCTAAAACTCCAAGTGATTTTTCATCCGATCGGGAGAGATTGCATGCTTCTATACATCATTTAACAAGATCGGGAAGATGAGTGTTCTGTACATCTTTCCCTTCGTTCTTTTCGATAAGGCCCTTTTTGCGAATTATCAACAGTAAATCTATGCAGATGTTTTTATCTGTTTTTACAGCAGGGCTTTATTTTCAGAAGGATTATAAGTATGCCTTTGTTACAATTTTTAGATTAATTTGTTTGAGTCTTTACTTTTTTAGTTTCGAAAACTATTCCGTTTTCCTGTCCCATGTATTTTGGTTTTCAGGTCTCTTCTGTTAAATCTAATCGTTTTAATATTTTTTTCTAATAGCAAAAAATCCATACAAAATATAGAAAGAACGGACATAATAGGAAAACTCAGTTTAAATGTGCCCAAACAAATGCTTGACCTTCAGAACATGTTCCTTGGCAATAAATTGAATTAGGTATTAATTTCCAAATTATTTTCATCGAATAAGAAAACACCCTGTGTATTTCAGAACTACTAAAGTTAGAGCCAGGAGTAAGCTTGCGTCAAGATTTTCAAGATTTTCTGGGGAGGAATGTTTTGATAATACAGCTTTTGTCAATATTGATTGTGTATGTGTACTTTAGCACATAGCTTTTAAATTATTTTCATTACTTTGGATTTGTGTTTTACTTAAACTTATTATGAAAATTCAGTATGAAAACATTTAAATAATATTTTATTAAGAATAAAATATGACTCTGTGTATGTGTATTATTTTTGGGTCATAATACTTGGAAATCTGGAAACTAATAAATAAAACTGAACGCAACTGGAAGAAATAAAAAGCATAGCCTTGGTGTAGAAAAACTAAATAAAAATCAATTGACATTTAAAAACAAAACCCATATTTTTGCATACAATGACATTTTCTTGTTTTTTTCTTTCTTGGTAGTCTCAAGAAATCAATGTCTCTGGCATTGACCTAATGAGTATGGACAGTTTAATCTGACTTCAAATTTGTGATTCCAAAAAAGTGTCCAATATCAAACAGACAAATATGTATAAAAACATTTGGAAACTACGTTTATCGGTAAATCCATTGCGGAGAAGGGAGTTATTTCAACCACAATAATGTAATAAGTCATTGTTGGTTGGAGTGCCTTCTAAACGAAGGAAGAGCTGCATCTCTCAACTGGAGAACATCGATAAATTTGTTGACAGCTGTCAAACCATCTGACATTTTACACACAACTCAGAACTTTGGCTCTAAAAAACTACTTTATTTCAAGTTCAAGCATTGACGTGAAAAGAACAAATGCTCAAAAATATTTTAATTTCGTTCACAAAATAATGTCTTGTACACACTTTTTTATCTTAAAACCATCAAAACAAATAAAAAGTAGTCTTCACGTGAGCTCAACATTACTTTATATTGGCATCTTATGTGCCACACTGCCTTAGCTTCACTTGTTTTTACCTGAATCACTCACTACCAAAAAATCTAAATTTAAAATGATAATATTCGTGTCTTGCATGCAAGTTCACAGTTTTAACATACACAAAATAAAACAAATAAAAATAGAATAATAAATTATAGCATGTGCTTGTGCAGATTACATGAATCAATTCATCACACGCCTAAAGGTTTTAATGTTTCTTTTCACAAAGAGCACAAAATTCCATTTTTATCTTTCATTAATATATTATTATTCTATGCACATCGCTTGGTTGACATTTACCAATAAATATAATTTTTCTAGTTTTTTTTTTTACTTTCGGTACTTAGCCATCTCATCATGTGAAAAATCTTTTATAAAAATAAAATGAATATCGCATAGTAATCAGTCATTTTTGTAAAAAAAAAAAAAATTAGTGATGTCGTTGATTTAAAAGATAGAAGCTTGTATTATTTTTTTTTAAACTTAGCTTAATTAAAAAGGCTTCCCATCTTTATAAAAGTTATTTGTTTTGCTCTTGATCATTTAGAAAGATTTTTCTTCGATAATTAAATCAGTCACTCAAAAAAGTGAGAATCAACAAGAACAAACCATTTTCTTAAACAATATATTCCTAGGTTGATAATGCTTCCAATTTTTGTTTTAATGCGGACTAACTGTGGACTGTATTTTTTTTTTCTAAGCTTAAAATTCAAGTAAAAATGGAATTGATTAATAACCTGCTATCAACAATTAGATTACAATTTATTATATTATTGAAAAAACAGTCAGAGTTGAGTTATTTCATCTCTGTCGCATTTTTTTATTTTTTACTTCATATTATTTACAATCAAAGATTTATTCTTACAATAACTTGTTTGGTTCTTCTAATTCTAAACCATCAATATGGAATTCTTCATCATGTTGGTGTCAAGTCGAAATGATGATTCAGCCAACAAATTTAGAATAAAAGCTCAATGGAACGTTATGGATAAGTTAAGAATGAACCATTTTTATTATCTCAATCACGTTATACAAGTTTTTTATTTATTTTTCAGCAATTTATAGAAAAAAGACGGAATATTACGCAATAATACATCACATTTTTTAAACGATGAGAAGTAGAAGAAACATTAAGATAAGAATCTGGGCATATTTCATTTTAACGTTGAGCATATGTTTATGAATATTAATTAAAATACTTATATAATTCCCAGATAACAAAATGTCAACATCCATTTGGGAATTTAAAACGATTTACTTCATCTCGTGATAGAAGTCTTATCCAATTTGAATAGAGTTCATCACGTGGTTATAGATATTTTTAATGTGACCATATTTTCTAAAAGCTAGTGGAAAAATTAGTAGTTTGCTGATAAAGTGATCCACCAGAACTTTATATAAAAAATGCATGATTGAGTAGCACGTGATCTTTCTTATCACTTCGAACTACTAAGTTGCTTCAAACTTTGAATACAAAAGTTAATAGTTAGAAAAAAAAAATACCCGGACTTTTGGATCCTGTATCAAGAGTTTGGCGAGGTTTTCTTCCCCATCACCTCCAATTTTGTACATACTCGTACAGTTGTAAGAGTAACTTAAAGACCCCGATACTCACAGATCCGCTGCCTGGACATTATCCATCCCATAGTTTTAAAGAGGTGTACTTCCACGCTGGTTAAACCACTTTGTAAGCTTTTCCATCTGTCCGATTCTACAGACCTTTTTCGGATTAGATGGTAAACAGCATTTGTCCAGAACATATACCTAACAAAAATGGTATCTTCGTTCGTCTCAATCTACCAACTGATTGCACCAACTGTACTTCTTAACCATCAGATTGAGATATATTTTGAGAAATGAAAACGTCAAATTTTCGAAGCAATAGAACCACAGGTGGTATATATAAACGAACAAGAGCGAATCAAAAAAATATAAAAATGTTTTGATATCTTCGGTAGATTAGAAGAAACTTTTGGACCCGATTCACTCGCGTTTCTTTAAACGGTTTTCAGTCTGATATATTAAAAATAAATAATGGTGTGCCTTAAGGCTATTTTTAATCTCCGACTTTTTTTCGCATTTTTTTTAAGTTTAAGACTTCAAATCCACTTAATTGTTTTACTGACGACAGTAGTCTCAGCTTTTGCCATTTTTTGCAGATTCATAACCGAGTACTAACGATGTCAAATATACTCCCTATGTCACTAATTTTAGGTATGGGTATTAAAAACTACCTTCTGTGGAACATACAAACATTGTTTCCCTTCTCATCTGGCTGCAATCAACAAGGCATACATTCCTTTTAAGCTTGAGTATAATTCTCATATCTGAGCATATGTTTCTTTTACACACTTGAGTCTTCTGAACAGAATTCAGATAAGAATTTTAAAGTTAATATGGGAAAGACGAAAGCACTTGCTCCACTTGACTTATGTCTAACGTACTGTTAATATAGAGAATATTTCTTTAGCCACACTAGAATGTACATATTATGCTTTACCCAGATTTATTTTATTCTACACGTTGTGCAAAATAAGGTAATTATTTTTCAATAAAATCTGTACAATCTTTCTTAAATTCAACAGAATCATTTTATCTTACACACGTTTATAAAAATGAAAGTAGGTAATAAAGATCAGAATAACTTTCATATCCCAATTTATTACCTTTTATAAAACTAATGTGTGCCTGCCTCAACTATTATTAAGTTAATCGTTAATCTTGCAACATTTTTATTATTTTTATTTACTTCACCCATATACCGCATAAAAAAAAAACAATGCGCATCTGAGAGCAGAAATTAAGATAAGCTTTGAGCTAACAGCTCAAGGTCAAAGAATATTCTTTACTGAAAGTATTTCGCACGCATAATCTGAATGTTTATGGAAGAAACTAGATGTTTTCAAAATAAAAATTAAAATCTTTTTATTTGCGGAAGGCAAAGTTCCAAATTTTGTTTTTGTTTAAACAGGCAAATATATCTCTCTCAACAGTGATAAAGCTTAGAAAAAAAATGACAGATGAGTAAATATTTTCAATTTTTTTTTTTTTGTCAGCAATATTTGCTTAGTGCGCATTTACCAGGTGAAAGCAATTAAATAAACATTATATCAAGCAACATTTATTCATTCATGATGGAAAGATTGATTTGACAAGAGAAATAAAAAAACGTGCTCAACAATATTATATCGCTACTACTTCATGTTACACGTGATTTTCAATTCATAAACTTAAACAAACAATTTATCAACTATTTAAGTGATCAACCACATTGAACTTGTCAGGTTAATACTTTAACTTTTAAGGCGGTTGTATAAATGATGCATTAAGAAAAAAAAGTATCTCATAAATAGAATCAATTAATTCCATCGAGGGAGAAAGTTGAACTCGCTAAGTTTTGTAATTGTCAATGGAAAAGGTCAAGTGAAAGTTAACTCGATAAGAGAAGAACTATTTATTAACTTCTTCTTTTCTTTTTAATGCGGTTGTGATCTCAGGTGCGTAGGCAAAACCTCTCGGTTTTGGATTGTTAAATTTCTGAGGACAAATAAGTGCTGGTATTTTTGCATTCGTTTATACCAGGAGTTCTAAGGACTGCCTCTTCTCTTCCCCTCACTATCATATTGGACCATTGTATGATATTGCCTTTTAAACAGGGTTTTCAGGGTGTCTGTTTGCAATCTGACAATAATAGCTGAGCCGGTCGTTCTATATTTTTTGCGAAGGTGGTATTTTTGACATGATCGGATTTTCTATTTTCATACTTCATTTTATATCGAGCTTTGTTACCCTTGCTGTCATAAGAAGCACCTTCATCCTAGCTACTGTCCAACAATGTAACCCGTATATGAGTGGCGGACGCACAACTGAGATGTAGTCTTCTTTTCTTCAATTACAGAAGATAGCTGAGTTTTCCCAACTCCACGCTTACGTGATGATTGATGTCGTCATCAATAGTCATAGATCCCAGATATTTGAACTTTTTACACATGGGAATCACAAACAAATTTCAAGAATGGGCATGTTTTCATCAGAAAACAGGCAGCAAAGGTATTCAGTCTTTTGGATTTATATGGTACCTTATTATCACCAAAACGTTCACTCATACGAAAAGTGGTGGCTCCATTGTCAGCAAAAATTATCTGATGCAAAGTAGGCAAGACTGTTTTCTGATGTACACCATGATTTGTCCATGTTCATGATGTCCTGACCAGGAGGGTTTGGGGTGCCGTTTCCTAGACAGCTATGACAATCATCATAGCCTTCGGTTGTCTTCCCGACAGATAAATGCCTACGAATAAAAACTCTTTCTTTGGAAGGTTGTGAAATTCTAGACGAAATGCATCTTTTTCCATCCACATGCTCTGACAATATTCAACACCTATCCTTGCCAATTTAAGAGACTTCAAACGCTTTATTTAAATACTTCCATATTGCGTACAGAATTTATAGTAATCTCATGTTACAGTTTGACTGCGTTGGCCGCAATTTCCATCAGAGTGGTAATCTTATGGTTTGGATTTGACTTCTTGCCAGGGTAGCGCCACATGTTATTTCTCAAATTCAAACCCAATAGATAACACAAAAATGACTTTGAATTTCTTTCTTCCGGTGGCCATTTCTGTTTAGTATTACCGTTTTTACTTTTTCACAATGCACATTTACCAATACTTCTTAAAATAAAAGTATTTTTTTTTTTACCATTATCATGACTTCTATATTTAATTAGTGACTGTCTTAACCTTAAACTTAACCCAACATTGGCTAAAATCTTGAATAAAGAAGTGAAGAATTGATCCATGTTTGATATTCAAAAAAAAAAAAACAAAGGAAAGTTTCTGAACAATAAAAATTGCTATGTCTACATTTTGAACACTCTCTTATTATTTGATCATACAAAATTTGCAAAACACAAACCTTTGCCGCAAATAATGGAAAAAACCCAAACAATAAAACACAAATATTTTCTGTGCAAACGAACTAAAATAAATATTAAGAGCTTTGATTTAGCAGTCTGTCAAGGTCTTTAAGCAATGCTATCACATAGGAGATTGTTTTTATTAAGTACATATTTGGTTTGAAGAAAAAGCTGACTTTTGGAAAGACCTTTTATATATATTTTTAAAACTGACGAGTTTGGTTCTAACTTAATCATTATCTGCTATTTCGACTGCTTATTAATGCTGCAATGTAATGTAAATGCTTTCGGGTTCAATCCCTGACTCCACTTTAGTTTTTTTTCGAGGTGCTATGCTTCTTGCGAGGAAGTGACAAATTTTCCAAAAGTAAATCTCTAATGTGCATCTCTACTAGCCTTTCGGGACTGGCGGAACATTTAAGGTCCCTTCCTTTCCTACAGAACAGGGGCGAACGCAGATAAAAATTTCGTGGGGGGTTTCCAAAAATACAGCATGGTAGGTAATATTTTAGGGCATGATTCTTGGGTATATTCTAAGAAAAAAATTGCTTAACAGTAGTTTTTTATGGATTTAAGAAAAGGCTTACTTGTGTACCCTGACTCTTTCACCCATGTTAACGGCAATTGCGCTGTTAGTACGAATGGTAGAAACTTCGTTTAGGATTTTTTTTTTTAGAAAAAATGAAAGACTTTGTAAATGCGTTTAAATAAATTTGACATTTCGTCCCTGTTTTAAGATATCTAGTTTCTAGTCTGTTCCAATTTTCTTGCCCATGCTAATTTTTTGACTTTCAGCTCAATTTTCTCCTTTGAATCCGTAATGAACATAGCGTTTTAATATTTTTTTTTTTAAGTGAACGTGACTATATTGTTAAAATAAAAGTCAAAAAAAGTGTGCAGAAAAATGGAAAGATTTTGCTTCAAGCTGCAAGGGTTTAGGTAATTTTTTTTATTATGTGTGTACTAAATCAGGAAAAACCCATACATTTTATGATACTTGGGAAACCTTCAGCAGGTAAAAAGGTTTCTGATTTCGTACCTAAGTTTCTAATAACCGTTGACAATAAGAGCCATTTTCAGTTCTTTGTTTGACTATTTGTCAGAACTTACCTAACAACAATGGTATAAAAGATTTGTAATGGTTGATTGGAAACGTTTTTTGAAATGTCTACTTTTACAAACCAAGAACACGCATACATTATTTACGTTTATATGAAATTGCAAAAGAAGCCAAACTCCAAAGCAAATGAATACCTGGAAATGTATTTATCGATAGAAATAGTTTGTATTTTGAGAGGTATTTTTTTGCTTACAGAAAGAAATTTTCAAATTAATTTTATATTTCCAGTGTTATTGTTTTGTTTTTTTTTTTTAAGGAATTAATGGTTAATTTTTCATTATTCATATTTCGGGAGGGGTTTCAACCCCTAAACCCCCTCCCCTGCATTCGCCCCCGCTGCAGAATACCATCGCATACATAAGAATGGTTAAAAGATTAAGTCACTCGATCTCGGCCCTACTTGAAGCTGTTGCGCAAATAATTAATTGATTTATTGAACTTATTGTTATAAAATAGCCAAAGGTCTGCAAATGAGCGCATTCAAAAAGCTCATATGAATTCTCTATCAAATAGCTAAAATCTATGCCAGCTCCGATTCGTTGAGTATAGTTCCCTTTCGTTATTCGCAAGCACGATCAGGAGTGCCCTGCTCAACGCACTAAATTTGTTTTAAAAAGGAAGTGTTTATTCGCATTCAGCAATATAGTATAGACCCGTGAAATGGACCACCCGCTGTGACACTGGCAAAAATGATACTAGGCGTACGAGTCATGTTTGTTGTCTCCTTCTGCGCACCTACGCCATCGACACTCGTGAATTTGAGATTTCTCATTTGGTGCTCTTGAAATCACAGCAATTCAAGTTTTATTTTCAAACCTTGTCTTACATTTGTGTTTTTGTTTAGAAATTTCTTTTTAAAATATTATTAAAGAAAGTGAAAAGTGTGTGAAACTTATAAAAATATGAAAGTTTTAGTATTTGTATGCTCGCGAACTCGACGAATAGAGCTTTATAGAACGAGCTATGTCCTCTTCCGACCAACCAAGTCTTTTTGATCCCAGTTTTAGTTTTCGTATTTGTCCCGCGATGATAATTTGATGGAGTTTACTCTCCAGATTGGTTTGGTGGATTTCGGCTCTCTTGACTTTTTTTTCTAGGCATCTTATTTTTTGCTCTTTGCACAACAAAGAATTTTGTAAAGAATCATTTTCTTCCCGTAATTTTGATCTGAAAGGTTTTGTTTCCCATTAGAACAAGCAAGTATTAAAACGTAAAAATAAACTTACACTTGATCAATCGAATCACCAATTTCAGATTGACTGAGGGAAAACTGAGGCGTATTTGAAATGAGGCTCTATTTTGCTGCATTCTGAATTTCAATTTCAGCTTGCGGCACGGGCTCAGCAGGTTCTTTCAGCAAAATTTCAATCAATTCTTTATTTATTTTTGATTGCATTCGCTCTCGTCCTGTTAAATTCAATCCATCAGGCTGAAGAGAAGGTTCCTTAACAAAGCACTGTAGGATAGGAACTGCTTCTGGTTTCAACTTTCGCAAAGCTGTAAATCCTGTTAATAGACATTTTTATTTTCTCTCTAAACTTAATTTTGTTTTGTACATACCCATTTCATATCTTACATTATTTTCAAAATCATCATTCTGAAAATGTAAGCTACAAATTATTGCAGTTTGAATATTAATATTATCCTTTCTTTTGCAAAATAATACCCATTGCTGGAAAATGGTTCAAATTTTTTTTAGGACTTTTATGAAAGCTCGAATAGGGAGTTAATTTTTTTCTCATTTTCTTATTACACTCAAACACTGAACATACTCCCATTTTTAATTTAATAATATAATGTAAATTAACACAACACAAAATTAATGTTTCAAACTTTTACAACCGCACTTCCTTTTCCGAAACGAACAGGAAATGAAATAAAGCAATTCGAATCCCGGCAAAAGTATATTAGTTGAGTGTCGATGACGTCACACCATTTTGACAGCAAATACCTAACATGCGCAATGCCATATCTTGTGTAGTTGTATCATGAGTACGAGTAGACTCTGCAAGATATAAAATTAAATGCCATATAAATAATTTCGTTGGATCTTATTACGTTCATATGCAACTCTCTTAGCGGTTCCTGTGTACAGATAATTTAACTTCCTGCTGAATTTAAACGCCTACACATGAATAGTTACAAGTGTAAAAGTTACTTCGCCCTAAGCTCTTCTTGGAGCCGTTACGCCAAATATTTTTACTAACAAATAAAGAAAGGCAAAGGAATTGCTTAGATACTTCCATCAAGCAAGCATTGTCGATTATTCTCATTTGCAAAAACATTTGTAGATTTAATTAGGTTATACTTCACAACACGAATAATGACCTCAAACCAATCCAATCCCATGAACACCGAACATTATACGCATTGCGCTTAGTTTTGAGATTAAGTGCTTTCTTCCGTATAGGAGGCGGTATTCCAAATAACTTAGAGATAAATGATAGATTTGAATTCTGGGCCATTAACCTTCTTATCTTTTGCTTACAGGTAAGTGAGCCCGCAAGCGGAGCCAGCGTCACATTTGGCACACAGCAGAGTATACAACTTTTTCCTATTTTTGTTTTATCTGATGAGAACATTTTTTGAGATTCTTGTTTTGTTTTTGATCTTATTGAAACTGGTTTGTTCCATATTTGCGTTCAGAGAGATAAAATATTAAGAAATAGGTAATAAAGATCATTATGTGTGTCAACAATTTCAAATATAATATTATCAACCATCATCGCATAGATTGTAGATACGTGTTCTGAAATCTTTTGCTGTTGACGCTTATTAAATATTTTGCTTCTATTTCATGCCACATATAAAACAATAATTGCAATCGTTTTAACGTAGGTTCTGGTTCTGTATTAAATTTAAAAATGACTTTAATTTATTTTTTTATTAAACTTCAAACCGTCATATTTTGTTGCATATAACTTTATCGTATAGTTTGTGTAGAAAAACTTTGTGCTAAAATGAGTAATTGCCAGTAATTTTTATTTAACAGCCAATAAATGTTGTACCTACTTAACAACGAAATAAAAAGCGATCGTTATGTATCTTTATTGTTTTAATTTTATACTCTTAACTAGATATACAAATTCATGCTTTTAATAATTATAGTCTTCAAAAGAAGTTTAGTCTTCTGAACGTCAGAGATCTAAAGAGTTTCTATTTATATAACTTTAATCATCGTAATAGCTTCCAAAGTGCCAGTAGAAATAAGAAGTAACTACCACTGGAGGTCGCACATTTTTTTACAGCAGCTCAAACTTGTTCAGGCACATTATAATTGGTCGTTGGTCCTTTCAGTTAGTCGGGTCTTGTCATGTCTCCTTGGTCATTTGAAATCTGTTCTGCCAAATGGCCTTCCACTACAGCAGCCTTGTTAGACCTAACCGTAAGATAATAATAGAACTTCTATCGGATTCGGCTTATGGAAGTCTATTTCATAATTTTCCAAATTTCATTCTCAACACCATCTAGAGGCTTCAACTAGGGATTTGAAAACCTCGACGAGGCGGCTTGGAGCCTATCTTTTGGAAGGCATTTTATTCGTTTTTTCCATGGCATCCCAATTACAGATTCGACCATTCGCTTCTTAGGTTATCGAAAAGCCAATTTTTTCTCTCCGTTTTTGTAAATAATATATGGGCAGCACTAACAGCAGTTCTGTTTCCAGTCTGCTATCTTGTAAACCATTTCGCGGTATCTCATACTTTTAACAACTCTTTAACAGCTTAAATCTCTATTTCGAAGTAAAGCTTGAGTAGGGAAGTCTTTTAAAGTCCTTTTTTCTAAGCTGCCTAGCCTAAAGATTACAGCTTCAGTTCGAACAACCTTTCCTGGGATTCCATGTTGTGAGAACATTTATTTTGTCTTTATATTATTGAAATCAATTAATTTAAATAAAAGAAATATTATAATCTATCAAAATGGAACTCAGTATCAATATTGCGATGCGTAAATCTTTTTATTGAATAATTAAGATACTTTTACCTAAATTTACCTATTACTATTTGTAAAATCAATGGCTAAAACTATTCTCTTAGAGTTCAGAAAAACATGACACAAGTATATTCATAACAAATAAGTCCTCTAATTAAGAGAAGCTATACGAGTATTAAGACAACAACTGTTAAGATACATTGATCAATAACATTACATATTTGTATTGAAAAAAAAAAAAACACTGATGCTTCAGGAAATTATTTATAACTTTTCAAAACACCATAGGTACTCGTGTCAATTTTAATTATGTAGATACAATGCAAATATTATCTATTGACTCTGTTGGATTACATTGAAACCAGAATTCTCTTAATTGTATAAGATAATTCTATATAGGTTTCTATTGATCTGTAAAACTGCAATCTGCAGCAGCAAATAAAAATATATTTGACGCCAGACTTATCAATACTAATTAATTGAAACGAATTTACGTCACGTTTTGTAGACAACGCGTTGTTGTAGTAAAGTCTAGTGTCTTAATTAGTTCTCGCGGATTTACATCTGTTCTGTAACAATTTCCGTTGCAAGTTGTGATGTACATTGTACAAACATTATCATTTTATTATCTTAAAGATTTTGCATTTCAGATGTGCTATGCCGTAATTTTATTGATTAAAAGTCAATAAGATAAAATACAAAAACGCCCCTCATACTCGCGTTGTTATTGTGACAAATGACCAGTTTGATGATTTACAGCTGTCGCTTTTTTGACATTTAATTGAAATGCACTTTAATACCAGTTTTTTATACGTTTTTGAATTTTAATAATTTAAAACGAATGCTTATAATCGTATGTAATCAAGTGTAATTATTATTATTACTGGTTTTTTTTTTTTTGCATTTATAAAGCTTAAAGTTCAAATTTTGTAATATCTGCGGTGTTATTCGTGCATGGTGATTCATAATTATTACGGTATCTCATTCAGTAGATATAGGGTAGGTAGGTAGCTATTAAATTTTCAAAACTTAAGTCTCTAGTGCGATTTAAAAGGGAAAATGCTATTAACATATTCACAGATTGATCAGAGCAACACGAGCTTACAAACATGTCGTTGGGATTAAATAATATTGACTTATTTTAAAAACAGAAGCTAGAATTGAAAATCAACAATGTTACTGATAAAAACTATACTCGCATGTCAAATCAATTCTTTAAATAAATGTCCATTTGTGACATCACCTAACCACGCAGACGTTTGGGTTCTGGGTTCAAATCCAACCGTTTTGCATGAATCTATACCTAAACAAAAAAGGCTGGAAATATCAGCAACTGGCTTAATTCCACGTAAGAATATAAATACGTGAATTTCTTTGGGCCGAAGCCTTATATGCATGACCGTGCATTCACGCGAGTTGTCAATTTAGTGAATATATACAATCCGATTCGAAACATTTCTGTCATTTTGGCAAACACGACCGCAGACAAAATTGTTCCGGGATATCAAAGGACTTTGCGGGAAAGAAATTATACTAATTTAAAATTTTATCCAAATCGGTTGGACCATTTCGGAGAAATTAATCACCTACAGTATAAACTACCAGTTAAAATAATAAATTTTGTTAGAACAAATTATTGATACTGCAATTAGAAAGGAAACATGACGTTCTTTAAACCATGAGTTCATTTTTCTTTTGCTTTGCCAACGCACCGCGGGGACCTCCTAATTTTGTAAAACTATCGGTCGAAATATGAACACTTATTAGAAGTAGCTACTTTCAAAAGTGATTTGAATCAAAAAATAGTTTATAGGGGTCAGCTTTTAACTTGTAATTCTCTAAAATAGCAAATGACTCACTTAAGAGATACACAGAACATATATTTAATTGTAATAGAAGCTTGATTGGTTTGTATTTTAATTGATTCAATTTTTTTCTCTTCCTCGTAGGGATAAGTTTTACCAATTAAAAAGTTGTTATAAATTTAATATTCATTATCTGATGCTGATCGTTTTAATTTCACAATGACGATTTCTACAACAAAAGTAAATATTTTTTGTAGGCTGCAAATTAAGTTGTTTAACTTGTTCAGAAAGTTGTTTATGAATATTTTTAGTATTAAATATTTCAAAATGCTTATAAAAAAAATATTTTGTGTGAATGTTAGAGGCAAATAAGGATGACTATAACAATAACGTGATGTTTTCACACATGACAAGAAAACAACATGTCAAATGTACACAATTTTTTTTATGAATGAAGAGAAAATATTTAAATTTTTAAGGTTTTTGGTGTGTTTTACGCATATTTAATAATTCTCAAACAGTTGGTCTAACTATAATTGTGCATTGATGGTAAAATTTCTCAATATTACCGACATGACCTATTGATGAAAAATTAACGACACCACAAAGCTAGCTCAGCTTCGTTTATAACATCATTTATACAAATTTCCATTTAGTAAGAAGGAGTAGGTTTTGGTGAGCCTTTTAACATGTACTTATGCCACAAACTCAATAATTGATGAATGTCAACAAAAAATGAAGTACATTATGACATCTTATACGCGTACGCTTAAACACACACCATATTATTGACAGAATCTTGTCGCTTTTTCGTGAGTACAAAGTTGGTATTAATTTGTCATTCAAAAAAAGGTCTCAATATTATTGACGACGAAAATGAGACATTTTTGCTACAAATCAATCAAATTTATATGTGTGTTGAAAAAAAAAAATTGCACAAACATTACAAGAAAAAAAAAACTTGATGAAATTTTGGAAAATAATTAAATTAACATCCTTAAACTTCGTCGTAACAGATGCAAAAAGAAGTTAACAATCGAAAAACAAATATTTTGTCAAAATTTAAATGAGTAAACAATCTAACTGGTTATCGGGAATAAAATGCGAGATTCAAAAATACCAAAATTCATGACTTAACTGACGCAATCTCTGCGTTATTGAACAAGGGCAGTCAACTGCACCTATGTGCTTCTTCCTATTCTTCGATTTCATTCCAAAAATATCTTGAATGAAAAGTATTCCTTCTAAAATGTTCTGTGCAAAAATTGTCAACAATATTTACATGATTTCATCATTTGATTATACATGGAAAGGAAGAAGACAAAAGCGAAACGTCTTACGTTTTACGACATCAGAGGTAAAATATGGAGTTTTAAACACTAAGCTGTCAAGTCAAAGAACTGATATTCAAACAATGGCTGGACGTCAAAAATGACAGGAGGAAATATATGATGTCTTAACTCCTGAAATGAATAGGAATACTAACAAACGGAATGTATGGTAAAATATGCTCTATACTTTTTGATCATGGATGCGGTCAAGTGCATGTGTAACTCAGCGATCAGCGTGAACGATTCTAAATCTTGTAGCGGATTGCTCTGTTCATCCATCAAGTGTTTGAAGTTCTGCTCTCGGTCGTAAATTACACTCATTTGCGCATTTTACGGTTGAAAATTTTGCAACTGTCGCCGAATCATCATACATAGAAACATAATTATGGTATGTTGGAGTTCCGTGTTACGTAACAATAATCTGATTTCGTTCTGAGGGGAAATAGATCCAATTCCAATTTAGCCGGTTTAATTAAACATAAAACAAATTATTTATTTTCTCAAATCTTAAACATACCTTCGAAATCCATGTTTTGTTTGAACAGATACTTCCGTGGGCTTCCATTCATTATATACATAAGTAATGAGATTATTTGTCTGAGCGAAAGAACTGTTTCGGTTTGGCTTTGAA
This sequence comes from Platycheirus albimanus, assembly GCA_916050605.2. Lineage (NCBI taxonomy): Eukaryota > Metazoa > Arthropoda > Insecta > Diptera > Syrphidae > Platycheirus > Platycheirus albimanus. The sequence continues at coordinate 80,235,179 of OU696696.1, forward strand.
TTATGACATAAGTTTTGGTTTGTTTAAAAACCACCACTGTCAGATTTTCATGCATCGAACGCGCTTTTTGTAGTTGTTAAGTGCATGTAACTTCACAGTAAATATTGTTTAACATTGCTCCAGAGGGTTTCATATTAATTTAATAATTTTTATTATTTAATGCCGTCACCAATAAAAAATTCAAAAAATTTAAAAACAAAAAAACTTCGTGTGGTTTTTTCACAAATTGTTTGTTATTTATGATGAATCTATATTTGAATTAATTCATTATTACTTTAGATCTGACTAAATTTTTTTTTTTTTTTTATTTACAGGATAAATAAAATACCTACTAATTAAAACCAATATCAATAGCAACAGCCGGCTTATAAAAAGCACGAGTGTAATTGCAGCCAATAAGCAAGTCATTTAGTTGACTTTAAGAGAGGAAGAGAGAAAAGACAAATTATTACAAAACTTCTTTGAACGCGAATTAGATAACTAATTAGTTGAAGTACAAATTGTTTATTAAGAACTAATCATCTTGGAAATTCCCAACAGAAAGTAAGTACATACCTAGCCAATAGGTACACTTGAAACTGCTTACCACAGAATAAAAGTATAGGTATTATTTTTACAATGATAATTAATATGAATAAACCGCTATGCATTTTCCCAGTTTTAATTTCATTCATCACAATGTTTTAATAATTTATAATTCGTATAAAATATACAATATGACTGTCAACATGGAACAACCAAGCTATTAAAAGCGCCACTTTTCTAATGAAAAATTTAATATCACATACGTACAACAATTTAAATTTCATGGTCTTATTTGCAATCAAACATTGATGGGAATAATGTAGTGGGTGAAGGTCCTGAACATGTTCCAGGCCTCCTCCTGGACCCATTTACCGCCATTTTTCAGGATGCAGGGTGGTTTTAAAAACGCATCGATGGATGGAACACATGTGATCTATAAGTATAAGCTTTCTGTTAGCAGATTAAAATGACTCTGGTCTGGTACTTCACAAGAAAATAAAAAGTTCCACAGCTAAATATCTGGGTTTTTGTTGTTGAGTCAAAAAAGCGTCAGAAAAGTCTAAGTGCATCACCTATCTCGCAAAGGAGCTATCAGAAATAAATAATGGAGCTTGCTCTGACGATATAATCCAAGTAAAGCGATCAAACTTTATATATGAATGTCTACGGAGCTCTTATGTATGTGTAGGGGGTATAACCCCTACACATACAAATTTTGCAACTAATAGTACGCAATTACAGCCATTTGTCTCATAGCCATCTCTCAATGCCCTAATGAACACACAGTATCATTATTAGTTGATCTTTAGATCGGAGTTTTATAAAAGACTATCCAATGTTTTTAAAGAATCAACAGAAAACCCTTGCCTTATCTACTTCTGTATAAATGTCACATTCCTTTTACAATCCAATTTTTATGGTTATTTCATGGAACATGTTTTTTAGGTCTGAACTTCGGCAATGGCGGCGCTAGTTGTCTTATCTACTTTACATCAAATGTCTTCTAATATTGTTTTTGCTTTAAATGGCAATCTAGACAAAAACCACTTCTAACTCACCAATCAACTGTTTGTGAAATTCGTCCATAGATGGCGCACCAAACGTTCTTCTTATTGGGAGTACTATAGATTATAAATACAATGTTTTTTCGAATTTAATTTCAAGGTCCGAAAATAACGGTTTCTCATTGTATTTATATCTTATAGTAATTTCATGGAACATTTTATTTTAGTTCTGAACGTCGTCAATGGCGGCGCTAGTTGTATTATCTACTTTACATATATTGTTGTTTTTGCTTCCCATGGAGTTTAGATAAAAACCACTCAAATAACTCTCCAATCAAAGCTTGTGAACGTCGTCCATAGATGCCGCACAAAACGTTCCGCTTCTTGGGAATACTATAGATTTTAAATACAATGGGTTTCCTTCAATAACGAAAAACTTAGTTTTCTCAAAACCAGCTCCAACGACTTTCATAAAACTGGACGTATATCCTATCTTTCAAATAAAACCAGCTTTTTAATTTTTTGAATTTCTCATAAACCATAAATCAGAATACAAAAATTTGGGGAGACTTTCGAATGGTCGGCAAAAAAAAATTTCGACTGGATAAATACAAATTGTATCGACTGTCAAAATGTCGACTGATGTATGATCGACTTAATAAAAAGTTGACAGTTTAAAATCCAGACTATTAAAATGTCGACTGAAAAGGTGTTGGTAAAAATGTCGACTTTTATCCTGATAAAAAATGTAGTCCTTTTGATTGCATCGACGGTTTAAATTTATAAATAGTAGGGCCGCAATACTGATCGACAGTGACAAAGTGAATGATGTTCACATGCATGCGGTGCCGACCTTTTTCTAATCGATATTTTCAAAATCGACTTTATAAGAGTTGACATTTTGATCTGGCGGTATTTTTACCAATCGACTTTTCGAAAGTCGACATTATGACGATCGATTTTTTCAAATCGACAATTTAAAAATCAGCAAATCGGACCCAACCCAAAAATTTGTTATATATGAAGAACTAAAGTTGTTCGTTACAAACAAAAGGTGTTTAATCAAATACGTTGAGTGGAATGTGGATTAACGGTTATATGGGATCTATGGCTCATAGGCTTTTTCATTCAACAATTTCAACCGCAAAATAATTAAACACAAGAAATGGCATGCTTCTTTTTGACTTACTATATCAATTTGACTTCATTGGTCCGTCAGACAGTTTTGAACGAACTTTGTGATTGGTTACTGGTTTATTTACAATAGCTGAACCAGTTTGGATAAATTTAATGTTGTACTTAGATAGTTTTTGCCCCTGACTTCAAGCACTGTTTCGAAATCGTCATCGGATGCTCTGATTAAACTGGGTAAAAATTAACCAACGATCTTCTCCGGACACATAACACTATACATCAAAATACATGAAACACAACCATGCTTTAAATCTCTTACAGAGAATATGTGTTAATCTACTGCCTCATTCATTTACCTACAAAATTGTATCCAAATCCGTTGAGCCGTTCAAAATAAAACCCAAAAACCAAATTTTACATCATTCACAATAAATTATTGTTCCATTTTTTTAAATATTCCAATTAATTATCAGCTATAGTTCAAACACTAAAAATCAGATGGTTCTAGGACTTTTAGTTTTTAAAATGTTGTCTTTGTTAATATAAATCGAACATCATTTTATTTGAAATATTTTTAGATGGCAAAGGATTTCAAATCATTGGGTTGGGACTACCTAACATTTGTGGCGTTTATAGCCTTTTCAATACTAACGCCCCTCTGGGGACGAATTTTCGGAAAAAAGAAACAACGCAGTAAGGCTGATTATGTGTTTGCAACGGGTGGAGTTTCGATGATAGCAATTATGCTTTCCATCGCAAGAGGAACATTAGGAATCAGATCCGTATTGGGTAAGATTGATTTAAATTTTGATATGTTTTGAATCCTTGTTTCAATAAATAAAATTTTCCTCCAGGCTATCCCAGTGAATTGTTTTACCGTGGATCAGCAATGTGGGAAACAATGTATGGCATGGTAAATGCTTATCCAATTGTGTGCTTCGTCTTCGTTCCTGTATATTTTAATTTAGGAATAACTTCAGTGTACCAGTATTTAGATTTAAGGTGAGTTCTTTTGATTTCATTAACGAATACAAATATCAAAGACAAGCTCAATAAGCAATAATTAATATGCTACAAAGTATTTTCAAGTAACTAACAATTTGTACTTGTTTTTATAGATTCAAAAGCCGATTGGTAAGATGTTTAGCATCTGGCACATATGTTGTCAGGCAAATTTGTAACCTTGGCATTACAATATACACGCCGAGCATAGCTCTTTCAACAGTAATCGGAATACCTTATTGGATATCAATTATCGCAATGTCGATTATTTGCATATTTTTTACTATAATGGTATGTTCTGATCGTCACTTCATTGTGATAGTTTTGATTTAAATTTTATTTATCTTAAAGGGTGGTCTTAAAGCAGCCATTAATGCCGATGTCATCCAGACAGTAACAATAGCTGTTTTAACAATTGCTGTGATAATTAAAGGAAGCTATTCTAGTGGAGGCCCAGTAAACGTTTATGAAGTCAATCGTGACAATGGTGAGTGTGTCGGAATGCTGTCATTGTAGTTAAAAATAGTGTTTCTAAATAGCAAATAATTAAGAAAAATAGGGCAGAAAAATCAATATGTTCCTTTTCCATAAGCGGACAAAAATGTAAAGATGATAAGCTATGAAGGATACAAAATAAATCATGTAAAACATATGATTTATAAGAAGAAGATGATACCAAAACAATTGTTAAAGTGTAATACGGCATGTCAAAAATGTGTGATGGAAACAGGTGTAGAATAGTGTGAAAACAGAATATGACAGCGCAGATCTCATACGATTTGACATGTGTTTAGAACTGAAATATTGTTTTAGGATTGAATGTAAAACCATCACACATTACTACACACTTTTTTTTGACATGTCGTACTACACTGTGGGATAGTGTGGAACTACCTTAAGAAATTCGGGAAGAAATCGAAAGCCAAAAGCTAATTCCTCGGTTCAAAGTAATAAAGGTGTTCCTTTGTCGGACAATGGGTTTGAGTGGAGCTTGGAATTTTTTGAATTCATTAACATTATCATACACATTTCAAATTGATTTAAAAAGTTGAAAAAATTGTTTTTTCAAAAATAAGTAATAAATAATTTTTGTTTGAGTGGTCAAAGAAATGTGTCCTTTTTAAAGAGTCGATCAAGACTTCCTATACAAAAAAACTGCATCGAAATTGGCTAACTACAACTTTTTAATTTAAAGGAAACAGTGGTATGGGTGGTACCGTCTCAAGACTTTGCTGAAAAATTAATTTTAACGAAGAGATTTACTGTATCAAAATCTGCTGTTTCGAAAAAGTATTAATAAATTGTCATCATCACATCACTTATAATGTAATACTCACATTTCATACATTTAGCCTGCATCTAAATAAATAAACCGAGAGGTGACATCATGATAATGGAGAACCTGAAAACAGTGGTTTTTGACATACCGATGGACGGTTTAAGCGAATGTGCGTCTGCGTTCTTTTACTTTAAGCTTCAGCCAAATCGGCTTGACAGAATTTCTTCAAATTTCATTGTTAAGCTATTTCAATCAAAATGCAAATGGAGGCTTTTTGATTCCGTCTGACACCGGCTCAAACCGTGACTTGCTTCCAAGTATTTGTTTGTTTCTCTGAATTTTTTCAAATCAAAAAATAAAGCATCAGAACTTATGTGGTATGCGCTACTATTCTACAATTTTTTTAAGACAGTTTTTCTTTTTGCAAGACAACACCTAAAATTTTGTGAGAATCTCGCATACTTTATATCTGATTTCAGTTTAAATGCTACGCAAAAGATAAAATCTGGTTAATGTGACAGGAATAATGTCAAAACACTTGAAACAAAGTCCTTCTATGACATCGACAAAATTTAATAAAATTGTATTTGCTAAACAAATCTTAGTTTTATATATTTTCTTGGAGTCCTCTTCCTATAATACTTTCTCTATTTACCATTAACTTCAGTTTAATTTTACGAATATTTTTCTGAGAATCAAACCTTGCATGTCGTTCGTGAAAGGCGACTACTCTTTATATTGTACTCATCCATGACATGTGATCACCTATTCCATTTTGCACACATCATGAGGCCAAAACATACATAAAATCGTATCGATCCATCAATAAAAAACTCTTTTTAATGTTAACTTTTTCAAAGATAAAAATACATAAATAAATCGTTTAACCAAAGTATACACTGTTTTGTTAAATCGACAAGGCATTCCCATTTCCCAATATTACCTGAAAAATTACGCTCAGTGTACGCTAACTGCCCCCTTCACTGTCCTAATCAAACAGTTTAGGGTTCCAAAAAGATTTGTTCGTTTTCAATTACAAGTAAGCTTTTTGGGGATTTATAATAATCTTCTAACTCATGAAAACTAAAAACGTATGGATACTCTCAGACACTCGGGCGTATGTGGAACAAAAATTTAGTGTTTACTTGAAGTCCTGTATTTGTATATTGCCTTTATTTTTCGGACAAATAATTTATAACAAATTTTTAATTTTCAGGTCGATTGCAATTCTTCAATTTCACTGGTGATGTAACAGTTCGTGTGGACACTTTTTCAGCGTGGTTGGGTCAACTATTCGTTTCGTTGTCCCAATTTGGTTGTCAGCAAAACTTTATGCAACGCTATGTTAGTTTAAAGTCCATTAAGGATGTAAAAAAGTAATAACACAAACAAAAAAACTCTTAATTTTTTTTTCTAATAATTGTGTTTCGGTTTTTCTAGAGCAATGATGTCCAACATTCCCATTATAATAATGTTCTTCTCTTTGGCTTGGGTTGCTGGAATGGTAATATACTCAACTTATGCCGTTTGTGATCCCTTGAAAGAAAAGTACATCGAGAAAGCAGATGAAATCTTGCCATTTTTTGTTGAAGACCAAATGGCTTTCATCCCTGGGTTTTTAGGAATATTTATGGCCACCTTATTCAATGGCGCGCTGTGGTAAGTGTACAAAAAAGAAAAGAACTTTCGAGCATTAAATTTTAACTTCTTGAAACTTCAAAACAGTATGAACGTTTCCAATTTGAATTCACTTGCAACTGTGTTGTGGGAAGATTTCTTGTCTCAAATGCCACAATTCAAAGGACTCACCGATAAGCAACAATTAAGCATAATAAAAGTAGTGACCGTTATATTTGGTATCATTATAATGGGCGTGGCATTCTGCATTGGTTTCTTAAGTGGTGTCATAGAATCATCAATGTTGGCATTTTCTGCCACATCTGGACCACTGCTAGGTGTTTTTGTTTTGGCCATGTTGGTGCCAGTCGCTAACTGGAAGGTAATATTCTACTCATCAAAATACGTGAAGTTTGGAATAATAATTATTTTTTTATTTTTTCCTCAAAATCCAGGGAGCAGCTGCTGGTATGATCAGTTCAAGTGTGATTGTACTTTGGATTACTTTTGGCGGACTTTCGTTAAACAACAGCAGGGAGTTGTTGCCAACATCGACAGAGGTAATACTTTTTTTTTGTGAAATTTTGTTTCAAAATTTACATTTATTATGTTTTTGCTTTTTCTTAGGGCTGTTCAAACCACACATTTTCACAAGAGATTTTTAAGTCTGAACCCTTATGGCTGCACCAGAACGTGCCACAGGTGATAGGGAATTTTTCAATCCCTGCGTCAGCAATGCCAATGATGGAAAAGTAAGTTTATTGTATTTATTGTATTAGTATGAGTATGCATCATGACATGACGAGAATTTTGCATACTGCGAATTTCTTGATTTCTTAAGCTCCGAACAGAAAAATTGTATTGTTATGGAGAACCTGGCAGTTTTAGAATGATACTTTAGATTTTGTTTTTATAAAACAGAGTCTTAATTTTTACTGTCTCTATATATCAGGTTTGGAATAGAACTTAGCTTAAACCAAGCAATATCCTCTAAATTAGTAGTAAGTTTCCGAAGTTAACAAAGTCCTTTTGGGAAAAAACTATAATAAGTTTAAACAAAGCTTACAATGCTTAAATTTTTACATACACGAAACCTTATTCCCAAAGGTAGTACAAATGTTAAGTCATTTGTGAAAACCGTAGGTAATTCTATTTCTTTGGTTCCGACGCTTATTTCCAATTACACTTCTGCATTAAGCCATCAAGCGAAAGCTGACTTATTTCAAGCACAGTTTGCTGCTTATATTCCTCACTGCCATAGAGTGATATGGCACATCCTCCTCCTGTTCTTAAATGATTTTATGGGGAAAATCTCCATTCGCACTCGTTCAGTTAAGAGAGTACTCAAAGATCTCAGTACACACCAACCTTTTGGCCTGGCCAATCGCACATACGCTGCTTTTTTTCAAAGTCTTGGAAACTCTGATAAATTATCTGACTGAGCAATATCGGACATTTACCAATAAGCGGAGGTACGACTGACTGGAATAAATTCCAGCCGAGAGGCCCAGTTTCCGACCACTTTTTGCAGAAATTGGGGCCGTGTGTCAGCAATAACGCGCCGAATATTCTCTACAAAGGCGTTAATCATCTCGGACTTATCTGTGTAGACAAGCGACTTCACATAACCCCACAAAAAATAGTCCAGCGGTGTTAAATCGCATGATCTTGGAGGCCACGATACATTCCCAAAATGTGAGATAATGCAATCGTTTCGTTGGCTGTATGGCGTGTAGCGCCGTCTTGTTGGAACCAAATGTCATCCACATCAACATCCTCCAATTCAGGCACGAAAAAGTCATTAATCATGGCTTTATAGCGTTCCCCATTGACTGTAACATTATGGCCGGCTTCATTTTTGAAGAAATATGGACCAATGATTCCACTACCCATAAAGCACACCAAACAGTCAGTTTTTGTGGATGTTACGATGTCTCAACATACACTTGAAGATTATCTTTACTCCAAATGCGGCAGTTTTGCTTATACGTAATCCATTCAACCAAAAGTGAGCTTTATCGCTGAACAAAATTTTCTTGTGAAAATAGCAAATCCTTTCACGAGTATAACCATGTTTTTCAAAATAAATATGCACAATTTGCAAACGTTGTTCAGGAGTAAGTTTATTCATTATGAAATGGCAAACCAAACTGAGCATAAATCAAGTGACAGCTGTCAAAAAGATCAACTCCGAAAAAAGTATTGCCAGATTGAAAACCACACTTCTAAAAAAAACACCCTTTACATGTGACAGTTCAACATGAATAGGTCATAGTCGTTAATAGGACTAAAATAGTATGCTCATTTTCACCTTTTAGAGTTTTTGGATATAGGTTCTGCTGCTTGCAGCTGTAGCGAAACACCAAAATATACTTCAAATCGAATTCAGGGCTAAAAGAGCTCTTAATATAGATAATTTTCTCTTCCGTGCTCAACAAACAAATAAAATACAGGATAAGAAATTCATCGTCTCACATTTGTTAAAGAAGCGGTTACATAATAACGAACTCATATTCCTTATAGCCCAGTCATTTTAGGCATTTTAAACCCCAATCTGCGTAAAAATTCCAACCAAGCTGAATTTTGATACACACATTTATTACGGCGTGGCGTTGTAATGAAGATGTGAAAAATCGACATTGATATCGTGCCGACAAAAAAAGTTATGAAGGTCAAAAGGTCACGAAAACCTAAAAAAAACCGTTTTCGCAAATATCTCGGTTTCTATAGCTCCAATGATTTTAACGTGTATGACAAAATTGTAGAGCATAAAATTTGTTACAATTTCGTTAATACAATCAATTTTGTATGTCGATTAGTTACCGAGATATGGCACTTCGAAAAACAGGTCATTTTTCAAAATTCGCCATAAAATGCCAAAAAATGAAGAATTCCAACTTATTTCTTCGGATATACCCGAGAAATCATGAAATATTGCTCCTTGTTAAAATCACCAACTTCTTACATCCAACGATCCCCGCTTGCCCACCAGGTACCAGGCCATGCCCATTACTATTGTCATTCCGCCGTAATTTTTGTATATTACTTTATTCTTAGTACAGTGGGCAGGTAGAAAAAGGTCGGAAGTTAATCAAACTTTGAGATGTTGTTCAGGAATATTGAATTAACATTTGACGAAGTTTTGGACCTCACCGGCTCTGTTGAAAAAGAGGAGGAGGGGAAACTGCAAACTTTTCGAGTTCGCTCCGGTTTTCGCTCTATAACTTTTTTTGCTTACGTTCTACGGCAAAAATGTACTTATTTTGCAAAAGAATAAACATAAAAGCTAACTATCATGTTAAAAAACTTTTAATCAAGCAAAAAATCATTTTCGTCATCATTTCAAAATAATTCTGCATTGATTTAATGAAAAACTTTTTTTTGTTAATTTTTAGATCATTCCTGGATTCCATCTATTCGCTAAGTTATATGTTCTACAGTTTTCTGGGTACCGTCCTAACCGTAGTCATTGGTGTAATTGTCAGTTATATGACTCGTGATGACAAAGAAAACCGTTACGACAACAAACTCCTACATCCACTTGTATTCAAATGGTGTGAAAACTTTTCTGGTCCAAAGCCTTATTACATTAAAGAACCAATGCCAGTAAGTACGTCAACCATCGCAACAACAACCCCAGAAAGTGAAAAAAAATCAATGAAAAATATCGCACAAATAAATCATGGCTTTGAACCAAACGCCGATACAGATGGTTTTGATCTTCGATCATCTAGCAAAGACAAGCCCCTTTCATTGGAAAGTAAACTAACAAATATTCCATATGGAAGTACTACGACAGTGGCGTCGAATATAACAGCAGAGGCAAGTAATTTGAGTTCAAACGCAGCTTCACCTGTCAACAGCTTGACATCGCATTTAGACCTTAACAGTGGCACCTATCGGAAAATAACGGAAAACGATTTAGTATAACATTTATAAGTTTGTTTGCTTTAAAGTATCTCACAGAAACATACATACTGTACTCTCCTAATATTGGTTTTTAATTAAAATAGCTAGTAGATACAATATAAATTATCCTAATGAAGTGTTTTATACAAAAACAATAAGCATAAGAGCCGGGCTGTATAGAGGAGTAGTAGTAATTGTTTGGTGTGAAAGAATGTACTTAGTATTATTTATTTTTAATGAATTTATAATTTGTTTTCTCTTGTTTCATCTCTGTTATAATATAAAATTTTATATAGTAATTCCACGATGAAACTGTGATCAAATATTTATGCATAAATGTATATTATATACTTTTATATTTATAGCTTGCATACAAAATGTTAAGTTTATAAAAAATATTTATTAAAACCATAGTCGAACAGAGCATAAGTTTTTATAAACTCTAAGTCAAAAACCAAGCTTTGCTTTTACAAAAATATGACTTTAAATTATGTTAACCATTGTAGCATAAGTTTTATTTATTTTTTATATGAAAAGTCAAATATTAAAGAATTTCTCGTCTTGCTTAGCTATGAAACATATTTACATATATGATTTATTTTATGTTAGATTTGTTTGATTTTAAAATAAAATAATCACAAGACTTACGAGTAGTGTTTGTTTCACAAAAACAAAATTAAATTTTAGTTATAAGCTTTTTGGACGTTATAAGTTACTTAAGAAAGTGCTGGTTAGCTATGCATACTTGCAAACATTGTAAAACAAGCACTTATGTTTAAAATAGAGTTTTTGACAGTACCAGTGTTTCCATACTTATATGACTTCTAAATGATTTCAAACAATTTTTTTGAAAAAAAAATTAAAATACGACTTGTAAGGGAAACCTATAAAATTGTTATTAGTTTTAATGTTTAAATGTAAACCAAACGAATTTAGATATAGTTGACCATTTTGTAAAACAAGCTATTTTTTGTAAAATAAAAAATGCTATTAATTATAATTTAGGTAAGCATTGACCTGACAATATTTTGTATATAACTATTATTTTAAATATATAAGTTTGTACTTATAAGCTGTAAAAAGCTTAGAAAAAAATTAAGACATAGCTAAATAAAAGAAAAATATACAAAAAATGTGTTTTCTTGGTTTTAATGATATCAAATGAAAGTTTCCAGTGCAAAGCCTTGTGTGCAGTTTCAATATATTTGATAGTTGCACTGCTGTGAAAGGACTGCGATTCAAATAATTGTTGTCCCTTGATGTAGTCAGGTGCAACAAAAATTTGAAAATTTCCTCGAAAGTCAATCAATCTTGGAGTTCATTCCTCTCTGCCAGACATTTTTACTTGCGATTATAGGTACTATACAATCACACATGACATTACGATGATGGAGAAGTCGAAAAAAGTGTGTCTGGAAATTCCGTCCGTCTGTCTGTCTTGGTGTCTGTCTGTCTGTCTGTCTGTCTGTTCGCGCCTCTGGAGGCTGTACGGGTGGGCCGATTTGCTTCAAATTTGGTATTTAGGATTTATTTGGCCGTCCCTCGGAACAACTTTTTATTTTTGCTCTAGGTCCAAAAATAACGGCACCTGCCATAAAATCTTGAAGACAAAAATTGATTTTCTCAAAAACGGCTCTAACGATTTTGATAAAACTTTCAGAATGCTATTTTTGCAAGAAAATCTATCTTTTGATTTGAAATTTTTTTTCAAAATTTGTCTAATAACGGTACCTCTCATAGAACCAGTATTTTCAAATCAAATTTTCTCGTAAACTATACATTCGATTTCAATAAAATTTTGGTCACAGGAAGACATTCATAAAATTTTCAAAATTTTTTTTTTTTGATTTTTTATAATTTTTTCAAAAAAATGTTTGGTTTTCGAAATATGTGGGAAACGGGTACAATGATTTTTTTTTAAATTATTTTTCAAATGTAAACTACAGATTGCCATATATTTGCATACTCAAATAAATTTCAAAATATTTTTTGAAAAAGTTTTTCAAAAATAACCTTTTAAAAAAAAAAACTGGTCCAACGATTTTCAATATTTTTTTTTCCTAGATTGACGTATAGCTTTGACATTTTAGGTATTGCATTCTTAGTTTTTCCGAGAAAACTCTTAAACTAATTTAAAAAATAAAAGAACTTTTGAAATTATTTAATTTTTTTTAATATCCATATATGCAGCCACTACGCAATTGCTTATCATAAGAGCAAGTTCGTGCGACCCAGTCGTGCATTTTATTTTATAATCGGCTGGCTAACACAATGTTATAAGTGCCTATCATGACTTAATACAAAACTTTCGTTTCGAAAATTGGAAAAATGATAAACAGAGATATTGACGCTCTTCGCTTTTCTATACAGAATTGAGTTTTTTAAAAAATTATCAAACGTGTGGATTAAATTTCCTATTGAAATTTGCAAACATAATCGGATTAAAATGGTGGAACGTAAAAAAAATTGTTGTTGCTGCGTCTAATGGTAATCTAGACAACAACCTCTAAGATCAAGAACTTAGTTTTCCGTCGATAGATGGCACACCTCAAGTGGTAATACTATAGTTTATATGCAATGGTACTACCACTTGAGGTGCGCCATCTGTCGACGGAAAAATAAGCTGTTGATTTTAGAGATTTTTATCTAGATTTTCAAGGGTAGCAACAACAACAATTAAAATGGTGGAACTTAAAATAAAATTGTTGTTGTTGCTTCCCATGGTAATCTAGACAAAAACCTCTAAAATCAAGAGTTTAGTTTTCCATCGATAGATGGCGCACCTCAAGTAGTAATACTATGGTTTATATATACAATGGCTTAGGGTACTGCATCGCATATATAAACTATAGTATTACCACTTGAGGTGCGCCATCTATCGACGAAAAATTAAGCTTTAGAATACCATGGAAATGACAATGGGTACTGTCGTCAGCAAATAAGTTTAGTGGATAAGAAGTCTTAGATAAATGATTATTTATAAAGATGAGAAATAGAGTCGGAGACTAAACGGAGCTCTGTAGGGCACACCATAATATTCGTTGTATACCAGCTGAAAACCGTCCGAAAGAACGAGAATGGAGCGGTTCAAATAAGTATTTCTTCGATTAAAGAAAGGGTAGATGGACGAATTTTCCAAAAGAATTTGATGTCAAAACCTTTTAATGATTAAATTTAAATATTGAAGCGAAATATCCCTACTTTATCCAAACGAAGTAACGGTTGGAGTGTGAAAAAAGATATGTCCCAAAAATCCACATAAGTTTTCATATAACCGGCTAGAATGTGGTACAAGCTACCAAACGCAACCATCGTTTCTCCACCAAAGCACATCGCTAATCAATGACCAGAGTACTGGGAAGGTGGCTCCACAGAAAGTCAAAAATTATTAAAAATCTAGACACCGATCCCCACATACAAAGAACACACGTTCATTCGCTGTTCGCTGTCCTATCAATGTTGATATGGAGTCTACTGAAACCTTTAACACCACCAGAGGGTTAATGTGACGATGAAACACTGTCATGCAGTTGTTTTAACATTATGTTTTAAATGTATATAGGAACACCCATGCATCAGGCATCATCTTTAATAAATCGACACAATCCTTGGCTTTACGGACGACTTTGACATGAAAGAAAAAACAAAGGAACCAGTAACCGGTGCTTTCACTACTATGAGAGAAGAACCAAGGAGATACTATATTGCGGGTTACAATGGTACAGTGGATATAGTGCTTGGTTGTTAACCTAGATTTATTGGTTCAAGCCCCAGCCAGGTCAGCAATCTTTCAATATTCCCCGAGCTTGGCTGGAAACCACTCTTGGGATTTTCGTGTGATAAATAAATATCACCTGATTTTTAAACCATTGTACCACAAACAAATCTTTCCTATCTTTCTATTCCTTCTAACAGATTATTAACAGAATTTATATATGGTGAGTCATTTCGATTGATAAGATCGAATACAATGGCTCTACAAATTAAAGGTATGTAGTCGAAATGGCAGTAGGGTAGGACTGGGCACAGGGGACCACTTAACGTTTGCCGGTTTATTAAAATTTATTGAGCGGAGAAAAAAGGCTAAAATTTCCTCACCACTGACCTTAAGGTTTTAATATTAACAAAGTAAATAATGGTTATCGCAATTTTATCACTTGTTTTTAAAATTAAAAATGCAAAAAAAGTGCTTTTGGTCCTTTGTGCCCCGTTAACTGGGCACATAGGACCTAGATGGGCCTTTGTGCCTACTATGAAAAATTTTCTTCTCAAAAAGTAATATGATTGTATAAACTCTTATCTTGGTAGGTATTTATTTTATTCTTTTTTATCAAAACAAAACTTGAAACTTTGATTTACTTCATTTTTAGTTGGATACCATCTGCAACAAAAATAATCAAAAATTAAACAGGTTCATATATAGTGGGCACAAGGGACCACCTAATTCCTCTGTGCCCCAACAAGAATGCCTTTAAAAAATGATATCGACGTGTTTGACAGCGAATATTTTGCAAAACTAAAACTGCACAAAGCACCACTAAATTCACTGTTTTCGATATAAAAACTTTAAATTATTATTAAATAGCCTTAACATTGTAAACACCCACACTTTAATATACTTTTTTTTATATACTTACCTTAAAAAACAATAGATTCTAATTTATTCAATCTCAAAGCACTTTTACACACAAAAGACCATAACCAACTGAGGAGATAGATGGGCGGTTTTATTATTTCCTATAATTTTTTGGTTAAGTCATTAACTTATCGTTTTAAACAGAAAGTCTTCTGTGCAACAGTGGTCCTCTGTGCCCCCTCCTCCCCTACTAATTTAAGAAGCAGAATATAATTAAGAGTTATGGCAGGTAGTTTACAATTTTTTTTTTTTTTAAGAAGAAACTGAAGTTTCTCCAATTCATCCTATGACCTTCAGCCCGCGAAGTATTTATACATAGAAATTCGCTTAACATTTTGGCGCTTCTCATCAAGAATCCGGAACAAAAATTAATTTTAGTGTTGATGGATCCCATACAAAAAAATCGCATAATTATGAAAAAACATTCGCATAGCCTCACTACAATCGGAATCGGTTTTTACTCGTTGTAGTATGCAAACTATGCCATCTAAAATATATTTGCTCGAGCATGACGAATATAATGATATCGCGCCAGTTTTTGCAGCCTTAAATATCACTTTTTTTAGCATACTGACAAAATCATTATTCATTAATGATATCTTACATTTACAGATCCCATTTCCCATGTATCATTTCTTGCCATCTTGAGCTCTTCACAGCTCTGCGATGTTCAGTGCTTCATTTTGTCTCAGGTGGTTTGGAATCTCCACAAAGCTCTGTCTAGATAATGTATGTATTGGTTTCGTTTCGGATCAAGTAATGTAACCCTTACGCAACAGTAACCGGTTAAAATAATTAAATGTAGTATGCTGGGTTCTTAGTCACAGTAATAATATTTTATTGACGTTCCACAATTAAAAATCATCATCATTTGCCCTCATATTCACTTCCCTATTATTATTATGACTTTCGACAACTGCAAAATTGATAGTGTATCGCGCGCCGGTTAGTATAAACTATTGCACTTCACGCATCAATACCCACATCATTTTCAAGGGAAAAAAGTTTTCAAGTTCAAGCTTTAAAAAAACCCAAATCTTTTTGGTCAATCTGTCTGGGGGAAACCCCATTGACAGCATATTCGAATCAACCATGAATCAATCGCATCTTCTTGTCTTCATTTAGCACCGAATGGTTCGAGTACTCAGAAATCCTAAACGCTTAAAAATTGGCAACTACGGAAGGTCATACATTAAAAAAATAAAATGCACGACTGGGTCGCACGTACTTGCTCTGTGGGTGTAATACTACGACGAAAACAAACTTTTCGATCAATAAGAACAACTCATTTTTGAAAAATTTGGTAAAAACTAAAAAAAATTTGGCTAAAACTGGAAGAATCGATATACGGGAGCTAACGTTAAGTAACCTTTAGTATATCAAATTTAGATGTCGTCTTTTGGGTGATATAAATGATATGAATTATTGGTCAAATTAATAAAACTGATATTACCAAATTCCGCTATTATCATGTGTAGCCAAAAACTAAAAATGCAGTTTTCTTTGAAGTATTCTATATATGTAACATACATAGTTTCATACAAATCGGGCGAGCCTTTTTTGAGTAAATTAGAAAAAACGAAACAATTGGCCAAAATCTAATGGCTCTTTGTATAGGAGCCACCATTTAAAAAAAAGAAAATGAAAAAAAATCAATGCCATCTGAAGGGAAGCTAAAAGAAACTATACCAAACAAAGTTTGAGTGAATTCGATGCAACCGTTGACAACTTATGGCCATTTGAAAAAAAAGCCGTTAAGAGCAGATCTCCGTTATTTGCATTTTTAGCCAAAAACTGAAAACGCAGTTCTCTTAAAAACACTAAAAGAATATAACACACAAAGTTTAATCAAAATCGTTAGAGCCGTTTTCGAGCAAACTAGAAAAAACCAAAAAATATTGGCTAAAACTTATCGGCTCGTTGTATGGAAGCCACCGTTTAGAAAGGCTTCAGTGAAAAATTTACAAAGCCATCCTATAGAAAACTATAAAAAACTATGTCAAACGAAATTTGAGTCGATTCAATCAAGCCGTTGTGAACTTATGGCTATTTGAAAAAAAGCCGTTAAAACCTGATTTTCGTTAGGACTATTTGAGCCAAAAACGAAAAACGCAGTTTTGTTAGAAATGATTAAAGTAAGCTAAATTTTGAGTTTAATCAAAATCGTTAGAGCCGTTTTCGAGAAAATTCAAATTGAAAAAAACCGTTACTTGAAAGGTATCAGTTTGAGCCGGGCTAAAACGAAATAAAAAAAACCTCGACAACCGTTTTTCTTCAAACTACTATATATCAAGTTTGAAGAAAATCCGTCAAGCGGTTAAGGCTGTAGCATGACGTGAAAAAGCGCACATCCGCACAGACGCACAGACGCACAGACGCACAGACGCACAGACAGACCGACGGACGGTATGGCGAAAACCACATTTTTGGGATTCTCTATCATCGTAATGTCATGTTTGATTAAAACCTCGATTTTTTTTTTCTGCACGAAACCAATACTTGCCCTATTGAGCAAGTAAAAATTGTAAGGAAGAAACTTGTATTCATTCTGGGAGTAGGTTTATTAATATGATTTTACTCAACGGACAATATTCATGGTTGCCATTAGGCATGAAAATATTAGTTTGATAAATCTTAAAACGCTTGCAAACCCACGCGAATCATTTCTTATGCAGGTGATATTATGGGAGCATTCAAAATAAATATTTCAAATTGGTAGCGTTCTTAAAAGCAGCTTTGTTTTTAATTCGATCTTTTTGATTTTTTTTTTTTTCATCTTACAATTAGATAAAGTTTTTCTGTCTCTAAGCTTTTTTGGATTGATTCCGAGCAAAGTTAAGAAAAGTATGAACTTTTTAGCTTGTGATCGCGTAACATTAAACACAAAAGGAAACAAAAAGAAAAAGGAAGAACATTACAGCGAAAAGATCACAACATTTAATAAAAACAAAAAAAAAAAATTAAAAATTTGCTTCTTCAAAATTGAATTTATTTAAATTGAATGCATTTCGAGTCCAATTCGACTCATCATCAGCAATACACTAGTTAGTTTAACAAAGAATACAAATAATCAAAACAAAATTATTAAGATGACAGTTCTTATTTATTTTGTTTTGATTATTTGTATTCTATGTTAAACTAATTAGTGTATTGCTGATGATGAGTTGAATTGGACTCGAAATGCATTCAATTTAAATAAATTCAATTTTGACGAAGCAAATTTCTAAGTTTTGTTTTTTGTTTTTATTAAATGTTGTGATCTTTTCGCTGTAATTTTCTTTGTTTTTCGTTTTGTTTGCTTTTGTTTTTAATCTTACAATTGATTTCAAAATGGCGGTGATAGAAAATATTTCTGAACCATTAGGAAATCATTTCCTACGATAATTATGTTTGTAGTAGAGTTTTCTGGACATTGATAAATTGATTTTAACTTCCGATTATAGGTACATATGAAGCTACGAAAAGACAATGTATTCACCTTTGCAAAACATTAAGGCAACAATTAGAATCAATCGGCATTACCATCATTATGATGTTGGATGGTAATCTGTTAATCTGTCTGTCCATATCGATTCCCTTAAACTGGATGCATTGTGTTTTAGCGTATTCCGCCCATTTGTGTTTGACAATCCAAATCTTAGGCTCACGATAACTGCCATACAACCGTAAACGGATAGATTATTTTTCTTCAACATGGCTTCAGCAATTTAAATAAAACATTATGTATTAATTTTTGTCTTTTGATTGGAATTAAATTTTCAGTAAAAGTCTTATAACATTGCATTCCAGATGAATGTAAGCTAATTGAACGATTTAAATCAATGCCAGAAATCTTTTATGAAAAAAAATCAATACTGCATTTCAAAAGTAAAAAAAAAATGTTTATTTATTTGATTTTGGATTGTACAATACATGTTTCAAAAAAGTATTTGTTAAATTTTTGTTCGGGTTCTGAATTCTAAGAAAAGAAAGTTGGAATGAATACATTTCGTTATTTCATACTTAGATTTTGTAAGAAAACTCGGAAACCAAACTAAAGTGAAAAGACTTGAGCCATTAAATAAAAATCATTCTTTCTAATGTCATTATCTATTTGCAATCATTATAGATATATGCTTTTTAAAAGCTTTTTTAGTCCTTAAGAACTTAAGCTACCCTGGTGTTTTTCTTCAGCGTAGAGAAATGGGAAGCAGACGATTAATTTTTTTTAAATTTGGGTGAATGTAGCGAAAAAATCCAATTTTTGGAAAAAACAGGTTTTATAAGAGGTACTGTGTAGGTACAGATTCCGAAAACTCCATTTTAAATAGAAGATTTTATTGCCTTAACGAAGCTTCTTCTTCACATTTGCATGCGGTAGGTATCGTTATTTTTGGGCCTAAAGTAAAAGAACAAAATTTGATCATTTGCCAAATGCTTTTCATCACCTTTTTATTTTATAGATAATGCGACTTAAATTTGAATGGCAACCATGACTCGACGATTAAGTCAATGCATTACAATATTCAGTGCTATTCTTGAATTTCTTTCACAGTTTACTTTTTAGTTTAAGACAGGCATGTGGACGTTTTTACCCAAAAATTTTAAATTTCAACAGAATACAATGTACAAACAAAAGGCCGAACTATACTCGAACCTTAAACATCCTAATCAATAATGCGAAACTCTACGGTTGATGCTATCGAGACAACATTTCGAAGTCGAGATTTCCAATCGAATTTGTGCGCTGACCGTGAGAGATCGTCGTAGTCGTTCTCGTGTCGTTTTCTTATCTGCCAAGCCTGTATTTTGTTGTTGGGCATCTTTTTATTTTGTGTTTATTTAATTTCACGCCTAAGTCCAATAGAACGTTTATTTTTAAACATAATATACTTGAAACGGGTTGTAGTAGGTACTAATATTTTTATTTTGTGAATACATCATAAATCTACATATAAATGAATTTGTTAGATATTTGCTAAGCATCACGTCGACAATCAAGAATCTATAGCTTTGATTTGGATATTGTTCATAACTTTTAATTAAAAAATGACTTGGTATCTATTTTTGGTGAGTCTTGAACTTTAACGTTGTTATTGTGTTTTGTAATGATAATAAAATGATTGTCTGAAACATTTTAATTTTATGACCCAAAGACATAGTTAAGAAAACATTAAAATGAAAAAAAAAATTTAAAATACTTTTTAATCGTACAAGACTGTGTTACTGTGACTTGTATTATGAAACAAGTGATTACCAAGTTTTCACATGGCACAAATAGGTTGATATTTTCCTAAAAGTTGCACAGAAATAAGTGAGGTTATTTACCTACCAAGTTATAAGTTGTGCAGCCAGTTTTACCGAAAATACTACAGACAAAAATATAAAATAAATATTAAAAAAGTGTCATAATTGTCATAAAATTGTTTCAGATTTATAAAAAAAATGTACAAATACAGCCACCACAGGGCATATATACATCTTTCGTAGTTTTAATACCTCAAAGTTGATTCATACACATTGCCCTGGGCTCAACAAGAATTCAAGAGTTAAAAGACAGCGATTGATTAAAAACTACACAATCGATCTTAATTCTTAAGACAGGAAAGTCTTGAAAGCACTTTTTGTGACTGTTTATGTAAATTTATTCTTGTTTTAAAAACAAAATATTCCTCTTATAGTAATTTTTAAATTTTTCTTAATACAAACTCTATATACTGCATTGATAAATAAAATAAAATAAAATCAACCAAGTAGAAGACTCAGCACTGAATCAGATTTAACTATTTTTTACATTAAAACAATTCTAGAATTCAAGAGCTTTATTTTGATATTAATAAAGGCCCAATTCTATTTGCTAAATAGTCTTAAAATCAGCAATCAATATTTTTACGGATGCATTGATAGCTATAACTGGACCCTAACACAATTTTAATTGTAAATAAAACAAAAAAATTTCAGAGAATTATCTTAATTGAGATAGAAATATCTATGACAATTATGTGTGAAACAAAATGTTATTGCCATAGGTACCTTTATCGGTGACGTGAAATAAGGGCCAACGAAATAAAGCCGAAAATCAAAAATTTGGCCTTATTTCGTTTTAAATCTGTAAATAACGCCAAAATCTTGATTTGGCTTAATTTCGTTTTAGAAAACGAAAAAAAGCCAATTTGGCTTTATTTCGTTTAGTAGTGAAAACACTAAAACTGGTGATGACGTTACACCTTTTGTCGAATTAGGGGTCTCAAAGTTTATCATCAGGAGGGAATTGAGGTAGAAAAGATATTATGAAGTACGTGTTAATATGAAGCATTAGAATTTCCACTCCATGGTCGGCGTGGATGGGAAAAGGATTTGAGATAAAATGATAATTGATAGAAGGAAAGGATATTTCGTTGTGGAAAAAAGTAATAGTTTCTTCAATTAACAAAACAACAAATCAAATATATTTTCTTCAATATATATGCAAGAAACAAATTAATGAAACTTATCTAAACAAAAACAACAAATTTATCGAAACACATAAAAACTTAAAATTCGCGGCGAATTTTGAAACTAGAAATACAGCCAATTCGGACTTATTTCCATTTTAAAAGCGAAATAACGCCAAATTTAAAATTTGGCCTTTTTTCGTTGGGCCTTATTTCACGTCACCACCTTTATCCTATGGTAAATATTTTCAGTGTGCCGAATTATCTCGTCCTTTAGCTCTTGGCTTATTCACGTTTACTTTTTATTTTAAATATACCAAAAGAAAGAAGTCCGTCGGTGTCAAATCACTTGATCGTAGCGGCCAATTGAGATAACACGGTACACGGCCATTGAATTTCTCGTTCAAAAGAGCCATTATTTTGTTGGCTTTTAAGGAAGTGGCACCGGTCCTGTTTGAACTACATATCGTCTAGCTCCATATCCTCAATTTCTGTCCATAAAAAGCCTGTTATCATCTTGCGATAGCGAACAACCACCATATCGCGAACAGTAGCTATGTTTTCCGCTGAACGAACTGGGCGAGCAAGAAGAGGTGTTTTCACATTTTCCAAAGACCCAGTTTGCTGAAGTTTGCGCACAATTATAGCGATTGATTTAGTCGATTATGCTCACAAACAAAATCAAGTGCACGAAATGCATTTTGATTTGAACGCCTGTTTTCATAAAACGCTTCAACAATCTTAACGCACTGCTCATGGTTAAATATGTCAAAAACTGAAGAAAATATTATTTCACTAATTCGACGATAGCACCCCTTGGCGTAGTGGTTAGTGTGTCGGACTGTCACGCCGAAAGCTCTGGGCTCGATCCCAGACTCCACCTAAGTTTTTTTCCGGGGCACCTACTGCCTCTTGCAAGGGGGGTTGAGCTATGACCCTCTAAAGTGTTTTGAACGCTTAGCCAAGGCTGCAAATATAGATCGCAATACTCCTTCTGTCCCGTGCAGATGCTTGGAGCGTAGAGGCTGCGGCACCTCTTCACCCTTAGGGTTCCGCCGGGCTTAGCATTGTGTATATTTTTTAAGCTGGCTTCTATCCAATCATGAATGTGGTTGAGATGGAAGTTGGAACTTGAGAGGGCATAGATGTGCCTATCCTCCGCCTCCGCGTGGCAACCCGGGAACAATATGAATGGCAGGGAAATTGTTGTAAATGAAATAGGAGTGAGTATCTGCAGCTGTATTTCCTTTCCTTGAAGTATTGATTCCTTACCGGTAACGTATGCAAGGTAAAACTTGTATGCGGCAAAGAGAGGAAGGCTGGATGTGCGCATTTGGCTGTTTGCTTCTACCTTGGCAAATGGTTGAATGCGCATATCTAAGGCTGCCAGACCTTGAGTATTGATGGTGCTCATCTGGAAGTGACCTTATGGTTGCGAGGCTCCACCGGAAGCTTTATTCAGGTACCATGGGAGATAGTGCCCACCCAAGTGGCCGAGTCACCTGGGAGACTATCTATGAATTAGGCCCCCTTGTGGGAGTATCGTGGTGGCTATGTTTACTCCAAGCGAAAACATATAGCATCGGGTTGTATTATCTACGTGTTAGATAGACCTCGTCCCTTACCAAGGAGTGTGGACATGCCTCAACATGTGCCATAAAATTGGTACTAAGATTCTATCGAGGGGTAGATCTTTGGGCTCTGGTCTAAGCCCAATTTGACTCTGTATGCGAGTAGGCTCGCCGTGAAATTAAGACTTTATTGTCAGGCGTTCACGTAAAGCTTATTCTCATCCTGCCTCTTGCAAGGTTATGAAAAATAGTCCAAGATTAAAATCATGTCATGGAAAGTGCTTCTCTGTTAGACGTTCCGATTCGGTTTTAAATTGTAGGTCTCTTCCATTTCTGCAGAATGCAGTTTTTCTGTTTTAAACAATTTAAACCTTTTACTAAATATTAATTTAACCTTTCACAGAATTATACATTCACGGAGTTCCTATGACGCCTTTTGACGTGACTGCGCGTGTGTTATCATTAAAATACAAAAACCCCTTTGCGTTTTGATTTCGTTAATTAAATTCAAATGTTTACATTTTTCTCATTTGAGGAGATATTTCATTTATTGTTTTGTAATGTTGTGTTATTTGTGTGATATATTAATTCAATAACTTGTTTCATTCTTTCACCTAAAAATTATTCTATAATTAATTATTTATTGATGAATTATTATAAATAAAGAAAAACAAGTTAAGCACGAATGCT
The DNA here is from genome assembly GCA_916050605.2 of Platycheirus albimanus. Lineage (NCBI taxonomy): Eukaryota > Metazoa > Arthropoda > Insecta > Diptera > Syrphidae > Platycheirus > Platycheirus albimanus. The sequence goes on from OU696696.1 coordinate 80,258,959, forward strand.
AATGAGTTTTGAGATGACATTTACCTATGTACGAAGCTTACATGAAATTAATGTTTCATAATTCTCTGTTCTGACGTACGCTTTTTCGTAAATTTATGAGCTTGCAAAAATAACACCTATAACAAGAAGAAAAATCCGGTCAATGACCGACTTAATGTGCCATTTACAACAACTATTTACAATAACTATTAACCAAACCCCAAAAACATGAACAATTGTTAAATGAAGAACTATGAAGATCTTGCTCTTGTGTTGCATACATTCTTGAGGTATTAATAAGATTTTATTTATGTAATTCCATGTATGGAATATGTCATTTCATTATTACTGTGGTACGCATCCGAGTGGTCCACTTTTCAATAACTCTTCCGCAGAGATCCGGCTGAATTTGAATGATGACCTTTGTTTTGCTTACCTTAAGGGCAAAAGTCGGTTGTGGTTTATTGAAATAGTCCTGGAACTTCAGGAAACAGCACAAGAAAAAGTCTTTAAATTCGAAAGATGGTTTCACTATAATGTCGTCAGGCTTCCTCAGTGTATGGCCTATCCAAATGCATTTCCGTCGCATGATGCCTGCATCCAATTTTTTCAGCCCGTTATTGTTCCACAGTTCCACATTCGATATGGTTTGCGGCAACCGGATCTTCTGAATATACTGCTGACACCAGTTAACAAAGGCCTGCATTTTGCTCGAGGTCTTAACATGCATAAAGGTCAGTTCGACTATTGAGTGCTATATAAACAGCCCTGATAAATAATCTGCGTAACCTCCTCTATGGTTCCTTGCCTTAAAATAACTTGTTGGGTGCTTCGGCCCGTGGTCATTATGTTGGTCTTATTGATTCTTAAGCCAGCCACGAAACCAAGAAAAAGTCTAGCGTCAAATCAATTTGCGTCACCTTGGTGTCCAATCCACGTCACCTCTGTGACAGATAAACTTACACTCAAATCGTTCATGATGCAGAATATCATTCTTGGCGTCTGATGTGTGCTGTGTGGTACGTAACGCCAGCTGGAACCACATGTCATCTACGTCCATATGGTACAATTTGGGCCATATGTTGTCATTATTCTGTAGGGACCGCCTCACCAACGTTGTTTTAGAAAAATTATGAACCCATTAGTCCGCTACCGGCCTTAAATCCACACCGGTAACTGATGCATTGTCATTGTCAATGAATCCCAGTCAGCAAACAAACTTCTTTGTCTATGGTCATGAACTTTGAGCATCTGGGTAAGTTAGGTCTTAAACCGGCGTACTATAAACTTTTATACCACAGCAATTTCCTTGGCCGATTGCGTACCTTTGACAAACAATTTTTGGCTGGTTTATTTTGTCGAACCGGTCATCTCAAATATGACTACCAATTCTTGAAGAATCTGTAAAAGGCGTAAAATGGGCACATTCAATTGTGTAACTTGCCAAGATAATTTGACATTAGTAACTGAATACTGAATAGTAAAATACGGACTCTATACCGATGTCTCCAAGCACAATGGCCGCTACAGAACAATATCTCTTGTCATTAAACTGTGGCAAGTGTTTGAGAAAAAAGCATTATCAGGCATAAACATTTACACGACTTTGACAATACAACAGTAAATGCTAACAATTGACAAAAAACGCAAACAAATGTACTTGTATTGCTCTTGATAACTTCAAAATAAACTAAAAAATCCTTTTTTCCAGGTATCATTGGCACTTTTCGGCTGTGCAAATTCAGTTTTGTCAAAACGCTCTAATCGAAATGAACAAAAGTAAGAGGTCTAACGCTTTCTAAATTTTTAATTTTTATTCTATATGAATTGTCTCTTAGTTATCAGGAATACGAGGTCCAGACATATCAAACGTCATCATCAAACTCGCCTTTGGCTAATATTATTGGTGCAATTTCTGCCCCTCTGAACATATTGGCTGATCGTTTAACTAGACCATCCGGCTCCCAACAGTATAACTATGGTCCTCCTGGACATCAAGGACCACCTGGCCATCATGGACCACCTGGGCATCATGGACATCATGGCCCTCCTGGGCACCACGGACATCAACAACAAAATGCGTATAATCCAATTTTGCCATATCCACCTCCTCGGGAACAATTTAACCGTGAGCCAATAAAAATAAACCCCCAGAATCCATTCTTACCTAAAAATACGACTTTTTCTGCAGAGTTTCCTCGACAGCCACAAGGTCAGTTTCAACAAAGGCCAAATTATTCTGAGGGTCAGAACTATCCCAAACCAGGATTCTCGCAATTTCCAGGCTTCGGAAATGGAAATTGGAATGGAAACGGTAACAACTTTGGTAACTCTCAACCAACAAATCAGTTCGGAAATAATGGTTTTAATAACAATGGCTTTGGTGGTTCTCCCAATATACCACAAGCTAACAACGGGTTTGGAGCACAAAACAGGCCATCTCAAGGAAATGGCGGACGACCTGGTGGAAATCAGCAACAACCTCAACCAACAAACCAATTTGGAAATAATGGTTTAAATAATAACAACTTTGGAGGCTCTCCAAATTTGCCTCAAGCTAATAATGGCTTTGGAACACAGAACGGACTATCGCAGGGAAGCGGCCTTGTTGAATCCACATTTGGAGGTTTCGGATCCAATGGAAATCAAACTCCTCAACCACAGCCTCAACCACAGAATCAGCCTCAAACAACAAATCCGTTAGGTAACAATGGATTGATCGATTCGGTCTTTGGTGGTTTCCCAGTCAATCCCCAAGTTAATAGCGCTCCTGGAACTCAAAACGGGCAATCTAACGGAGGTGATTTGATTCAGTCAACATTCCCAGGTTTTGGGCCAGGAGGAAACACAAATACTCAAAATCAGCAACAGCCTCAGATTCAACCCACTAACCCAAACAGTAATAATGATTTGATAAGCTCCGTGTTTGGAAATTCCAATGAAAAGTCTCAGACGAACAACGGACAAACTCCTTCGTCCAATAATAATGGCTTAATACAGTCAACATTTGGAGGCTTTGGACCAGACGGAATTCCCATTTCTGCACAGCCTTCGAATCAAAATGAAAACAATAATCTGATCAGTGGTGTTTTTGGAGGTTTTACCCAGGCTCCCCAAGTAGACAATAGCGGCAACCGTGGAAATAATGCACAAGACCTGAGCCAATCCGGTGGGAATGGTTTGATCGAGAATGTATTTTCAGGCTTTGGAACTTCGCCTCCATCACCAGCGAATACAGGCAACAATTTCCAACCGACAACTGAAATGAACCCTGAAATGAAAGCGAACAACGATTTAATTGAATCAATATTTTCTGGTTCAAACAACAACAATGGACAATATGTCACTCAGCCAGATATTGGAGGAACGAGTACTGTTCCACCATCGACAACAAATAGTAATGGTTTTATCTATGACATTGATGTCCGCAGTTCTTAAAGGGCTTACGATCTTAGATGTTCTCAGAAATGGAAGAAGTAAAATATATTTTTTAAATAAATGTTTAAAGTTTTTTTTTTCTTCAAGAATATTTTAATTGAAAAGGTAATAAGAAAGACCTGGGTCTACACAGACCACAAATTGTCATTCATATTCTCGGAAGAAATGTCTTATAGCACTTAATGTATATTGCCATTGGAAAGTTGCAAAGGAATTGGAATTTAACCTACATGGGTAAAACTTAGTGCCATTGTTCCTTTCTTACCAAGTTCTCACTGTATTTGTCAGAATTAGCTTCTACCACAATATGGTCAGTGTTTAAACAATTTCATGTGGTATGAATTCAACTTTCAAAAGCACGGTATATAATGTTTTATTAACAGTCTGAATTTGGACAATAGTCCAATTGCTACCACTCGAAGAAAGTTAACCATTAATGTATCATCGCATCTACATCTGAGCACGTCGCGTCGGTCGGGTCATTGTGTCATATCAGCTAATTTCTCGCGCTTCAAAATCTCTTTTAATGGTGATATGCGAAGGTCCTGTTATGATTACAAACATTTACCTCTACAGCATGACCATTTTTTAAAAACAGAATAAAAAGTACTAGACCGAGTTGAGCTATAAAGAGGTTATCCGTTGTCAAAAATAAATCCTTCCGAACAAAACTGGATTCATTTCAAACAAACTAAAAATTAGTGTAATGCACACATTCAGAGAACCAAATATTTACAAGAACAAAAATTACGACAAAAAATACTAAAATATCCCAAATGCAGAAAACATTTTATTGGTCATTTGTAAAAACCATAAGAATCTTCACTAAGTCAGCGTTTGTCCTACCCATACCTAAAAAAGGCGTACCCACATCCTCATCAAACAACCGAACAATTATAATAACTTTCCTTCTTTCCAATGTCTTGGATACTCCAATAAACCATCAGATCAAGGAATATCTTGAGAAATGGAAACTCTTTAATGACCGGCAGAACAGTTTTCGTAGCAATAGGTCGGCTGGTGATGGTGATAAATACAACCAATCTTTGCATCACTTTATTTCAAAGAGTTTTCCATCAAACTCTCTTATTAAAACTACGTGCATTTGGTATCGATGAACCCCTTTGTCAATGGATTATAAGTTATCTCTTATAATCCATTATCTATATTTCATTTGTCTTTTTTTGGTAAGTTGTCAGTCGGGTATTGACAAAATAAATACTGGTATGCCCAAAGGTTCCGTTTTGTATCCGAAAGTCTTCCTCGTCTTTATCATAGAATCTCTTGTATAAGACTTGTTTTGCTGATGAAGTGATGACAGTAATCTTAGCTTCTCGTATTTATCTTCAGATTGACAACCCTCTTTTTCGTATTCGGTTGGCAGCATTGTCTAATGGGGAATTATCAACCGTGAGGAATATAATTTATTTATTTATTTATTTATTTGAGTTTTGGCAAAAGTAAGACAACAATAATTTTAACTATAATTATTTAAATATAAACATGGTTGTTAAATTGACAATTACAAATAGATATCAAAATATAGATTAATACAATAAAAATTAAAATTAATAAATACGTTTTTAACAATTGAGAAATAAGAAAAATAATGTAATTATAGAATGTCAAGAAGAGCCTTCAGCCTTCATTTTTTGAATAATTTTATTTTTAAAGCAATCTCTGCTTATATTAAACGTCAAAATATTTGTTAAATGTCTTAGAGCAACGATTAAAAGTTTCGTTTGAAGCGTAATTAGTCCTTGAGTTAGTTTCATTTAAAAACCTTGTATGTCTTAGAGTACGAGCATTTGGATTGACAGAAATTTTGGAACATAAAGAAAAAGAATCAATATTACATTTCAAAAGGTCAAACGTAAATAGAGCCTCAGATAATTCCCTATGATTTATGAGAATACACATACTAAGGAGTTTTAGACGGTGATTGTAGTTGGGTAACAAAAACGTGTCCCGACTCCATCCAAGATCTCTTAATGCAAACAACAAAAATTGCTTTTACACTGATTCAATTCTCTTAACGTCAACAGCATAAAACGGAGACCAAATAACATTACAATACTCCAACTGGGAACGGACCAAAGAACAGTAGATAGATTTGGTAATGTAAGGATCATTAAATTTCTTAGATCTACGTTTAATAAAACCTAGCATACACATGCTTTTTGAGTGTACTTTGTCGATATGGTGCTTAAAAGTGAGTTTTGTGTCAATAATAACTCCTAAGTCTTTAATTGCATTTTTTCGAGCTAGTGTATTTTCGTCAATAGTGTAGTCAAGAGTTATTGCACTTTTTTCCTCAGAAAGGAAATAATATTACACTTCTCTACATTAAGCATCATTCCATTGGTCTTACACCAGTTTACAACACTATTCAAACATTGTTGTAATGATAATCCGTCGTAAATATTGTTAACATTTTGAAATAATTTGAGATCGTCGGCATATAAAAGATATCTGCACCCTTTTAACAATAATGGTAAGTCATTTATAAAAAGCAGGAACAGAAGGGGTCCAAGATGGACGCCTTGAGGCACTCCTGATGTAACATGAATTTGACGAGAAATGACACCACAAAATCTAACACACTGTGATCTGTCCGCCAGATATGACTCAATCCACTTTAATAATGCAGAATGTACTCCATACTTATTTAATTTAAAAAGAAAAAGGCGATGGTCAACTTTGTCGAAAGCTTTACTGAAGTCAGTATAGATTGCATCAACTTGGTTTCCTTTTTCCATTTATAAACAAATATACGAAGTATAATCTGCAAGATTAGTAGTTGTTGATCTTCCTTTATAGAAACCATGTTGATGCTCACTAATAACTGACCTCAGTTTAGCACTCAACTTGTCAGTAACAATTTTTTCAAATAGTTTGGGAATAGTCGGCAAAATTGCTATTCCTCGATAATTTCTTATATTTGACCTATCACCATTTTTAAAAATTGGCGTTAAGAAAGAATTTCGCCACATTTTTGGAAAATAACCACAGGAAAGGGAATGGTTAAAAAGTTTAAGTTATGGTTTGGCAATAGTTTCAGCTGTTTTCTTTAGAAACAATGGTGGAATACCATCAGGTCCACTAACTTTACTGATATCAAGGGATGTAAGTTTGCTGACAAGGTCAGACATTGATATCGACATACAACTTAAAACTGAGTTGCTTTCACTAATGTGTTCGAAATCATTGTTATTAAATACTATTGGTGTTTGGTATACAGTTTCGAAAAATGAAGCAAATAATTCACAAATATCATTTGTTTCAGAGTATACAACATTATCCGAATGCATTGTCGATGGAAAGTTGCTAACATTTCGTTTGAGGTTGACGAATTTGTAAAAATTACGTGGATCTTTCTTGATCATTAACCCTGTCTTAAGAATATATCTATCGTAGAACAATTTGTCGTAGCTTTCAAATTCAGCATTATAATTACGAAAAACATTATAATCATTGGAATCAGCGGAGGCTATCCATTTGCGATGAGCTTTTTTTTTGCGATTTTTTAAGTTTGTCAATATTTTATCATACCAAGGAGGAGATTTATTGGAGGTTACAACCTTTTTTGAAATATAATTTTCAAAAACAAAATATAAAATTGAATATAATAAAATCATAGTTTTAAAGTGTTGGAAATTAGGAAATAAGACACTACCATTATAAAATAGTCAAAGAAAGTAAGAGTAGAACCAAAGTTTCAAGCTATGCAATGCTTCTTAAGGTAGTCTGAAAATGATTAGAAGGAGGCGTTCACTTTAAGCAAATGATTCATTTTCAAAAGTCCACATTATGGAAAAAATATTTAACAAGGATTTTCCCTGATAGCATATGGTTTTCTGCAAATTCCCAAAATATGCACTTCTGCTAATTTTTCTTTTTTTTTTTTTAATTAAGGGATGGGTATTTTGAACCATATCAAACATCTTTATCCTACTTCCATACATGTGTCTGCATACGCCTTCATATATAAATAAGAAATTCATATTAACTTGTACCTGGAAGCAAAGAATTTTTTTATGTTGGTGTTGGTGTATCTAGCAGAAACATTTCAATATTCCAGGTAGAATATATACATAAACATCCTTCTATTGGCAATCAGAAGATCAGAGCCAATTTCGCTTAAATCTTTAAGGAAAACACGTTTCTTAATTTGAAATAACAGGGGGTAGTTATTTAAATTTTGTTTTGCAATGGAATGAGGTTGAAACATTCCCGGATTACATAGCAGAAACCATTGAGCCTTCATTGGCAAAACATCAAACAGTGATTTTGTGGTTAAAGTTTAAAAAAAAATGTGTACGTGATTTGTGCGTCATAATAGTTTCAATAAAACGTTGGCTGCAGATAGAAATATAGAACTAACTTTTTTGAAATAGCATTGAAAGATGAGATTTTTGTATTTGATGGTAAGTTTTCTTTTCTTTATTAAAACTATACTGCTCTTCTCTTGCCATGTTTGATTTTAATTTTCATTTTAAAATGAATTTGAATCCTTGGAATATTATATAATATTAATTTCTCTGCATTTTTCGACACAAGTAGCCTATTATTAGAATGAATGTTTCTAACCTGACCTACGATACATATTTTGAAGTTAATAGATCTACAGAATGCACTACCGACACAGACTAACTAAAGCCTGTAACTTGCTTAAGATGTTTGCAAAACGTTTCTTTTTATAAAAGTACTTTTTTGGTATTAAAAGGACAACTTATTAGACACGTATTGCAAATTTAGCTTTATCTATTAACGACCAGGTCTATATCGCAAGGAGCCAGACCTCCTTAAATCTCTTCGATAGTTTACTGCCTTTATTTTACGGATGCCTTCATTTTTTCTTATTTATTCAACCTCGAGCCAACCAATTCTCCATTTAATTGAATGCATCGCCACGTTTGAATCAAACTACAGTCAACAATTCACCATTAACCTGTGAAAAAGAATCTTTAGCAGAAGATCTCCTTGTCTCGTATCTTCATATTCTTGCGATTAAGCCAGTCTTGTTTACTTGATGTATAGCGCAGATTGGAACTCCGATGGCTTTTCGAGAATGATGGATCTTAATGTATAATATGTATTACCACTCCAAAGGCAATCTTTGCGCTTCTTGACTGTTGCCTTAACCCTGGACTAAATCTTTTCGATATAATAATTGTTGTAATTAGTGTCATGCCAGTAAGTGCAATGTTAAACCTTCGCAATCCCTGAGAGCTGAGATAGGTTTCCTGCTAACTTAGCCAAATGCGGAAGCTCTTCTCAATCCACTTTCCAGAGTTCAGCAGGTATGCAACTTAGTCCAGCTGATTTGCTTGCATTGGGACTCATTTCTTGTAAAGATGTGGAGATAATGCAACTGGTAGAATTTTGCGATTCGGTGTGATTTTTCTGGTGTAGTTTTGCGATCTGCACATTCATGACCATTGGTCCAGTTTTCTTCATTCAAAAAACATTTTGCCTGGCAGACTTTCATTACTAAACGAATTTGTATCGCTGCGCCAGATCCCTGACAAAGAATTTTTGTGTATATTATATTCCAGCAGCTCGTCGAGCCTCATTTAGTTATCCATAATAGTGACTAAAGCTAACAAATTGTTCGACGACAAAGTATCTATTCGAGGCACGCCTAGTCTAAGAGAGCAGTTACAAATTTGAATTCACTGTGCTCAAATATTACGAATCTTTTGATTGAAAATAAAACATTTTAACATTTTTCTCTTCAGGTTTCTTATTTGGTTATTATATGGGCCGCGATATTTATAGTGTTAGCTGATGGTGCTATGATATTGAAAAGGTATGCTCTAAAAGTTGAAATACTTGTGTAAAGCCTTCAAAAAGTATATTTTTTCCTTAAGTATTTCAGGGGAAAATTTAAACCATCAAACTCCATTCGGAAACGGATGCTCATCGAAAATTGAGCGAAGATCTTTGAGAAGAATGTTTAACAAGAAAAAATACTTGTCGCCATCGAAGAAGTTTTCTCATTTTCGGCATATATTTAACAATCAACCACAAATGCAGAATCACTATCAGCAATACCAGAACCAGCAGTTTCCTCAAAAACATTGGCACTGGAAAACAAGCCAACAGTACGGATATGGACAAGAACATCAAATAATAACTACTGCCAGACCGATACTTACAACCACAGAATTAAATGTATTTAGATTAAAAAGTATACAAATTGCAAATAAGGAACAATATTCTAGATCTAAGACTTCTACAACGACAACCCTCCCAACTACTATTCCCACGTTAAAACCATTAAGAGAGTTAATTTATGAGATTGATATTCGGTAGAGACTGTAGGAAATAAATTGTAACATTGAGGAGGAATTTAATTTAAGAACACTTAGAAAATAAAATAAATATAATCAAAATGTTTTCAAACAGTTGGATTTTTTTGTCTCAAAATAAAACAATCCTTAGGTGCATAATCCTTCCTTTTTCAGCCCTACTGTCATTGGCTTCATCTATATTCAATTATATTATTGTAGAAGGCCTACGAATTGCATATTCTGCACTGAAATAAAAATCCACCGACCTGTAAGACCGGCAAAAACGGAAGAGCTACCATTGACCGCAGACTACAACCACTTATAAAATTTGGCAAAAGTTGAATAATGTTCTAATGTTTTCTATTCAAATAAATTGCCAGGATTTCGTTATGCGAAATTAAGGTCCTGATGCGGAAATTTTTAAGAAGTAGCGAAATTTTATTCAAAACTCTAGATTTCATTATTCGAGGTCTTAAAGTAAAAGATTTCTAAAATGCGTGAGATTATGGGTTGTATTTTTTTTGTATTTTAAATCTCAAGACCCAAAGCCACTGTCACACTTGATTGCGTTGATAAATAAAGTGCACAATTTTATCACTTTAACTCGTTCTTTTGCTGGAAAATTGCTCAGGCACCAGCAAAAATTCTGTACTATCTTTCTATTCCTTCTAACTAATGGCGTGCAATTTGTATTCAAAATTGTGTTCAGGCATTTAGTTACAAATTATTATTATTATTATTAAAACAAAAATCACAAAATTATTTACAAAAACCTAATACCTATCTGAAACTTCAAATTTCCTGCGGAAAAATAGAAAATATACCAATAGTAGACAAGTCCAAAAGTGGTTTTCGCCGTACTATTGTCAATATTAGTTTAAAAAGAAAAAACACCCTTTATATAGATACATATACTTTGGAGTTTCCTCAATGACTGAGCATTGAGGAAACTCCAGTGCGATTTGGGGATATTTATAGAGGTACATTTTATTTTCATAAAGTATTCAGAATTAAGTTTCTAATGTATTCTATTCCACGCGGCGGATTTAAATTTTCTGGAGCGATACCCCTTCATTTAAAAACAAGATCAAGCATTCTTATAAATAAATTCTAGCCAAACGAGTGCCATCATTATGATAAAATATGCCAACTTATTTCACCAAAGCCCCCTCTAACTATAAGATAAAGTAAAGACAAGATATAATGTATCGAAACAAATAATAATTTTTGGATTGGTGTGTATATGTAAGTTGTTCAAATTATAAGTACAAAACTCATTTATTTACTCAATTTTTCTCTCCGAACACAGCCCGATGATGACGAAGTCAGAACACCTCAAATCATGGAATCATTTATGATTGAAGCAACCTAATCTTTAAGAAACAAAAATTAAAGAGTATGTTCCCATTTATTCTTCTCTTAAAAAATATTTCAAAACCATCTCGGGCAGGGGGATGCCCCATCGAGAACAACCACAAAACGAACAATTCGAAAGTAAAATCATCGAACTTTCGATTTCAGGGACAAACAAAAAGAAGTTAAATTGGTTCTCAAGGCCGATTTTCTATAAAATTCATTCGGCATTTATAAACTCGTTGCTTTCAATATTGAAAATAAATTATTATTTATCGAAAAGTTTCAAATCATTAACAAAACTATAAATCAATTAAATTTGAAATTAAATGCACGTTGCTGTAAATCTTAGATTTGCTCGCGGGAATTAATAAGGTTTTTTTTATTTTTCGTTTAAACCGGAAACAATAATGACAGCCACACGTCTTCTCTTCACACAGTTAACCTGTAGTGAGGTCACAAATCTTCTATACCTAATGATTAAATCTTCTTCTCCTTAAGGCGAATTTATTGAAACACTCATATACCTATCTATTATTTGCCATTTTATATCATCTCCATATTCCTTAAGAGTTGAAACAAAGATCCAAAATATCTTAAGCTTCTGAACTGGACTGGTTCTATTAAACATGAAATAGTTTTAAATGTGAGTTAATCGGTTGCACAATCGGATTGTTCTTGTTAAATTAAGACAGAGCATCATACTTTAAGATTGAGTTAAGATTCTTTTTTAAATTGTTAATTAAATTTCAGACATGAAATTTTTAATTTTGATGGTGAGTCAAATATGTTAGCAACATTTTTAAAATATAAAAATATGATGTGAATAGTGGCCATAATGATATAATTTTTGTGTAAAATATGATTTGTTAGAAGAAAAGGAATTCGTTAAAATACAATGCTTTGCTTTTTCTTGTTAAAAGTTTCTTGAAAAATGGATCGAGAATAAATAAATAATTAAAATCTATTTTGAATCATTCTAATTTACATATAATAGTTAAGGTTCTTAACGTCATTTTAGATTAATTAATTGTGTGTGAATTCGTAAAGTAAGTGCAAAATTAAATCAGTTCTGGACTAATTTGAAAATTTAAAGTTAAAAATGATCAGGACTCTAATCACTTGCACAAATACAGGACTGAAAAAAGGGATGCCAAGGATTGGGGAAAATAAAAAAAGTGATAGACCTTTTTCTGAATAAATATTTTTGGAAAACAAGGCAAAGCATTTTCTATCTGCCGGCAAGACAAAACACTGCAAAGCATTTTCCATCTGTCCTAGTCGACATATATTTATGTGTTCTGATAACTTGTCCAGGTGCATAATTGTACGTATCGGCATCTTTATTTAAATACTTAGTTACGCACAAAGCCTCGAAAACGATGATAATCTAATCCATCAGATCATGAAATATTTTGCAAATAAAAAAAATAATTTAAGTAACGCCAAGTACAGGTTCCAATATGTCAACTGATGGTGATATTGTCAAATTCACGTTTTTTGGACAACTCCCTGTTCAATATTTACAAAATAAGTCTCCGCTTTATCTCATTAGCTTTATTCGAAACTATCTCTCTTCTAAGAACTCTAAGCCACTAAATAAATTTGTAGATTCACAACTCCTTATAACAAGTTATAAATTGATCCAGCGTCTGCTAGGTAGAATCAAGAAGACTGCAATCGGAATGATAGTTAAGTGGGTCATTACTGAAACCAGCGTCGAAATGCTTCCTGATGCGCTTTCCTTTGGTCTATCGCTATGTTATAAATATATATAATTACAAAAGCTTCACCGAAACAGGCTGTTAGATTTTTCTTAAATCTATTTTTCAAGTCCCTAATTTGGAAATATTTAAATAAAAAAAATAATCACCATTAAATTTTACAGTCCCCCTAGTTGTTTCACCGTAAGTCTGCTACTGCAAAAATTTGTATTTCAGGTAAAAACTTAAGTCAATTGAAATTGAATGTTCAAACAAAATAGATGTTCAAGTAGTGGGGTCAAAGTGAACTGTGCGCTGTGAAAAGTTGGAACACATCTGTTTGGGGAGCGGTAGGATCTGTTTTAAAAAAAAAACTGGGGGTACCTTTTTATGAAACACAGGAAAATTTTGCGACAAAAGTTTTTCTTCAGCAACAAATTAAAACCACTTGATTTTTTCTCACTTTAAAGCTATAAGAAAAACTCAAAAAAAGATCATATTAAACATAACATCAACAAAAACCATAATAACCCAATTTAAAGTAATTTGAATACTGTAAAAACAAAAACAAATTGGAGGAATTGGAATGAGAATTTTTATAAAGGCTTTCCTTCAAAGATCAAAATAATATAAACTTTATATTTGTAGTTTTTTTTTTTGAATTCCCCCGTAGGTACGTACAAAGACGCACAAAAGTTAAAAACTAGATATTTGAGAAAGACGTGGTTTTTCCGTTTTCATAATGTCAGAACTAGCAGGAACTCCATTTTTCACTTCGGCACAACATCAAATTTCCTTTAAGAATTTTAACCGATTCTTATCTTGTTTCTAATACAATTCCATTATTTTAGACACATTTAACAATGCTTGCCTTAGCAACATCATTTACAGAAGGCGCTGACATTGAATCAAAAAGGTATGTTTAATTGAATGAAATAATTTGGGTATTACATTTATAATTTGTGTTTTTGTTTTTAAAGTATTTCAGTTGAAAACCTTAATTTGAAAAATGTTGAAGAACATTCCTCGAGAATTCAACGAAGATCTTTAGGGAGATTCTTTGGATTGAAACCTCGCTATAGGCCAGTAATCTCAGTGAATTGGTTGAATTCAAATCAAAGAATTTTCGCAAATAATAACCGCTTTACAATTCAGAAAACTTTCATTCAACCCAGTAATTTTCACATCCAAAAAAATGTTTTCTTTTACAATGGAATAATTCAGCCGAACCCGCCGGAGCCATATCCCGGATCAAGTCCTACAACTTCAAAACCTTCCCTTCAACAAACAGAAAGCACTCTTACTACACGTTTTGTAACTACAACAGATGCAACACTTTTCAGCAAACAGTCAACAAGAAATGTCGAAAGCTCACCAACGACTCAAATATACCAAAGTACACCTTTCACAACTCAAAAGCCACAGACTACTCCTAGAACAACTACTGCCAGAACTACAACTGCCACTTCCACTTCCACTTTTATTGTTCCAAGGCCACAAACTACGAATGTTTTCACTTCGACGGAGCCAACCATATCCAGAGTTACAAACAATATTGAAACTATGCAAATGATAAGGGGTGGCTTCACTAGTACCTCAATGCCAGACAAAAATCAATACAGTGAATTAATATACGATATTGATCCCCGGTATAGGAGATATTAGTTAAATACGTAGAAAAAAAAATTAAAAAGTTTAACAAAATAATATTCAAATTGTGTTTTTATAGTAGAATATTCTTCGCAAAAAATATTTTTAAGAGAATTTAAAAAAAAGAGCAACAAATTACAAACTAAACGGTTTCCTGGAATCGTTCAAACTTCATAGAACCTAAAAAAGGGTTGTCGAGCATTTTATTATTAACCTTTCAAGAAAGTTTTCAAGAAAGGGTTTTTTCTTTAGGCATTAGCACCAAAACGGCTGCAACGATCTTCGTAAACTTTTAAAATAGCAAAATCTTTATTTTCTTGACAAAACTGTGTTTACAGCTTTCGGCTCTAATAATAATTATAACAAAAACTGGTTATAACGTTTTTTTTTTTTTTTTTTTCAACCAAATTCACTTTAACTTGGTTTCATATATTTTTCGTTAGCTTTTACTGTAAGATAACATTTTAATTTTTTAGTCAAAATCTCCCCATATAACAAGCCATTCAGTTTTAGCCAATATTTTTAGTTTTCGTTAATTTTCGCGAAAACTGCTCTAATGATTTTTATTAAACTGGGTGTGTTCCATATTGGGATCATTTTTAAGTAAATCGAGTTTTTATTTTTTGGCTAAGTGCAAATAACGAAAATCTTGTCTTAAACATTTAAATTGAACTGACAATAACTTACCAAAATTATTTACCAAATGGTTTATATTTTCTCAATGTGTATTTTTAGAATATATAATATAATACATTTTACAAATCACATTTTTTTAGGTAACTTTCTACATTTCCTCAAAAGGGGCTCTAAAGATTGTATTTCAATTTCGTAAAGTGTGTCACGTTGGGGAAACTTTCCAGTAAGCAGCATGTGAAATAGAAGACTGGTTGAAATAATCTTATATTTATAATAGATAAGTCGACTTAACATTATCTATGCGCTAAAACTTACGTTTCTTATAAAATGACAATGTAGTTTTACATTTTTATAGGAAGATCAAAAGAACAAACCATTAATTTAAGGCTAACACATTATGATTTTTCTCACATAAAGAACCCTTACATTAAAGATCTTTGTATTGAGAAATAATGCATTAATAAAGAATTTTAAGGGTTTTTATTTTTCAGAAACTTTTCGAAAAAATATTTTGAAACAGAGTAAAAATTAAGAATACTTTTGAAGCAAATTGTCCCATCCGTTTCGGCTGAAGATGTGCGAACAGACAGTAAGACAAACAGACAGATAGACACACAGGGGACGGAATGACCAGACCCCCTTTTTTCGACTTCCCTGTCATCGTAATGTGTCATGTTTGATTCTTGTCCAATTTGTATTTTGCGCGAATCCATAACTTGCAGACAAACAGCAAGTACCTACATACTTGTGACCAAGTCGTGTATTTTATATTGCAATCATTCCAACCACATAGCTAGTTGATTTTTCTATGAACATTTAAATTTTAGAGCAAAATCTCAGGTTAAGTTAATTTGTGTTTTAATGTTTAGATCCTAGGTTTATTAATAGAAAGTATTAATAACTGGGCCCTGATCTCTCTCTTGCTTGGTTTCCGGAAACTGCTGTTGGCAGTGAAAGTTTTACTCCTGCTGGAAAATATGGCTGAGTGGCGGCATCCAAATCTAAATTTGTTAAATTTTCGTAAAAACTTGGTCAAGCTGCATATTTTTAAAAACAAATAACTGTTAACTAATGGTCTTTGTAGTTACCAGAAGAAGTAACTTTAAAATGGTTCTTCTACGGTACCCCCCACAGAAGAATTTCTTTACTCGAAATAGCCAAACCGATTCTGATTATTTTTGTGTCTTGGGGTAAGGTTCGTATGAAAATAAAATGCACAAATGAGTCGCCCGAAAAAGCAATATTGAACCCATTGAAATCACAACATCGTTTTGAAAAAAATAAGTTTTTTGTTACCCTTGTAGGGCAGGTACCGTTGTTCTGGGGGTAGACTAAAATTTGAAACACAAAAGTTTGCTGTGTTGCTTGTTGCTTCAACAGGAAGGTCGAAATAAGGAACTCTTCTTTGTATTGTTTTTTTGGAAACTAAAGAGCAATCTAAGGTTGTGTCCCTGTGAAATGAGGACTCCAGGCTAAATAAAAAAGTAATTTTTGAATAAATAATAAATAAGAAAGGGAAGTCATTTAATAAATTAGGGCTTGCAATTATTTTGCATGAATTTATTTTTTTTTTTTTTTCAGAAAGATAAAATAGGGTAAGTAAGCGTGTATTATTGAAGATTTTAAAATGAAGCATTTAATGTAAAAGCAAACGGATTATAACGGTTGTAAGGATTATAACAAAATATTAAATTTTATTGATATTGAAAAGTAGTTTTAGTAAAAAAAATGGTTGGGAGTTGAAAACAAAATAAAGTGCACGACTGGGTCGTACGAACTTGCTCTAATGTGCTAAAATGGTCTTGGGGATTGAGATTTTCGGAAAAAGGCATTGCAAGAATCATATGAAATTTTACTAATCACTTAAAAATCAAAAGTTAAAACGTTTTTTGGAGAAAATGAAGTAAGCCATCAGATTTCTTTTGTTCTTTTAAATTTTAAGGAATTTTTTTTTCAAAATCGTTCGACCAGTTTTTTCAAAAAACGGTTTTTTTTTGAAAAACTTTTCGAAACATATTCCAAATTTTTTTTGAGTATGCCAACTTCTAGAATTTTGTAGTTTTTATCAGAAAAATAAAATTGAAAAAAAATTGATCAGACCGGGTTTGGAAAATCAAAAAATAAAAAAAAAATTTTAAACTTTTTTAAAAAATTCAAAAAAACATTTTTTGAAAAATTAAAAATTTCCTATTATTCCGTTTATAAAAGGGCTTCCACATTAAAAATTTCATCGAAATTCGGCGAGTGGCTTACGAGAAAATCGGATTTCAAAAAACCGGTCCTATGGGAGGTACCGTTATAAGACTTTTCCTGAAAAATCTATTCCAATTAAAACATAAAGTTTGCACAGAAAACATTATTCAGAAAGTTTTATCAAAATCGTAGGAGCCGTTTTCGAGAAAAATTAATTTTTCACTAAAAATCGTATGGCAGGTACCGTTAGTTTTAAAGCTAGAATGCTAATTCCAAAAACCCCTCTGTAGGACGTCATAATAATACTATCTACGAAGTTTGAAGCAAATCGGTCCAGCCGTTTAGGCTGTAGGTGCTGATACAGACAGACGGACAGACAGACAGACAGACAGACAGACAGACAGAATTGTCGGACCTACTTTTTTCGACTTCTCTATCATCGTAATGTTATGTTTGATTGTTCAAAAAAAATTTTTTTTTTTTACGAATGCATAACTTGCCTTATAGTACCTATAATCGCAAGTAAAAACAAACATCTCTCGGTATTATAAAGTACTGTCGAGAGCCTCTAGAGTCTAGACTTCCCCCAACCGTATCCGAAAATTGCTTTGGATTGTATACACATACATACATATTTGTTGACGAAGCCAATGTGTTTTGACAATTTCTTGGTGAATTTATGAGAGAGTAAGTTACTCCATGCATCATTTTCCGGTACTAAGATTTAAAATCTTAAAAGAACTTACCGTGTCATATAATGTCCATTATACAAATTTCCTCGTATTTGAGCTTTTCGGAGACCTTCTAGTCTTGAAGAAATGTTTTTTAGCGCTTATGAGTGCAAGGCTGAGCATTCGTGGTCTTAGTTTTTGGTTCTTACTTTTTCGTCGGGTTCGCCGACATAAACCCAAGCTATACATTGTGTGACAAACAAAAGAGCTGACCCACAAACTTTTTGAATGCATGCAATATTAATTTTTTCGTCCGTTTTCGATAATTGCATTCTTAATGATGTCTTAGCTTAAAAAACACATACCGCATAACCCCAAATAATAATAAAAATCGAATGTATCGAAGATTAAAATGATTTATTAATATTTTGTTATGGCTGTTTGTAATAAATTAATATTTGATTTTGAAAATAAATAATTAATGAAATTATTTGCAAGGTATCACTATAAAATTATTAAATCCTAAGCAGGAACTGGTTGCACTCTATAATATTGCTGCGTTGCTGGATCAAGCAATATCAACTGTTGCTGTACAATATTCGATTCCACTTCTTGTTGGTTGTTCTCTGGAGGATAATCAACTTCAACAACATATGGAGTAAAGATATTCGACAAAGGATTTGTAATATTCCAACTAGGAAGAGGTAAGCGAGCCCTTTTCAAAAAGTTATTCCAATATGTAGCAATGAGACCTTGGTTCGTTCCATCTGCTCCATCTTTGCCATTAATTACGACATCTTGTGGTTCTGTTTCTGTGTCACGCCTAGCACGAAGAAGCTCCGAATCACTAGAAATAAGTTTTGAATTTAAGTTAAATTTTCAATTGGAATCATTTTAAACTTACTCTCTCAGGTGAGTTGTTTTATAGGCATTGGACAAGACGCTTCCAATCACAACCAATAGAAACTAAAGGAGGAACATTTTTCAAATGATTTGATTATTATTTTGTGGATGCACACTTACAGCAGTTACAAAGTATTTTGACATCGTGTGTGAATGGATTTTTAGAGGATTTAAGATTCGAAATTTTTCTTGTGCTTAGGATGCTTTTAAAATACAACCAACTCAAGATCTGCAATGCTCGCAAAAGATTTGATCTTTTAAACTTAAACAAAATTTCATATTGACTAGGCGGTGAAATTTTGTATAACTAATCAAGAGAAAAGTAAAAGTCTATTAAATTGTATGTTTAAATTTATGCATGTGCTTAGACGAAAGAGGAATTTGAAGTTCATTTTTATTTATAAGTTGTTGGAAACGATTTGATTTTATAAATTTCATTTTGATGGAATGGTAATAATCAGTTCACGTAATCGCGTCATTAGCAGGTGTGTCTTGGGTATATTAAATCACTTGAATATTTAAAGCAGCTTGTTTGATTTTTGTTAGTATATGCAGTTTATAGGAACACAATTTGAATATGCCAATTCTTTATAACATTTTTGGTGCGAACATAAATGTATAATAACATGTGACTTAAACCAGTTGGGGTTTCATATTCCTGTATATTTTACTGAGGAAAGAACATTTCCAGTTTCATGGACAAGAAGAAGATGATAGGGAAACTAATAAATTTAGTCCTGAAATTATGCTAATCATATTTACAATGTAGGTATATTTTTCCACCATTTCAAATCGGATATTGAAATAAAAACAATATTTTGTATCTCAGCCCGTAGAATGTGTGTGTATAACTTATGAACTTTATAGCTTTGTAAAAGTATTCTAGAAGTATTTGCGTTAAGAAATTGATCCAAGTCAAGGATGCCAGTTTTGAGCTTCAATCAACTTACACTTACGCAAAAGTTGATAGAAGAACTTTTCCATTTACTATAAATTTCTGGAATAGGTTGGATTTATATATCTTTATTAGCAGCAGGGATTGGGAGTCAATTTATTTTTTTTAAGATTATTCATAGCACTTTCCAGAAGCATTCGGAAGTCTTCTGAAACCGTTATATTGGTACAAAAACGACACTTCTGTCGATTCTGAGAAGAGAATGTTGCTTCTTGATTTGAAGTCAGAAAATCCACTCAAGAAACAAAAATACATTGTACATAATATATAGAACCTATAGTAACATATAACTTGGGAGTTTTTAGTATTATCTTGTTTTGCCGCTTGGGAGCGCTGCTGAGGTGGCAAATGTGTAAGAAAGTCCCCAAAAGCAAGACCGATTAAAACATCTCTTCCATCTCTTCCTTTTTCATCAATAATCTTAAAAGAGTTAATTACTTGTTTTTCCGTACCGCTTCTAACCAGCAAAACCCCTAGATGATTGTTCTATATACAATCACAAATACAAATATAACTCAGATATCTGCCAGAGTATTTCTTCTTAAAAGGCGTCTATTTACACGCAGTAGGCTTTCCAGTTTCGCCAAAGTCGTCACAGGTGACATAATTTTAAATCCGAAATCTGTTGATACAAGCGCCGAAGCTAGCTAGGTTTTTGTGTGAGTGGGACTCTGAGTAGTGGGCTTAAAGAAAAAGTAAACATTAATATTACAAACTATATACCTACGATTGCATTGGCCAGGCGTGGCATTCCACTGTTTAGTTCAGAGACAAAGTTCATCCTATAAATTGCTTGTTGCATTTGTTGACGGTGAACAGATTTACTGCCCTACAGTGCCTAAAGAAGTTTCGCTTTAAACATCTTATTCCAAAACATCGCAAGGCTGAACGCAAGCGCAGAACCGCACTTGTAGTTCAGATTGAACTGTATTTCAAATACACTACGCGATGGTACATGTCGCACCTCCGGTGTAATGACGACGTAAATGCAATTTTCTGAAATGTTGAGGAATCACGTAAGTTTGCTTGCTTATTCCAAATGCAAAAACACCCTTAAATAGGCCTACAGGATCGACTTCAAGAGTCCTAAAAATAGCTGATTATTCAGTCGATTTTACCATATATAAAACTTGACATTTGGGAAATTATGGCTTTTTAACTCAATTTCAGAAAAAAACTGCAATTGTGTCAATATTACACCGGAGGTGCAGTTCCGCTGCAGCGGAAGTTCCGTCTAGTGTGGTCTTTCCCTTATCGCCATTGCTCTGATGTGCTTTCATTTTCAATTGAGTTTGCTTATTTCGTTTGACACCATGCTACCTTCCATCTTTTTCTTTCTAATATCCTTTTCATTTATTCCTCTTCTTTTGTTTTGTTTACTTCTGCCCTTGCCTTGCATTTTGTTTCTAAATTGGCATTTTTCACTTGACACTTGAAATTAGGGATGTTCCATTTTGTTTTTCTTAATTTGGAACGTAGTTTTCGCAAAATTAGGTGGAAGTGAGATAATTTCGAAATTTGATTTCGTTTGGGAAATGACATAATTTGGAATCAAATTTTTAAATTCGCTACGATATTATCTATTTCCCCCTTATAAAAATGTAGTATTATCACCGAAATGAAGTGATTCGGAAAGTTGCTAAAAAAGTGTTTTCATCTAGGTTTGTTTCTCTTGGTTTGATACCAGGATATCTTTCCTTCTTTCTCTTCTTTACTTCCATTTCATTTTTTTTTCTTCTTGTTTTGATTTGTTAGCCCGGACACCACACATGTCAGCTACTGGCAAGACAGTTACAATACACTCACGATTTCAACTCACACAGACAAACTTCCACCCAACTGGAACACAGATAGGTATCTGACAATTAATACCTACATGTAATAACTTACTTGCCAGTAGCTGCACACATGCCTTACCGTCAGGGTAAGGAACTACACCCGTTGCATTGGATTTTGTATCAAATTTTGCATTTTTCACTTGAACCTGTTCACAATTATTATATATTTGAATTTGACTTTTTCGCCCGAGCCATACCTGCTCGCAATGATGTTTGATTTTGTTTTGCCTAATTTGCAACGTAGTTCGCCCAAAGTAAGGGATTTCGTATGTTAAATGAGTTAATTTGGATTCCAATTTGGAAATTCGCTACGAAATAACCTCATTTGGGCCAATGAAAACGTAGTAAGATGCATAAAAATGTCTGCCAAAGATATACTTACTGCACGCAAGTGGCATCACTGTATGTACATTTCATTCATTCTACTCCATTTCACACACATCTGGTACAACTCAAAATCATATGTTTTTGACATTTCTTGTTGGCGTTTGCAAAGTTAAAAAAAAAAGAAAAAAACTCAACAAAAGAAATCTTTTGCTTTTAAAAATTGAACTTTATTCAAAATGAAAGAACTAGAAAACGAAAATATCAAACAACTTAAAAACTATATACTTTGCCCTGATATCTCCATACATGACCCACTACCGGACATTATTCCAAGAAAATACGATGAAACCCGGCTCTTTCACCTACCCCAATGCCCAGCTAGCACGAAACTCACGCAAAAAAGAGACTTCATCACGGGAAAGATCATAGATTTCGTTGAAACTGAAATCGACCATGTCGGTGCTATGGCAAACAATTCAATGTCAATGCGACGTGAGCCAGGTCTTCTGGAAGAAGTCACCCGGGGATCGGCAATGAATTTTCCATTTTGGCCAGGTGGCTTAGATGAGCCACAAAAAGAAATCAAACAAATGAAATGTGATGAGTTTAATTTTGATATGGAGCTTTTGACTATTCCTCCAGGCTTTACTCGTGGATATGAATTCAATGAAACGCCAAGAACGAACAAAACAACAAGTAACAATATCAACCTTTTAAATAATTTGGAGCAAGAAATGGACGTTCAAGAGTGGTTGAAACTAACTAAAGAGGAAGAAAAGAAAATAGAATGGCAGAGCAATGCAAATGGACTATGTCCTAGTGAATTCAAAGACTTGGACGAACAACTTCTTCAAGGGGACTACAAGCCTGTTTTAGATATATCTGCGTCGAGTACAAAATCCAACTTCAAGAGTGAATGGGCCGAAATGGTTGACATATCTCAACCTATTTCAGACTTTAACAAGAAAATCCCTACGCCTGCAATGGAGTTTCCCTTTGAATTGGATGTTTTTCAGAAGCAGGCCATCCTCAAGCTTGAAGAAAGGCAATACGTGTTTGTGGCCGCTCATACTTCCGCAGGTAAGTTTTTAGTTTTGACAATGCTTAAGATTTGTTTAAATCCACCATTTTTTGTTTGAACCAGGCAAGACCGTTGTTGCAGAATATGCCATTGCCCTCTCGCAACGTGACATGACCAGAACTATATACACCTCACCCATCAAAGCACTCTCCAATCAGAAATATCGTGACTTCAAGACCACCTTCAAAGATGTCGGACTAATAACAGGAGATCTTCAAATAGATCCCACTGCAACATGCCTTATTATGACCACCGAAATCCTTCGCTCCATGCTTTATTGTGGCAGTGATATTACCCGAGATCTGGAATATGTTATATTCGATGAAGTTCACTACATAAATAATCCCGAACGTGGACATGTCTGGGAAGAAGTCATAATACTTTTACCCGATCATGTGAGCATCATAATGTTAAGTGCAACCGTTCCTAATACAATGGAACTAGCTGATTGGGTTGGAAGCACTAAAAGGAAAAAAGTGTACGTGATAAGCACACTTAAGAGACCAGTTCCATTGATGCACTACCTTTACACTGGGTCAGGTGGTAAAAGTAAAAACGACAACTTCCTGATTGTAGATGCCAACGGAAAATTCCTCCAGGATGGTTATGAAACAGCTGTCATGAAAAAAAAGGAATCCACCAGTAGTAAAAGTAAAGGCGGTGCTGGTGGAGGTAAACAGATCGGTTCCAAGCAAGATCAGAATCTCTGGGTGGGTTTGATAGATTTCTTGAAGAGAAATAATAAAATGCCTGTGGTAGCATTCACTTTGTCGAGGAAGCGCTGTGACACCAACTCACTTGCCCTTCAATCGTGTGATCTGAATACAGCACGAGAGAAGGGTGCTGTCCAGAAATTCTTCCAGCAGTGTTTAATGAAGTTGAAGCCTCCAGATCGTATGCTCCCTCAAGTTCTCACAATAAAAGACTCATTAGAGCGAGGTATCGGAGTCCATCACAGTGGCATATTGCCGATTCTCAAAGAGATTGTGGAATTATTGTTCCAATCGGGATTGGTTAAGTTACTATTTGCCACAGAGACCTTTGCTATGGGCGTCAATATGCCGGCCAGAACTGTCATCTTTGATTCTCATCGAAAATTTGATGGCATGGAAGTGAGAAACCTAAAACCTGATGAGTATATTCAAATGGCTGGGCGTGCTGGCCGTCGTGGTCACGATGAGAATGGAACTGTAATTTTATTGTGCAAACAAGACGTTCCGTCAGCTATGGAATTACGTCCCATGATCTTGGGACAACCCGAAAAGTTGCAATCACAATTCTTGTTGCGTTATTCGGTTATATTGACTTGTTTAAGAATTGAAAGCATCAAAGTCGAGGATATAATGCAGTTTAGTTTTAAAGAATTCAATATGAAGCGCCAAATTCCTGCTCAAGCGAAGCAACTGAAACTGGCTGAGGATAAGTTTGCTTTGATGCCGGAACTGGGTGAACATTTAGAGCCGCTTGTTAGGTTCTATGTTTTAGCTTCGCAATATATAAATGAAAAACAACGTTTAATGGTGAGTTGGAAGCAAAGCATTCTTTTGTTTAAATAAATGTTTCTATGAGTGAACTTTTGATTTCAAGAAATCGCTGCTGAGTCAACCAAAAATAATGAAGGAAATGAAAATTGGTAGAGTTTTGGTGGTCACTCAGGGACGTCACTACAACAAACTGGGAATTTTGTTGGCAATTAAATCAGTTGTTGGAAAGGATACTATCTATAAGGTGCTGGTCCTAGATCATCAGTATCCAACAAGTGAATCAAGGGTAAGTGGATTAGAAGAACCTGCTACTTTCTTTGCTCTGTAAATAACATAAATATACATTTATCTCAATAAATATCGGGACTGAATATTCTTTAGAGAAACACAAACAAGCAAGAAAGGCATGTAATACTCACATGCATGAAACATAATTAAAATATTACACTTTCCCAAAGGCAGAGCAAAATGTTGGTCTTTTCACTACGACTTCGCTCGGTAATCTCCCAAGCAAAAGCTGACTAATTTATAGCACAATTTGCTGCTAATTTTACAAATCCCCAGAATGATATGAGTTCTCCTGTTTATGAGAGCATAAATGGTTTAATGGGACAAATCACAAATCTCTCGATATAGGCACACAAAAACGATGGCCTGGATGGCACCTCTCCTATTTTTAAAGAGGTGTGCTTCCAAAGAGAGGAAACCAACTGGGAATTCCCATCAATATTTGGTTTGATTTTAATTTTGTAATTTTGGCCGCACTACAAGAAATTGGAATACTACACCTGACTCATTTTCGATTTGTTCAAAACGAATGTGCATCGGTACCTCCTTTTATTTCATCTCCAACCGAGTTTATTTTGTATAGTTCATGATAAATGCAGCAAGTGCAAGTGGACGGGCAGCCTAGCTTGGCATTAATGTAGTTTATCATCCGACCCCGCTCCTCATGTGAGAGTTTCTGAAACTGCCATCGAACTACTCACATGAATTCTGCCAATTCCATAGCTCGCACTAAATGCTATCTTTTTGATTTATTGAAATGACGACTTAATTTAACATTTTATTTTATTTAATTTTCAAGGAAGCACTCAATCGCGGAGAAACTTTCCACAAGTTGATTTCTCTAACACCACAAAATAAATTCTTCCAACCAGAAGGTATCGGAGGACATACCATTCTTAGTATTAAAGCTGGTGATATTATTGAAATAACCAAATCCAATATGAAAATCGAACCTGACACAATAATTCGAAATTGGGATCAGCGTCAAATCGAACGTTTCAGAGATTCACCACCTGGAACATCGGTCGTTAAAGCCGTTTCCGAGCTTCAAATACTAAACAACAACTACATTGCTCAACCAGATTCGGTTAAATTTATATATCTTACTTCAGAAGTCAACGTATCAGCTGGCAGTGAAATGGCTGAAATTCGGTTTCTTGAACATTTGTGCACACAGTTGAGTGAAGTCTTGCCTCACACCAATATTGCGGGTTTTGAACAAGAATTTAGCGCAGTTTACGATAAGAAAGTTCTTGAACGACGAATCGAAGATTTGAAATTTAAGAATTCAACAAAGAATCTATCACTTTATCCAGATTATTGTAATAAATTAGAAGTCCTGAGAGCTCTCAAATATATTGATGAATCAGATGACGGTAAGTGGTATAGCATTTTGTGTGTCTTTCGTTTGAAATTCACTCGATTTTTTTATTCTTACTGCTCTTTTAGTGACTCTCAAAGGAAAAGTGGCATGTGAAATGGGCCAAAATGAATTGTTGATAACCGAATTGATTCTGTGTAACATGTTTAATGATTTGGAACCAGCTGAAATCGCGGCACTACTCTCGGGTTTGGTGTTTCAAGCGAAGATTCAAGAAGAACCAGTTATTCCTGAAAAGTTAAAAAAGGTTTTGATTTTGATTGTTTTCTTCTATTTCTTAAATAAAATTGCAGCTTAATTTTCTAGTGCATGGAAGAATTTGAGGAAATTAACAATCTTATTCTAGAGCAAGAACTTAAGCATCAGGCTGTTGTAGAGTCTGAGAATCGTTTGAATTTCGGCCTAGTTGAAGTTGTATATGAGTGGGCAAGAAATAAGGTAAACTATTTTCTGAATAAAAAGATATTGTTTGTAACTGTTACTTTCTTCCATGTATCCAGCCTTTTGCAGAAATTATGAAATTAACAGATGTACAAGAAGGCATTATTGTTAGATGCATTCAGCAGTTAGATGAAACACTGCGTGATGTCAAGACTGCAGCCATTCGAATTGGTAATCCAGCGTTGCAAAGCAAAATGGAGGAAGCTTCGAATGCTATTAAGAGGGACATTGTGTTTACCGCAAGTTTATATACTGCCTTGTAGTGTGGTTGTGAAAGACATACAAAAGTTATAAGGTTTCTTACAATATTAAATCTTTTTAAATATTTTTTTTCTAATCAAGTTAATAAATAAAAATAATATAAAATATACATACAGAATATATACAATGCAAAATAGAAGTGATTCACATGTTTTTATTTATTAACATTTGTGATAGTTGAGAGGCAAATTGGCTGGACGAAATATACTCAGAAATTGCGGTCAAAATTTTTGTTTAGTAGGTACACGTAGCAATAAAAGCAAACAGTGGGAAATTTACCAGTACTAACGTCTTATAAAAAAAATCCTGGTATAGCACCTATCGACTACAAATTTTCCAATGACCAGGTTCACAAGTGAAAACATACAAGTTCTAGTTATTAAGACTCATAAGTCAAGTCACCGATTCAAATACGCAGTACCAGAAGTGAGTTTGTGAGTTAGAATGACGCGATTACGATGAAAGCAGAGTTAAATCAAACTACTTCCACGACTCTCTATGATAACAAAAGATCAGTAATTGGGTACGTATAGATATTGGGTGTATGCCATGAAAATAAAGGTGGGTTGTCTATAGTGAAATCCGACAGACCCAACAAAGGGTGTTTAAGGCAAGCGGGGTACGAGGTGTCGGTTTGTATTGTATGTCTGTGATCCATTGTCGACCCAGGTTTTCTTGAGAACCCCAAGAGTCGTAGCTTTAAGTTTGTTTCAAAAAATAAAATGAAAAATTAAATAAAAAGGAAATACACAATAAATTTCTTTACAGCCGCCGCGCCACTTCAACAGCTGACTCGTTGATCCCTGAAGTCGCCACAAATCTTTTTTTTTTGAAAAAACTTCAACTCACTCTAACGAGAAAATGAACTGTTTTTTAAACCTGAAGTCGATCTTTCTACTTTCGTTTTGCCAAAAAGCAATTTGTTCATGTTTTTGCATTTTGTCAGAAGATAGATATCAGTTGGTAGTTTCCGTTTCAAATCTTCTTTTAACACTTAAAATGAACCCAGTGTCTAGAACCTGGTGGTTAGTAGGTAGTACTCCCTTTGATATATTCAACTGTCTCCGCTTACTTGTAGAATCTGACCCTCTTATAACGCTTCTAATGTGCCTTGAGCTGCTTTTTACTTTATTTGCCAGTTTTAATGTTATTCACATAGTACACATATTTAAACGTGCATATTCGCGAAGCATTTTCGAATCACTAAAATAGCGGTCGAATTAAATACTGACCTCCCTGCTTGGTGTTTTTTCTAAAAGTCCCCTGATTGCAGCAATTTGTAGCCGCAATAACAGGTGAAGAAGAAGCTAGCCTTGAGCATCGTTAATGATAATGAACATTGAAGAAAGATCGAATCTCCTGAAAACCCACAAACAAAAAGAAAATTAATTTACTTAATTTATAATTCTATTTATATTTAGTTTTGCATATAAAATAAGAATATTATTGCTCACTTCGAAAACAATTGTTATAATTAGAAAAAGGTTACATGGAGTTCTTGTTGTGAATTCTGTCGTGGTAACTGTAAAAATGATGCGTTTTTTTATATAGCCCGTTGAAACATTTTGCTGTTCAAGTAACTAGGTATGTTAATCTTATTTTTTCTTAAAATCTAAAAAAAAAAATTTAAAAAAAACAACTTTACATGCTGTGTAGATGATGCGCGAAGTTTGTGGAGCCAACTGTTGATTGAAAATGATAATTTGGGTGTGTAATCTATCGAGTTTCTGGCTTCAGTTTGGGGGGTTCAAACATGCCATGCATCTTTTTTTGTTTTTTAGTCTTTTTTTTGGACGTGCCTGCTTGAAAGTCATGCCAACTATTCACTCGATTTTGTCTAGATTCTTCGAAATTCTGCTGCCATTCCTTGTCGGTTTTGCGTTTTTCTTCTTCTTCAATTTCGGATTCACGTTTTCTTTTTCGTTCTTCTTGGTCGCGCTGGTCGAGTTGCTGTCTCCGGCGTTCCATATCCGCAAAAAGCTTCATCACCATCACATAAATGGCATGCTTGTATTTTTCGGGATCATCTTCAGGGATCGGCTCATGTGATTTTCCATCCTTTTTCAGTTTTTTTTTCTTCTCCGCGATCTGCAAAACAAACATTGAAGAAGATTATGCAAGTTCATTTGGAATTTCAACAACAATACCATATGATCTGTTCGGTCTTTTGCCTCTTCATAAACGTCCAGACATTTTTTGCGTGTCTTTTCGTTCTCTAAAGTCTTCCAGGCTCGATTGATGATGTCGAAGGCCGTCTGGGCGAGTTCCTTGTTGTCCTGATTCTTGTCCGGATGAACTAAAATCGAAAGAGAACGATATTTTTTCTTAATTTCTTCGATGGTCGATTCGGGCTCAAGTTGTAGAACTTCAAATGGATTTAAATTGAAATATGTCGAGCCAGGACGTAGGATTCTATCAATTTGTTGTTTCGAGGTTAGTACAGAATCTCTTTTTTCGATTTGTTTTACCTTAGTTTTTTTTTTTTGTTTTGTTTTTTATCAGATTTGGGATATATGCAGGTGAGAAAAACAATAATGTAATTTATTCGGATTTTATTTTTGTATAAAAATCAACAGAAAACTTTGAAGAAAAACGAAATAAATACCAATTTTGTATTTATAAACTCACTTCGGTGTAGAAGCAGTCAAACATCTCCTCCTTGTTTATGGACGTGCTTGGTTTTTCCTTGTACGCCATCTCTGTGCTTCTTTGGTAAGAATCCAAAAGATAAGGTAGAAAGTTAGTTTAATATTTTTATTAACTAAAAATTAAATAAAATATTAAATAGATCAAGATCAAATGTATATTTTCTTTTATTATATTTTTTATGAGAAAATAATGGACAAAGTCATAGTTCGCCACCTTTTTTGTAATGTCAAAACCAAAACATATAAAACGAAGTGATGCCAAGTGTAATAAAAATGACACTAAAACAAGGTAGGGTATGTTAAACAAAGTTTTAATTATAATATTTTAAGATTTTTACTTGAACTTGGGAGGACTAGCAGAAGAAACTTACAATTTATGAGTGCATGCAACAATATAAAATGTCAAGGAAAATTTGTTGGCGTTTAAAAAAAAAACCACACACATATTCTAATGTGCATATATGTGTTGCTCTTGAATCAAAAAAAAAAAAAAAAAACAAACGCGCGTCGGTAAGTTTTCGGAGTCGTGCAAACCGAAAGCTTACGAAGCGCATTTCATAAATGTCCCTCTAAAATTATCATAATCCAGCTGTCACCAAAAATAAAAACTCTTCAACTCCAAAAACATTATAAAAGGAGCAACAATAAATCACTGTCGTGTTATCTATCATAGCCTGTGTGATCACAACTCAAAGCCGTCTAGATAACCCTGACGCCACACGTGCCAGCTACTGGCAGACAAGTTATTGCAAATGTCTTGCTAGGAGCTGGCATGTGTGGCGTCCGGGTAAATGACAGATTTTTCATACAGTCTGATTGATTTTGATTAAAAAATTCAAATTTTTATTTCAATTGACTAAATTTTGTGAAAGTCATTGTACCATTTCGATTAGACTTTGTCTTTTTTTTACGTATTCTTTATATGAAATTGCATGAGTTAAATCACACTTCTTTGCAGTGGAACTACACTTCAGTGACAATAAAACTGCATACATTTTGTAATCCTCCCAACTACATACCACTTCGATAAGAACACATACACACGTAACAGAACAACGACTGAAGTTTGGTTCTCTCTTTTTGTCTACAAGATTTTATTAGGAGTATGTTAAAGACGAAAACAGTTGTTGTGCAGTCAGCCTGCATGCATGCAGGAACGAACTTAAAACAGATGTGCAAACCCTCCGAAACGTTTGTATTTATTTATTAAATACAGAGATCTAACAATTTATTATAGTACAAACAATGAAATCTTACATAACTTAACTTGAATTTTAAATATTTACATATTAATAATAGTAGTAATGTTATTTATTTACATATATTTATATAAATTTAATAAATAAGGCCCAACCATAATACGCGAAAGAAAAAGTAAGCAAGTGTCAAAACCGAACGAAAAGTTTGCTTCCGATTTGTTAAGTACATCAGTTGCCCATAAAAGCCTTTACAAATAAGAAGAAATAAAGAAGAAGAATACCCTTTAGAAAAAAAGAAATATCAGATTTGCGTACGTAATGTACAACTCAAAGCGTACATTACGTACGAAGACGCAAGTGAACGAAACTTGCCGAAACTTAACAAAAAGTCATTTCGGGTTGGGTATACAAATCACATAATATTTCTACTGTTTCGTAAGGCAACGTAAACGTACTTACCAATTCTTCAATTATGGTTAGCCCTTTACTTCTGTCAAAAACAATTTGGTCCGTGACTATTCGTATGTACCAGTGTCACCAGTTTAAAAAGGGGCACATTTTTGCGGGTGGCCAACTGTTAAAAGTATATACTTCTTTTTCGTAGTCAGTCTTCCGCATTCAACATTGTTACTGAACAGAGTATGTAAGGTTGTCTGGCTAGGCTAGACTCTAACTCAACAGTTTCTCAGTTCCAAAAATTCAACCTTGGCGACTCTAGCTAAACTGAAGTTTTTGTCGAAACTGGTGGGTGCGTTTACACGCTATATTTATTGTTAAAGAACAGGTACTGTAAGTAATGCCAGAAAGCAATTATTTGCGTTTTTTCCGTTTGTTGTTGTGGCTGCAATTAAACTAGGCAACCAATTTAGAAAGGGAGATATCGTCCAGTCACTACAATCGGTTTAGCCTGTCTCATAAGAGCCTGTATATGTATAAATTATTTTGACTGCGCCGAATTTTCTGCACATCTCTTTTCGTTTTTCGATATCATTCGATACAATACTTCTATGCCATCTCTAGCTCAACATGAAAGTGTCAAATAATAGTACCTAGCATGGTACCTAGGTTGGGCTATATTTGTCATTTCCAGAGCTGCTGAAAGCGAAAGTAAAGTAAGTCAGTACCTAAGTATTTTTTATATTGTTAACACAAAATTTGCAAGTTGGAATTGTTTTCCAGATTCAAAGAAATAAGGTTTCAGTTCGGGATCCTGGGGTTCAGTTTTTCTTTGTGTTTCGAAATATTTTGGTTCTGCTCATAAAGGGAGACATGATTAAGCAAACGATCATTTTGTAGCGTAAAAATCCTTATCTCAATTTTGATATGTATGTTAAAGGACTTAAGTGGTTTTTGTCTTGTCTACCAACAACTTTTGCAATTATGGAAATATTTTGAGCAATCGTAGTACCTATTATTTTAAGCGACAGCTCTGTCCTATAAACGCTGGTGCGTGGTGCCTGGTGGGCGATTCGATTGGGCTGGGTGTGAGTCTGACATTGTTTGAGTATTGAGCTAATTCTGATTTGGTTTGGAGTTGTCCTCTTCGCAAATCGTGATATACGTCGAGCACAGAAAATTTTTCTCCAAACACAAACAAATCTAACAAACAAATAAACACCACAAAAGTTAAACGGCCCATGAAAAACCTCTAAGTTCACTTTACAAGGTGATAATGGTTTCTAAAATGTGTTTAAATGACTTACGGAGTTACTCCCGTCTTTGGCTAACCGAGTTTATTGAAATCTATCGCAAGGAAGAGTGTTTGTGGCAGGGAAAACACAACGATTATAGCAATCATGCTATTCGCAATACATCCTACGATAAACTCGTTGAAAAATTAAAAGAAGTTGAGCCGAATCCAGACAGAGCAATGGTCGTAAGAAAAATAAATTCCCTGCGATCAGCCTTTAGGCGGGAGTTCCGAAAGAGAATAACCAAGGACAACTACGAAACAAGATTGTGGTACTTTGATAAATTAATGTTCATTGCCGATCAGAATCCAAAACGTATGTATGAAGGACAGAAGCGGGAATTGAAGATATGCTTTGAAGATGACACCATCGATTTTGAACAAGACGAGTCAGATAGAAATGAGCCCATTCAAAGCGAGGAACGTATTGCATCAGTACCAGAGCCAATACGGTGTCATGTTGTTAAATCTGAAAACAATATCTGTGACAACTCGCCGCAGCAGCCGTTGGCACAGCAACAACAACAACAACAACAGCAGCCGCAACAGTCTGCATTAAAAGTTCTTGACATCACATCATTGGACGTTAATTCGCAACGTGAAATACAAAAGGTGAGAATGCTTTGAGCTACTGAGTTTTGTGCGAAATGCTCAACTTGATTTCATTTGTCTTCTTAGGCCGTCGATTCTCTGGAGCAACAACATCAACAACAAGTGCAACAGCAGATGCAACATGCCCATCAAAGTCAGCACCCACAAGTAACTCAGATACATCAGCAAGTCCCAACCATACAAATATCGAGGGAGCATCTTCCGACTCTATTTAACTCGACATTACCCTTCGATACTTCACGCCATAATGATGAATTCGATGCCATTGGCCTTAATGTTGCCAGTAAACTGCGTGTCATGAATCACACCCAGCGTATAATTGCAGAGAAATTAATCAGTGACATCCTTTTCAATGGACAACTGGACAATTTGAATATATCCTCGAATTTAACAAATTGTTGAATAATTCGTTATTATAATGAATTTTGTGCATTTTTATCTGATCATGTATTTTAAAAATATTATGAACTCCATGTCTATAAAATTTAAGTTGCCATTCTAAATCAAAACATCTACTTAACAATCTCAACAATGTTTACAATACTTTATTTGGGATTAGGGGGAAGTGAATGAAGTTTGGTTACCTAACCATATCAACAAATTATTTAGACACAGGCTCTTTCTCGGATATTGTTCCTCCCACTCTGCGCCATAAATGTTTTGCAGCCTGGAATAGATGCAAATTATATAAAATATAAGTAATTTAAAGTTTTTAGTTGCTCTCACTGTGATGACTGGTAGTTCTATTTTTTCGTTCTCGGAAACAAGGGCCCTGTTTTCCTGCAATAGCATCCAACCGTAATGCATTCCTATTATAGCTGGAATCATAACAATAGCAACTAGATTTCTTGAAACAAAAGAAAACTTTGGAGGTTTTTTAGCTGCTTCTAAAGGTGTTATGTCCTTCATTTTATTGTAGTTGTAATTAAAAATGTTTTGTTTAATTTATATGTGAAATTGTCATGAATTATTTTAAAACTTATCGTTGTCGGAAAATAGAAGTGGAGAGGAGCAGACGTAAATTCGGCTGAATCTACTTGACAGCTCCACTTCCTGACACCTGACATATAAAAGATGTGTTCAATAAATGGAGATCGGAAACGTGAGCCAGTCGTCGTTGTGGTGCTGCGTTCTTTTTCTTAATGTTGTTATGTTAAAAATAAAGGCTCAAACATAATGATCAAAGTTTTTATACGCTCGTAAAAGCTAACGAGCAGATGATTGCAACTGAATTGGAAACATCATAATGAAGTTCACTTCAGATTTGTTGCACTTCCACTTTTTTTTTGGTTAATGTGTGTAATTGAAAAAAGTTAGGTAACTTCGTAGTCGTCGAAAAGTTGACATCGCTGCAAAATTGTCAAAATTTTAATGGGAAATCCTTTAATGGTAGATTTGCATTGTTCTGCAATATCTTCATCAGCAAATTTAAAGAAATATAAAGCGGGAGAGAGCTATATACGTCATTTTACGGAAGTGTGAAAAGACAAACGCTTTTAAGTACTCGTCAAGATGAAAATTTTTGTCTTGATCTTGATTTATGCTACTTCTTGTATAATCTAGATTTATCAAGATGTTCTGCATTTTCATCTCCCCTTTCTTTCGAGCAAGTTTAATTTGTATTATGTGGTTTTTTTTTGCGGAAATCAAGATGGAGAACAATGTGAATTCATCATGAAACAAATCACTTCCCACACCTTTGCTATATAAACTATAATACTATGAATAGGATTTAATTTATGTTGCAATCAGTGGGTACTTGGTGCTGCTGCTATCTTCAGATTGGATTGTATAAAGCTTTTCGAAACAATAAGTGTTGAAGCACTAGAGGGCAACAGAGTCAAACTATAGATTTGTTTGTAGCTCTAGAGTATTTATGCTATCCGAAAAAATAGACATTAGATACAGGCCCGTATTTATCAATCGCTCTCAACTTAAGAGCTTCGTAAGTCTATTCACCAACCACTATTAGTAAGGATTTACGAGCGCTCGCAAAAGTTATAAGCGGTTACGAGCGGCATCTTCGAAAAAATGTTCGAAATCGTTCGTCTATTCGTACGCAGCAGTGTAACCCATTTTATTTGAATGCTTAATCGGCAGTGTCGAAGGAATGGTTAAGAGTCTTCCAGACTACTGAACAAAGTCCTAGTGGAGATTGAAATCTCTTGCAAGCTAAAGAATCAAGTTCAATTTGTAAACAAATTCTACCCTTTGCTACGTTTGACAGATCAACACCTTCAAATCCTGTCGAGGAGATGAGTTGGATAATTGTTACAGAATGTAACTTTATGGCGCATAAAAGAACGACGTGAGTGTTACTTTGTTACAGTTTCGGAAATTAAGAACGACACAATTTAAAAACTGTTGACAATAGTCAATTAAATCCATTAAACGAACGTACTACTGTGATATTTGATTGAGCTGTCAGTTAAATACGTCGACGGTCGACGCAACGCATGAGACGCAACAGATTTGTCGGTTTCTATTTCTATTGACCGGGGGCCGGTGCATTTAAAGAACAAATATTCCAGCTGATAACCTTTGATAACGAGAAAATAATATAGTGCCGTTTTTTATTTCACCTTGTCGTGGAGTGGAGAATTCTTTATTATTTGCAATAACTTCAATTAATTTATATATTGGTTTGTATTTAAAGTCATTGTGATCGTTTCGAATTATTACTTTGAAAGATATACATACATATAGGTAAAACAATGAATTTTTCCGGAAAAGTTGTTCTTATAACCGGAGCAAGCTCTGGCATTGGAGCGGCGACAGCTGAAGTATTTGCAAAACTTGGAGCAAACTTAGTACTCACAGGACGAAATATAACCAATTTAGAAAAAGTTGCTGAAAAATGTTGCAACGAGAGTAAACCCCTTCTTGTTCCAGGTGATGTTACCAAAGAGAGCGACAATGAAAAGCTCGTTGCAGCAACTCTAGAAAAATATGGAAAACTCGACGTTTTGGTAAATAATGCTGGTATTATTGAAACAGGAACAATCGAAAATACCAGCATGGAACAATACGATCGAGTTATGAACACCAATATAAGATCAATCTATCATTTGACAATGTTAGCTGTTCCTCATTTGGTGCAAACTAAAGGAAACATAGTTAATGTTTCGAGTGTGAATGGAATTCGTTCGTTCCCAGGTGTCCTGGCATACAATATATCCAAAGTAGGAGTTGATCAATTTACTAGGTGTGTTGCATTGGAATTGGCATCGAAAGGAGTACGCTGCAATTGCGTTAATCCGGGGGTGACTGTTACCAATTTACATAAACGTGGTGGAATGGATGAGGAAGCTTATGCAAAGTTTTTAAAACACTCTCAGACTACTCATGCACTTGGTCGCCCGGGCACATCTGACGAAGTTGCCCAGGCAATCGCATTCTTAGCTAGTGACTTGGCTAGCTTTTCGACTGGGGTCAGTCTACCCGTCGATGGTGGTCGACATGCTATGTGTCCACGTTAATTGCTTCGATAGCAAATTTAATTTTTTTTTTTGAGGTTTCAGTATACTTTGCAAACAACGCATTTAAATATATATATATTTTTGTAAAGAAGTCTAATAAATTCTAATCTTAAAGCTATTTTTATCTTTTGTATTCTTTATGTGGACGACTTTGAATTCTTGTGACTCTAAAAATTGCTAAATTTTCGGGTTAGATGAGGTAATCAAATGCTTCTGGACGCGTTTATTTGACATTTATTTGATTCTTATTCAAGATCAAGTTGTTTTACCATTCGTTCCTATTCTAAGAACTTAGTACGTCTGTATGATTTATACATTATGTCTTCGCAACCATTGATACAACACTTTCTACGTATCAACATGCTTATCAAAAGGAACTGCACTTTTTGGTCTAATGGCTCAATTGGCGAGATGATTTGTTTACCATCACTGCCCACTACTTTGAAACATGGTGGCTTACAAACTGGTAACAGTACTGGAAGTCTGCTCAAAACTCTTGTTCACTTTCCAATATATGTACATGAAAGAGTTAGTAACTCAAAACTGATATAATTTTCAACTGGTTCCGAAATCGCTCTCTAGAACTCGCCGATTAATTATACCAAACGAAAAAACAACCCAACTTTCTTGATTGTTTGAAACACAGGTATGGTGAACGTTGATGAAAACATGTAATAATGAATTATATTTAAAACCTTGTTTCCGTTTTATAATAATTATTTTACACTTAAAATTTAACATAGATAAGAGAACAATTTATTTACGTAAAACTTAAATTCTAAAATAGATTTAAAACAGTAAAATTTTCAATTATTTCCTATAATTAATACTGCATATCTATAACTAGTTATTGTCCTAAGCTGGTCGATACAAGCAATTGATCTAATTGACCATTAAAAAGTACGTCACTTATAAGTTTTTCAGCAATAATTCGCTGTGTGGGATTCATAACACGCAATTTACTTGCAACATTAATGCCAATTGCATCAAATTCATCATTCTGACGCTGGTGTTCGTATGTTGCTGTGGAATTGAATAACGTAGGGAGATGCTCTCTGGATATTTGTATGGTTGGGACTTGCTGATGATGAATCTGTGTAACTTGCGCCTGTTGAGCTTGATGAGCATTATGGATCTGCTGTTGCATTTGTTGTTGGTGATGTTCCAAGGAGTTTACGGCCTTAAATTAAAAAAAAAAAATAATGTCATTAGTCGAGTGATTGGGAGAGTGACCTAACTCCAACTAGGTTTGTTCTCACTTGGGCTAACTGGCAGGCCTTTAGCACACTAGTGTTTTGTGTATTGTTTTTTAACCTAGATATGTTCGTTGCACTAGAGTCGCCAAAAACTAGGTTTTTTTTAAACCCTAACGAGAAAATTGATCGTTTTTTTGAAATCTGGGATCGCATTATGAATCAACGAATTATAATCTTTTCATTTCGATCAGAAAAAAAATCGAGCAAATAACATGTTTGTTATGCACGACCAGTCCACTATCGAGTGTTCACGATAAAAAGCGGCCGTTTTGAAAGGATCGAGAAATGGACATATGGTGGAGCAGATTAAGAGGTTTTTCACGAAAATAAATTCAAGCTTACATTAACCGCACAAAATTATGATGAGCAAATGAGAGCGCCATGCCCTCACTTTGCGTATTCGCCCTCAAATTGAAGTTTCGAACGGAAAAATTGATACCAGGCTTACAAAAGTACTTGCAGTAAAAACAATATTTAGGGTGTGTGTCACATAACTAAGACTACCCACTTTGTTGAGAATATACTGATCATTCGATAAGTTGGGACAAGAAACATTACTACGATGTTTCAGCATTGTTCTTTCCCTTTCAATTTTAAAGCAAATATGTAATGAAGCACATCTTCAAAAACATGGCACTATTAAGTTGTGTTTAATGAACAAAAACTAGACAAGAACAGATCAGAACAGCAAAAGTGCCTGAAAACAAGCTAGAACAGAAGAAGGCAACTAGTCGTTGTAGCTTGACAAAAGCACTGCACCGAACCAATACGGATCATATTTCAGATTAATTTAAATTTAAATAATGCCAAGTTTAGGCATTGCATTCAAATTACAAAAGTGCAAACTTATACTCGAGCCCAAGCGAATGTATGCCCTGAAGACTAGGAAACCTAAAATTTGTGAAATGGGGTATGCTTTAAAGACAGATAAGAGCATCAAGTTTTTAGAGACGAAGTTAATATTAAAAAAATCAATAAAGTTAGTGAGCAGCTCACTCAGCTTTTGAAAGTTAGCTATTGATCTGATACCCTGTGAGGTGAAATCTGTATACGAGACACTTGATAGGTATCTCATTAGTTTAACGCTTCCGCAAACTATTCGAATTCAAAATCGTATATCTTATACATTTTATAATGTCACAGGTTGATTTGAACAGGCAAAAACAAGATACGCCAGTCTAACAAAGATTTATTGGCTCACATGAGATGACCGAATTGACAAACACATGAGATTTAAAGCATTTATACAACTTATTTCTTGAATCCATCCATAGAGGCTCAATTTTAAAACATGTTTTGATAATAAAACATAGAATTATTTAAATAAGCTTATTTTATAAAATAATATAATAGGTACCCCAGGAATCAAAAAGTCTTTGCTACGAGTTGTCAGTCTCCATTTTTGGCTTCCACATAGCATCCAAACTGAAATGAATAAATAAGTTGCGCTCGCTTGAAGGGCGACTAACCTCAAATATGTGCTTAATATTGCGTGACGAATACCTAAAATAGATTTCATTCGTTGGTCCCTTTCTTATGAATAGACTAGAGAATACTCCTTAAGATCATAAGAAGTATGACGGAGCTGTTGTTAAGTACTGACCGAATATAGGTTTTGGAATTAAGTTGCAGATGCGCTTTAAAACATGCTGCTACAAGAAACAACTTAAACAACAAGTTTGGCCAGTTTTTCCTTGTCTTAAGTTAGCTGACGAAACAAACTTATCCTTTATGAGAACATTTTTTTTGATAAACTATTGCAATCGTCGAATACAAAATCAATTTTTATAAAAAAAAAACTTAATTTTTACATTATTTTTTGTTAAAAAAAAAACCAGTGTACCTAATATAAAGTAATGTTTATTTCAAACTTACCTGCTGGATTTCTCGTTGAGAATTAGAGTCTAGTGTTGTTATCTCAAGAACTTTAACTGCGGTTGGTTGTTGCTGTTGGGTTTGCTGATGTTGATGTTGTTGTTGCTGTTGTTGATGCTGAGTTTGCTGCTGCTGTGGCGATTGCATGGGAATCGTGTTGTTCATGGTGTTTTCAGTCTTTATTTGACTTCCTGTAACATCTTGCAGCAAGTCACTTTCATCTAGAATATGATCAGCAGCCTTGCCGCCTTCGTCCTCTTGATCAAAGTCCATACTGTCATCTTCAAAGTTAATTTTTAGCTCTCGCTTAGGTGTCCCGCTACACAAACGTTTCGGATTCTGGTCGGCAATAAACATCAGTTTATCAAAATACCACAGGCGGGTTTCATAGTTTTCTTTAGACAAAGTTTTGCGGAATTCCCGCCTGAAGGCCGAGCGGAGAGAGTTAATTTTCCTTACGACCATTGCTCTGTCAGGATTTGGTTCGACTTCCTTAAGTTTTTCAACAAGTTTATCGTAGGCGTTATTGCGTACAGCATGATTGCTGTAGTCTGGATGTTTAGCCTGCCAGAGGCATTCTTCCTTTCTATAGATTTCAATGAATTCCGTAAGCCAGTGACGAGAGTAGCTTCGCAAGTCATTCAACACACTAATGGAGGACATTTTTTTTGATTTTCCCAGTCTGGTGGTTTTGTTTTGCTTGTATTTTGTTTTATTAAAATGTTTTATTTACAATTATACAGGCTTTTTGTTTGTTTTTGTTATCAAAATATTTGTAATTTGTTGTTTTGAATGAAGGAAAACTTTTTTACGAACTCAAATATGTTAGCTCGGCATCAACTCGAACGTCAGACTCGACCAACCATTTTGTGTCCAACTCTTGTTGTACAGATTTTTTGTTGTTTGATAATAATCTAGTACTTTGAGGTAGGGTGTTCACTGAAATGAAATGTCATGCGATTTATATTTTGTAGGGTGTTTTGTTTTCAATTTTATTTATTAAAAACTGAGAACATTTTTTTATTAATATTATTTGTCTACTTTGAAAAAACAAAAAATTTAATTATGACAGACGTTAACGAGAAAAAAATCCTCCAGTTTATCAGTGGGATATTGAAACTGATGCTAGGTTAAAAGAAAATATATTATTGCCTTTCTGTATCAGCTATAATTGTGATTACGATTATCATTAATTTACCTCATATATTGAAATTGTGTATTCAGAGTTTAATTAAAGAGTAATAATTTAATTAAAGAGTAAAAATAATCCATCCGTCTGACATTGCGTACTAACCCCAAAGCATTTATCAAACGAACAGGTCTTAAAATAATTTGTAGCTTAAAGGTGCCGTTACATTGAGCTGCAAGCCCTGATCTGCAAAATAGAGGATTTAAAAATTAATAAATCATACTTGTGTGATAGAGAGGGAAGACCAAAATGCAGACGTCTTCATGGATGCAAATTATAGGAAAATTATGGATGCAGCTTGAAAATTATAGTGAAGACGAACACGTTCATCTTCATCGTCTGCGCTATGATTGTTGTTGTTGCTTTTTCGTCTGCACTATAATTTGTTGGAGCTCCATATGTAAAGCCACTTTAACGGCTACAAGCGAGAAAACTTCACACTTCTAGAATTTTGATTTTTGTTCAATCTAAAAAGCGCGACTGTTCAATTAAGCACCTATTATATATAAAATTAAGTATTAAAATAAGAAGAAAGTAAAGTAAATTGAAATAAGAAAGAAAGACATCGTAAGTATATAATTGTAACAGTATGTGAAAATTATAAAATTGAAATAAGAAAGAAAGACATTGTAAGTATATAATAAACTTTAACAGTTGTGAAAATTATTTACTAAAAAATAAATCTTAGGTTTGTAATTTCATCACCATAGATGTGCCGTTTCTTTTTCTTTTTTTGCGGTTCATCGTGAAAATTAGAAAAAGTGCCGGTTCTACCAAAGTGCCGCAATTTGTAACGTAAAATTTTATATGAATAATAAATAAAAAGATCTTATCACAGGAAGGTACCAGGGAGTTCCCCAAAAGAAATATCCCACCATGAAATATCCCACAATGACGTGCGAGCGACATCTGAAATGAAAGAAGGGCAATAACCGTTCATCTCGCATTCAAATATTCAAATGTCCCCTCCATCCCGTCCAATCGCTGACAAACTCTGACCCCCTCTCCCTAATATCCTATGGATTATAAAAATGAGGAAACCAATGTCCATCAACAACTGCACCTTTCCGTGAGGAAGTAGAAAGAGACAAGCAACCCAAAGCGAATCCTCGACTCCTATATCAAGGAACATCCACTCCAAAGTCCCACGCCCTGGCATCGGTGTACCTTACAATCTGAGAATAGGCATACTTACATGTCGCTTCCATTGCCTCCTGCCCCTTCTACTCCCTTCTCTTCCTTTAAAATTCCTAATTCATCCCGTTCACAGAAGCGTGGAACATCCATCAGCCTAACCTAGGTACTGACCACAAAACCCCGCAGAACAGCCTAGGGGGTACCTGATGCCATGTCCACGCCTATCCACTACAAGTGCTAGGTGTTCCGCTTGTAGCATTATCTCAATGTAGCCTACACCTGAAAACCATATACCTTGCTAATACTCCCACAATTATGCCTAGACCACGAATGCTCCCTCTAACTATATTATCTTTATACCCAGAAATTCCATTCCGGTTCGCATCAAAAGATCTTACTATGGCTATCTGATTTACGTGAGTTGGGATG
Organism: Platycheirus albimanus; assembly: GCA_916050605.2. Taxonomy (NCBI): domain Eukaryota; kingdom Metazoa; phylum Arthropoda; class Insecta; order Diptera; family Syrphidae; genus Platycheirus; species Platycheirus albimanus. Next base: position 80,301,351 of record OU696696.1, read on the forward strand.
AATGCAACCTTTTGCCGGCAACGCCCCCTTTCTAAATGACTGCCCCTGAAGGATGGTCATCCAGAACGGCATGCGACAACTCAAGGTTATGGCCGAGATCGACCGTCGCGGTGGCCGGCAGTACCCTAGCCGCAGCTAGCACAGTCTGGCCATGGGTACTTGCTCCGGGATCTATACGACCGGTGTTACCTCTTTTTTTCTTACACTGCCGACCGATGAACTCTGGTGGTTGAGTTCGAATACTGATTTTATAAAGCTTACTGGCCCTCATAGCTGACGAAAACTAGATTGTATTGAATTGATAATTGAATCAGATGATTCTAATGTGCACCTCATAATACTATGAGTGAACGTAGACGACTGATAAGAATCGGGATGTATTACTACACCAACCCACAGAACGTAAACCGTATCTTACGCGATAAAATGCTACCCATAGGTGTTCGTGGAAGCTATGGCGGAACGACGTTGTCTTCGCGATCGATTGCCACAAAGTTGCACCGAGCGCGGACACAGAGGTGTCTAACTTGCAGGGGAGGGAGGATCTAAGTCGGTTGTCGATCCCCCTGGCCTCATAACCCACCCGTTTTGACGCCACAAATCATCTCTCGTGACATCAACCTTGGTTGACCGCAGACCTTAGAGTCCCCAAGACTCAATAAATTTTAATGGGCAACCCCTTTTCAAGAAAGCAAGCAATACATTGCCTGCTTACCTACTTGTCTCCATCTAACACATGATAATAAAATGAGGAACTATTCTCTCATATCCTATCAAAAAGATCTAAACCGAAAGAAACTAAATGTACATACACCGTAATGCCATTCCGAGAAGAAAGTGAGGAGGTATACCACCCTCCCTTGGGTGAACTTATTCCATACCTGAAAATTTATCTAATTCTTTCCAAAAAGAAATCAAAATCCAAAAATTCTCCAAGGAAATGAATAAACAGGGAATCTTCTTGTAACGTTATAAAAGATTCTATTATTTTATTCAAAAGTAAAAATATCTATTTGTCTAAAGGATATACTTAAAACTATCTTAACGACTTAAGCGGATTCGTACAAAGTGTCCGAACCGATGTCTAAAGTTAAATTTATATAATACTATTTTAGCCTTCTTGAATTCATAAATTGACCAGTGGACAGTTATTTGTATTTTATTACAGAACAGTTCAACTGTCTGCACCTTCTTAAAGGTTTATCAAATAAAAAAGGGAATTAAATTGGAGCGTGACAATGTCCAAGCTATTTGAAGTCTAAGTCAATGTTTAAAATACCATCTAGTACCATTAAAAAGGAACTTTAATAAATTTGAAAGCAAGTAGATTAGGGCTTAGTAACTTCAAGTGTAAGAAAAAAGAAAATAAAAAAAAAAGGTAAGTCGTAGTGAATAACGAAATACGTGACAAAAGTAATCTCACACGAAACCAAAGAATGACCGATAAGGTGAGTGATCTGAATCTAGACCAAGAGCAATGACTCCAAGAACGAATGTGGATGTCAAGGCTCGACGCGGCGGTAAAAAAAAATTTTTTTTTTTTTTGAAATTATTTCGATCTTCAATAGCTGTACCGCGGTCTACTATCGAAACTTTTAAACACAAGACATGGGAGACAACACAAACGCAAGATACCAAGAATAAATGATTAGAAATGTAATTGAAAATACCATATATACGAGATCCCAATTCGTTCACTCGCATATACTCGATAGAATTTAAATTCAATAGCAATAAGATGAAATATAATAAAAATGTAAATATATTTTATGTTTTAATACAATACTGCCCTTGAGACAGTAAGGATTTTCGTAGCTTCGGAAGTGCACTCCAGATCGCTGTGGAAAACAAAATTTATAATTACTCCTAACTGTTGCTTATCAGAAATTAAATTTTATCTAGCCTTGAGCATACAAGCCACAAGAAAAGTATTGAGGCTGTATCACAACGTACTTCGTATTCTATACAAAGGTGGATATTCTCAAGTCAAAATCTTAGCTAAACTCGCGAACGATGACGACAATGATCAAATTGGAAAGTAAACTTTCCATAACACGGATTAAAGTAGCGAACGAAAATAAGAGTCTATTACCGATAAACCCTTTTGATGTAAATCAATAAAAAAGTAATTACGCTTAACGCGAGTGCATATAGGCACAGGATTTCGAATTAAGTATCGAGAATAAGTAAGAAAATTGCACGCGACGTTAAAAGGCGAACGCGGCTGGTCGCTACCGACACAAAACACCGAAAGACAAGAAAAGTAAAGGTAATATAAGTCGGAAACGACTAAGTGCGAAAGTAAAAAAAAAATTCAGCTTTAAAGCTTAAAAAGGTTGTCAAGGCAGGTGACCTTGGCGGTAGCGTATTTAATCTTTTTCGCAACTATCAATCTGGGAAGCAGTAAAAGTTTGGGTAGATTATTGAATCTTAACTTCACTAAGCCCTTTCTTTGAATTTTTGATATGTTCGACCTTTTTTTTTTTTTTTCTTCACACAAGTTAAATAAACACTTCAGTTATAAATATTATTTTGTTTCAGGATAATAATACTACCGATAATACATAATAAGATAAATACACAGTAAAAATAATTGTATATGGCCATCGGCTCTTCGATGATCTTTGGCATACGCCGGATGTTGTATAAATAATTCAGAATCACCACCGTCCGTGGTAACTGTCGCCGTACGTCGGCGTTGGGCGTTGCATATATGGCGCTATGTAATTGCTGGCAGCCAACTTCTTATGCTGCGGATCTGAGCTTCGGTGCTCTCGCAGGGATCACAAATATATTTAAGTGTAAAAAGATTACCTGGGTATTCGATGAGTACTTCACATAACACACGGTTCCGCAGAGGTGACCCTTACAATTAGTAGGATTAATGGATGTATGATGTGGTGGGATCTGCTCCGCCCATTGATGATGTATATTTATTCGTTCAAAAAAAAAGACAAAAAAATCAGCTGGAACTGCTGTGGACCGGCATCTGTGCCGATGCACACGCCTGGCGTCCTGTTGAGGTGCTCCCACGTAGTATAGGTCCAATGGTGTGTCCCTCGACGTGGTCTTCAGCCTGTCGTGGCTGGGTTTTTTCTTTAAAAATAGATAGGTGTCCTCTACGGTGCGCCGAGAGGGCGTTGTTGTATGGTATGATCTCGAGTCTTGGTGCCACGAAGGAATTCCTCTACTAGAAGTCCGAAAACGTGTGGTTTTGGATGAGGTGTGGTTGGGGAAACAGACGAGCCGGCAATTGGATCAACGTCTGCCCCTCATATCGTGTCCAGTAGGATATTCTGGAGGCGGTGCGAGCGTAAATATATATAAAACGCCACGTGCCTCCGCTGACGTCGCACAAAGGTACGACTGGCGTCCGAGCTTGCCTCTCAATCAAAATAATGAGACGACACCAACTAGCGTTGTGTTGAGCATAAAAGAACGTTGCTACAACAGTTTATTGAGCGATATACTGCAACATAGGGCAGCGTGCACAAAAAAAAATGTGGATTTATCCGTGTGTCTGCTGTGACATGAGGATCTTCCGGTAAAAGAAGAAGAGATCCAAAATAAAAGGTGTGCAGCCTCGCCTGCGCAGGTCCAGGATCAATTCCAAGGGTAATTCTTCCTCCAGGAGTTGAATCTTACACTCCTATAGTAAGGGATGATAGAAATAACTAACGCGTTGTTCAATGACGCCGTCGAACATCCATCATGGTGGCGAGATAAAATCATTATTTCGCACCAATGAATGTTTTATTCTTATTGTACTTACCTTGGTGTAATAATTTTCAGCAATTATTAGTGATTTCCTTCAATTGCTTCGAGCAATTGAATGGGTTCTTTTTGAGAAACCCAACCATAAATGTAGTACAAAAATTAAAATGGTGCGCGGATCGGCTGCTTTGAATGAAACGTTCTGCGGAGGAGATGCTGCTTTGTAGACGTCTGGCTTTGAAATGAAATCCACAGACAACTTTCTCGCTTATATTTTCCCCGCTTTCCAGGTAGCCGTCTGCCATGTTGATTTTGCTGCTTCCTTTTTCTATTACTCGTTCCTACGCAAAGTAACGAGTTAGAAGGAGGAAAGTAGCGAATCCTTATGGGTAGTGCTCACTAGGCTACGTTACCAAGTGTGACATTACACTAGGCATTATGTATGTTTGATTTATCAGGTGCGTATGAATTTTGTGTGCATGTATTACCAGTGTCTTAGGAAATGTGTTTCCGCTTTCGTAAAAGTTACTGCAGTTGAGGAATGACAACCTTCTGACAACTTTTATTTCTACTAACAAAGACAATTCTGTGAAGATATAGCCTAAGAGTTGTCATCTAGACCTAAGAATGATTACTACTTTTCGGTCGATGTTTCCTTGCAGGGTTTGGCATTATAAAATTCCACATTTGACACACAAGTGACATACCGCATTATATGAGGTTCTGCAAATTAATCATTTTGCGGATCAATTAAAGCTCGATGACTTTGAGGTCTGTCATGTTAAACCTGATATGTTCACGGTGTTTTGCCTACTTGCACAATAATTCAGAACGTGATTCGATTAATATTCGGAACTGCTGTCCAAAAGAGAGAAACCGTTCAATCGTGTGTTAACACAGTAGAACATGAGCAAATGTGTTAATACCTTAGCTCAGTTATTTGTTTTGATTTGGTTTGACTTCTATTAGGTATACTCTTACAAGGGCGTTGTCTTTGAGGGTGACTGACATTTGTGGTGAACTTCGGTACTTGTCACTAATTCTGACCTATTTGCCGAGTAGTATGAACTACAGATTGTGTCAAGTGCTCTATCATTTCCTACTCTTTTTTCCTTTGCTTTCTACTCAGATCATTTCTTTATTCTGATATTTGCTTACCGATATCCCACTACCGTGACATGTTTAATATACTCAACAAAATATCTTTTCCTGCCTTTCTCCACAATGCGGCTGTCCTGCATTCACATTTCCGTGTGAACATGGCTTCAATACAGAAATAGCGAGTAGCCGCATACTCGTCATTTCGTTGTATTTTATAAGGTGGGGAAACATCTGCCAAATGGAAGGCAGACAGAATTTGGAAGTGCATTGGAAGGCCATTCTGGAAATGACATTTTTGTCTGGGTGGATTCTATTTGTGGAATCTTTTCAGGAATGGGGTAAAATGGACGTGTTCAAGGTAGGGTGAGCCTATGCATGGTTTCGCTGGTAGATGGCATTAGTGGGAAATTTATTTGCATGCCGTTCTGCGAAAAGTTTTCCCTACAAAACTTGGAATTTCGACTAAGCCTGCTTCGTCGAACTTCCAAGAAAAGGAGAACTTCTCACAATTACCTACGACTGGGGCTTCTGTTTTTCGCATCATACCGATACTGCAACTCTTTACCGTCTAGTTGGTGGAAGACAAAAAAAAAATAATTATTGTATAGCATATGTAACCAAACACTACATCTGAATTATATGTGATTTGTTATTTCATTGTTGATATATGAAACATATTATTACAGGAAACAAGTTCCTATAGTACGTCAGGATTTTTTTTTTTTTTTTTTTTTTTTTTTATTGTTGTGTTGGTCGCTAGTCAACATCAGAGCCGTTTTTGTGCCGACAACTCAAGAGTCTCATGCACAGCTGAGAGCCGGGCATCTGACTGAGTACAAAAAATTTTGAAGAGAGAAAAAAAAAATTTTCTTTCAGGTGCTTCCTATGTTATTTATCCGAGGAAAACTTTTGATGTTGATTATGCCGATAGAAAATTTTCAGGGAGAGTCAGGTTAATTGGGTTTAAATCAGGGTTACAATTTACGTTCGGACGTTTTTATCTCTTTAAGTCTTTGGTGTGACACGTCCACTTGTGTCCTCGCCTATCTTCAACTTCATACAGGTTTTCTCCAATTTTATTAGTAACGCGAACTTTAATAAATTTTGGGCACAACTTCGCACTCAGGTGCTTAGTTGCGTCACTTAGAACATGATTTCTTCGATATATCTCATCACCTATTTTAAATGTTACATTTCTACTTCGGAGGTTGTAAGCTTTTTCGTATGCTTCATGGGTTTTAATTAACGCTTGCTTCAAATAAGAATGAATGATGCTCATCCTTGCTACCTTGGGAAGCCAATCTATCTCCGAACAGTTCAGTCCACCCAACTCTCTCAAAAGACGATAGTCTGCCCCATGTTCTATCATACGTTGTCCGTAAAGGGCTTCGTATGGAGACATTGTGAGAGTTGAATGCACTGTCGTGCGTAAAGCACTACTGATCGAAGACAGATGGGCATCCCAATCCGTTTGTCGAGGATTGACGTAAGATCGGATTGCTGCTAAGATTGAACGGTTCACTCGTTCACTTGCATTCGACTGGGGAGCATACACTGCCGTTCGGTAGTGTTTGACCCCGAAAACATTTAAAAACTTTCGAAACTCCTTCCCAACAAATTGCGTACCATTGTCAGAGAGGATGCTCTCTGGTACTCCGTACATCAGAAACACTTCATCTTTCAGAAATTTGACCACGCTCGCGGCTGTTGCCTTGCGTAGTGGTTTGATGAAGACAAATTTAGTCAGTTGGTCCAACACGATCACTATATAAACATTACCAGCTTTCGATCTTGGGTATGGCCCAAGGAAATCAACATACAAATGTTGAAATGGCCTGTCTACTTCGAAACTGTTTCCCATTTCTGCTCGTAAAGTCATGTTAGCTGCCTTACTGGTCTTGCATGTCTCACACCGGTCAACATAAAGTTTGACCTGAGTGTACATACCGGGCCAGTAGAATCTGTCTTTTAACCTATACACCGTCTTCACCACCCCACCATGCGAAGCGCGCGGCGGATTGTGAGCCAGAGAGATAAGAGATTCAGTCATCTCCGAGGGAACCCACAACTTCCAAGTTAGATCGTCGGCCAAGGGATTACCACCCGCATGTTTGGTGCGTTTGTATATATACCCTTCCGACACTTTAAGGTCCGGTAACCGCTCCTGTTCCTTCCTGATATGGCTGATGATATTTAGATAACCTTCGGATTTAAAGGATGGATCCTCAAGGTCGATGTGAAGTACCTCCGAGGCATCGATCTGCGGTAGACATGAAAGGAAAGCTGACACTGTCAACTCATCGTCTTCATAAGCTCTGGATAAAGCGTCTGGCACGACATTTAGTGTTCCCTTTCTATGTTCTACCACAAAATCGAAACCTTGGAGTCGCATACTCCACCTCGCTAATCTTCCGGTTGGATCTTTCATAGTCATCAGCCATTTCAGGCTGGAATGGTCCGTAATGACGCGAAAATGGTATCCCTCAACGTACGATCTGAACTTTTGGATACCTTCAAAAGCTGCTAAGCATTCGCGTTCAGTCACCGAATAGTTTCTCTGTGCAGCGTTCAGTTTCCGGGAGAAGTAGTATATAGGCTGCTCCGCTCCGGATTCGTCTCGCTGACAGAGTACACATCCGATGCCAGTCGCGGATGCGTCGCAGAGAATAATGAATTCCTTGGAGAAGTCTGGATTGACCAATACAGGCGCTGAAGTCAAAGCGTGTTTGATTTGCAGGAATGCTTCAATAGCTTCTGGTCCTAGCTTGAAGGCTTTTCCCTTTTTCAACGTCTCAGTCAATGGTGCGGCTAGGGTGCTGAAGTCTTTTACGAAGCGTCGATACCAACCTGCCATACCGAGAAATCGGCGAACTCGGCGAGTTGTGGTTGGTAACGGGAAGCTTGTAATCGCTGCGATCTTGTCTGGATCTGCTTTCAAGCAACCCTGACCGACTTTATAACCGAGATAGTGAAGCTCGTCAAAACAAAACTTCGACTTCTCGACATTTATCGTCAGACCTGCATTCGTCAAACACTTTCCGACTATCTCCAGAGTCTCCAGATGTTCGTCGAAATCCTTCGACACAACCAACAAATCATCTAAGTACACGAATACTTGATCTCGTAACCCCGATGGGATTACGCGACTCATGAGGTAACTCAAACTTTGTGCCGCATTACATAGACCGAAAGGCATGACCTTAAATTGGTACAGTGGTCTGCCTGGTACCGTAAAAGCGGTCTTCTCCCTCGAACTTTGCTCCAGCGGTATCTGCCAAAACGCATCCTTCAGATCCACGCTAGAAATATAACGTGTTTCTGTCAGACGTGCTAGCAGCCCCTCTATGTGCGCGATTGGACGCGCATCCTTCTTCGTTACGGAGTTCACCTTTCGAAAGTCCAGGCACAATCGGTTCTTACCAGGCTTGCGAACAAGCACCACTGGAGAACTCCATGCGCTGGAACTTTCTTCAATGACTCCTAAAGATAGCATACGGTCCAATTCCGCGTACATTAGGGTTTGTATCGCTGGAGAAACGGGATAGTACCTCTGCTTTATAGGTACTGCGTCGCCCGTGTCTATGTAATGTTGTACTAGATTTGTTTTCCCGAGTCCATTGACTGCGAAGGAAGGAAATCCACGAACAACTGCGTTTAGTCGTTTAGACTCTTCATCATTTAACTTAATCTGGTTGGTGGGTCTCTCGTCTGGCCCACCGGTCGCGATCCCTGACAGACCTGCAATTATATTAGGTGCGATCTGGAATTTCTGCCAAAAGTCAACGCCTAAGTAAAGTCGTTGGCGTAGTGTTGGCACGATATACAGATCAATGTCTTTGGTTATCCCCTTATACTGGATTGCTGTTGTGATCACTCCGACTATGGATTGCTTATGTCCATCGGCCGTGGACACGGTAGTCTCTACCTTCCTTATCGCAACGTTTTTGTCTCTCAAATGTGGGACGATATCAGTACCTAAGCAACTGATACTTGCTCCTGAATCGAGGAGACCTAAAAAGCTGTCACCAAATAAACCAACTGTCACATAAGGACGTGGGTCGTTCGATTCTCGACCTATTGTTGCTGACGCTACGTTTCGATAAGTAGTCCGCTTCCGATGGAAGCGCTCCCTTGTTCGTCGTATCCGTTTGGATAACTTCGGAAAAGTAACAACTCTTTTACGCACTTCATTATAATTGCGTAGCCTCTCATGGAAAGGTTTACGGTATAATGGTTCTGAAATGTTCTTATTTAAACTAAAATCTGATTTGGGTTTTGGTACTTCATTTAATATAGGGATTGTTCTACAATCATTTTTGCTGGGTTCTAATAATTCATTATTGTTCTGGTTTGGTTTTAAAATTGTGAATTTCGGAAGTTCAAGCGGCTTTGTCGGCTTGGACACTTGAACTCCGGGTGTATTTAATCGGAGCGAACCCCCCCGGTTGATGGGTTGTTCCTCCTCTCGTTTCCCGCTTGGCACTTAGGGCACGTCGGGCTATACGCGTCTGCTAGTCCGCAGCGGAAACAAAATATCTTATCAATGGGTTTGGGACAGTCACGGAAGCTGTGCCCAGGGACTTGGCAGTTCCAGCATTTCAAAGTGCTTCGGTCCCTTTGAATCGCTTCAATATGTGATGAAGGTAATGCCACTGTCAGGTCTTGACAGGGTTCTTCCTCAATTTCATTCACAAATCTCCGGGCAGGAGGGCGTTGTGCGGATGGCACGAAATTTGGACGTGTTGAGTCATAGTAGGAGTGTGACTTCTCAATTGCACGGCATAAATATGCTAAGTCTCGAAGACTTGAAGTACTGTACGTTATGAGTAGCTCGCTCATCCTCCTCCTAACATTGGTTTTGATGATTTCGATTAATTCTTTTTCCGTGCGCGGAACTCGCATTTTCGAATTAATCTTCATAATGGCATCATAGAAGTCAGTGAATGACTCGCCATTCTGCATTTTCCTATCTGATAGCTTACGGAAGAGCTCAGTATCCGTTTCTAAGCTGCGATACTGCTCAACCAAGGCAGTCCTCAGGTCAGTCCAACTAGACTCTCGGTTTCGCTTTAAGTATACCCAGTACCATGCTTCAACTGAACCAGAGACGAAGTGATAAAAGTTCATCACTATATCGTCCCATGGTACGTTGTTACTGTACCGGATACAATCGAGACGGAACAAGAAGTCATCGACAGACATGTTCTTCCCGTCAAATTTTAACCCCCACTTGTGATATTGAGGAGCTCGGCTAGATGAAGTAGTGTTTGAACCGGTACGTCTACGCGGAGACGGCGGTGAATCATCATCGAAATTAAACGTATTCATCTTTTGCAAGAAATCATCTACATTAGCACCTCTAGTCATTTGTGATGGATTGACACCTTGTAAGCATAGATTTGCTCCTGGTGGATACGTTGGAGTAGCCATTGCTACTAACTCATCTTCAGTTGGCATATGCTCCGTAAGGTTTCTTCGGGCACCCCTGCTGCCAGAAGGGGCATTAATGGTAACTACGCGTGCAGCGTCCGTACCATTTGTAGGTTTATTAGGCGGTTTATGCGTAGTTGAAGTTTGAAGCACTGGTATAGGCTGAGTAAGTGGTCGTAGTGGTGGTTGTACCGGAGGTTGAGTAGATGCTTGAGTGGGAGGTTGCGTGGCCGTAGGTGGAGGTTGGCTATGTATGCTACTTCGAATTATATTAGCGACTTGTTCAAGTAGATAATTCTGACTTTGGGTCAATTGCTCTTGAATAAATCTTCTCTCATCGCAACGATGCGCTTCGATAGAAGCTGACACAATATCTTGGATGTATGCTGAATGATCAGCAGCATCCTTACGACGTTGTGCTTCTTCTGCACTCACATCTTCTACATCACCAGGGTTAATCCCTGTATCATTCCCCGTTTGGTCGAAACCACCCTCCGATTGATCATCTTCCGGATCAACTAACGGAGGTACTGGACCTACTCCTTGACCTGGCCTCAAAGGCATAATAATGACGTCGCGTATATCTGGGTTATAAGAACTTTGCTTCTCAACCCTCTGGTTTTTACCACTCATTGATTTAAAGAGAAAATTTATGGAACAGTTTTGGAAAATCCGGTAATTAAAAAGTATAAGTAAGTAGTCCGTGAGCTACTTCCTCTAACGGATGCTACTCAAGAGTTTAAGAAAAGTGTCAAAAAAAAGGAAATGTTGATAATATTTCAAAATATATATACCGCGAGTAATTCCTCCAACGGATATATTTCGAAGATTGGTAATTCAAAAAAATAAAAAAAGGTCGTATAAGTATCAATTCGAAAGTGCTTAAAACTAAGTGTAAGTAAGTATGCCTTACTCAATGAAAACTTATGTGAAACTGTTATTAAAAATACTTGTAATATATTCTAAATGGGTAGTTAGATAAATGCTTAACTAGGTACTTATATCTGTAAGCGAATTCAAAAATCTAATTTATTGAAGTTATGTAATTAATCTTGAATATTACTATAATACTTAATATTTTATACTTAAGGAAAAATTTATGCTTAAAAAAATGGGCTTTATCTCGAAAATCTCAAAAATTGTAATACTCCAAAAATTCTCAAAAATCTCAAAAAATCTCAAAAATCTCAAAAAAAATCTCAAAAAAAAATTTTATAAACTGGGTTTCATAAAGGATTCGGGAGGTGGTACCCCTCCCTTCTTCGGAATTAGGCGTGTACATTTCGGTTCGGTTCCTGAACCGATCAAAAAAAAACTAAAAAAAGAAAAAGCTTAGTGTGTGTGGTCTTGTTAAAGCTTTACGGCGTTCTGGATATCGAAGAAAAGACAATTCCTCATAAGTGAAAAGTTGATCGGGTAAGCAATGGTAACATTGTGCTACTGCTGACGTACATCGGGTATGAAAACACCAATTACCGGTTAGCGCTTCATGTCCCATGGCCTACCGTCACTTCCTAACGGAAATCGAAACTGACTCAAATCTTCAATTACAAATTGGGTTAAATAATAATTAAAAGTGAAAAGTTGATTTTTGGATGGAACAAATTTGGGTCGTGATTGAACGGATGACCAGCTTCTGCAGCTGACGTGCGTCGGGCAAATAACTCCAACCACCGGTCAGAAGACCTGCTCATTCTATTCACTCATGACCAGGGATCTTAGACATCACCTTCAGGATATGTCAACACCTCAGCATCTGACAATCAAGCAAGAATTACTGCTCAATCCGGACAGAGATCGTAAACAAACCTATGGGACAAGAGGTAAAGGAAAGTGGATAGACCTAATGCAACAGACTGATTCGGGATACGTTCACCAAACCACTGGACAAAATAGTGCCTATGCCACAAATCTCGATGACGTTCCTCCATCTAAGAGACCTGTTCGACAACAAAAAAAATAACTTCAATACCAAAAACTGAAAAATTCTCAAAAATTTTCAGAAATTCTTAACTACTCTCTACGTCACTCTGAATCGACCTAACTTTGATCAATTCAAATCTAATCTTCTCAAGCTAATTCGGGCCCCACGTTGGGCGCCATCTGTAACGTAAAATTTTATATGAATAATAAATAAAAAGATCTTATCACAGGAAGGTACCAGGGAGTTCCCCAAAAGAAATATCCCACCATGAAATATCCCACAATGACGTGCGAGCGACATCTGAAATGAAAGAAGGGCAATAACCGTTCATCTCGCATTCAAATATTCAAATGTCCCCTCCATCCCGTCCAATCGCTGACAAACTCTGACCCCCTCTCCCTAATATCCTATGGATTATAAAAATGAGGAAACCAATGTCCATCAACAACTGCACCTTTCCGTGAGGAAGTAGAAAGAGACAAGCAACCCAAAGCGAATCCTCGACTCCTATATCAAGGAACATCCACTCCAAAGTCCCACGCCCTGGCATCGGTGTACCTTACAATCTGAGAATAGGCATACTTACATGTCGCTTCCATTGCCTCCTGCCCCTTCTACTCCCTTCTCTTCCTTTAAAATTCCTAATTCATCCCGTTCACAGAAGCGTGGAACATCCATCAGCCTAACCTAGGTACTGACCACAAAACCCCGCAGAACAGCCTAGGGGGTACCTGATGCCATGTCCACGCCTATCCACTACAAGTGCTAGGTGTTCCGCTTGTAGCATTATCTCAATGTAGCCTACACCTGAAAACCATATACCTTGCTAATACTCCCACAATTATGCCTAGACCACGAATGCTCCCTCTAACTATATTATCTTTATACCCAGAAATTCCATTCCGGTTCGCATCAAAAGATCTTACTATGGCTATCTGATTTACGTGAGTTGGGATGAATGCAACCTTTTGCCGGCAACGCCCCCTTTCTAAATGACTGCCCCTGAAGGATGGTCATCCAGAACGGCATGCGACAACTCAAGGTTATGGCCGAGATCGACCGTCGCGGTGGCCGGCAGTACCCTAGCCGCAGCTAGCACAGTCTGGCCATGGGTACTTGCTCCGGGATCTATACGACCGGTGTTACCTCTTTTTTTCTTACACTGCCGACCGATGAACTCTGGTGGTTGAGTTCGAATACTGATTTTATAAAGCTTACTGGCCCTCATAGCTGACGAAAACTAGATTGTATTGAATTGATAATTGAATCAGATGATTCTAATGTGCACCTCATAATACTATGAGTGAACGTAGACGACTGATAAGAATCGGGATGTATTACTACACCAACCCACAGAACGTAAACCGTATCTTACGCGATAAAATGCTACCCATAGGTGTTCGTGGAAGCTATGGCGGAACGACGTTGTCTTCGCGATCGATTGCCACAAAGTTGCACCGAGCGCGGACACAGAGGTGTCTAACTTGCAGGGGAGGGAGGATCTAAGTCGGTTGTCGATCCCCCTGGCCTCATAACCCACCCGTTTTGACGCCACAAATCATCTCTCGTGACATCAACCTTGGTTGACCGCAGACCTTAGAGTCCCCAAGACTCAATAAATTTTAATGGGCAACCCCTTTTCAAGAAAGCAAGCAATACATTGCCTGCTTACCTACTTGTCTCCATCTAACACATGATAATAAAATGAGGAACTATTCTCTCATATCCTATCAAAAAGATCTAAACCGAAAGAAACTAAATGTACATACACCGTAATGCCATTCCGAGAAGAAAGTGAGGAGGTATACCACCCTCCCTTGGGTGAACTTATTCCATACCTGAAAATTTATCTAATTCTTTCCAAAAAGAAATCAAAATCCAAAAATTCTCCAAGGAAATGAATAAACAGGGAATCTTCTTGTAACGTTATAAAAGATTCTATTATTTTATTCAAAAGTAAAAATATCTATTTGTCTAAAGGATATACTTAAAACTATCTTAACGACTTAAGCGGATTCGTACAAAGTGTCCGAACCGATGTCTAAAGTTAAATTTATATAATACTATTTTAGCCTTCTTGAATTCATAAATTGACCAGTGGACAGTTATTTGTATTTTATTACAGAACAGTTCAACTGTCTGCACCTTCTTAAAGGTTTATCAAATAAAAAAGGGAATTAAATTGGAGCGTGACAATGTCCAAGCTATTTGAAGTCTAAGTCAATGTTTAAAATACCATCTAGTACCATTAAAAAGGAACTTTAATAAATTTGAAAGCAAGTAGATTAGGGCTTAGTAACTTCAAGTGTAAGAAAAAAGAAAATAAAAAAAAAAGGTAAGTCGTAGTGAATAACGAAATACGTGACAAAAGTAATCTCACACGAAACCAAAGAATGACCGATAAGGTGAGTGATCTGAATCTAGACCAAGAGCAATGACTCCAAGAACGAATGTGGATGTCAAGGCTCGACGCGGCGGTAAAAAAAAATTTTTTTTTTTTTTGAAATTATTTCGATCTTCAATAGCTGTACCGCGGTCTACTATCGAAACTTTTAAACACAAGACATGGGAGACAACACAAACGCAAGATACCAAGAATAAATGATTAGAAATGTAATTGAAAATACCATATATACGAGATCCCAATTCGTTCACTCGCATATACTCGATAGAATTTAAATTCAATAGCAATAAGATGAAATATAATAAAAATGTAAATATATTTTATGTTTTAATACAATACTGCCCTTGAGACAGTAAGGATTTTCGTAGCTTCGGAAGTGCACTCCAGATCGCTGTGGAAAACAAAATTTATAATTACTCCTAACTGTTGCTTATCAGAAATTAAATTTTATCTAGCCTTGAGCATACAAGCCACAAGAAAAGTATTGAGGCTGTATCACAACGTACTTCGTATTCTATACAAAGGTGGATATTCTCAAGTCAAAATCTTAGCTAAACTCGCGAACGATGACGACAATGATCAAATTGGAAAGTAAACTTTCCATAACACGGATTAAAGTAGCGAACGAAAATAAGAGTCTATTACCGATAAACCCTTTTGATGTAAATCAATAAAAAAGTAATTACGCTTAACGCGAGTGCATATAGGCACAGGATTTCGAATTAAGTATCGAGAATAAGTAAGAAAATTGCACGCGACGTTAAAAGGCGAACGCGGCTGGTCGCTACCGACACAAAACACCGAAAGACAAGAAAAGTAAAGGTAATATAAGTCGGAAACGACTAAGTGCGAAAGTAAAAAAAAAATTCAGCTTTAAAGCTTAAAAAGGTTGTCAAGGCAGGTGACCTTGGCGGTAGCGTATTTAATCTTTTTCGCAACTATCAATCTGGGAAGCAGTAAAAGTTTGGGTAGATTATTGAATCTTAACTTCACTAAGCCCTTTCTTTGAATTTTTGATATGTTCGACCTTTTTTTTTTTTTTTCTTCACACAAGTTAAATAAACACTTCAGTTATAAATATTATTTTGTTTCAGGATAATAATACTACCGATAATACATAATAAGATAAATACACAGTAAAAATAATTGTATATGGCCATCGGCTCTTCGATGATCTTTGGCATACGCCGGATGTTGTATAAATAATTCAGAATCACCACCGTCCGTGGTAACTGTCGCCGTACGTCGGCGTTGGGCGTTGCATATATGGCGCTATGTAATTGCTGGCAGCCAACTTCTTATGCTGCGGATCTGAGCTTCGGTGCTCTCGCAGGGATCACAAATATATTTAAGTGTAAAAAGATTACCTGGGTATTCGATGAGTACTTCACATAACACACGGTTCCGCAGAGGTGACCCTTACAATTAGTAGGATTAATGGATGTATGATGTGGTGGGATCTGCTCCGCCCATTGATGATGTATATTTATTCGTTCAAAAAAAAAGACAAAAAAATCAGCTGGAACTGCTGTGGACCGGCATCTGTGCCGATGCACACGCCTGGCGTCCTGTTGAGGTGCTCCCACGTAGTATAGGTCCAATGGTGTGTCCCTCGACGTGGTCTTCAGCCTGTCGTGGCTGGGTTTTTTCTTTAAAAATAGATAGGTGTCCTCTACGGTGCGCCGAGAGGGCGTTGTTGTATGGTATGATCTCGAGTCTTGGTGCCACGAAGGAATTCCTCTACTAGAAGTCCGAAAACGTGTGGTTTTGGATGAGGTGTGGTTGGGGAAACAGACGAGCCGGCAATTGGATCAACGTCTGCCCCTCATATCGTGTCCAGTAGGATATTCTGGAGGCGGTGCGAGCGTAAATATATATAAAACGCCACGTGCCTCCGCTGACGTCGCACAAAGGTACGACTGGCGTCCGAGCTTGCCTCTCAATCAAAATAATGAGACGACACCAACTAGCGTTGTGTTGAGCATAAAAGAACGTTGCTACAACAGTTTATTGAGCGATATACTGCAACATAGGGCAGCGTGCACAAAAAAAAATGTGGATTTATCCGTGTGTCTGCTGTGACATGAGGATCTTCCGGTAAAAGAAGAAGAGATCCAAAATAAAAGGTGTGCAGCCTCGCCTGCGCAGGTCCAGGATCAATTCCAAGGGTAATTCTTCCTCCAGGAGTTGAATCTTACACTCCTATAGTAAGGGATGATAGAAATAACTAACGCGTTGTTCAATGACGCCGTCGAACATCCATCATGGTGGCGAGATAAAATCATTATTTCGCACCAATGAATGTTTTATTCTTATTGTACTTACCTTGGTGTAATAATTTTCAGCAATTATTAGTGATTTCCTTCAATTGCTTCGAGCAATTGAATGGGTTCTTTTTGAGAAACCCAACCATAAATGTAGTACAAAAATTAAAATGGTGCGCGGATCGGCTGCTTTGAATGAAACGTTCTGCGGAGGAGATGCTGCTTTGTAGACGTCTGGCTTTGAAATGAAATCCACAGACAACTTTCTCGCTTATATTTTCCCCGCTTTCCAGGTAGCCGTCTGCCATGTTGATTTTGCTGCTTCCTTTTTCTATTACTCGTTCCTACGCAAAGTAACGAGTTAGAAGGAGGAAAGTAGCGAATCCTTATGGGTAGTGCTCACTAGGCTACGTTACCAAGTGTGACATTACACTAGGCATTATGTATGTTTGATTTATCAGGTGCGTATGAATTTTGTGTGCATGTATTACCAGTGTCTTAGGAAATGTGTTTCCGCTTTCGTAAAAGTTACTGCAGTTGAGGAATGACAACCTTCTGACAACTTTTATTTCTACTAACAAAGACAATTCTGTGAAGATATAGCCTAAGAGTTGTCATCTAGACCTAAGAATGATTACTACTTTTCGGTCGATGTTTCCTTGCAGGGTTTGGCATTATAAAATTCCACATTTGACACACAAGTGACATACCGCATTATATGAGGTTCTGCAAATTAATCATTTTGCGGATCAATTAAAGCTCGATGACTTTGAGGTCTGTCATGTTAAACCTGATATGTTCACGGTGTTTTGCCTACTTGCACAATAATTCAGAACGTGATTCGATTAATATTCGGAACTGCTGTCCAAAAGAGAGAAACCGTTCAATCGTGTGTTAACACAGTAGAACATGAGCAAATGTGTTAATACCTTAGCTCAGTTATTTGTTTTGATTTGGTTTGACTTCTATTAGGTATACTCTTACAAGGGCGTTGTCTTTGAGGGTGACTGACATTTGTGGTGAACTTCGGTACTTGTCACTAATTCTGACCTATTTGCCGAGTAGTATGAACTACAGATTGTGTCAAGTGCTCTATCATTTCCTACTCTTTTTTCCTTTGCTTTCTACTCAGATCATTTCTTTATTCTGATATTTGCTTACCGATATCCCACTACCGTGACATGTTTAATATACTCAACAAAATATCTTTTCCTGCCTTTCTCCACAATGCGGCTGTCCTGCATTCACATTTCCGTGTGAACATGGCTTCAATACAGAAATAGCGAGTAGCCGCATACTCGTCATTTCGTTGTATTTTATAAGGTGGGGAAACATCTGCCAAATGGAAGGCAGACAGAATTTGGAAGTGCATTGGAAGGCCATTCTGGAAATGACATTTTTGTCTGGGTGGATTCTATTTGTGGAATCTTTTCAGGAATGGGGTAAAATGGACGTGTTCAAGGTAGGGTGAGCCTATGCATGGTTTCGCTGGTAGATGGCATTAGTGGGAAATTTATTTGCATGCCGTTCTGCGAAAAGTTTTCCCTACAAATTTTAGCAAAAGTACCGTTTAAACCACGAGTTGTTGCTAAGCCGCAACAGTTCTCATTAGCCCAAAAAGGTGATTTCGTAGAAAATTACGAAATTTGACTCCATTTCCCATGCAAAATAAAATTAAATTTTTTTGATTTGGACGAAATCAAGGTTGCAAATTATGTGAAAAGAATAATCAATCGCAACTAAATTGAAAACAATTGAATAGATATTTTCTAAAATGTCAATTTGGAACAAAATCCAAGGCAACGGCGAAAGTAAACAAACCAACATGCAAAGCAACGGCTGAAAAGTAAACAAAATAAGAAGAAAGAATGAAAAGGTTGTGAAAGAGAAAAGGAAAGAAAGAAAAGAAGATGAAAACACTTTCTTATCCAATTTTCAAATATCCTAACTCATTGCATATATAAAGATTAACTATAGTATTCCCCACTTGAGTTGCGCCATCTATCGACGAAAAACTAAGCTCTAGAATACCATGGGAAGCAACAACAACAATTTTCACCATTTTAATTGTTGTTGTTTCTTCCCATTGTATTCTCGAGCTTAGTTTTTCGTCGATAGATGGCGCACCTTAGGTAGTAGTACTATAGTTTATATATACAATGCCTAATTTCGGCCCTAATGAAAACGTAGTATTAGCAAAATTTTAGAGAAAACTTAGCATGGGAACTTAATCTAAGCTCAAGCTCCGTACTCTAGGCTTTACTTCATATTGACCTGTGCTTTGAGTTTCGTTTGAAAAATAAATTATCTTATTTCAATATCGACTCGTTGCTTGTGGCATTATATTTATATTTTATAGTATTCCCAAGAAGCGGAACGTTTTGTGCGGCATCTATGGACGACGTTCACAAGCTTTGATTGTGCAGTAATTGTAGTGGTTTTTGTCTAAACTGCCATGGAAAGCAAAAACAACAATAGAAGAAATTCGATGTAAAGTAGACAAGACAACTAGTGCCGCCATTGACGACGTTCAGAACTAAAATAAAATGTTCCATGAAATTACTATAAAATATAAATACAATGCTTGTGGATTTTTTCTGAAAAAACCTGAGACTTTAAAAAAAAAGTAATTCTCGCATCAACTACTGCTTATGGCATAATAATTTTCTTGCATGAAATTTCCTTAAAGTCTCATGTTATATTTTTCATATCTAGTCGAATATTTTTATGCACAATTGTAGAACACTCAAACATAAATCTATTACATTTAAATCGTAACTTGACAGTTCTTCTTTGAAGCAACCACAAGTTGTTCTAGTTTGGTGTCTGATTCTGGGATTCGTGTTTTTTCTCAGTTGAAGTTGCTAAATCTCGCTTACAGTTTCTAATCATTTGTTGTGCCCACCGTGCATCGTCTTCGTCGTCGGTAGAATTCAACTTTTAGTGTTCCCAATAAATTTCGCCTGCCTTTGATTTACATTGTGTGTTTATGTGACCCAAAAGCACACCACCAACAGCTAGTGTTCCATCAAAGATCGCGATTGTAATCAAAATTTGTATGCTGATTTTAAATATTTAAGAATTAAAGAAAGTGTACATAAAAATTGTGACCAAATAAGTGTTATAATAGCAAACTAGAACCCAAGCAGCAAAGGACACAACAGCAGTTCAAAAGACAAAGGAAGGGGGCTTCCGTTGGTGCCATTGCCCTTTATATGTAAGCCAACATATATTTTCATAAGCATTATCCAGTCACTCACCGTCACCACCAACCAAGCGACCTCTTATTAAATTCAATAAGCAAATAAGCGCAGTTGCAAAAATATCCAACCGAGTACTGAGCAGTGCCTGCCATCGCCAAAAAACTAGACAAAAATTACAATAAAGACGTCACTCATTTCCGCAACACCTCACGCATCAAAATTTTCCGAATCCGAATTCAAATCTGAAACACACCGTGTTATATAACTAGGAATATGAATAGAATCAGCTCCCAAATCATGTCCAGGCATAAGGAAAATAAAAACTTTGTCATTACCACACGGAAATCTGTTATCAGTTGCGTAATCAGTTATTGGTGACTGAAACTTTTAAGACATCATTATTTGAACTATTTGCTGAGGGAAGATAGCACGTTTTTATAGACTTTAAGTTGAAAATTGATTGTTATTGTCAAATTCTTTTGTGCGCACTTTGTTGTTGTTTTTGTTGTTGTTGTTATTGTTTTTTTGTTGTTCGACCCTGTGCGAACTGGGTTTGCTAAAAATAAACACACAACTTGAAAGTCCAACGCCAACAACAAAACTGCGACGAAGGAACGAAAACGAACGTTCGTATTCGTTAGATATTCATGTTGAATGTTGGGGTGTAGTGTAGTGAGAGTCTGTATCTATATAGTCGGCTCGTGTTGTATTTTATGAGTTGTTGACGCAACTAAAGGGGCACGTCACCGCAGTGTCACCTCGACTTCGCTGCCCCTGCCTGGTAGGTAACTTACCTTGATGCCGGTACGATCTTAATTTGTTTGTCTTGCTTAAATTTAAATGAGTTCCTGACCTTAAACGCTCAAACGTTCTCAATTTAACTTGAAATCTTTTAATAAATTCATATTTTGAATTATATTTTCTATTTTCTGTTGGATCGATTTTAAACAAATGTTTACATTATTCTTATGAATGCCTTCTTTTTTAATTGAATTCAGCTTTGTTTACGAAAAATTAGCAAAAAAAAAAAAAAAACTGGTTTAAATAACTTTTAATTGGAAATCAAGAGTGGCTCACGTTTTTTGTGTGAACAGTGTTTTGCTGGGAATAGAAGGTGTGTCATAGTTATAAGATAACTTGAGAACTTCCTAGATTGTAGCTTGATCTTGATTGACTTTGAAATTTTAACTTTTTCTTAGTATAGGTAGGTATGTTAATTTAATTGTTTTGTTATTTTGCAAAGTTTAGGTTGAGGTGAACAACCTTTCACACTCAGTCCAAAGGAGGACTTTTTTTGATACTAGATAGATACCTACATTAAGGGTAGAGATGCCCTTTACACATTACTTCAGAGTACATATAAGTTGGTTAACTGTCTGCTATTCTTCTTCTTCCATACTGCAACCGAATAAGTCATCTGGGGCATTATGAGACATCGTCCTGTTATGACACCTATAAAGCAGCTTATATGACGTCTGCTTACAGAGACCACTGCCTAATAAATCTTTAGACCCAGTTCTACCCAAATCAGTTTTCTCTATCACTTGTATAACTAAAATTTGTTATTCGAATAGTCCTTCTGATCAGTTCTCCGCGACATCAAATGAAATACTTTTCTAAAATTTGTGATTTTTGGAGGCAAAGTTAGACTGTTAAGTACCTAATTAACTTTAAATTTATCAGGAAAGTTGATTAGTTTATTCTCGACTAAAATAAATCCAAATCAATTGTAATGGAGCAATGAATTGTCAACAATCATAACGTTAAGATTTTTCCTTTGAAGTGGCAAAGCGATTTGTTTAAAAGGCTTCTTTCTGCATCCCCCTTTCCTCAGCATCTATCCATGCGATGTTGAAGATTTCTGTGTTTCCTAGTTTTGCTAGATTTCCCGCTGCTTAATGCATCCCCCATCTCCCCCTTAAAAATGTATTTAAGAAAATTGTCATACAAGAACTGTTTCGTTGGCCATATGCGTCTCAGGGGTACACAAACGGCTAGATCCCGCTAGTCAATAATGCGATCATCATGATTTTAATCATGCTGAGTCACTAATAAGCTTACCTAACTAACCATAATTTTGATTTAATACATGTTAAGATATTTGGATAAAATACCACCCCAAAATGACCTATTAGGTATATAACCAGAAACACAAATATTCAGATTCTGACGATGAGTTTTCATTTCCAATCATCAAACTATTGTCTTTCATTTTTTCTGCTTGTTTTTCTCTGCAAGGCAAATATGAAGGTATATTTTAATTAATTTATTTATCCAAAAACTTACTTCATTAATTTAATTTCAGTGAAAAAAGCGCACCTAAAATTTTTTCTTCTTTATTTATTTTGAGATTTGAGAATAATAAATTGAAAGTGGTCCTTCGATAGTTTAACTTTTTAACAAATCCTAACAAACGTACCTATCTTTCCTAAATGGTTTGTAAAATACCCAAGAAATCCTAACAATGACACTCCAACAAATTTGTTTGACATAACAACAAATGTCGAATATCGTTAGAAAAAGAACGCACCACATGCATTCCAATTATAGCTGAAATAAATATATAAAAGAATATTGCGTCTCACCATCGGTCGATTATGGTTTATTCGCATAGATCGCTGACTTCAGGAAACTCCAAAATAAGTGTAGCGGAGTTAAATCGCATGTCCAATTCTTGTCACCTCTGCTCCAGACAATTATTTTTGTTGAATCAGCTGTGTGGAATCTAGTGCCGTACTGCTGGAACCACATGTCGTGGTTCTCTTTTAACCCCGCAAGCTGCGAATTTGGACACCAACTTGCATATATGTAGGTAAAACTCAATATAAACAAAACGTCGGGACAACACATTTATGCAAGTTAATGTACAAATTCACCACTACTGTCGGAAAAATGTCAGATGTAGTCAGCTGTTGGGATGTGTTCAGGAAATATGAGTTTCAGAAAACCTTCAAAAAAGTGTTCCATTGGGATTTAGTATTTTAAGTTAATTTACAACAGAGATTTAGAAACAATTCTAGTTTACGCCAGATGGAGACACATTATTTGCAGATAACGAAAACATTCACAAAAATAATTCCTATTCAAATTAAGCTAGTTCCACCAACTGAGAACTCTGAGATTTTGTAAGTGGAACAAAAATCGAAAAATGTTTTTATCCTATTCCTCACTCAGCTCTTTTGACAGCTGTCATTGCTTGTTATTTGTATTCTATTGTGGCGCGAAAAAGTTGGAAATCAAAAGTGATGATTTTTGTATACTACCTATGTTTTTATTTGAGCCGAAATGAGGTAATTTGGAAATTTGTTAAAAAAGTGTTTTCATCAAGGTTTGTTTATTTTGTTTGACACATGATTATCTTCCTTCTTTTTCTTTTTTAATGCCTATTCATTCTTTCTTCTTGTTTTCTTGCTTTGTTTTATTTACTTTTACTGTAGTATACCCTGGATGGAGATTCATACATGATGTTGGACTTTACTGTTAATTTAAAGGTGTGGGTTCGAGTCCTCTCTAGGCATCTTTTTTTAGTTTATACCCAAGCTTCAGTTGGATTTCACCCATCAGTTTTTCTGAGAAAACTACGACCCCCAATTTCCCCAAAATGTAGCGGTAAACTACAATAGCTTCTGAACAGATCCTCTTTAGAATTCTTTTGTACTCTTCTTACAATCAAGAAACCTTTAAATAAGAGAGAAGGAGACAGTTATATGATGAAATTCACCACTGACTTGATTGGTATTTTTTTGGAATTTTTTGGTTCTGCCCGAGGTGAAAACATGTATACACCGATAGGAATTCAACTCGTTATAAAAAATGTTAGGACGCGACGGAGGCGAGGAAATATTCCCTCTCTGTTAACTCTTTAACTCTGGTAATATAGGCAGACATTTTGATTTTGCCTACAAACGGATTTGACAGATATCTTTTGAGTTGCTTGAAAATGTGTGTAAAATTTCGCACACAATCTTAGCACTCAAGGGATTCACCATTTCACCACTAAACTGTCAGTTATTTTAAAAATTTGGCGGTTATTTTAAAAAGTTCAAGAACTACTGCCGTTGCCCTGGATTTTATTTCAAAATTGTTATTTTGTTTATACTTCTGCCGTTGCCTTGCATTTTGTTTTGTTTACTTTTGCCGTTGCTTTGGATTTTCTTTCCAAATTGACATTTTACGAGTAGGAAATATTTGTTAAATTGTTTTCAATAAAGTTGCGTTCGATTTGTTTTCACACAATTTGCAACCTAAATTTCGCCCAAATTAACAAATTTCGAAATATGATTTTGTGTGGAGTGAAATGGAGTTTCAAATTTATTCAAGAAACAAAATGGCGTACTTTTTTTCAGCTCTAATTAGTTTAAGTATTTTTTTAAGAATTTTGAAAAATTTATTTTTATCAAAATCTCAAGCCCCAGACCACTGTCACATATTGGAGCAAGTTCGTGCATTTTTTTTTTTTTACGAATGCATAACTTGCCTTATAGTGTTTATGTCCCAAAATGTTGAGGTAAATAATAACGACGGCCCTACGTCCTAGCTCCCAAATCGACTAACTCCCAATGAACCAATTCCCACCGAATATGGGACTTGGTTCATGTGAACTAACTCCCATATTTTTAAGGAACTATGTCCCAAATGTAGAATGAACTTAGTCCCATAAATATGAATTAAATAACAAGAGTTAAGTATTGTTGGTTTTTCCCAAATGAACTAACTCCCAATTGTTAGAAAGTAAAACAAAAATTATTGCTTTGGAATGAAAAAAGTATAACATTTTTAATGGGATTTTTAACAAAGTAAAAAATTGAAACTTAAGTAACCTAACAGAGTGACGAATAAAATAAAATTCGTGCAGTGTTTGGAAAATTATTTTGGTAAAAAATCGCATACTAAACAATTTAAAGAGAACAAAAATTATATGAAAACAAATGAGCAAGGGCGCTTCACGCGTGGCGCAGGGGGGCCCGGTCACGCGTCAAGCGCCCACGGCGGCCGTGTGGACGCGGGTGAGCTTACGAAATTCTAAAGCAAAAAGCAATTGGATTACAAGATTTTATAAAAATAGTTCCATTCTGAATTTTTGGTCACTATGCTCTTCCAAATTTGTTCTTTTAGACAAGAATTTAAAAAAATGCTATAGTTTTAATATTCGCCCGTCCGCCATGCTGCGCCGCCCGTTGTATAATTTTATTAAGCTGCTTCTTTTAATCTTGAAGTCTTGATGTATTTGTAATTTAAATTATGGCATCCCCGGTGGCGAGTGCATTATTCATGTTACTTTTAAAACTTTCACACAGCTGCTTCTGTGATGAAAATTGTCAAACGATAAGAAAATAGGTATGCTTGGGAATAGTGCCAAAATTAGAAGTTTTTTTTTATACAGAGACCTTGAATTAAGAGACTACACAGCTTCTCGTATTCAGATGTGTTCTTTCCTAACATTGATCGCTAATACCTTTTCAAAAGAAATTAATTCCTTTTCAAGCTATGCCTCGTTAAGTTCTCGTATCTCGTGCTTTCAATATCCTACAAATTCGCAATTGAACAAAATCATTTCCAATTGTTTCTACATCGTCGTCATTGCCTCATGCTGATTTCTCATCTCTCTTAACTGTGAGCTATTTTTTAAACATGCCATTCATGACTCCACTCGACCAACCAACACAAAAGTGTAATTTTTCTCTTGTTATTAGATAGATACCTACATGCGTGCATTAAATATAATAGTTGCGCAGTTTTTCTTATATTTCTCAGTTTGATTTATTTGTTTAAATAATTTACACAATTTGAACTTAACCTATTTACAGGAAAAATTGCAATGACGAGACGACCGGCCAGCGGCAGTCTGTTGCATGATTTTTCTTATCGATGATTTTGCTGTAAATACATTTTGTTGGCTATAATGGTTTTTTTTTTAAATATTATTTATAGAACATAACAAAATAAAATGCATGACTGGGTCGTACGTACTTGCTCTGGAGTGAAATAGCAGGATGCTAACATATTTTTCAAGCAATAACATGTTTTGTGTTTTGTATACAGATTGTCCGTCATTCATATTTTTAGCCAAAAACTAAAAAAGCAGTTTTCTTTAAAACACTCCTTATATATTTCTTACAAAGTTTAATTAAAATCGCTTTATTCATTTTCGAGCAAATCCAAAATAAAAAAAAACCGTTACTTGAAAGGTGGTTGAGCCAGGCTTAAACGAAATATCGACAACCGTTTTGTTTTAAACTGCTAAGTATAAAATTTAAAGAAAATTTGAAAAAGAGCACATACGCACAGAGAGACCGACGGACGGCCGGCATGGCGATATGGCGAAATCATTCTTCTTTATCACCATAATATCATATTTGATGAAAACCTCAATTTTTTCGCACGAAACCAATACTTGCCCTAGAGCAAGTAAAAAATTATCATGCGCCCCGTGGTGTGTATATTTAAATAAAGATTGTGGGTGAGGGGGAGTTGATTTAATGATTTGATAAAAATAATAATGTCGCAGGTGACTAAATGTGGTTCTTTAAACTGATTTCGATTTGTATGAAACAGTATTCAAATTCGCTCAGGGTCTTTTTACTTTTTTTTTTTTTACAAATAATTACCTCATATATTCTTAATAGACCGAGAGCCCATATTGAGTCATTAGAAAGCCTTTGAGGAGTTAGACAAGAATAAGTTTGTCTGACACATTCGACACAAAGTATGAAAAAAATAAAAAAAAAATAACTCATTTGGGTACTTTTGTAACAAAGCGAGTAGGTTTGTGTTTAGAGAAGAAAAAAATCGTATGGAAGGGTGGTCTAGTTCCCTTTGTTTATAGGTGGGAGGGGCAATTTTCTGGAAAACTGACTTAAATTTGAAAAACAAATATTGCAAAATAACAGCAACTTTTACTATGCCATGCTACACTTTTTTGTAAAGCCAAAAATCTCGTCATTTATTGTAGTTTTAAATAAAGTTGTTCTAGACAGACAATCTTTAAAGAAAATAATAATTTTCAAACTAAACATTATTTATTTCTTTTTTTTCAAAATCTTGCGTATTTAAGTTGGGATGGTTATGAAATCTCGCAAATCAAAATCTCATTACATAATCTCGCATTCCAAAATCTCGCTTTTTAAA
The DNA here is from genome assembly GCA_916050605.2 of Platycheirus albimanus. NCBI lineage: Eukaryota > Metazoa > Arthropoda > Insecta > Diptera > Syrphidae > Platycheirus > Platycheirus albimanus. The sequence continues at coordinate 80,328,519 of OU696696.1, forward strand.
AACTCGCAATTACAAAAACCGACAAGGGAAATCTCGCAAAAAAGAAATTGTAATTAATTATATACATACTTTTGGCGTCAACTTTTTTCAACAGTATCTACTATGTATTACGATAATAATAACTTAAATTTTTGCGAAGCAAAATAATAACGGATTCTTGAAGAGAAAAGTTTGCATTTGGAAACTTAAAATTTACATATGATCTTACATATGATCTTTATTTAATTAATATGGATTAGGTAATCCTTATAACAATGTATTATCGGGAAAGACTACATATAGTACCTGCTTGGCCTGCTGCGCGGGCTGCGTGTTTTTTTTTTCAAAAACGGTTTTTTCACAAATTTTAAACTGCTAGATGTTGGCATACTCAAAAAAAATTTGGAATATGTTTTCGAAAAGTTTTTCAAAAAAAAAGAGGTTTTTTGAAGTAACTAGTCGAACGATTTTGAAATAAATTTTCCTTAAAAATTCAAAAAAGCAAAAGAAATCTGATGGCTTACTTCATTTTCTAATAAAAACGTTTTATATATTGATTTTTAAGTAATCAATAAAATTTCGTATGATTTTTTCAATGCTTTTTTCCAAAAATTCTAGCCCCAAGACCATTTTAACACATTAGAGCAAGTTCGTACGACCCAGTCATGCACTTTATTTAAATGGTGGTCTAGTACAACGTGCCTCTATAGGTTTAAGCCATTTTTTTCTTTCTTTTTTTCTAATTTGCTCAAAAAAGGCTTTACAAATTTGTATTCAACTTTGTTACATAGCCAGAATAAAAACTGAATTTTGTCAGTCGGCTACAAATGATAATAATGGAAATCAGCTTTTAAAGGTTGTTTTAAACTGGATGTAAGTGGACAACCACATTAACGAAATGGTTAACACTTCCTAAGGTATATATCTTTCATAGCACCCACAAGATGGCACCTACGTTTTTTTGGTCAATCCATTTTACTTCCTCATAAGTGGAGGCACCAGGCTCGCCTCACCACTTCAGCGTGCTTGTTGAACTTGAACTTGTTGGAAAAGTTTACTTTAAGATATTTCGTAGAGTCGTTTGATTGCACTACGGATCTGTCCGGTAGCTGAATGCTGATGTTTTGGCATCTCGTTGCAAACCTTCTTCGTCCTCTGTTGCTAGTTAAACGTGTCCGGAAACTGATAAGTTCCGTCTCATCACTGTTGATTTTGAGGTCCCACTTCAAGTAGTATATTCTTAATACAGATTCGTGATGTGCTCCTGTACTCTATGTGCTGCTATCTCTAGAGAGAGTGAGGAAGAGTATGTGAGTGAATCATCGGCATATAGTTTCGTCTTGAAAAGAAAAGGCCCCAGTTTCGATCCCTGTGGAACTCCAGCTTTTATCTTTTTTGTTGACGGGTTTTCCTCAATAACCTAAACAAAAAACAATAACACCCGCAGGTGAAGGGGGCATCCCACCCACTTAACTTTTTTTCGATGTAATAATCTTCATAAGCCTTTTTTGCATATTTCTTACTTCTTTTGTTTTGGAAAGTCCCTCGGTGGACTTAGTACACGGGGACTTATTTCCCTGCACCGATTGTTTTGCCCTCCAAAGCCACTGTACTTTACAAGATGGGAACTCCAAAGTATTATGCCCGTATTGCAGACAAGTTGTTCAAAGCTCAAGTAAAGTTTTTTGCATAGTTTTTTTTATTATTATTATTTAATTGTTAAAGAAAGGTGATAAGTATATTTTGCCTCAGTTTAATTTTCAATTTTCGTTTTTGTTATAAAAATAAATGAAGTATTTATTTCTTTAAGAGGTTGAATCTTTTTGATTTTTTAATTTCACAGTACGGCCCTTATTTCCAGTTCAACTTAACACTGCTAGAGAAAAGGAAATAACACCCGCGGATCTTATTGCCATTTTCAAATGGAAATTACACCCGCGGGTGTTATTTCCTTTTACTTTGGGAAATAGCCCCCGCGGGTGTTATTTCCGCGGATGTTAAAAGGGAAGAAAAATCTAAACAAGAAAACCCGCCAAAACGCCGCCGCCGCCATATTGGATGTTCGATGTTATAATACAAATCAGCCTGAAATAAATTAAGTGAAGTAAACGTTTCTATGAGGGTGGTTTATAAGACTTTACCTGAAAAATTCTTTCCAATCAAAGATAGACTGTTTACCTACGAAATACTACACATAATAAAGTTTCGTTTTACATGTAGGCGGAAAAGAAAGTTGCACCTTTCATTTCGTGGCCATACAATTCCTTGAGGTGGTCGGACAAGCATTTGTTCCCTGATATTTGTTGTCCGTTCAATTGTTTAAGAAAACTTGTTTAAGAAAATTTAAAACTCTGACGATTTCCTTTGTATAGGCGATAAGTTTTTTTCGATGACCAAATGAGATAGATAATCTTACGGCTGACTCCCGGACAATAATTTATATCTTTGAATTCAAGTTACTTTTCTTATCATTTTCCGGCTGGTTATGGTCAGCTTAGGGCCCAAGTACAGTACAGGTTACACCTAAATATACTTTTGTCTATTATAAAATAATATAGAAATAACTTGAAGTGGAATTAAAATTAAATTATGTAAAGGTCAAAATTTGTTATCTCACTAATGCCAATAAGATAAGAACTTAGAATTTATTTGTTCAATAAATTAATCACTGAACGAAACGTGGTTTATTTGTGGTCTCGCTGAAGATGAGCACACAATTATGTGCTTGAAATGCATACGATAATTAATTTTTAATAAATACACACTTTAAATATAAAATTTGTTGGTGTTTTTATTAATTTATCAAAAACTTGCGGTCTATAAAGAACCAAATTTATAATACATTTAAGATAAGAACTATTTACTGTTTCTTATCTCTGTCGGAAACCCACTTGAACTTGAAACTATTTTCATTCATTATAAAGATAGTTTTCAATCAGTTTGATTTTGTTATATACCTACAAATTGAGTTTATAAGTGTTAAACGAGGATTGCCCTTAGAAAACAAGATTTAAATCCTTGTTTACAAGGTGTTTCCTAATTCGCAGAAAATAGTTTTAAAAAATAAGCATGTTCTTAAAAAAAAATGCTGATATAATTTTGTGTGGAGTTAAGAAACTGCTTACTGACGTACCCTGACCTATTCAATTGCTCTGTAAGCACTATCAGCAGAAGTACAGAAGTCTTTACTTTAGAAGAAATACTTTGGTTTGTAATTATACCTTCAGATATCTAGTTTCTAAGAATTTTCCAGCTTTTTAGCCCATGCCCTTGTAACTGTCTGGTCATTTGTCCCTTTAAAATGCGTAAAACGTTTTAAAACTTGGGTGGAATCGGCAAAGGTGATTTGTGATAAGTGATAGTCTCAATCAACAAATTTCGTCTGGCTAGGTGATTGTCACATGTGACTATCACTTATCACAAATCACCTTAGCCGATTCCACCCCTTGTTTCTTATGAATTTAACAGTAACAAAGATAAAATGCACTACTGAGTCGCACTAAAGTGCTCTTATGCCTAATAATTGCTTAAGAGATGTATGTGTAATGTGTATTTATTTTAAAAACAAAAAGTATTTTTTTTAATAGATAATGTAATATCTTCAAAAAATCTTTTATTTTTTTTTTGATTGGTTTAAGAAATTTCTTCCAAAAACTAAGTAACCAGTTTTCTTGACATATTTTGAAATTTGTGCTTATCATTACAATGAAATCCGTTGTTTTCATCTGACAAAAAAAAGTAAAATAAAATAGGAAAATTTGCTAAGAGGCTTTGTATTTTGAAAATAAAAATTATTTTGAAAAATCTTCAATTTTGTAGGAGTTTAAGTTTTTTCTTGGGAAAACTAGGTATGTTATAATATTTCAATGCTAAATATCTATCTAGGAAAAAACAATATTGAAAATCGGTCAACCAGTTTTTTTAAAAAAATGTTTTTTTTTAGAAATTTTGTTCGAAAAATATTTTGAAATCCGTCTGAGTGTGTGGATTTCTGGCAATTAGTAGTTTTTTTTTTTCAACTTGGAAAAATTTTTAAAAATGCACAAGGTTATAAATAAATTCTTTTATCTTTTATTGAAATCGGAAGAATAGTTTAAAAAAACCACTTCTATAAGAGGTTGGTCTTTCAAACCGCCTACCCTTTGAGGATTCTATTGGAAAGACTGTACCATTGGGCATCCTCATATTATGGCCAATCCAACGCCATTCTGTTGTTTCTCTATGCACTTTTCTTTGTCCAGTCGAACAGTCGTTGTTATGTAACGCAGGCCGATGGCCTCAGTTGTGCTTGTTAGTGTGTTTGCTTCGTTGATTCAAATGTAAAATGAAATGTAATGTTATGTATTCCCTTTCATGGTTAAATTTTTTTTCTTAAAGTGCTTAATTAGCCAAAAATTCATAAAATGTAAATATTATCTTGCGAGTGAAAGACTGTGTTGACCATTATTTCTCTCACACTTTTAGAGTACCCATACCTATACATTAAAAGATAAGCTAAAAATCTTCACTTAAGATTTGTTTTTGGAGGAAACTTGTGTGGAATATACATTTCAGCGTGAACTGCGTACAAGGCTTTAATCAGCTGCTTCCCCATTTTGTTGAAGTATTCTATTTACCTCTATTAAATGAAATATCCTGGTCATGCCCAGCCCATGTGTGAATTTTTGAAGGAACGATTAGCTTGCAAGCACAAATATCGAAGAATAGCAGCAGGTAGTACTATTTGTTGTTTGTTGATAGTGGAACTCGTATTTGTGTAAGGGTTAATATCATTTTTATGGTAAAACTTTTTGAGTTGGTATGCCAGACATAATATTATTGTTCGTTTTTAGGCATTTTGATTTTACAAGGTAGTGTTTTGATGAAGTTCTAGAACTAAGGAGTTGAAGATCGTAGCGTCTTTTGCATCACTTTGCACATATCACCGGTCCTCAAACCATCGATTGTCATCAGGTCAACTTTTATTGAATTCCATGCAACCAAAAAACCACTTCCGTTCCGATCTGATCTCGAGAATTTTTTTATTTTCCATGAAGCCAATAAAGCAATTTAGATTTGATCTCGAATTTGATCTAGATCTACTTTTGCTTATCTCGATTCAGAGCATTGATATTCCTCAACGTCGTCAGTTGGACATTTGTTTTTCTCGTTGTAAACACATTTATTTGAAAAATTATATCTTTGTAAGCGTACCCTACCAATATCAAACAGTTTGCATTCGATTTCATACGTTTGCATTAACTCGAAAAGCGTTCGTGTGCTGAGATGAACGAAAGAAAATAACAGCTGTTCTAATCTTTCGTTCATTTATTTTCAAGTTTTGACCCAGTGGAATTTCATCTGGTAACAACTTGAACTCTGTCAAAAGCGAATGACGTAAACATTGTTGTTGCAAATGACTCTTACCGCGAAGAGCTAACCAATCAAAAAATTCAAAACAAAAGTGTTTAGTTCTCATATGAGAAATTTTGACAGTTTTCATTTTTTGGCACAAAAAGTACACGAACTGAGCTAATGTTTTATAGTTTACTTTAGAAAATAATCAAGTTTTTAGATGTGCTATTGGATCACGATTTCACCAATTGCAGATATACAAATGGAAACAAAGACGCTTTGACCTTATTGAGATGGTTTTCAGTTTATTTTGGGGAAACAAAGCAATCGAAAGTGAAATATTGCCAAATTGGCCTTATTTCACTTTAACAAAGTGACTGTTTGGTGTGCTCTATGGTCGATAGGTCATTGGTCCGTGTTTCTTCGAAGATGCCAATGGGCTGTCGCTGACTGTCAATTCGAGACGTACGAATGGTCGAAAAAAAATGTCAACTGGTTTTCATCGACTGAAAATTGATCGACAAAAAAAAGTTGACATAGTTCAAAATCCAAACTATGAAAATGTCGATTGATAAAGTGTCGGTAAAAAGGTCGACTTTTATCCTGACAAAAATTTTAGTTCTTTTGATTGCATCGAAAGTTTAAATTGTTTAATTATTTTCCAATCTTAGTAGTAGGGCCGTAACACTGATCGGCAGTGGCAAAGTGAATGATGTTCAGAAGCATGCGACGCCGCATGATGTTTTCAAAATCGACTTTATAAGAGTCGACATTTTGATCTGGCGGTATTTTTACCAATCTACTTTTCGAATGTCGACATTATGATGATCGACTTTTGATGTGAAACATCTATTGGCGCACCTAGGCAGTAAAATCGATCGTAAACGTCACGAAAAATGGCATGACGCTCGATAAAATTTCAAAGTGTGACTGGAGCGTGTTGGGTGGTCGTTGGTGGGGGTAGGGTGGTAGTGGTGGAGTGGTAGTGGAGGATGGGGTTTTATGGGTGTTATTGGGGGAGAAGAGGGGGTGAACAATTGTCAAAAATTGTGGATTGTTGGTTGAAGGTGGGGTTGAAGAAAAAATTGTCAAAAATGGCGGGTTTTTGGTTGGTGGTAGAAGGTTGTGTTGATGGGGGTGAGGAGGTTTTTGAGGAGAGTGTTGGGGCCTGGGTGAGATAAAATTTACAAACATGGTGGGTAGTTGACGGTTGGGGTGGAGGGTTGGTAGGGGGGGGGGGGTAATATTGACAAAAATAGTGGGTGTTTGGTTGTATGTGGGGTTGGTGGTTGCTGTTTGGTTGGTGGTTGTAGATGGGTTGGGTGTATGACGGTGGACTTGGTTGGGGGGAGGGGATCGACAAAAATGGAAGGTGGTTGGTTGGTTGTTGCAGGTGGATTGGGTGGTTACTGGTGGTGGTGATTTGGTGTGGTGGGGACTGAGGAAAAATTTGTCAAAAATGGTGGATGGTTGGTTGGTAGTTGCAGGTGGGCTGGGTGTATGGCGGTGGTGGAGGGATTTGATGGGTGGGTTGATTAAAATGTTGTTTAAATGAGTATAATGTGTAATAATTGTTGCTATAATAACATATTAAGAAAAAAATATTGATTCCATTAACGAAATACTAAATTACATATTAAAAATTATTTCAATCCATTTTTTCTTTGATGGTTTTTAAAAATTATGAATTTTAATGCAAACTTGAATGTTTCACACCTGCCGGGCGTCCCGTGGCTAATTTTTTTTTAAATCGTCATTTTGAAAATGGGCAAATCGGATCCAACCCAGTCGAATAATAACCGATTGTTCGATTGAAGACCATGACTTGAACAATATGTGTTTCCAACCAGACGTGGCAACAAGCCACACAACACGACTAATTATGGCTTTAAGACGTGGCAACAAGCCACACTACACAACTAATTATGGCTTTATTGCGTGAGAAGTTTCCTGTTCGCGTAATTTCATGTTTTGGCCATATAATCATGTGTTTTGAAATCCCTAAATTTTGTCTGTGGGCCTACGTAAAAGAGCGTTTCACGCGAATAATCTTCGAACTCTAGATGCATAGACCAACATTACTGAAGTAATGAAGAAGTAGGTTCGGTTATTTTTGAATACCTTGGCAACAAAAAGTTGTAGAGCCATACGGTTTTCAGTGTTGGATTAAAGATTAATGGGAGCATTGAATTCTGAGAACAAAAATTATACTTAATTACGTAAAATTTTGAAAAAAATTAGTTTTAAAATAATTTTTTCAAATTTTTTTTTCAAAATTTTGAGTTTGAAAATTTATATTTCTTAAACTATTCTTTAAAAGAATTTAATTTAAAAACGAAATAAAAGAAGAAGTTTTTGGCTTTCCAAAAAGGTATAACACGGTGTTATAAACGAAGCCGTTGATTTTTAATATTTTTTTTTACAAAATAAGTCAATTTTTCAGAAAACTGCCCCTCCCGGCTAAACGGGGGGGAATAGACCCCCCTCCCATACGATTTTTGTCTTGTCTCAACTCAACCTACACACTCTAGCTTTTTGGCACAACGCTCGTGAATCACCCTGTATAATATGTAATGTATACCGGTGATTTTCTTAATTTTTTTTTAAATTCCGTTTTGCAACGTTAATTCCTTCCATAAGAACTCATCATAGGTTTACATTTACATTTTAATCTACTCCATAGATAGACACACTAACAAGCACTCTCAAATGAAGCCATCTCACTGTTTTTTTGATTAACGTTAATAATAATTTCTAATTTTATTTCTAAAGAACAACGAGTGAGATTATACCAATTTGTTGCGTAATCATAAAGTTTCCATAAATATAATAAAAACAAAGCAGATTGCAAGGCATTCCACTTCAAGCTTATGGCCTCACGTCATTTATGTGGATTGTTGCGACTGAAGCTAAGATAATAAACCCAAAGTAAACTTTGAATCTTTAGAATGACGCTATAGTATTATGTTCTTTATCACAAGAGAATCCATAGAAAAATTAAATCAGTTCCAGATTAGATCTAATTTTAGAATTGAATTCTATTTTCCATTTTTGTTTCAGATTGCAATGAGCCATTTAATAGAGAAGACAAATCTTGCAATGTCTATCAAGCCTAATAGTGCAACAACAAACACAGACTCTACTCCACAACAACCTGCCCATGTTCAACAGCAATCTCTAAACTTGTCATCCGAATCCACGCCAATTATTAAATCACAACCTGTCAAAGGTAAACTTTAAACTACTTTGAATATCGGTTTTTGGATTTGTATTTAATGTTGTTTTTGTCTCCTCTTGTAGTCAATAGATTCGATGCAGTACTTACGAGCCTAATAGCTGGCGCTGCAGCCGGAGCCTTAGCAAAAACTACAATTGCACCCTTAGATAGAGCGAAAATAAACTTTCAAATTCGGTAAGTACCAAAAAGTGTTCTTAGTTTACAACTTAGTATCGAAGGCTCTGCATCTTACTAAATGCTACTGCCTTTTTCATAACTTGTGTTTCAAGAACAAGAAAAATCAAGAGTATTTAGTCAAATACACGCCTTTTAAATATGAATTATTCTTCCTATAATAATTTCTTTTCTGAAGCAAAGATACCCCATACTCATTTCGAGCAGCTGTGCAATTTCTTAAGAATACTTATGCAAGTGAAGGCACACTTGCACTATGGCGTGGGAACTCTGCAACAATGGCTCGGATCATACCATATGCGGCAATACAATTTACAGCGCACGAACAATGGCGAAAGATCCTGCGAGTTGATGAGGATGGTACGAAGTGAGTGTTTTCTTTTTAATAAAATGATTTTTTACTATAACTTAGATACATCAAAACTTAGCTAAAAGATTTAATTTTACAGTACGAAAGTGAAAAGATTTATGGCTGGTTCGTTAGCTGGCATAACTTCACAATCTTTGACTTATCCATTGGACTTGGCAAGAGCACGAATGGCTGTGACGGATAAATATTCTGGTTACAAGTGAGTTTGGCTTACTATATAAAATAATTAATGTTTTCCGATTGATCATACATTTTCAATTTTCGGTGGAAAACGACCATGTCAGAAACAGCCATTTATGCTGAATTTCCGGTTGTGGCTTATACAATAACGTTCTGACAAAATAAAATAAATTGCATGTTTTGTTCTGTAGATACAAAAGAACGAAAATCCAAACAAATTCAACAACAATCTAGCATTCTAAATTATGTATTTGATTAAGAAACCCATTTTAAAAGTTTTGAGTCAATAAATTGAAGTTCTATATTAGCCATTTACTACCACTGGGGTACAAACGAAATTCATGGGAGTTATTATTTTACTTTTGACCTGTCTCTCAATTTTTACTTGCGATTATAGGTACTATAATTCGTAAAAACAAGAAATTCTAACAATCAAACGATGACAAAGAAGTCGACAAAAGTGAGTCCGACAATTCTGTCTGTCTGTCTGTCCAGCTGTCTGTATCGACACCTACAGCCTAAACCGCTGGACCGATTCGCTTCAAACTTGGTACATGGTATTATTATGCATTATTATAATTATACGCATTCTAGATCTAAAACTAACGGTACCTGCGCCATACGATTTTTAGTGAAAAACTAATTTTTTCTCAAAAACGGCTCCTACGATTTTGGTAAAACTTTCTGAATAGTGTTTTCAGTGCAAACTTTATGTTTTGGGTGGAATAGATTTTTTAGGAAAAGTCTTATAACGGTACCTCCCCATAGGACTAGTTTTTGAAATTCGATTTTCTCGGGAGCCACTTGACGAATTTCGATTAAATTTTTAATGTAGAAGTCCTTTTATAAACGCAATACATAATATAAATTTTTAAATTCTTCAAAAAAAAGTTTTTTTGAGTTTTTTAAAAAAATTAAATTTTTTTTTATTTTAATTTAATCTATTTTTTTTAATTTTATTTTTCTGATAAAAATTACAAAGTGCTAGAAATAGGCATACTAAAAATAATTTTTTTAATACATATATACATATTTTCGAAAAGTTTTTCAAAAAAAACATGTTTTTTGAAAAAAATTGTCTTAAAATTCTAAACATAGTAAACGAAATCAGATGGCTTACTTCATTTTTTCCAAAAAGCGTTTTAACTAGTGATTTTAAAGTGATCAATAAAATTTCATATCATTTTTCCCAAAATCTCAAACCCCAAGACCACTGTCACACGTTGGAGCAAGTTCGTCCGACCCAGTCGTGCACTTTATTTAAACGGGATTGTATGTGATTTTGTACTCAAAAAATGTCATTCCGCAGAAAACCAAATTTAAATTTTGCAGGGTTGCATTTTAATAATTTTCATTTTTAACCATTTTTTTGTCAGGGCTTTAATTCCAGTTCTTTATTGATGCAATTAAGATATAGTTTCTATATTTTGTATATAAAGGGTGTTTTTTAGACGTGTGGTTTTCAAGAAGAAATAAAACGCATATAATTTAATGTTATGGCCAAGAATTTAGCTTTTTTATAAATTATTATATTATGTTTTAAAAATGATTTCGGGCAAGTGGCCGCCGCGGCTGGCTCAAATAAATTCCTGGGCGATTATGTCGACCGAATATTGGACGCAGCGTGCGATGCGTCGAGCGAAACGAATTTTGATAATAAATTTGCACGATTTGCAATCGTTGTTTAGAAGTAATTCATTATTCATTATGAAATGGCAAACCAAACTGAGCATAAATCAAGTGACAGCTGTCAAAAAGACCAACTCAGAAAAAAGTATTGCCAGATTGAAAACCTCACGCCTAAAAAAACACCAAACAGCAAAGAGTTGCGACCAGTGATGTTACATGCAAACAAAATAATTCCCTACAATAAACTCGAAAAGTCCCTACTTCATGAATTTTATCCCTACACCTATAAAATCCACAAAATAAATACAATACAAATAAAATTTTGATTTAATTTTTGTTAATTGATGGATTTGTGCATGGTGATCATATAAATTTTGAGTAGACATTTTTCCAATGTCTTTGTCTTTTGAATATTACACAATTTAAATGTACATCAAAAAAATATCGCATTAGGTACATGAAATATCGACTTTATCTTTAAACACGTTGCGTCTAAACTAGACGTGCTAGAGGCATCAAAGTCGACACCTTTAAACTTGACTTCAAAAATGCATATTCGTGACTTCGGAAGTGCCAGTAATGAAAAATCAAAAAAAAGGTGATGAAAAAAGTTAAAAAAAAAAGAACATTTTTACGCCTGCATTAAAAACAAAATTTAGTTCGAGCTGCGTACTACCCTTAAAAGTGCAGAAAAATATTTTAATGTGATGACTGATGACGTTAAAAATAAAACAAAAATTTTTTTAAATTAAGTTTCGAAAAATCCCTACGTTTTCATACAAAATTCTCATACTTCAAAAATCTGTACTTTTTTCCCTACTGGGTGTTTTTCAAGACCAAAATCCCTACGTGTAGGGATTTTTCCCTACATGTAACATCACTGGTTGCGACTGTTTTCTAGGAAAATAGAAATGATAGCATTTATTAAATAAATATCATGAAACGTAACATAGATTTTTTTTTTTTGAAAATTTTGAAGAAATCATGCTATAAATTGAAGTTGTTCTATTACATTAGAATGTGATTTTTAGCCAAAAGGTCTAATAGATCTTTCTTTTTCTTTTCTGCAAGTCCAGGCCTCTTGCTGTAGGCTTTTTGAAGAGGAGTTGCATCAATTTTCAACTTCCTGGAAGTTATTTAAATATGAATTTTTGTACAAAATTGAATAAGGTTGCTACTTGTAAGCCTTGACAATCTTTACATCATACAGTTTCAGACTTGCTATGTTCGTTGGACCCATTTTCGCTGCCAGATCCAAAGGTCATACAAAATTTGAAAGCAAAAATAGTTTACCACAAAAGGCTGCCCCTCTTTCTTTGCCGATATAATAGCTGAAATGAAGCCATCAGGGGAACAAATCTTCAGCTCACGCTTGACCTGTCGTTCAATGAGGAAATAGGCGGAATCCCTTTTATTTTTGGTGTGTCCTTTTATTAAGAATTTGTGGGTTATCTCCTTAAATACCCAAAAATTTTATTTATAGCATTTATAAAAATAGAGAGCCATGAATGCATGTTTGTTTGGAGTCGGATGCTGATTCCGTGTTACGATTAACTATCAATACTTCGTCGTTCATATCATATCAAGCATTCAAAAAGATCTTAATCTTTATTTAAAAGCATTTGAATGTCTAAGGTGTCTCTTGCATTTTCTTCCGCATCTCTTTCATCAACAACGAACTCGACTTCTTTGTTATAGTGCATTTCGTATTGATCTAAATATTTTTGATCAACTAGTATTTTGTACTTTTGGTACAGTGGTGTTGTTGAAAGATATTTTAAAGCATCACAAGACGAATCATTTCAAACATGTAGTCTGTTTTGTGGTCAATATCTCGCTTAAGCTTAATTTGAATGGTATTCATGTCATTAAATCTCCGAGGAAGAACTTCTAAAATTTCATTGACCTCTACTTGTATATTTACTACACTTCCTTAAATAAACAATTGGGGGTTAAGTGCAAAGTCTTCTAATGGAGATAATATTTTAATACATTCTGGAATTTTAACAAATTTAAGGCCATGGCAAACTGCTATTTTGGGAAACAAACCTTTCTGAATATATTTATTGCAGGTGTTGCAAATCGAAGATGTATTGATTACGTCGTTTGTAAACTGGCCAATCAGTTTTTTTTTTTTATAGGGAAATTTCCTAGTAACGGAATGCTGACAAAGTATTCCTTCACAAAAACAGCAAACATAATTTGGACAGTTTGCATTTTCTTTAAGAAACTTTAATTTAGCCGCCGTTCCTTTGTGCCTAGATTTGCTAAATAGTCGCGGTATTGTTCTCTAAACCTGAAGATCTCGTTATGTCTCTTTTCGTTACGAAGCTGTGCATTAACAATTCCCCAGGATTTGTTTCCATAGTTTTTTTTTTGCGTCTCTTCTCAATCATCTTTTGCCTTCATTTTTTCCCAATATTCTTTGTTTGTTCTTAGTTTTCTTTTTGCTGCAAAGGCGTTTTTTATTTTCCAAGTCTTGTTGTTGTTGTTGAACGACTAGTTATCCGTAATGGAGTTATACTAAAAAAATTATTTGAATCTGGAGGAATGAAAGAATCTACTTTTGTAACTAACTGCTCGAGTTCTGAAAAACTCCGTACAACAACATAAAATCCATTTGGCACGCAGTTAAAATCTTCATCTCTGCTATGTGGGTCGAAAACCCAAAATGACTGATTTACTTAAAAAACTGCAACAGAAACGTTGGCAAAAGTTAGAACTCCAAATTTTGTCTTCAACAAAAAACCTAGCATTTCTTCCAATTTCTTCCAACAGACATGAGGTGCCATCTAAAACTCCTTGAAACTGATCAAGTAAGTATTCAATGGTCAAAAGAGTTATCTCTATAAGTGCTTCGTTTAGTACCTACTTCATCAGCAGCAAGATAATTGTGGTGGATCCCGATGAAACCGTGTTTATATCTATCTATTGATTGCCTATGTAATATATTCCCTTGATGAAGAATTTTGTCTATGAAGTCTTTGTTCCAAAAATCTACTGAAACAATTTGTAACAGACACAATGCGGTCACACAGCTGCTTGTGCACTGTTTGTTTCTAAGACCTCCAAAACCTTCATTATCTTGGCTAATATAGAACCAACAGTTGTTTTTGCATTAAAAATCTTAGTTTAAAAAAAATTTAAAACTGCCTGGTTTTGTAAATATAGAAGCTGGGTATGGCAGTATGCAAAACGTGAAGGTGATAAGGCTTTGTGGTTAGTCTGTGATGAGGACACTAATAACGAGTAGGTACTCATGCACTCGTGGAACGACAGGTGTAATAGGAAGACATTTGCAGTGCATTCATAAACTGACATCCGGAAATGTAACCGATCCAGGCACATCAACAAGTGTTGACGACGAGTCTCATAACACCGATGCTGAGAGTTTGAAAATTAATGAAACTTACTTTAGGCAAGACGGCCGCGAAGTTAGTGGAAGAACTCCAAATAGAAAAAGAAAGTGACAGAAACAATTTTATGGCCATGAAAACATAAAGCGAGTATGTAATCGAGAAAGAACAGAATAATTAATGCATGAAGCACTCGCCAAAATGATAGCCCTAAACCAATTGCCGTTATCGTTTTGCTCAAGCATTGGTTTTCAAAACTTTATGTCGGTTGCTGAGCCGAGTTAGAAGCCAAGCAAAGAAGAAGCTGCTAAAAGAAGGTTAACAGCAATAAAGGCATCAGTTGAACAAAAAATAAAAAAAGAGTTAAATTCCGTAACAAACATAACATGTACTACTGATTGCTGTTCATCGTTGACACAGGAAACTTTTTTGAGTTTAACTGCACATATTATCATTTACTCTTCCCACACACGGTTTAGAGGAACGCAATTTTGTTTGACTGGTCTATTGCCACTAAAGTAACGGTTGTCGTTTCTGATAATGCAAAGAACATTGTAAATGCCGTTTCCCTTCTACCTGGAGATGCTTCCTTTATTGATGCAAGATATAAGGATTTGGATCATGAGCCCTTACTGGCAAGGGTATAGATATAAGAAACTATACTAAGCAGCTACTTGAAAACATAAGCCCGCAGGCAACAAATCAGAAAAACAGGACATCGCCATCAAAAAATGCTTTCGCATTTTTATATAGTACAGAGTCGAACGATGTGTTGGAATCAAATGTACAATTTGAAAGCTTTCTAGCTGAACCTCAACTAAGGTATGATTAAGACCCTTTTTGAATGGTGGAAAACACGGTCTTCCAAGTACCCACAGTTAGCAGAACTCGCAAAGAAACTTTTAGCAATACCAGCAACATCAGCAAGTTCAGAGCGAGCTTTTTCAAGTGCGGGAAATATCGTCACTTCTAAAAGAAACTGTCTGTTACCAGAAAATGTTAACACTTTAGTGTTTTTGTATCAAAACAGATTGCCTATTGATTAAAATTTGTTATTTCTCATAATTTTGTTTATTTTTTTTCATAATGGATATTGGATATTCTTTGTTATTTTGGATTTAATAAATTTAAGATTATAGCAGGAATTCAATGGCATTAATTGTACTCATTTTATCTCATTTTAAAAATCGCAGAGCTATACACCATATTTCCATCATAAATGTCTGATCTTTCCGTCTGCTGCCTAATGCATTTTTTAAAAATAAATATAATTAATTAGAATACGGATCTTTTTAATGCACGGATACACGTATGCACGGATTAATGGGTACATTGTTATCCGTGTTCTAGAAACACGGAATTAAATCCGGATCTTTTAAGTACACGTGTATCCGTGTTCTTTATGCAGTATGTTGTGGGTAAAAAGAGATATGTATATTTGGCTGATATTTTTTTTTTTAGAAAAAAGAAAGAAAAATTATACTTAGAATTGAAAAGCAGTATATTCTATAAAATAATAGGTAGGTATTTGTCATCTAATCACTACTTATCTATCAAACACTCTCCAATGTAAGCGTAAATTTGTTATTTCTTCCAATTTAATTAAGTTTTTGTTTGGGATTGCATTAAAAAATGCAATATTGTGCACTTTACGGTAAAATTCACAAATCACTGATCAACAGTTGGGATTGCATTAAACAATGCAGTAGGTATGCACTTCACAATAAAATTTTATTCACAAATGACTGATCAAAAGCATAAACTTTTACAATAGAGAATCCGAATTAGCTATTCACTCACTGAAACATAAAAGTTTGCAAACTGATTTCTTCTAATTTTTCTAAGAACCAAAACTAACTATTGCAGAATTGAAGTAGGCGTAGATTTTAGATACAAACATACCAAATACATATTCATTTTAGCGTTTAGAATTGCATACCTACATATATAATTTCTTTTAAAGATTAATAACAATTAAAAATATTGTATTATATGGGTGCAGAAGGTTTATTTTAACAAATTGAATATTTGCATTGTTTGTACATAATGTATGCATGCGTGTTGGCAGCTGGTCAGTTACGTTTTATGTTTTTCTTTTCTTGAAATATACTCGATGTTGAGGTCTGAGCTTCGTCTTTTTTAAATTAATGGATGAGAAAATCCTTTCAACGGTTGCCGAAGAATGTGGCAAGCATAAGATATGACATACTAATTTTTCAAGAAAAGGAAACATTTTACAACCATCTCCTTTTTTCAATTGAAATGCCTTTCTCCAAAACTCAGAAATATTTGTAGCATCAGTAGCAAGATCTAAATTTCTTAAAGCCCTTCACTCCAAATCAATATCATTGAAGTTATTTTCTTTGATAACATGAGGAAAGTGGTATTATTGACCGATTCTTTACCAGTTCTGAAGGTTCTAAAATTGCCACATCTTTCAATTACAAAAGGAATTGAAAGGGAAATCTTAACAAAATTTGTCTTGGACTTTCAATAAAAAAATTTCTAGAGTTTTCACGAAATAACTTTAAATCGTATGCAGCTACTTTCCCTCCCAAATATATTTCTTCTAGTGGCAAAAAGTTTTCTTGGCTATCATGATTTAAAATAGCGCCATCATTATTCCGCACATACATACTGAATTATTATTAAAGAATGACAGACAAAGTGTTCGGAAAGTGGGCAAAGTTTGAAGGTGGAAACAAACACATTTTTTAAGACCGAGATTACATTTGACATATAATATTCTTTCTGGCCAAGATTTTTTAAGAATGTTTTGAATAATAAAACGTTAGTATGTTGAATAAAAAAAAAAAATAGAAACATTCGACAAAAAAAAAACAAGCCTTAAGGCCTAAGCTAATGAAATAATGCCTAAAAGGCACGAAAAAGCCTTAGTTGGCAGTATGTATTAGTCAGAAAATACAAAATCAAATATGTATTTCAGCTCAGGCCAGTTTTTTTTTTAAACTTTTTGAACACATTTTTCAAAAAAATTCAAAACCGCCAATTTATAGGTATTCGGGAAATACATTTATTATTAACTTTTGAAAAAAATTTAAACGAGTAGTTTTCAAAATATTTAATTTATAAAAAAAAAGTTTTTAAAATGCTTTTAAAAGTACAAAAAAATATTTTTTTACATATTGTTATGCAGTATAAATTAAGTTATCTACACAAATATATGAGTGAAATTTCGAAAGAATCGGTCCTATTGGAAGTATACCGTTTTTAGACATTAGTTTTAACTTTTTTTCCAGCCATATGACTGGTCGTATCTAAAAAGCTTCATTGATTTTCTTAAATCAGAACCCTTAGAGCCGTTTTTGAGAAAAATAAGCTTTAACATAACGATTATATGGCAGGTACAGTTATTTTTTGAGCTAAAAAAAAAGATTCCAGTTTCCCCTCTGTTATCTAAATTCTATATACATACCAAGTTTGAAGCGATTTGGCCGACCCTGTGGCTGTAGGTGTCTATACATATATACAGGCAGACAGACAGACTATCTTTTTTCGTCTTCGCTATCCGCGTAATGTCATGTTTAATTGTTATCTTAAAATTTTTTTTTTCGACGAATGCACAACTTGCTTTATATAGTATGTACCTATAATCGCAAGTAAAAAATGATCGATTAATATTAAGTATTTGTATTTATAAAAGAAAATGTAAACCTTAAAAAAATACACCCGCAATTGTTAAATAAATTATTCTTTTCAGTACACTACGTCAAGTCTTTGTCAAAATATGGGTTGAAGAAGGACCACGCACCTTGTTTAGAGGTTATTGGGCAACGATATTGGGAGTTATTCCATATGCTGGAACGTCTTTTTTTACCTACGAAACATTAAAGAAGGAATATAATGGTAATAATTTGTTTATGAATGAATTATAAAATCAACATTAATTTTTGTTTGTTTGTTTGTATTTTGTCTTCATTGCAGAAGTGACAGGCAATAAGACCCCAAATACTCTAGTGACACTAATATTTGGTGCTGCTGCCGGTGCAGCTGGTCAAACAGCAAGTTATCCATTGGACATAGTTAGAAGACGAATGCAAACAATTGGAATAAATCAAAAAAATATAGGAGAATACACAACGATATATTCGACGCTTAAAAAAATTTACAGGTAATGTCCTTTTAAAAGCAGTTTCCTGGCTTGAAACGTTATGAAAATAATGGCATTTTCGTTGATTTCACTCGGAAAACATTAATTTCTAAAAACAAATGAAAGAAAGAATCTATAGTATTCTCGTTGGGCCGTTTGAATGTGGTTTGTAATGCCCTTTGGTGCTAAAGATTTGTATTTAAAATGCATCTACGAGTATGTTATGTAGCATTCAGCAATTACGACATGAATGACTGCTCCATGAAAGAAGTACAGTTATGACAATGCTTATCTTTAATTTTGATGCAGTGCATTTCGCAGTCAGCAATTTTAAGCAGAGATCAGAATAACTCGCGTTTATAGCGATCAAGAAAACGATGCCAGAAAAAATATTTCACTCTGACATTTCAGAAAACAGGCGTTTATCTACACGCACGCAGTGTATTAATTTCCTGCATTGTATAAAAACTGAATTTTCAATAAAGATGAAAAAAAACTATACTAAAAATTTATTTCGGGGAGAAACGAAGTCGCATGAGTGAGAGTTAGCAAGAAAAAGAATTTTAAATCAAATTATAGTGCGAATCGATTCTTGTGTGATTTATGTTGGTGTGTGCGTCGGGTCATTTTTTTCTTGATCTCAGATCTGACTTCAAATCAAATTTAACACACATTTGCACACATACTTCAATAATTTGACTTTTCTCAAGCGTCAATTCTGTTTTTCTTTTTTAATTCTGTGAAATTCATTGTGGACAATTTTTTTTTGTAGAAGTGAATAATGTTTTTAAACAAATACAGACGGTTCAAGGAGTGAAATGAATTGATTAATGTATTTTTGCGCAAGTGAACAAATAAATGTGAATTAAAATCATTAGTTTTCTTATATTTTTACAATTTATATATTAAGAACGTCAAAATAAACACAAATATCACAATTACAAAAACAGACCAAATCTGTTTTAATATTTTATAGAAGGGAAATCAGATCAAATCTATATTTCCAAGAAAAAATCACATACAACAGATTTGATCTGTTTTTGTTATTGTGTTATTTGTTCTGTTTTTGTTATTGTGTTATTTGTATTTCTTTTGACGTTCTTAATTTATTAACTATAAAAAATAAGAAAATTAAAAATATTATGTATGTACATTGTACAGTAAAATCTCGAAAACATGAACGGTTCTAAAACATGAACAATTCGGAAAGATGAACGCTTTTCCCGTGTGACAATCTACCATAGAGCAGTTTAAAAAAAAAAAAATCTAAATAAGTTTTTACTTCTCATCAACGACTTTTGTATGAATTTATGTTGTTTTAATTTTTTTTTAAATAAAATGATTTGTTAACAAATAGATGCAATATTTGTATGTATAGCTTTATGTTTTTCCTAAATTAATGCTCGATGCTTGGAAAGATGAACAATTCGAAAAGATGAACGGGGTCTGTTTTATATCTGTTCATCTTTTCGAGATTCTACTGTATAATGATTTTAATTCACATTTATTTGTTCACAAATCAAAAATGCATTAATGAATTCATTAATGAAATTATGCTTGTATGTGTCTCCTAAATAAATAAAAAATAAAAAAATTATGAATTAATTTAAAAAGAATTCTTTTTCCACAAATCTGCATTTACCAAAAAAAAACACATTACAAATCATAACCACACTGCGTTTCTGGCGACACTGGTGGCTCGGTGCGTGTGAATAAACAATTTCCTTGATAAATGTCAAACAGAAGTCAGTGGTCAATGCCTCCGTCTCAGTCTGACTTTTGATATTTTGTTGAAAAATTGCAACGAAAAACTTTTCATGGCAGAATTTACAACGAAAAAAATGTTTTGACAGCTCACCTTCCAGTGGAAAGTGAAAACAATTGAATTGAAACAGGAAAGACTATTTGTTCCATTTTTTTAGAATTGTCAATCAGCTGGTGCGAAAAACCAAATTTAACCATAAAAATGAATACATACATTTTTATCAAAAAATATTATTTCAATTGAAACTTTAATTAGCAAAAAAAAATTCTTTGAGTTATTTAGCATCGATCAGTGTAGCATTTGTGTTTAAAATAGGTTTATAACATACAAAATTTTACATCTGAAAATTTTTCCGGTTTGGATTTCCGTATCGCTATAACTGGTCCCTTATTTTCAGTTGGTTTATCACTAAGAGTTACTACGTTCAGATTGTGACATTTTGGTTTTGGTCTGAGATTTATTTGTATGTGCTGACTTTTTAGGTCTTTGCTTGAGATTTATTTTTTACTTTAAAATACATCTCTCAATGGTTGACTTTTTTCATATTTCATTACTGGTGATGATCGACCTAAAACCAGTTTCGTCGAAAATAAATAATAAATGGTTAATGTTTTTAATTCAAAGTTTTGATATTTATTTAGTAACATTAATAAAACAAATTTAAAAATATACATTTATATATTTATTTAAGTGTTCAAAGCTCTTCTTATAATACCTATTATCGTTTGAAAAGATTTTAAGAAATTATTGTGTGTATGTACATACGATTATGTATACATTTCATTCAAGTATTTAGTTTTACTAAAAGTAAACTCTGAACTTAAGTTATATCTTTTTTCACTTAAAATAAAATTTAGAGATGAAAATGCTTTCTCCACTGTTACTTGTGTCGCTGGCACGCCAAGCACAACCAATGCAGTTCAAAAATATCAGGAGATTCAAGTTTGAGTTTGTCAAAAAATGAAAGAATATTGGAATCCAACGGCAAACGAGGGTATATAAATTCAAAATTTTCAATATCTGCGTATATTCTTGATGCATTATTTCTGGCATCACAGCTTTGTTGTGTATTCTGTTCTCGTTGTTCAATATTATTTAAATACAAACATAGAAGCGAGTCATCGGCATCGTAAGATGGACGTCTTGAACCTGTTGAAATGTCGTGGCTTAGCGTTGCATTTTCTTCTCGAGGAATTGACGAATCGTTGTTCTATTTGAAAAATAGTGTTGAGTTAAAAATTGACCACCAACTCATCAAACATATTAAAATGTAATTCCACATGTATTATACTTACCAAATTTCTAACGGAAAAACTATTAGTAACGGACTGTACTAATTGAAAATATCAAGATGAGTTTTATTTTTTTCTCTCAGCAATAAATGGTCACTGGTTGACCATAACCTAAAAACCACAAAAATAAAAGTTTATCTCTGACCGAAACCGAAAAAAAGTACTATGATATAAAACCGGTTTTTAAGTGATCACTGTTGAAAATATCAACAAGTGAGAGATATTTAAGAACCTTTCAAAAGGTTGAGATTTATTTCAGACCTCTGACTTTAGGGGAATGTTCCGTTGTATGTCAGTTGCCTACATATATCAACAGTTCCTTAATTCAAAAAGATGTCACCAGTGTCAACACGACGCACGGGTGAAACTTACGAAACAGGAGCGCAGAATTGTTACTTGCAATGGAGTATATTCTGTGGCGGTCAGAATCAGAATATAGGGTATATTTTTTAGAGGTACAGAACTATAAAACTAAATGAAACACAGATAAATTGTGATAATTGCCATAAAATTCACTTCATTTGAAAGATAATTCTTTGCTATTTTTATTTGAATATGATTTCTGGCATATGGCCATGGCCACCGTGGTTAAGATGTACCTAGTCATATCTTGAGATTCAGTTTTCGACCACTCTGCAGCATTTGAGGTCGAATATCGGGCAATAACTCTTCGAATTCTGTTTTCAAATTCATTAATCGTCTCTGCCTTATCTGTGTAGACTAGTGATTTTACACACCTCCACAGAAAACAGTCCAGCGCTCTTAAAAGCCAACTCACAGGTCTAAAACAGGAAATTATGCGCTCGCCAAACGTTTCCTTCAACAAATCAATTGTGGCACGCGCTGTGTGAGATCTTAATCTTATCCTCGCTGTTTTTTTAAAAACAGAGAACTATGTTTTTGAAATAAATTTGCATAAATTATATGTTTATGTTTTGTTCTGGCGTCAATCGATAATAAAGTTGTATTTTTTTCCGAAAAAAAAAAAAATTAAAAAACCCGTTACCTATTTTGACTTATCATTTAGCTTAGAAATTAGTTTTGTTCTTTGAAATTTACCCAGGGTAGACCTAGGTTTTCTTGAAAACCCCTAAAGTTACCATAACAAACTAATTTTTTCATTTTTTTCGAATTTTCTAAATGTATGCAGTTTACTTTTTTCCTAATTGTTTCCTTTACTTTTACTTCCTTAGAATCTGCAAGAAGTCGAGAAAGGGGTTCATCTTCTTAATAATTAAAATTGGGAAAACCACAGCATAAAACTGCGAAAAATAAATGTTTTTCTTGAAGTTTTTGAGTTGTGTACATACAAACTGTGTTGTTTAACGCGTTCGTTTACTTTTTCACAGTTTTCCTACCTCTGAGAGAATTTATTCCCCATTCTTCAATATTTGATTGTCTGTCCTTTTAAACACACAAAAGTTAAAGAACAGAACTATTATCCAGTTTGGATATCATTTTGACGTCACGCAGCTAATTTTCTTTAAGCCAAATGACGCCAAAAGTACATAATCGTACAGTTTTCACATGACAAGAAATCTTAGCTTTATGAACTAAATATTTCAATCTTAGTAGAGAGAATAGGACACCTTCTAAGTGGTAGATATGGTAATTCTTATACATAGCTATTCAGTTAATAATTTGTATATTTAATTCAGTATAGGTAATTCTAGACTCTATAAAGTGATTCAAACACCTTTATAACATGAAAATAAATTTTTGTTTTAATTTCAGAGAGGAAGGCGTCAAAAATGGCTTCTTCAAGGGACTTAGCATGAATTGGATTAAAGGACCTATTGCAGTTGGCATAAGCTTTTCAACGTATGACCTTATAAAGGAATTTTTAAGAGAACTAGCACACATCAAACGTGGCAGGTCCACACATCCAGATCAATAAAACTGTTTGTTAATTTAAGATTTAAAGTGCTTGGTAGCTAAAAATAAAAGTTACGCAGATTTGTTCAATTAGATAAAATATACTTATGTTTAACGTGACGTGCATAGCGTAAATTCTTAATACCACTGATTTTTATTTTCACCAATCAACAAAGGTGTATTCTTTTTTTACATTACAACCAATACCAATTAAATAACTGAGCTTCGAATGCAATTGTTTTTTAAATGAATTCTACGTCATATTTAAAAAGCTTGAATTCAATTGCATTTAACAACATAAGGTCCTACGAATTCAAACTATTTAAAAATCTAAATGTAAACTGCACAACGAGACAATAATTCGATTTGTGAAAACTTTTAACAATATACATATTTATATAAATCTCCTGCTATTACTAACTTATCCTAATTCTATCTTTTACAAAAAAAAAACCTTGATGTTGTTTTCTTTATTTTGTTAAAAACAAAAAAACAAAAAAAAAACTCATTTATTTTACAACCAATTCTAGATTTAAAAACTATATTACCCATAAAAAATATAAGAATGAATGCTAAAACACATAATATTTCGTAACATACAATATCTTATACAATAAAGTGTGTGGAATAATAAAAACAAGGCAAGTTATTGTGTACATATTTATGTACATGTATAGCATGAATATATTCAATTAATTATAATACTAATAAATTTTAATCGATTATACCTATATTGTTTTGTAATTGAGACATTGTGATAGATTTAAAGAGAACAGTTAAAATTTATTGTAAATTTGTAAATAAATGTCTTAAATAATGTGTAATGCTCTTTGAGATCAACATTGATATTGTTATAATTTGTTTTGTTTATAAAATTTTCTTTGCACAGGAAAAATAAAATTGAAAAAAAAAATTACGGTTTCTTGTTTGGATTATATTTTATTATAGGCTGTCAAAACACACAGCGTCGGTGTTGAATGGAAGAAGCAGGTGGCTATGCACCTTAAATTTTATCTTTGAACTAAATCTAACCAAATAATGGCCTTGGCGGAGCTGTTGAGTTTGTCTTTTACCGTGGCTCTCCCAAGATGTAACGTGCAGTAACGAAGTACAGAAATAACTATACTCTGTTCAAGTAATTCGTTCAGTACATGCCTTATGAGGGAGCTTTTTATCTACCAATGATGACTGCAGGTAATCCTAATGGCAAACTAAAACAGAAACTGCCTCTGAAATTAAACCAAAACCACTGAACTACACAAGAATTGTTGTTGTGATTTTCTATAAATTCTTCCGCACCCATGATCTTTCAGTTTGACTGCAAAAAGCAGACTAATTTTTGTTTCTTTTTGCTTAGTATAACAAAAACAAACTTCATCGTCATCGCACAAAGCACATCTAAAAGGAATTGCCATGACTTAAAAAAAGGGATCTCGCTACTGCATTTCTATGTTGAGATTTGGATTTTGCAGCTTTTTCAGCTTTTGATTGAAGGGAGGTGTTGTCATTTGTTTTTATTTTTGTATCCTTTCTGAATAACCGCTTGGTGGTGTGGAAAAAGATAAATCATTTTTAATTTTTTGTTTTAAATCATTAGGTGGTAACCCTAATGTACAATTTACTCAATTTGCGGCAATTTGTTATGCAAAGTACGGAAACCCTATGAGAGCTTTAACTTGAGACCGATTTATGCAAGCCAATATAGCCAGACTGAGAGGCAAACGTCCTATCTTCCCTGTACTGAACAAATAATAATAGAGTATAGTGATGGAATATATACCTCCTGTACACACTCTTTTAAACCCAGCAATTGGCACTTCCTCGCCAATAAAAGAACTGATATTAACACTCCCAAAGTACTTCTGGGGAAGTTGGTAATTCAATTAAAGTACACTTGGATTATGAACTTCACAACCTCCCTTTACACTTGCTATTGTACCGGTTACATACCGATATCTATCAAGAAGTCAATAGCACTTGACCTAGCACAGCAGTCATCATCAACACCACCTGCATCGGGCCTTGAGACTTGACAGATATCTTACCATCACCGCTCCCAAATAGCGGTATTGCTACCGACAACGATGAAGAAGTAAGCTTAAGCATAAAGAAAGTGAAATGTGTGGGCACAGGGCGCAGGGACAGGACACAGTCCATTCTTATTCGTCATTGACACATCATATTGCCATATTTACCTTATTTAAGTTTGCATAAAGAATTGCATTCAATCAAGACTGCAATTTTGTCGCTTTTTATTTTTCATTTGCACTTTGAGATAATTCGCTTAATATTTGGCTAAAAAGCTAGCCGAATCAATATTTGAAAACTAAAAATTAATGCTTTTACCAGAGTTTTAAAAATATATATGTTTTAATGAACCTATGGAGCTCACGGATCTGCCACTACCATCAAGGAGTAATGTACTCACGGAGGCTCAAATCGCTGCCGCATCCACGTTTGCAACGCCATTCGCAGAGCCAACATCAATCGCTTCTCCAAAATCGAAGACACGGGAACAACGTGAAAACAGACAGTGTATAACAGCATGCAGAACTCCTGCACAGGCTACAGCTGGGAGAAATCGGATGCCGAAAGACAGTGCAACTGCAGACTACGCAAAGCTGCTAACTCGGCTCTTGTCAGTGGCTCATTAGAATAGACTGAATCGAAAGCACAGAAAAAACGTGAGTAAATACAGCGTATAGTATCCAGAACTCCTGCACAAGCGTCAGCTGCGAGAAAAGCGGATGCCAAAGGACAGCGCAACTGCAGACTACGCAAAGATGTTAACTCGGCTTTTTTCAGTGGTTCATTAAAATCGACTGAATCGAAGGCACGGAAAAAACGTGAGAATGATTACATACGACAGCTGCGAGGAAATTGCATGCCGAAAGACAGTGCAACTGCAGACTACGCAAAGCTGCTAAGTCGGCTCTTGCCAATCGTTCCATAGAATCGATTGAATCGAAGGCACAGAAACAACGTGAATACATACAGCGTATAGCATCCAGAACTCCTGCACAGGCGACAGCTGTGACGAAATCGGATGCCGAAAGACAGCGCAACTGCAGACTACGCAAAGCTGCTACCTCGGTTCTTCTCAGTGGTTCAATAGAATCGACTATTGCATCCTCTTCTTCAGGGGCCAGGTTAAACGACTTCCAAATTGGAACTCAACGACTGCAAACACACCAACAACTTCAAACTTCAGCAGCAGAACCAGCACAAATCACTGTTCAACCAGGAATTTCCTTGAGATATAATTATCATCTAAAATCTCAAACCACTGTACCACCTTTCTTTCCTGTCTTTCTATTCCTTCTCTACTTGCTCGCACATGTTAAATCATTATAAAAAAAAAAAAAAAAAAAAAAGGTACTTCTGGTAAAATTGAAGTAGAACGGGCCCAATCTACCTGGAACACCAAATGGGCATCCTCGATTATGAGATTCAAATCAACTTTTCTGGACAACGATTTTGGCTACGCTTGTTCTGTTTGCGACAGACTGTGGTTCAAGAACATCCTCAAATCCTTCAATGCGGCACAGCTGAAGGTGATCTCTGAATGGTTCATCAAAGAAAGTCGACGACGGTGCAATCAGTGCTGGCTAACTGTACTGCAGAAGTCTCTATTATATCGTTTGTACGAAATCAACGTTGATTTGTCGAGACTGCATTCTACTGTGCCGTTTCCCGATGACATACAGGATGATCCGTCCAACCGTATAGAAAACATCTCCGCTGAAAACACGCCTGAATCTGAGATTCTCGCTTCAAGACAACATACTTATTATGTTGTGCAGCGAAGAAGACTGTCTCAATAATGCACCAGGGTATCAGGCACCACCTTTCAACATCATTTACGACCCCCGTGCAGGAGAGTTGTGACGACGTCGTGACAGATGCGCCATGCCTCAAAAAATCTTGTACGTTGGAATGAAAATAATGCGGCTGCGCATGGTGGATGTATTTACAGTACGTTTTCCAATGTTTCGGTCACGGAGAATGTTACGCGACGTATGTTAGGGAACACAGAATTTCTGAAAAAATATGACATACAAAACCTCGCATTCATGAAGACTGCCAATTTCCATACAATACTGGGCCTTTCGAAAACGAGACCTCTGCAATAATTCGTCAATTTGGTGAACCAACCGTCTTCCTCACTATAAGTGCCAACGAAATACGCTGGATCGCTGGATGACACTGCTTACTATACTTCTCAAACTAAGCAAAAAATATCCAGGAAAAACACCAAAAGATTTCAACACTTCGGAGCGCTGTACTTAAGTGAGCGACGATCCTGTTACGTGCTGTAGGTATATACTTTTAGTACAAGCTCGTTGGTTTCTTCATGAAAATACTGAAATCCAAGCAGTCTTACAATCGGTTCGCAAGTATATCGTTAAAGATTACTTCCTTCGCACTGAGTTCCAGAATCGAGAAAGCCCATACGCACATTTTTTAGTGTGGTTGGACGACGACCCACGTGAGTCAGCAAATATGCCAAGAACCATCGATCTCGGGCAAAAATTAAATTCGGTTGCTCGAGATGATGTGCCAAACAATTCTATCTACGCCAACCAGATACACAAACAAGCATTAACTTGCCCAAAGCGAGGTGAGACAACTTGTACAATCCGTACCTTGCCGGCAAAGTCAACTCTACAATCGACATTCAGTTCATCTTGGATGAGAGCAGCTGCGCGGAGTATGTATATGTAAATAAACCAGCCCGTGGAATGGGAACCTACATCGTGAGCTTATCACAATGATGCAAGAGCATCCCGACTTGGACTACACAGGCCAATTGAAAGCGTTTAGTGTTAAACTGTATGACCCAGTTGAGATGTCAGCGCAAGAAACAGCATGGTATCTACTACGACAACCCATGAGTGAAACAAGTCGTCAAGTTGTGTACATCCCGATGTGGTGAAAGCATCGCCAACAAATGGACCGCGAAGGCATCGATGAAGACAGCACTGATGTTTGCACCAAAAGAATATCGCAGACGACTGCTCGGACGAGTCATACGATACAGACCCTAAGGTATTGCTGAAACTGTCAATTATAAACGAGAGATAGTTCTACTTTACTTACAGTTTCGCAACGAAATGTCAGAGATTGTTAATCAAAATAAATTTTTGCAACTATTTGACCTTTAACGACACCAAAGACACTATTATGAAACGCCGTAGCCTATTCGAGAGGAATTGAAAGTTAATGAAGGAACTTGAAGCGATGATGATTTGCAAATCGGTGATAACAGCCATTTGCAGGAAGAAGAATCAAGAGCAGCGTTTGTTTAACGGTTGTTAGGAGAAGAATGTGCTGAGAACGTCGATGATATTAACCAAATCGTCCCCTTACAAGGATCCTCGATTGTGAAGAAACGCAGCAATGTGATTACAAAACAGCAGTATTGCGAGTTTGTAATGACCACCAATCCAGAACAACGGGAGATAATTCTTGAGGTCATACATCGATTACATGGTTGCGGAGATGTCGATTCTGGAGCGTTACAAATATTTTTCAAGATTCCCGCGGGCTGTTGAGAAATTAACACCTTTAAGTGTCTTATAGCGATGTACAACCGCTACACTTAGGAGCACACTTCGATGAACAACGCCTACATTGCCAGCACAGGTAAAGCCGCTGAACCGCTTGGTGGCACTACTGTTCATTCAGCGTTTCATCTCGCGTGACAAAACTCTTATCCACGAAGAATTTGCATGTCTACAGAAACATGTTCGTTGGCATCAAAGCTGTTTTCGTGGACGAGATCAGCTTGTTAAGTTCAGTTTTTCTCCAAAACATCAACTACCGACTGCAGCAGACTACCGACATTTACTATAAACCACTCGGAAGCATCTACTTGATTCTATTACCCTTTTTACACACCAGCATCGACACAGTGAATCGATTCTATATGGGCATTCACACACCCCTGTGTCGACATTATGTTCATCTGTCAAAATTCAGTACACGTCAAAATATTTACAGAAATTGAAGTGAAAAAATATTTGAGTGATTTAATGATTTATAATAAATCATAAAATAATAGTTGCTAAACTATTTTCCCAAAAAAAATCTGTTTAAAATGTTTCCAGACTTGTATGGCGACATCTCCACTAATTTGTGATGTTTCATTTGAAAGAAAATGGGAGCTTCCTAGGCACAACAAAAGAAGTTTTGAAAAAATGTGGCTTATATACGAGAATAACCAATGGTATTCCTCGTTTCGGATGAAGAAGAAAACTTTTCTATATGTGTGTTCCTTGGCTGAAGATGAACTTGCTCCGTCTGAGTTGGTCTGCTTGGCTAGGAAGCCTTTATCAGTTATGGAGCAAGTAGCTCGACAATTTTCTTATCTCTTATTATTTCTAATAAAACAACAATTTCGGAATGCGCCCAAACGCATTTTTCAATTTCAGACTAAATTTTCATGTTTCAAAATATGTATAAACAAATTGACAACAACAAACCGAGACATTCAGAACGGTAAATCTGTGTCGATTCAACAGTTCGGTCCTTTTTACACACCATGTCGATGCACTTAACCGGCACGACGAGATCGATCTACTGTGTCGACACAACTCCTTTTCACACAGCCATAAAATCATGTCGATGCTATGCATCGACACGGTAGTTCGTGGTGTGTAAAAAGGGTATATGAGGTGAAAGGTGATTTCAGGCAGCTGCCACCATTACGAGCAAGCCCATGTTACAGCATGCCAATTAACCAACTTGAAGGATGTGGCACAACATTGACTTCTTTCCGTTAGTTCGTGTTGTGCGACAAACTGATGAGAGGTTTTCAACGATTCTGACTGAAATTGGAGATCGATTAAAACTAAGTTTCGATAACATCACCCTCATTCATTCCAGACATAAATCTGAATCTTGTTGCGAGGAAAACGTGCCTAATGCTGTCCGGTTATATTATAGCAATACTGAAGTTGATTCGTTCAACCGAAGAGCAATCATCAACGCATACAACTGCCTTGCATATGATATTATGCTTGGTTGTTCGAGTGAGCAAGAAAAAGAACAATGCTAAGGTAAACTTCACAAGATGATGGTAGCAGAGTCTGATGGATTTTACTACTTGCTTCCATTAGCTGAAAGGTATGCATACATGATAATTTCTAACATGGATGTAGCTGATGGGTTGGTAAACAGAGCTTTTTGTGTATGACCATTCTGCAGAAGAAGATTAAAATTTTCAAAATGAAAAGACAAATTGAAAAAAATTGAAAAAACACAACAACAAAAGTTGTTGCATTTAATTTCAATTCGAACTAGTTAATGCTCGAATTGAAATTAAATGCAACAACTTTTGTTGTTGTTTTTTCAATTTTTTTCAATTTGTCTTTTCATTTTGAAAATTTTAATCTTCAATTGACAACTGGCCACGAGCATGCATAATTTTAGGGTTTTTGCTGGTAACAAGGCTCCCTAAAATATATATAATTAACAGTACACTTGTGCAATGAAAATTATATATAAGTGTCGATTTTATCGAACATGTGCGTCTTAGAAGAGTATGAACGGCATCTAACTGATGAGCCCACCGTTCATGCTTGGGCGAAACGCACACAAGGCCAAAGGAACTACTTTTTATTTTTAATTCTGCAGAAGCTATTGCAGGACCATCGACCAGTACAACCTCACCGGCATCTCGAGAAGAAATTATGTATGTATTTTATTCAAAGAAATCTAAGTACATATATGTTGTAATTAAATCCTATAAGAACATGGCATTTTGCAGAACTACATTCATACCTAGAAAGTCTGTTGAAAACTCGTAGTTCCACACTTAAGAAAGTCACGAAAACAGCAATATTTTAGAAAAGTTCCTATATTATCCAGCTTTTCTTTTTTAAAGTGTATTCAAGTATTCAGGTTTACATATGAATTAGCACTTTTTAAGGGAGAACACATAATTTTAATTATAATACTTAAAAAATATTGCTTTTGTTTGCCTTTTATTTTTGTTTGTTGATTATTTGATTTCAAACATCAATTCCATAACAGCGTTGGTCGACGAGGGTGTGAGCTTTTTGTTATGTTTAGAGCAATTACTTTCTTTTTATTGTATTTAACACTGGGCAAGGATATTCCGCAGAAGCTGCATATTATATACACACTGTACATTAAGGACGGCATAGTGCTTTATATTTCTCCCGTCCCTGGTTTTAGTACATATTGTTTCCGGGGAATGTCATGGGCGGGACTGGGCAAGCAACTTCCTGTGGAACTGTGTTCGAAGAAAATGAATTTAGAATGTTTGATATTCTTACTTTTACTTGATTCACTTACATTCATTATTTTCGCAAACAAACTTATTCTTCATGCAACGGCTATAGTGTTTAACAGTCCGACCGTCCCTGGTCTTGGTACAAATTATTTCTTGGGTATCTGGTTGGGTACACGAGGGACACGGATTCACGGCTGGGCAAGCTACTTCCTGTGAAGCTGTGTACGAAAAGAAAATGTATTTAGGATGTTTGATTTTCTTACGTTAACTTGATTCACTTACATTCATTATTTTCGCAAACAAACTTATTCTTCATGCAACGGCTGAAGTGTTTAACAGTCCGACCGTCCCTGGTCTTAGTACAAATTAACTCCTGGGTATCTGGCTGATTACATGTGGGGCAGGAATTAGTGTCTGGAAAGGTCATGGGAGGGACTGGGCAGGCAACTTCCTGTGACACTGTGTACAAAAAATATATGTAAAGGATGCTTGTTTTGTACCTACATAGGTACTTTATCGACTCACGTTCATTATTTTCGCACACAAACTTATTCTTCATGCAACGGCTATAGTGTTTAACAGTCCGACCGTCCCTGGTCTTAGTACAAATTATTTCTTGGGTATCTGGTTGGGTACACGTGGGACACGGATTCACGGCTGGGCAAGCTACTTCCTGTGAAGCTGTGTTTGAAGAAAATGAATTTAAAATGTTTGATATTCTTACTTTTACTTGATTCACTTACATTCATTATTTTCGCAAACAAACTTATTCTTCATACAACGGCTGAAGTGCTTAACAGTCTGACCGTCCCTGGTCTTAGTACAAATTATTTCCTGGGTATCTGGTTGGGTACACGTGGGACACGGATTCGCGGCTGGGCAAGCTACTTCCTGTGAAGCTGTGTTCGAAGAAAATGAATTTAGAATGTTTGATATTCTTACTTTTGCTTGATTCACTTACATTCATTATTTTCGCACACAAACTTATTCTTCATGCAACGGCTGAAGTGTTTAACAGTCTGGCCGTCCCTGGTCTTAGTACAAATTATTTCCTGGGTATCTGGTTGGGTACACGTGGGACACGGATTCGCGGCTGGGCAAGCTACTTCCTGTGAAGCTGTGTACGAAAAGAAAATGTATTTATTATGTTTGATTTTCTTACGTTAACTTGATTCACTTACATTCATTATTTTCGCAAACAAACTTATTCTTCATGCAACGGCTGAAGTGTTTAACAGTCTGGCCGTCCCTGGTCTTAGTACAAATTATTTCCTGGGTATCTGGTTGGGTACACGTGGGACACGGATTCGCGGCTGGGCAAGCTACTTCCTGTGAAGCTGTGTTCGAAGAAAATGAATATAGAATGTTTGATATTCTTACTTTTACTTGATTCACTTACATTCATTATTTTCGCACACAAACTTATTCTTCATGCAACGGCTGAAGTGTTTAACAGTCTGGCCGTCCCTGGTCTTAGTACAAATTATTTCCTGGGTATCTGGTTGGGTACACGTGGGACACGGATTCGCGGCTGGGCAAGCTACTTCCTGTGAAGCTGTGTTCGAAGAAAATGAATATAGAATGTTTGATATTCTTACTTTTACTTGATTCACTTACATTCATTATTTTCGCAAACAAACTTATTCTTCATGCAACGGCTATAGTGTTTAACAGTCCGACCGTCCCTGGTCTTAGTACAAATTATTTCCTGGGTATCTGGCTGGTTACACGTAGGACAGGAATTACTGTCTGGGAAAGTCATGGGCGGGACTGGGCAAGCAACTTCCTGCGAAACTGTGTACAAGAAATATTTATTACTAGCTGACCCGGCGAACTCCGTACCGCCTTTTTTAACATTTTTGAAATTGCTGAATTTTTTGTTTTACTATTTATGCACGCTAAGCTTCACTATCACAGTAATAGTAAATTAAAATCAGTTGTATATTTTGATGCGTTTGATGTAAAAAAAAGTGATAAACCTGTCAAAACAAAGAAGTTATTCAGCCCTTCTGGCTACAATTTACAAAGCGTTTATACACCCTTAACTCGAGTACATGCTCGAAAAAAGCGTTATAGTTGATAGTGGAGAAAAGGATTATGGATGGAAAAATTACCGCTTCTTTTACAAAAATGCTCACTCTATTTAGCCAGCTGCGTTCCTCCCCTTAAACGCGATTCCCCCATAATACTCGTCTTGCTAGGAATGCTTATCAGTGTACACTTGATCCCAATCCTGGACTTACCGTGAAATATTCGAATTCCTTCTTCAGCCGAAAAATTTATTTTTATCAAAATCTCAAGCCCCAAGACCACTGTCACACGTTAGACCAAGTTTGTGCGACCCAGTCGTTCATTTTATTTTTCCATCTGGAGAGAAAACAAAATAGTGCCGATAGTTTGCCGACTCTCGAACACGCAACTAACATCTCTCCAGGAGAAAAACACAAACTTCGTAACGCCTCCCGCCTAAAAATTTGTTTGCTTGTTTCAATACAAATTCAAAAAAAAATTACCCGGCATGCGTTTCAATGCTAACACAAAGAGATTGTTTGGTTGAATATTCTGCTTATTACAGTGCTTTTTGATGCACAATGTAAAAGGCAATAAGCCTCGCGACGTATTGTCTCTTCCTGTATATAAATAAAACACTAAAAATGATTTGATCGTACAAATATATAACTTTAATTCATTGTCGAAAATACTTTGATTTTTCCCTATTCGCCCACTTTTCCAAAATATTTAAGGTGCATTGCAATCCAGTAAAGTAACTAAATCAAATTTAATTTTCATTATGCTAAAACTATGCATTCAAATTGTTAGCAATTCTGAAGATTTGTGACAAAATGCACCAAAAATGCATTTCTGACAAACTACTTCACCTATGTTTGACCGATAGAAACCTTCGTAGACATCCTCAAAATATCCTTCCAAAAGATTTGTTTTTAATTTGACAAAATGCACTTAAAATGCATTCATTGCAAACCGATTTTTTAAAATTTTCTTATGTACAAACCTTCTACTCCCAATAACAAAACCACAAAATAAAGAATTATCCACTTTGGCCGAGTCGTTCGAAAGTTATGAGGGAACATACATTTTTGCGATCCATTTTTATATATATAGATAATAATGATTTTTTTTTTAACTCTATTGACATATATATGTGCATACGTTGATTATGTTCGCAATCATACTTTTCCTTCATACAACGGTTATAGTGTTTCACTATCTGGCCGCTAGTGGTTCTAGTACAGATCTCGTAGAAACCCTGACCATAACACATTTGCGCTGTATGACATATGGCGTATGTTGATTGAGTAAAACCGAAAACGGCCACTAGGGTAAGGAACGAAAGGACCACATTTGAAAAGCACATTGTAGAGATACAACTAGCAATACAACTAGCAATACAACTACTAACTGAAGAAGCTCAACAATTTTTCTCCTTTTTATTCAAATCAGCAATCAAATATTGGAAAAGAAACAAGGAGAAGCTAACAATTATATGAAATGGTAATTGATGTGCCCTATTAAATTTATATCTTAAGCAAAAATTGAACACTATTTTAACTTAAATGGCTCTAATAATAAACTTAAGTATATATGTAGTTCAAAATAAAGTTATCTCTTACCTACTATAAATTTTAAATTCAATTTTCCTTACAGTGATGACATACGTATATTCAAGAATTACTTTCAAAGCTAGAAATTCACTTTTCAGCTGATTCATAGCCATGCATTTTGAAGTATTAAATAAAACAGAATTGTTTTCATTTACTCTAGCGACTTTTAGTTTGCCTGTACTTTATTTTAATAAAGACATAATATCGTCTATTTATTTTAATACGACGTCATTATTAGCTTTATTTGTATTGACAACGGTAGAACAGAAGTATGCAAATATTGTTGTTATGTCTTCAGGTTTTTTTAAAACAATGTCTCCTAATTATTAAATCTGGTTACTAAGATCGATGTTTATTCATCGTTGAGCCCTGAAGTCACGCTGGGGTCGCCACATATATGCACTAATGATAAAATTCTCTGCTTTTCAAAACCTGGGGTCCCCCATGAGCCATAAAGTCACCCCGAAGTTGATCTAGGCCATTGTATTTATATTTTTATTGTAATTTCATGGAACTTTTTATTTTAGTTCTGAACGTCGTCAATGGCGGCACTAGTTGTCTTATCTACTTTACCTCTTTTTTTTGTGATTTTAAGACGATTTAACAAACAGATAACAGAACTGTGTTTTAGTGGTACCAAACTAAAGATAATGAGTTTTAGAATTTTTTTCATGCAAAAAATATTTTATATTTATTAACATTTCTCTTAAAATCTAATTTAATTATTTCACTGACAGAAATCGATTTTAGTGTACAGCTGATTTTCGTTCCTGACATATGGAACACAATCGTTCCACTGAATGTGTTCAATTCTCATTGTGTTTGCATACATCAGTTTTACTTTCAATGATCAACTCTAACCTCAATATGTTGCTTTTCGTGTGAACTAAATTGCTTTCAATGATGACTAATTTAATGATTGCTATAATCGACCTGTCAGTGAAAATATAAAACGTATCACTGATTTGTGTTTCAATGATGCGTTTCAATGATAGCTAAAACTGGCCCCAAAATTATGAGAATCGTTCGACTATTTTTTCAAAAGTGGTTTGTTTTGAAAGGGAAAATAATTTTTAAAAATTGAATCCATCTCTTTTCGAAATTTTTTTAAAAATATGTTATTTTAAACCAAAAAAAAAGGTTTTAACAATTTTGAAAATCTTTATCAACAGGGTTATAAAAAACTTCCTGAAAACTTGAATTGAAAATGTTGGTTTCATGAGAGTTTCATAAGACGAATTCTGAAAAATCTTTTACAACAAAAGGATATATATTTTCTTAAAAAAATGACATTCAGAAAGTTTTATCAAAACCGTTGGAGCCCTTTATGAGAAAATCTAATTTTTTCTGTACGACTGTATGGCAGGTATCGTTATTTTTGGGCTTAGAGCAAAAATTAAAAATATATTCCGAGGAACTGCCAAATAAAACAAGTTCGTTATTTTTTCTGTTTTCTTTTAAGTTTGTATCCTACATTTTGTGCTAGTTGTCAATGGGAATGGGCTGTTGGACCGGTAAGTTGTATAAATAATTAATGAAAGGTGCTGTAGCACCCTTGGGTAGTAAAATTGGTAGTAATTAGAAAAGCATTTCGTGTTTGTTTACCAGCGTTTGTTCCTTTGTGTATTCAATTTTGTTCTAAGAAATGTGTTGTTTTTATGTTATCCAGTTACTGTCACAAAATGGCGAGTACTAGTCAAAGTGTCGGAGTCGATACATTTGACCAACTTTGTCACAGGCCCACAGGTACTCAGTATCCCGAAAAACACGCAGCTGGCCAATATGTATGTTTTATGGCCTGCTGAAAGCAGTGGGTATAAATTCTATGATATTGCTGCAGTTAAGCTCGGCTCAAAACAAAGACAAAATTCCTAACAGACGAACTTACTTGAAGACTTGAGGAACGGAAAAATTGGCCCAATTTACATACAAATCTCCGCCAAATGATTAATGGAATTTTGAATATACCTGATATCCCACAACCACCAGCACCTGATGTTCCAAAACAAGGAAGATGTAGGTTTTGTCCGTACTCGAAGGACCGAAAAAATAAGACTTTTTGCAACAAGTGCAAAACACCCATCTGTGGCGACCATCAAATTAAAATGTGTGCCAAATGTATTAAATAGACTCTTAATTGAAATTTTTGTGATTTTCTATTCAAATAATTAATAAAGTTAATAATAAACATTTTAAAAATGTTAAAAGACTTGTATTTATAAAAATATCTCGAAATAAAAACCAGGGTGCCACGGCTCCCAGGGTAGGAAAAGTTCACTACATATATGGGTAGGGTTCTAGGTCGAACGATTTTCTATATTTTCTCTTTTCTAGATAGAGATATAGCTAGTTTTGAAATTTTATTGCATGCTTAGTTTTTTCGAGAAAACTCTAAAACTAATTAAAAAAATAAAAGAATTTTCGAAATTAATTTTTTTTTAATTTACATATGCAGCCACAAAGAAATTGCTTAGCATAAGAGCAAGTTCGTGCGACCCAGTCGTGCATTTTTATTTTATTTGTACGACTAGATAATTTGCCTTATAGTACCTACAATCGCAAGTAAAAATATATACATATGTAAGTAAGAGCCTTTGCTTTAAGCCTTGCTAAATTAGAATAAATAGGTTACTCGCAGCTGGATGAAATCGTCCCCAATAAATTATCAAGGTTAAGATAAGACTTGTTGATTTAAAAATATAAACGAATGATTTCGTACACAAAGGAATATAATTACCTAATAAAGTGTGGTGACAAAATAAACAAGCCCCAGTTTTCGATATTTTTCTAAGCTCAATTAGGTAGAAGAAACACACATTCTTGAAATCGCTGCAGAAAATAGAATTCATTACTTTATTGTTTCAAGTCCTCAAAAAAAAAAAAATATGTATTGTTACGAAGCTAAATGAATTCTGGATGTTGCCAACAATGCCTCTACCTTTGCCCAGGGCCACCGGGACTCCCATGGACATCAGTTAATTTTGACAAGGGATTAAATAAAAACTTAACACGCGGTAATTTATTGACAGCGAACAAAATTCGAAAAAGTTGACAGGCACTTGAAAGCTGTCAAAATTTTATTGTAAGTTTCAGCACGGCGAGTGGAAGTTTATTGGAAAATAGAGATGAGGATAAAAGGAGGCGATAAATATGTTTTGGCCGGAGTTACGCAAAAGCAACGAATAGGAACTAAAACTAAAAAATACTTTTTGAACAAAAACAAAATAAAGAAATAGTAAATACCCTCTCGGGAACCTTATAAAAAGAAAAGTTGGTTTTTATTTATTTTCTATTCGGAATCTTCGTTACAATATAATTTTATTTGAGGGTTAAACAAACACGCAGGTGCTGAAACGCTAAAATTCTTTTTCTCGGTGACTACCAAGGAATGTCTTTTTATAGATCGCCTAGCAAATGCTAGGAAAGTGGTATCCCACAGTGTATGAACATGCAACTAGATCTTATTTTCACCTCCGATCCCCTTAGTTCTCCAGTCTTACAAAAGTTCACCTTATTAATGTCCCTAATAGGGTTCTTACACCGAGCCGAAAACCCGGTTTTCAGCTAAAAGTTTACGAAAACCTGAAAATCATTCACATCGGACTTTTCAAGTTTTCGTTTGACATTTCACTTAATTTTTACAACAACTGACTATCAAATTTTGAAATGAAAATATTTTCGGCTGCTATGATTGATTTTTTTTTTTTTACGTTTATGCGCTTCTTGGGTGTGTTTGGAAAGAATCGCAACAAACTTAGGTGTGTTCTGAAAGAATCACAACAAACTCAGGTGTGTTTGCTTTGTATTCCAACAAGTTTTCGACAGGTTTTATATAAAACCAGTCGTTTTATAAAACTTGTGATGAGGAAAAACGTATGGTAAAACTTGTGTTTTCGTTCAGGTTTTGGGTTTTTTTCGCGAAAACCGCGTTTTAGATCGGTGTGAAAACGCTATAAGTCGTTGTTTCAGTTTTGCAATCATAAAAGACAGTCCAATGTCTATCCCCCCTCTCTCTTGCTTTCATAACCGAAACCTGCGGAATAACCAGGAAAACCACGCTAACTTTCTTGCAAAGTTTTTCAAGCAATCTTTCACCGATGATTATTTTGTATCTTACTTACCTACTTCAAAGCATATCTTTCCATCTGCTCCTACTCAGGTATCTACAATCTATATGGACCCGATGGATCTAACGCTCGTCGTTAGTTCAACTTTCGGCTATCCAGCGGGCACCGCGTGGAGTTGAAGTTGCGATTTTGCCGACCGCCTAATTTCTCCATTGGTCCATTTCTTCCTCTTACCGTGTCGGCCTCTATATTCTCCCCGACCCTGATGGCGTCCTCGCAATGTTTTTCGGCTTTCCCGTCTCCTTCTCTCCTCTTCAGCTTAGCGCTATCTAAAGGAGAATTTGTTTAGGTATGGTAAACCTCTTTCATAACCCCAATAACAAAACAGATCCAAAGAGTGATTAAACTATGATCCATTTGCCAAAATTTCACATACCCCTAAAATATTTGGGGTATTGGCTTTCTTAAATGTAGGTCTAAGATGTAGACCTACATTTGTTTGATGTTTTGAAGTGTTTATGATTGAGTACCTAGTGAGTTTTTGCATCTCTTCCTTTACGGATTAGGATTCATGTTTAGGGGTTTTGCTTGACAATTACTTTTAAGTCTTAGCGAAACCAAGGTAGGTTTGCCATACGGTATAATTGTTTGGGAGGATTATGAGGCCGGGGTGTTGTTTACATCTAAGACACCCCCTCTTTTGTCAATCACCTGCAGTCAGACTCTGTTTAAAAAGTGAACACAACAGTGTCAACGATGATGATATAAGTTCACAATTCATACGACCAGCTGTATATGTACATGTACAGTTTTTGTTTTGCTATTGTATTGAAACTTGGTGTTAAGGATATCTCTTCTAAGATTTAGAATTTCACCCGAGGTTTAGAAATCAGGGGAACATTATGCTAGGCTGTAGGCTCTAGTAACAGTTTGGATTATAGTGAGGTGGGTCCTAGAGTTTATAGAAAGAAAGTGACTTGTGTGTAAGATCAGAGTATACAGGTTTGCAGGATAAAAACTATAACACAGTCGCAATCCTAATGCAAGTTCTCGCCCCCTTTCGTTTGCTGAGCTATGCGGGGTGAATACTGCAAACCTCGGTGTCGGTAGTCGACCGACGCACGACCGGCCGGATTTCCTTAAAGTCAATTTCTAATTGATTGACCAGAAAAATAGAACAAGCTTTCGAAGGCTGGTCGCGCTTCATAATTGATTTTGTTGCTTTAAGGAAAAAATTCATAATAATAAATAATCCGGTGACATAAATATACACAATCAGCAGCCTTAACTCAGGTTTTCTGACCACTGTTGGGGTTGTCGAGAAAACTTGTATTGACCCTGGTAAAGTACAAAGAACAAAACTATTAAGTATAACAATAAGTAGTACCCCGTGGCGAGTAATTAGTGTCTTCGAAAGTGCTTCTCTGTTAGCCGTTCTGATTCGGCGGTAAATTGTAGGTCCCTTTCATTCCTGCAGAATATCAACGCACACACAGGAATGGTTGAGAGTGTAAGTCACAGGCCCCGGCCCCACTTGGAGCTGTTGTGCCAACAATTTATTTATTTATTTTGTTTAACAATAAATACTGTTGTCCGGGTGAAAGTACTACAGCTCTTGAAATTCTCTTGAAGCACAGGGCAGCAAGAAGAACCTTCCTCGATTCGACGCACCTGGCCTTAACTGTGGACACTATTTAATACCGTGAGACTGAGCATAACAAATGACCTCCAACCTTTGTTTTTGGTCTTACAATGTGTCTATTGCCCTAAGGATTTCATTCGAAGGATTTGTTTTGCTATATTGCCGTCAGGTTATTTCAGTGTATGGCCTATCGACAGCCACTTCCGTTGCTTGCACAGTTTCACATACGATATGTACGGTTTGCTCAGACAACGGTGGGTGAACGAAGGCCTGCAGTGTGCTGGAGATGTTTGCCAGAGCATTTACATGTTTCAAAAGGCATACATTTAAATAGCATGTTGGATTCAAAGATTTTCAGCTTGATACGTAGCGATATTTTCCTGGAGATAGATCGACGCACGATCAACCGCACTGCAAAAACCCTCTTGAGTCCTGCTGAGCGTAAGATCAATCCTGGATTTTATCCACGAGGAGTAGCACATACCTAGGGATTTTCCTTTCATTGAGTCTAGGACTAGGTGGATTAACCTAGAGCTCTCCATTGCTTT
The DNA here is from genome assembly GCA_916050605.2 of Platycheirus albimanus. NCBI lineage: Eukaryota > Metazoa > Arthropoda > Insecta > Diptera > Syrphidae > Platycheirus > Platycheirus albimanus. The sequence continues at coordinate 80,369,962 of OU696696.1, forward strand.
TAGAGAGCTCACAGATATGATACAAAACATTTGCCCACTCTAACGATACCACCACGAAACAGTTTTTTTTTTTTGAGACAGAAAATATATGCAGTTTACTATGGAATAATTTTAAAGTCAAGTAATTGTGTATAGAATCTCTGGGATTGAAATTATTGCAACATATCAAAGTTGACGTCTAAGTAATAAGTAAACGTCAGTTTGGTACATTCTGTGCACTACACATCACCTTCAAAGAAGACCAAAACGAGTGTTGGAGTGAGCGAAGCGGGTATATGTTTTAGAAACTAGACTACCTAGTCTAGTCATTTCGTTGCTATTTATGATACATTTTACGTTTTAAACTGTCTGTAATCTGCAATTGTTTTTGTTTGGTTTGGTTGAGCCGGCTGAAGTGGAGATTTTGGGAGCAAAATTAACTTTTTTTTGTAAGTATATATGCGTTTTTAAATGGTTTTTTTCTATAAAATGTAAATCTTATTACTATTTTGCAGATTTTCTACAGAAATAAATAATTTTCCAGCAAGCCGTCAAAAAACTTTTGAGCAAGAGGAAGAGGTAGGCATTTTATTCATTTAACTAGTTCCTAGACAATTTATGTATGACTACAAATTATAATTTTAGTGCGATAAGTCAAGATAAAATATGGATCTTCCTTTGAAAAAGAAAATGTACGCGCAAAAGTATAGACACACATGGGAAAATAATTCGGAATTTAAATCCTGGATAAAACCTGTTGCTGACGATCCAACAAAGGCTTTTTGTTCCTTCTGTCACATCCAGATTTATGCAAAAATTTCGGATTTGAGGAAGCACTGCTCCACTAAAAAACATATGGGACATGAATAACTCATTTCGAAAAATAAGCTTATCCCATTCGAAAAATGAAGATCTCTCAACTCTGCGTGCAGAAGGTATGCTGGCACTTTTTATTGCTGAACACACATCAATTAGGTAATGGAAATAAATAATGCAGTCAAATATAGTGTTATTATCGACGAGTCAACTGATGCTAGCATCAACAAGTATTTAGGAATTGTAGTAAGGTATTTCAGTTCCGCAGATACTGCTATAGTTTCTGCCTTTTTGGCTTTAGAACTTTTGGAAAGCAGTGATGCATAAGGAATTGTTTCTTCATTAATAAATTGCTTGTCCTATCATGGAATACCCATTCAAAATATGGTAGGCATCGGAACTGACAATGCTTCCGTTATGACAGGACAAACGAAAAGTGTTTATAAGATCCTTAAAACAGAACATAACTTGCCCCACTTGGTTTTAATCAGATGCATGTGCCATTCACTTCAGTTGGCAGTTAGTCATTCTTCTGAAAATTCTTTGCCCCAAAACATTGAGTTTCTCATTAGAGAAACTTATAATTGGTTTTCGCATTCACCAAAACGTAAGGAAGAGTATAGTACGATTTATAAATTGATTAATTGTGGAGAAACGCCTTTAAAAATATTGAAAGTATGTGACACCCTTTGGTTGTCTATCGAGCCTGCTGTTATTAGAATTTTAGGACAGTGGGAGGAACTTAAACTTCACTTTGGTGTAACAAAAAGTATGTGTTATACCGCAGAACAATTATACTCAATGTTTTGTGATGAAAGCAACCGCCTATACCTTGTCTTTGAAAAAAAAAAAATTAGCCGTCACGGGACGCCCGGCAGATGTGAAACATTCAAGTTTGCATTGAAATTCATAATTTTGAAAAACCATCAAACAAATATGGAGTGAAATAATTTTTAATAATTTAGTATTTCGTTAATTAAATCAATAAATTTGTCTTATCATTTTATTATAATATTAATTATTACAGATTATAAGTATTCATTTATAAACACATAGGAACAAAATTTTCCTCAACCCACCCATCAGATACCGCCACCACCGCCATACTCCCAGCCCACCTACAACTAGCAACCAACCATCCACCATTTTTTATAAATTTTTCATCACCGAATACCTACCACCAGTAACCACCCAATCCACCTGCAACCACCCACCCCACCTACAACCACCCACCCACCATTTTCTTAATTTTTGTCTTCACCAACTTCCCCACACCCCACCCCCACATCAACCACCCACCAGTACCACCCACCCCACCTACCACCAACCAAATACCATTTTAGTCAATTTCTCCCTCACACCAACTACTTACCATTTTTGACAATTTTTTTTCACAACCCTCCCCCTCACCAACCATCCAGCCCACCTACCAACCATCCACACCATTCACCCCCCCCCCCATAACCCCTACTCCACTACCACCCCAGCATCACCAACGACCACCCAACCTACAACCACAAACCACCCAACACTTTCCACTTTGAACATTTTTATCAAGCGTCATGCCATTTTTCGTTACAATTACGATCGATTTTACTGCCTAGGTGCGCCAATAGATGTTTCACATCAAAAACTTTGGGAACAGTGCAAACTGCAATCAAAGTGTTTGAAGGTGAAAATTGTGATCCATTTGAACTTTTAAATGCTTTAGTTATTTTACTACGTTCACTCTGCAGCGGTGTAGTTACTCCCGAAGATATACAATCTGAAAAGGACAATTTTACTATTGACATTGAGGGTCATTTAATTTCCAACCCATAACTAGGTTCTATTTTTGAATCTAAGATTTCAAAATCTAAATTATCAAGCGATACAATTAGTCGTATAAGAACTAACTGTATTCATTTTACTGTAAAATTAGTAAAAGAGGTTTAGAAAAGGATACCAAATAATTACAATGCTTGAAAAAAATGGAATTATTATCAGTCCAAAATACCTTAAAACCTGTTAAAGATTGTTATATAATTGATCTTGCAAAAAATTTAGGGTTTCAGGACGAACAAATAGAAAAAAATTTTAATCAATGGACGAGTATTAATTTTGTAAAATGGCAAGAACTTCAAGATAGCGTTAAGTTTTGGGGAGAAGTTTCACGCTATAAAAACGCAGCTGGGTCAATACTTATGAAGAATTATTCCAACTTGCTAGAACAGTAATGTCGCTTCCACATTCAAATGCCGAAGTGGAACGCATTTTCAGTATGATGAACATTGTTAAAAATAAGTTGAGAAATAAAATGTCAACGAAAACCTTAAATTCAATAATGCTAATCAGAAATCAATTAAAAATACAAAAAAAAATGTCATAATTTCGAAATTCCTAAAAATTTTCTTTTAAAAAATAATTTCAATAATTCTGTAGATATTGAAGTCAATGAAGTTGATGAAGATGCAATGTATTTATTTTTTTTGTGTTTTCTTATGATTGATTATTTTTATTATAGGTATATGTATGAAGTTATTCTTAAAACTTCTTTAGTTTAAAAAAAAAATGATATATGTAATACTATTGAGACTGAATTTGTTTTTGTTTTTTTTTAAGATTTTTATGTTTATTTAATGTTTGTAAGTTTTGTATACTATACAAAATAAATTTTTTGTTAAAATTGAATATGTTTCTTTGATATTTGTACGGAAATATTTTTCTAGCGACTTTTTTCAAAATTTTAACATATCTAGCGGATTTTTAAGGTCGATCTAGCGACTCTTTTTGTTGGCTTGCGGCAACACTGACTACCAGCCGAACACATGAGCTTTAAATCTCTAGTTGAAACATGCGACTTGGCAAAACCTCGCCATGTAGTTCTAGAGTTAAAAAAACTTTCTTGGATCGGATCTTGTATATCTACATAGACATACCTATACCTTCATAATTGTATCTCTCTTAACAATCAAAAGATTTAAACACAGAAGGCCATGTGCTTGTAATAAAGTTCAAAAATATACAATGTTGAATCTTCACTTTCTGTCTTGCAGAATTAGAACAAACATCGTCTTGGCAACCGGATAAAATTGTTCGCAAATAATAGTCAAGGTTAACACTTGAAGAGAAAAACAAACGATTTCAGACCTTTTTTATTTGTTCTTGATAACACAAAAGAATAGTTAAAATGATGTGGAAACAAAATAAACAAGCTCCAGTTTTATTATTCTAAACTCAAAAAGATAAGTACACAAACCTTGAGATCGCTGCAGGAAATTAAATTTATTGTTTAATTGGTTTAAATCCTCAAAATGATAATAAAACAATTTAACGGCTTCACAATCACTCATATTATATGAAACAAACTACCCCAAGACATTAGATTTGTTTGTTTAGGTTTATTTGACAACCCCAAGAATTGTCAAAAAGGAACAATAAGGCTTTAGATGGTGTACCTATTTGTCACAACATTAAAAATTTTCATTTTGCTTAGTTCGTTTGATTTTGGATAGCTTTTATTGAAATATAAATGCATTTATTTGAGTTTCTTTGAGTATCTTTCGAAAAAATTAAATAAAAATCAAATACAAAAGCCTACTACGACTTGACAGAAATAATGTATAATCTTAACATCTGATTCTTCAATTCGTTCCATCTAAACACCTACACTATACCTAAACACCTTCTCGTTAGGGCGGGTTGCGGTTTTTTCAAAAAAAAAAAAAAAAAACCATTTGTGGTTACCTCCAGAGCAAATTCAACAAACAAAGCTATTTTAAAAATACTAAATTTAAGTCCGCTACAGTTGTTCGATTGATGATAACAACTCTTGAAACAAGAGATCCACTTTTAAGGTTGTCAGTCTGAGCTTAGAAAATTTTGATAAACGTCCAAATTTTGGATTGTACCTTGTCTGAGACAGACCAAATTACTGCCTCCAGTTTGATTGTGCAGCCTACGTCACATCAAAAAACAGATATGAAGTTTTTCACTACAACTTTGTAATTTTCATTTCAAAATATAAATAGTCCGGTCAAAAAAGACATTTTGGTTTGCAAAAATTCGCATAAAGCCGAAAATTGGTACAGACGTTGGGAACACCATTTCAAATAAACTAAGCAACATCCCCATCGATCGGACTGGTGCGTTAGAAGTTATTCAAGGTCAAAGGGTCAAATAATTGGTTTTTACAATTTTTCTGGTAAACGGTAGGATTTATCAGAAAAATACATCAGACAAAGTTGTAGACCATGAAATTATCTACAAAACTTGTTAAAATCATTTTTTTGTAAGAATAACCATTTCGGAGATATCGTGATTTTAAAACTTGAAGGAGTCACGTTCTATATGATGTGCACATATATGCCATATGTCGATACTATCGCCGACACTAGCTTACACCTTTATAGGTGTGAAATTTGGAAAGAATCATTTAAGCCGTTTTCGAGATAGTCTTACTTACTTACTAACTTATGATGGTGCCACTAGAGCGTGGTGCTCCTGGGCCATACTTAGTATGCCCCTCCAGCCGGCTCGATCTCTAGCCTGCCGTCTCCAATTTCGCACTCCAAGTTGTCGGAGGTCTCCCTCTACCTGGTCGCTCCATCGAAGATGAGGTCTACCTTGGCTTCTGACACCCTCGGGTTTGGCGTTGAAGACTTTACGAACTGGAGCGTCAATGTGCATTCGCTCTCCATGGCCCAGCCATCCTAGTCGTTTTATTCGAATTCTTCTGGCTAGGCTTATGTCGCTGTACAGTTCGTATAGTTCGTTGTTGTATCTTCGTCTATAAATGTTGTTTTCCGGATTTACGCAGACAGGACAATAAATCGTACGCAGAACTTTTCCCTCGAAGACTCCAAGTGACTTTTCATCCGATTGGGAGAGGGTCCATGCTTCCGCACCATATAGCAGGACCGGGATGATGAGTGTTCTATACAGTATCACCTTGGTTTTTTTCGATAGAGCTTTATTCCTCAATTGCTTTCTCAGCCCAAAGAAACAGCGATTCGCAAGAGTTAGTCTGCGTTTGATTTCAGCGCTGATGTTGTTGCCTGTGTTTACAGCAGTGCCCAGGTAGACAAATTCACTGACTACCTCGAAGTTATACCTATCAATGGTTATGTTCTGACCAAGTCGGTGGTGGAATTGGACTTACTTAGTCTTGTCCTCGTTTATTTTAAGCCCCATTCTGCTTGCTGCTGACTCCATAGTAGTAAATGCACCGGTTACTGCTCGCTTTGTTCTTTCTACCTTGTCAAGGTCGTCAGCAAATCCATTTTCAAGCACAATGTTAAAACAGCTGCATGACAGTGGGTCGCTTTGTCTTAGCCCTCTGGTGGTTTCAAAGATTTCAGTAGAGTCTCTACCAACTTTGACGGAAGTTAGACATAGCACGATACAGTTCAACTCTATTAACGCTGTCGTAGGCGGCTTTAAAATCGGTGGTAGATTTTCCAGGTCTGAAGCCGAATTGGTAAGGACCTACCAGATCATACGGAAACGTTGACACGTTCACGTTCATATGGTACTGAGATTCCACTTATCGGGCATACTTTCCTCCGACCATATTTTGCAAATGAGTTGGTGTATGCTCCTGACCAGGTCATCTCAAGCGTGTTTAAAAAGCTCCGCTGTAGGCCATCAAATCCAGCTGCTTTATTCATCTTTAGTCTGGTAATGGCTACTTTGATTTCATTTTGGTCAGGCGGATGTAGTTCGTGGTCGTCATCTAGATTAACTAGAACAAGTTGATCTTGGACGGGATCTTGGCTATCATCGCCATTTTTAGCAACTGGTTTAAGTAGTCTCTCCAGATGTCTAACATCGCCTGCGTTACCACTATAGTATTTGCATCCTGATCTTTGCAGGGCCCAGGGCGGCTTGTGAAACCTGATGTAGACTGTTTCACTCTTTTGTAGAAGTTTCGTACCTCTTCTCTGCAAAAACATCTCTGCATCTCGTCGACTTCGCGTTGCTGGAGTCGGAGTCGAACCAGGGGTTTCTGGGGGAGGATGTGAGAAGCCCAATACCTCTGACGCTGACGCAGCACTTCTTATGGCTTGTTGACATAGCTGCCATTTGTCTTCCGGGTTCATATTGAAGTCGTCCAACATTGCATTTCCTCGGCGTAGTCGGTGTTCGCCTAAGAACTTCCATGGAGATCCGTACCGTAAGGTTTGCACCGACTATAGGTAGTGGTCCGGGTCGGTGTTTGCTCCTCGGAATGTACGGACATTCATAATGCTGGAGGAGTGTCTTCCATCAATTACAACATGGTCGATTTGATTGCAGGTTCGACCATCTGTAATCGCCATATGCCCTTGTGGATGTCGGGACGTGGGAATTGTGTGCTGCTCAGTACCATGTTTTTTCCCGCTGCAAAATCGAGGAGCCTAAGTCCGTTGTCGGAGGTGGTGTCGTGCACGTGTTTTCCGATCGTCATACCAAAGATGTCCTCCCTCCCAATTTTGGCATTTAAGTCTCCCAAGAGGATTTTAGTGTCATGTTTTGGGCACCGCTCGTATGTTTTGGCGAGGAGCTCGTAGAAACATTCTTTGGTAGCGTCGTCTTTCTCTTCTGTAGGGGCATGGGCGCTTATAAGACTTTAGTGGTGGAATGTTGCCTTAATGCGAATCGTTGTCACTCTTTCGCTGACTTCGCGAAAGCTCAAGACGTTTTGCCTAAGTCTTCCTCTGACATCCAGTCCGTACCCAAACAAGCGCGATCTCCCATCAAGGTGGCATTTCCTATAGCAGAAATTACAGTCCTCTGTAATTCTCAGGCCTGGTGCATCCCATCGCATCTCCTGGAGGGCTGTTATATCAGCGTTGAGACTGGCGTGGGTCTCGGTTAGCTGCTCGGCTTTACGCGGCCTGTTTAGCGTACGCACATTCCACGTGCACATGTGTAAATCGTTGGCCGTTTTTCGTTCGCGGGGGGGGGGGGGGGAGGAGGGGGTCGTCAAAATTTTTGGTTTGGTCCGAGGCATTTTTTGCGGTTTTTATCACAATGAAATTTCCCTTTCATGACCGGCTTGTGAGGCCTGTGCATGACATAGATCTTGGTGGTGGTTGGATCTTCAGAGCTTATCTTTCCTCCTGCTCCTAGTTCCTTAGAAGAGAACTCAGGTATCTACAACCTATGGATCCAACGCTCGTCGTAAGCTCACCTATCGGCTATCCAGCAGGCACCGCTTGGAGGTGACGATGCGATTTTGCAATGATTTTGAAAATGTCTTCATGGAATTAAATTTCCATTTGGAGAACAGCCTCCCATGTCCGGACAGATAAGGTTTCGAATGTGTCCGGAATATCGAAATGTCCGGACTTTAGAGAAAAAATTAAATATTATGGAAAACCGAAAACTTTTCAAAACGATTTAATTACAAATAGAAGCATATACATGTACATACATAATTTAAGTATATAGATATACATATGTACGTTTGTACCTAAGCACGTGTTAATTTTTGGTTGAAACGCTTTATTTGAAAACATCTTTTCAGCTTTTTTGCTTTACCCCTTAAAGAGAAGGATATCTATTTGAGATGTTTTTTGTTCGGAACACTGAGTGCCCTTGGCAAATATCTTCCTTGCTTTATTTTTTGAAATTTTCGAAACTTCTTTGTTTTCATTTTTATGTTCTTCACTGTCTTTTCGTTATTTTTAACAAAATTCTGTTGGATTTGTGAAGCGGACTGAATAATGAATGTCATTATCAGAAAAGTCTTTGAAAATTTCTGCTACTTGCCAAACTGACTTGCCAGTTTCAATATATCAATATTTTACATTTCTCAGAAAGTGTCGGAGCATGTTCCTTTTCTTTGCAAATTTGGGAAATTCAATCCACACCAAAAAACTATGTCTTATCCTTCAAGAAAACTCACAAATGAAATGGTAACAGAGCATGAAAAATCAACGACCATAAACATAAATTTCTAATATGTAAAATTGCAACGTTTTAAATGTCTAGATTCAAGAGACAACTACAAGCGACAAAATTATATATATGCACATAGTACGTAGTCCTGCCATAAGTTCTGTCCCCCATACAAACACGTCTTATTCAAATAATAAACCAGTTATCAAAATTATTTTTACGATATTTATTTTGTATTAAATTGACGTTATAAATTTGTAGGAAATTATTCAAAGTGGGCCACCCTTAGCCTTGAAACACTTTCTTAAACGATCCGGCCATTCGTCTATCGCCGCACGCACGACTTCCAGTGGTAGCGAAGCTGGTGTCTTCACCAAATCAGCTTTAAGAGACTCAATATTCGGTGAGGCTTCTCTTCCAAGACAGTCCATAGACGGTAGTCCAGGGGATTAAGATTCGGGCTGCCCGAGGGCTAATCTTCAGCGGCGCGGCGATAAACCCCGGTAAATTGTCCTTAAGCCAAAGTTGGGTGGTTTCTGCCTTGTGAGCCGGAGCAGTCTTGCTAAAACCATCACTGAAGCTGGATGATGGCCTCTTTGGACTTTTCCAACCTTTCAGCAGCTTCCTTGGAGCTATAGGCGTAAATCCTGTCGTTTTGGCTACTAAATTTCTGTTCCACTGCGAAAATTTTCTCATCTGTGAAAAGAATTTTTTTTTGTCCTCAGTTTGCGTGTCTTTGAAGCAACACCTTTGATCTTGTCGCTCTTATCTTGCGCAGAACCTCAGTCAGGCGTTGTCCAGTACTTCTACGGTAAGCGCCAAGTCTTAGGTCTTGTTTTATGAGGAGTGACATCGTTCTTGTGGGTATTTTCATTTCTCGAACCATAATTTTCTGTTTGCGGAGGGGATTTCTTCGGATTCTTTCCGCAACTGCTTTGATCACTGCTCACGTCCTACTTTGGTAAGGTCGGCCACTTCTTGCTCTATCATCTCATTGTACCGTTTTATAGAGCGATAGATGAATTTTTTCGATATTTTGAGTGGTTTCAGTATTTCGAAAATCTCAGTGGGAGTTTTACTGCATTTGTGCAGTGCAATAATAGCTACGCGGTTCTCTTTTTTGAAACACTCCATGCATATCGTTTCGCGTATTAAATTCAACTGACTCATTATTGTTACTTAAGGTATGCATTTGTCCGTTAGATATTTTGAGAACAACAACAGATCAATACAATTTTTTTTGGCGTCTTATAAGTTAGGGACAGAACTTATGGCAGGACTACGTACATACGCATTTTCATACGATATCCGGACTGCAAAGGTCAAATTTTTAAAGTGTCCGAAACATAGAGGTGCCAGGGCTAGCGAGACTGTACTGTACAATAATTTTGTATGACAATACAAATCAACAAATAAAAAAAACAACAGCTAAATGTTGTAACCTCAACTCGCCCAAAAAAAAAAATACCAAGATCGACTTCAGGGCAACCCAAGGTCCCCAGATTTAAAACAACAGAAAAGTTTCCCGTAAGGGAGATTTTAGGTTAAAAAAAAGAGATGTGGTGTGGGTTCAATCTCCTAAGCGAATGTCATATTAAAACTGTGTGTTAAGACGACTGCAAGATGATGGACAAATTTAAGGTCAGAAGCTACTCTGATTGTAGACTGAAAATACTTTTTAGGGAAGGTTATATTGTACGAATACATTTTAAGCTTATAAATTTGGGACAGTTTTTAACTATAGCTTGCGAATAAAAATCGAAAACGACATTTTTGAAATTAATACATTTTTAACATTTAGTAAACTAAAAAGAGATTTAAGGTTTTTACTGAGAAAGCTACCTATGATCAAAGCCATAAAAATATTCAACTAAATATTTTATTAATTTCTATTATTCTGTATAGAATATATGTAAGTAGTTCACATGATCGTGATGTCATTTCCAGGAATTACTTTAAAGATAAAATAAGCGCACATGCTACCTACTTCTAAAAACAAATATTTTAACTTTTATTTCAATAGTAAATTAAGAAATAAAAATCGTTCTTAATGAAGTAACAAGGTGGCTTATCTAGGTTAAAACATGAAGATATAAACATATTTAAATATTTGTATTTGTTCTTCCCTACCTACACAAAAAAAGCTAATATTGATAACAAAATAAATAAGCCTTTGATATGTTCCTAATTATTAAAATAAAATATAGACACATGTGCATATTTATTTCTGATAACGGACTTGCATAAAAAGCTGGCGAATTTTTAAATTTCTTCAGTAAGCGAAAGTACCTCCTACAAGCTATAAGCATTATCATGTATTTTTCGAAGTCAATCCTTGCATTCTTCGCCCTAGTGGCCGTCTTTGGTGTTTCTAAATCAACATATGTTATGACTTCGTGCCGCACGTGTTATACAGGCAAACCGGACTATGTTTGTTCTAGAAACAGCAACGGTCAGATTATGAGACACTATGACCGTTGCATGTTTGAGAAATATTCTTGCGAAAATGCTAGTCAATGTAAGTGAATCAAGTAAAAGTAAGAATATCAAACATTCTAAATTCATTCTCTTCGAACACAGATCCACGGGAAGTAGCTTGTCCAGCCACGACTTCGTGCCGCACCTGTTATGCAGGCAAACCGGACTATGTTTGTTCTAGAAACAGCAACGGTCAGATTATGAGACACTATGACCGTTGCATGTTTGAGAAATATTCTTGCGAAAATGCTAGTCAATGTAAGTGAATCAAGTTCTTACGTAAACATTCATTTGAAAATATATTTTTTTTTTGCACAGATCCCAAGGAAGTCCGTTGTTAAGGCGTATAATTGCCAAAACGGCAAACGTAAGTTTATGAAAGAACTTTTTAAAAATATTAAACATCCTTTATACATGTATTTTGTTTTTACGCAGCTCGAAGGACTTATCAGTGCTAGCTGCTAGGTAGGGATGTGTAAGATGCATTAACAACACCGAAAATGCATAAAAGCTTGAAAAGTGCCTAAATCCTCGTATAACGTTTATTAACAACAAAATGGAATCTATAGTCAATAGAAATAAAAATACAGATCTTACATATCTAGGCGAAAAACTTATTTTTTTTTTAATTTAATTTACTACTTTATCCAGAAAGAATATATATATACGAGTATATATGAAGCAGAATTTGATGTATAGGTAACGAATTTCATTTTGCCCAAAAGCTGATTTGACAGGCAACATTTCACCAATGTATTGGATGTTTGCACTTTCCGAGGGGTCAAGACACTTCCTTTTAGTAGCTTAAGTGCAATTGCGGATATCAACTTAGCTGCACCATCCATAAGTTATTGCGAAAGATTTAATGTTGCGAAGGTGCTACCGCAGTGACCTGAACTTAACTTAAAAGAACATTGTCAACATTGCAAGGCCATCAAAAATTGTGTATCCACTTCTGTTTTGTGTTTCATAAGGCAACCACAACGAAACACCTAGTTCGATGATGAGGGCAGGCTGCCAAACACGAGCAAGAACAATCCAAACTTCCTAAAAGCTCGTACTGTGTTAACTCATGTTAAGGGTATTTAATACAAAACTCCTTGTGTGAGGCTCATTAAAAAAAGAAGAATCTATCTATCAATAAAAGGGGAAGGGGGAACTTCGGTTTTTCAATAAAAATAAGAAAGACGGATGCTTCGGTAGAAGCAATTTTCGAAAGTTCTTCGAGCGGGTAAGGGATCTGTTTTAGAAAATGTCGTAGTAGATTAAGAGAGAGAGAGAGAGAGAGAGAGAGAGAGAGAGAGAGAGAGAGAGAGAGAGAGAGAGAGAGAGAGAGAGAGAGAGAGAGAGAGAGAGAGCAGGAGCATTTCATGTATGCAATGCACTGTTTGCTGATGCTAATAATCTACAGTTAAACATTATACTTTTTAATTTGCGTTAGAAAAGAAAACACGAAGAAAAAATCGCGCCTAAGGAATTAAAATAAAATTGAGAGAATAAAGATATAAAAAGGTAAAATTTAAAATGAATAAAAGTGAAATTAATCGCGATGTTGCATTTATTTGCAACGAATTAAACGGAGAAAACATTTTTTCAAATCCTTTTCGATGAACTGCTCTCTCTCTCTCTCTCTCTCTCTCTCTCTCTCTCTCTCTCTCTCTCTCTCTCTCTCTCTCTCTCTCTCTCTCTGCGCAAGTGAGTCCGTAGGAATTATAATTTCCATACTAAATGGAGTCGACAAACGTCGTTTTACGGCTCTGTGTTTGAACGAGTCAACTTCAGTATTGCTATAATACAGCCGGACAGCATTAGGCACGTTTTCCTTGCACCAAAATTCAGATTTATGTCTGGACTGAATGAGGGTGATGTTATTGAAATTTGCAGAATTGTCAGAATCGTTGAAAACCTCTCATCAGTTTGTCGCACAACACGAACCAGCAGAAATGTAGTCAATGCAGTGCCACAAAATTGGTATTCCAAGTTGGTTAAGGTGGCAGCTGTCTGAAATCACCATAGAATCACGTAGATGCTTCTGAATGGTTTGTGGTTGGTAGTAAATTTTATTAATCTGCTGTAGTCGGTAGTTAATTTTATGGAGAAAAGCTGAACTTAACATGCTGATCTCGTCCACGAAAACAGCTTTGACGCCATCGATCATGTTTTTGTAGTCATGCAAAGCAAATTCTCCGTGGATAAGGGTTTTGTCAAGCGAGAAACTGTGAGACAAAACGCTAAATGGATAGTAGTGACACCAAGAGGTTAAACGGCTTTACCTATATGCCGGCACAGGGCAATGTAGGAGTTGTTCATCGAGTTGTGCTCCTGAGTGTAGCGGTTGTACGTCTCCATAAGACATAAAGTGTTAGTTTTTCAACAGCCCGCGGGACCCGTGAAGAATTTTTGCAGGGCTTCAGAAAAGTCAACCATATAATCGATGTATGACTTCAAGAAGATGTATTGTTCTGGGTTGGTGGTTCTTTTAAGCTCGCAAATACTGCTGTTTTGTTATCACATTGCTGCGTTTCTTCACAATCGAGAATTCTTGTTGGGGGACGAGCTGGTTAATATCATCGACGTTCTCAGCACAATCTTCACCAAACAACCGTTGGACAAACGCTGCTCTTGATTCTTCTTCTTGCAAATTGCTGTTATCATCGATTTGCAAAATCATCATCACTTCAAGTTCCTTCATATCGTTTTCAATGTTTTAATTCGTCTCGAATAGGCTATGGCCGTCTTCACGTTCATGTTGTTCTATTTGGTCAGGTGGATAGTCTAGTCTAGACTAAATAACCCACGACCTACTATATGTATATTAGAGATAAACCGTTATTCCTCTTAGGGGCTATCCGCCACCTTCTTTATTTAATTACTTTGACCTGACTAGTAGTTATTCATCATCATAAGAAAACTGAAATGTGAACTTTGCAGGGTTAAATTTGTTAGATTTTAAATTCCAAACCTTCAATAAGGCTGAGATATCAGCAGAGACCACAGAGGTCAAAACCCATTTGCGGTTTTTTTTTACAACTACAACATGAGTTTGACACACACTTTCGCAGTTAATCCGCGATATCTGGCTGGGTGCAGTATGAATAGGGTAGACTCTGATTGGTATCAACCTGGCGATGCCGGGGTTGACACCAATCTGTTGTAACTGTTTCATACGCATCAATTGTGCTTATTTTAACTCCTAGTGGTAGCCATCGGGTGCTGGTCTTGTCCACCCGTACTTGACTTGCTAAACTTATAAGCGCTAGTGTTGAACACGGAAAAATAGCAACACTATTATAATTGCCCTGCCATAAAGCTCCTTCTTTATCTTGTTGGATAGCAGTTGTTCTGGACGACCCCCTCAGAAAGCAAGTGAGGGGCGGATGAGCTCCAATTAAGTGAACCAACGGCAACGCCAACAGCCACTTCGACATATTCGGAGCTCAGGTCAGTTGATCCTTTCACTATTATTAGTCAGGGTAGTGAAATAGAGAAGGTAGCGGATGAGCCTTTATAGAGCCAACGCTAGTTCTCACATCCCCGTAGTGGGTTACTGACCCTGGATCTCTCCAACTCCTTTTGTCTAAGGAGAGCAGCATAGGGCCTGGTCCCCCAGGTTGGTTGTTTTTGCGTCGGGGTAACTTCTCTACCACGTAAAAACGCAACAGTTCCGAAACAACCGATTGCCTCGGATATGGATGACCCTACTGATGACGACCCTTGCAAACGGACTAAGGACAGCGAATTTCGGTTCTGCACGTGGAATGCCCGGACCCTAAACAGACCACGTGCAGCCGAACAATATGTGGAAGCCCTAAATGGTGTCAAAGCCGACATCACAGCCATCCAAGAAGTGCGATGGGATGGTGAAGGCATAAGGAGGGCGAAAAATTGTGACATCTACTACGGCAAGTGCTACAGGACACGAACACATCGGCATTTTGGATGCGGAGTTGTGATAAGAGGCATAAGCGAACGCATTGTCACAATCCGCATAAAGTCCAAATTTAGCAACATCTCGCTGATCTGCGTCCACGCCCCTACGGAGGAAAAAGATGACACGACCAAAGAAGAATTCTACGATCTTCTGGAGAAGACATATGATGAATGCCCGAAGTACGACACTTAGATTATTCTTGGTGACTTCAATGCCAAGATCGGAAAGGAGGGTAGCTTTGGCTCGACAGTCGGAAAGCTAGCCTGCACGACTACACTTCCGGCAACGGACACAGACTAAACGACTTAGCTGTGGGGCGAAGTGTCATCATAGCTAGCATATACTTCCCACACCTCAATATACACAAGTGAACCTGGCGGTCACCTGACCAATAACCAAATTGATCATATTGCGATTGATAGCAGACATGCCTCCAATGTCATGAGTGTCCGCACTTTCCGAGGGGCCAACATAGACTCGGACCACTAACAGACCGCAGGATCGAGCATCCACTGTGAGAAAGTTTGATACTACAAAGCTACAACCGCAGAAACTTTCCCATCCATGTCTCGTCTTATCTCGACAAGCGCGGCGCCTGCGCCAAACCCTGAGGCTCAGTGGCAACATTGCAAAATGGCCATCAAAAACGCAGCTACTGACGTTTTGGGTTTCATTAGGCGAGCACCTGGTTCGATGATGAGTGCAGACTCGTACACATGGCCAAAAACCAAGCTTATCATGCAGTTCTGAATGCCAGAAGCAGAGCTACCAAGAGCGCTTCTGGTGCGGTATACTAGCAAAAGAAGAAGGAAGAACATTGGCTTTCGAGAAAGAAAAAGAGAGAACTGGAAAAACGAATGGTTGAACCTATTGAGGGTTACTACAACATAAGCAATGTACCAAAGGGTAAAACATTCGTCTAAAGGTTACAAAGCCCAAGCGGAAGCCTGTAAAGACGAGGGTGGGAATGTCGTAATAAATACACAGTCGATGCCGAGAATTTGGGAAGAACATTTCTGCAGACTGTTAAGCAGCGCGCGAAGACAACCAACTAATCGCTGTCAGGCAACATGATTCATTCGATTTGGATGATGATGAACAAAACTTCCAACTACCCGATCAAGAAGAAGTTCGGGCAGCAATATCAAAACTAAAGTCCAACAAGGCTGCTGGAGCGGATGAATTTCGTTTTCGGTTCTTTATTTCAAAAAAAAAATTATATATTTTAGTTCTCGTTAGAGAACTCCACTTGAAAATAATAACTCATGAGATTAATAATTTCAGAATTATATTTATTCAGCTTCGAATCCCTTACCACTGGTGGGGGGAAATCTTCAGCTATACGAAGAACTGGAACTCTAATACTACTCTTTACATTCGACTTGGAAGCTTCTTTTATACAATAATAATGCTTATGCAGCAAATCTTGGTTTGGCTGCATTATCTTTGTTTAATTCTATGATGAAAATAGAGTCTTTGTTGCTGAAGGCAAAAAGTGCTTCTATGACAATTTGTGCAGTAGATACTTTGTATCTATGATATTATAAACTGAAGATACTTTGTATCTTTTTTTATTGAGGATGTGACTAAGAGGAAACTTATTATAATTGAATGTGAGGGCGTTCTGTGAACGTAACTCTTCCCCCCTTATGTTTGATGCTCTCCTGAGAATCTACAATTATGTTTTCAATTTTAACTTTTTTAGTTTCTTTATGTTTCAAATATAATAGTAAAATTGCAATTGAAATAATTATAAATGTGATACCACTATATGATATAATATGTTTAACATTACTATAGTATTTTAGTTCTTGCAAATATTTTAGATTTTGTATTTGGCTTATATGTATATCTTCCAATGTCAGATTAATATTTGTAACATTTAATGTGTTGTATAATGGAATAACAATGTTTTGTTTAAATGTTTCCTTTTCATTGTTGTATATAGTTGTATTTATTTTAATATTACAGTCCTTAAAATATATAAGGTTATTTTTTACAATTTCGTACTCAATATTATTACAATAGTTACTTAGACTTGTTTTGAAAAGGTTTTTTGTTAAAATGAGTCCATTTTCTAATTCTATTAATTCTTGATCTTTATTTAATCTTATTTTACAATTCTCATGTTTTGTTTCGTTCAAGTTTTGGATACATATTGGACTTTTTTTTAGGTTTCTTACATATTTTATTTCATTATATTCATATAACGTTTCGTTATAATTAATGTAGTTATATTTCGATAGTGCTATATCTGCGTTCATGTTCATTAAGAGTGCGAGATGCATAACATAATGGGTGATTTGACTGTGAAAGAACAGACCCGATTGCATAATTGGATGCATCTGTTGTCAACACGAATTCCTTTGTAAAATCAGGATATTTTAAAACTGGATCACTAGATATGAGTAATTTAAGTTCTTCAAAAGCTGTTAAATATTCTGGGTCTTTAGTGTTTATCTTAACTCCTTTCTTAAGATATTTGGTCATAGGTATTGCTACTTTTGAATAATCCTTAATAAATTTTCTGTAGTAACCTGTAAGCCCTAAAAATGATTTTATTTGTTTTGTTGTAGACGGAATTGGTATTTTATCAATTGCTTTTATTTTCTCTGGGTTTGGCTTTATTCCATTTGTAGTAATTACATGCCCTAAATATTCTGTATTTTTGCTTAAAAACTTGCATTTATCTATTTGTATTTTTAAATTATATAGTTTAAGTTTCTGAAATACTTTATTAATTGAACAAATATGTTCTTCTAATGATGTACTGAATATAAGAATGTCGTCTAAATAGACAACACATATTTTTCCTACAAGACCTTCTAATACGTGATTAATCATTCGCTGAAAAGTAGCGGGGGCGTTTTTTAATCCAAAAGGCATACGATTAAATTCATAATGACCAGTAGCTGTTGAAAAAGCAGTTTTGTGTCTATCTTTAGGGTTCACCAATATCTGATGGAAACCTTTAGCTAGATCTAACGTTGTAAAATATTGGGCTCTTCCCAATTTACTGAAAATGTCATCAATATTTGGTATAGGAAACTTGTCTTCCACTGTTATTTCGTTAAGTTTTCTATAATCAATGACAATACGCCATTTTTTGAGTCCTGAATTGTCTATCTTTTTGGGGACGACCCAGATAGGAGCATTATATGGACTGCTACTTTCTTTTATTATGCCCTGTTCTAACATTTCAATTATTTGTCTATGGACTTCTTCTTTATGTACTTCCGGATATCTATATAGGCGTGAATATATTGGCTTATCATTTTTTGTTTCGATTTTATGTGTAACTTCGTTTACATTGGTTAAAATATCCCCTTCTTTATAAAATAGTTGTCTATTATTCTTCAATATTTCAGTAAGAGCTTTTTTTTCTTCTATGTTCATATAGGGTTCTATTAATTTGTTAATTAAATCTTGTGAATATAAATCAATACTACAGAGGTTTATTTGTTTATTTGATAACTCTTGAATATAACTATCTAACGGGTAATTTTTGGGTTTTGAAAGCAATGGAATCTTGACATTATTAATGTTCAATGTATGAGTAATATATGATAATTCGGCTTGTAATGGCATGAGGATATTATTTCCTAAAATACCGTCAAATGAACTGTTAGTAATTGGAGTAATTAAAAATTCCATGGTTGATTTATTTTTATTAAATTCACTTGGTAATGGCAAAATTATTTTAGTATTTATTAAATTTTCTTCATATAATGTTTTAAGGGTAATTGGTTTGTGAAGTTTACTTTCAAAATGTCTAGGGAATGTTTTTTCTCTTAAAACAGAGGTTGCTGCTCCTGTGTCTACCAAAAATCTAACTTTTTTATTTAGGATATGAAGGGTAATGGTCTTTCGAGGCATTTATTTGAAAATTTGAAGTGTCCCGGGTCAAATGGTCTACTTCCATGGGTTCTACCATATTTCTTCTATTTTGTGCAGCAAATGGGTTTTGATGTTGATATTGGTTAGAAAAATTACCACTTCTATTTGGTTGCCTATACTGTTCATTATTATTTCTTTGATTATGATTATTGCCTATTCTGTTTTGTTGCCTATTATATTGTTCATTATGATTTCTTTGATTATTGTTATTTCTATAAAAGTTTTGACCATTTTTATTAAAGTTCCTGTTGTTACTTTTAAAATTGTTATTATAATTTTCACTTCTATAATTATTCCTTTCATTTCTATTATTGTAACTTTCTGTTGTCCAGTGACAAGATTCTAATTTATAATATGCTTCGCTTAACGTTTTAATATTATGATTTATTATTATCGAACTGGCATTTGGTGGAATTTTCTCGCAAAATTTA
The DNA here is from genome assembly GCA_916050605.2 of Platycheirus albimanus. Lineage (NCBI taxonomy): Eukaryota > Metazoa > Arthropoda > Insecta > Diptera > Syrphidae > Platycheirus > Platycheirus albimanus. The sequence continues at coordinate 80,389,357 of OU696696.1, forward strand.
GCTAATAATGACTTTTCATTATTGTTTGGATTATACTCCTCTAATTTAACTTCTGATAAATAATATTTATTATTTAATCTGCAGAGTATATCTGAGAATGAATAATATATCTGGGAAATGTTTTTGCAAAAAATCTTGTCTGCCTTTTCTTTTAATTTTAAAAATGTTTCTCTCTCACCAAAATTATTAACTAAAATGGTTTTCACTTCCTTCCAATTATTTGGGTCGCCACCCCGTAAAACTACATCTAAAGCGAATCCTGTTATTTTTGATTTGATTTCATTTGTTATAAAATCTTTGGAACCTTCATTATATAAGCTTGTTGCATTAATTATAAATTCTGCTTTTTTTATAAAAATAATTAAACTACATGATTTACCATCAAAATTTGGCAAAGTTTTTAATAATTTAAGAGGATCAATATTTATAGCTGCCATTTTTACCTGTTTTTCTTTAATTTCTTGTTTGATGATTTCGTCTTCTTCTGTTGCTTCTGTTTGTTGATTTTTTCTAGATTCTGGATCTGTTCCTTCTGGTTTTATAGTTGTACTTTCAATGCAATTATCCTCTGATGTTTCAAATTCCTTTGTTGATAACGCAGTTGGAATATGATAAGGCTTGTATTTCTTCATCTGTTTCTGAACACGTTGGGGCTTTCGACTCGGATATTTTATGCCACGTAAAGTTGTTCTTCCTTCTTTTTAAAACAAAATATTTTTTCTTATTGAGTTTACACTTTTTTTTTCACTTTTTTTAAATTATTTTTTTTTTTTTAAATATTTCTTCCTCTGTTTTGCCTCAATAATTGTAGTCTCACTTTCTGTTGTAGGGCTCTTATGTGCTCTTGAAAATCAGCAGTAGCTTCGTCGTCTATCCAACTTTGTGAGTTCTCCCCTGGTTTATTTAAATTTTCTTTTTGCGGTGCTTCTGCTCCCTCTTGAGTATTAACTTCTTCTGGCAGCATTTAAATAAAACAATTTTTCTTTTAATTTTTTTTTTCTTCACTCGTTCTTCACATGAAATTATTCGTCATTGAAATTGTGAATTTTCGATATTCGTTCGAAAATTATACACTTTTCACGTTTCCAAATATATTTTTTTTCTTCTTTTTTTTTTTTTTTAGTTAAAACACTTTTTTCAGTTCAACACTCTCTCTATGAGATTTTGTGAAATTGTCCCTTACGGATCTTAATTCACTATGTTTATCACTGAAGTATTTTTTTTTTTTATGTCCGATACCGTTTATGTAATATGAATTTACCGGCAAACTATTTAAATTAGTTAAAACGATTTAATCCCGATTTAAACTTTTAAAAAAGTACGACACACTTATATTAATTATGGATCTTTCGGGATCCTACCGACTGCGCCAATTTCGTTTTCGGTTCTTTATTTCAAAAAAAAAAATTATGTATTTTAGTTCTCGTTAGAGAACTCCACTTGAAAATAATAACTCATGAGATTAATAATTTCAGAATTATATTTATTCAGCTTCGGATCCCTTACCACTGGTGGGGGGAAATCTTCAGCTATACGAAGAACTGGAACTCTAATACTACTCTTTACATTCGACTTGAAAGCTTCTTTTATACAATAATAACGCTTATGCAGCAAATCTTGGTTTGGCTGCATTATCTTTGTTTAATTCTATGATGAAAATAGAGTCTTTGTTGCTGAAGGCAAAAAGTGCTTCTATGACAATTTGTGCAGTAGATACTTTGAATCTATGATATTATAAACTGAAGATACTTTGTATCTTTTTTTATTGAGGATGTGACTAAGAGGAAACTTATTATAATTGAATGTGAGGGCGTTCTGTGAACGTAACTGATGGCCTTACGGCTGAACTCTTCATAGCAGCGGTGACTTGGTGAGGAGCATACATCAACTCATCTGTACAATCTGGTCGGATGAAAGTATGCCTGACGAATGGAACCTCAGCATTGTGTGCCCTATTCACAAGAAAGGAGATACTCTAAGACTACGCCAACTACATAGGTATAAGTCTCCTAAATGTAGCCTATAAAATCTTGTCGGCTATTCTGTGTGAACACCTGAACCTTTTCGCACTTGAACTGATTGGCCTATTTCAGTGTGGTTTCAGGCCCGGTAAGTCAACCGTCGACAGATTTTAGATAAGACCCAAGAATTCCAGGTCGATACTCACCACCTCTTTATCGATTTAAAGTTGCCTATGACAGTGTGAACAGGAATGAGCTATACAGAGCCATGTCACTTCTTGGTTTCCCTGCTAAACTCGTTAGATTGTGCAGGATGACACAGGATGAGTCGGTGCTAAGAACACCACCGCCTCATTTAATGTCGAGAAAGGCTTTCATCATTATCGAGGCAATCGTTCGCAACTCGCATGTCAACACCAGCGGTACGATTTTTTTAAAATCCGTTCAATTACTTGGCTATGCTGATGATATTGACATTATTGGAAGAACGAAGCGCGCTTTTAGTGGAGCATTCGCAAGTCTTGAAGTGGAGGGCTAAAATGGGTGTGGCTTTAAATGTCCTAGGGTGCAGAACATCATCACCGTAGACGCGGGCAAAACGTCACGATGGACAGATATGACTTTGAGGCTGTCAAGGACTTTGTATATTTGGGTCCCACTATAACCTCTCAGAACAACATCACTGAAGAGATCAGTCGAAGAATTACTCTTGCCCAACGCTGTTTCTTCGGGCTTAGAAGACATTTTAGGAGCAAAGCCCTCTCTCAAAGGACCAAGGAGACACTATGCAAGACCCTTACCATCCCAGTTCTGATGTATGGGGCAGAAGCGTGGACACTGACACAATCAGATGAAAACAAGCTGGGGTGCTTTGAGACACATTCTTCGGGTGATATTCGGTTCTGTATGTATCAATGGAGTATGGAGATGAAGATTCAGTGACGAACTGTACGGGCTATACAGCGACATTGACCTCGTAAAGAACTGAAAATACAGCAACTTAGATGGCTGGGTCATGTGGAGCGTATGGATGAAAACGCACCAGCCCGACGAGTCTTCAATTTCAATCCGGAGGAAGTTCTGGAAGACCCCATCAAAAGTGGCGCAATCAAGTGGAGATCGTCCTCAACCAAATTGGTGTTCGCAACTGAAGGCCACTATACATTAAATTCATAGATATACTTTCTCTGGATAGCAGTAAATTAAATATTTAAAAAAAAAAACTAAATGTTTCGCCTAGATACAAAGATCTATATTTTTATTTCTATTGATTATAGATTCCACTTTATTGTTTATAAACGTTATACGAGGATTTAGGCGTTTTTCAAGCTTTTATGCATTTTCGGTGTTGTTAATGCATCTTACACATCCCTACCTAGCAGCTAGCACTGATAAGTCCTTCGAGTTCGAGCTGCGTAAAAACAAAATACATGTATAAAGGATGTTCAATATTTTTAAAAAGTTTTTTAATTTACTAACTTTGGCCGTTTTCACAATTATACGCCTGATGGACAACGAACTTCCTGGGGATCTATGCACAAGAAAAATATATTTTTAAAATGTGTTCGTAAGAACTTGATTCACTTACATTGACTAGAATTTTCGGAAATATATTTCTGCATCATGCAACGGCTATAGTGTAGCACAATTTGACCGTTGCTGTTTCTAGTACAACTATATTCCAACGGGCAACTAACTTCCTGGGGATCTGTGCACAAGAAAAATATATTTTTAAAATGTGTTCGTAAGAACTTGATTCACTTACATTGACTAGAATTTTCGGAAATATATTTCTGCATCATGCAACGGCTATAGTGTTGCACAAGTTGACCGTTGTTGTTTCTAGTACAACTACATTCCCACGGGCAACTAACTTCCTGGGGATCTGTGCACAAGAAAAATATATTTTTAAAATGTGTTCGTAAGAACTTGATTCACTTACATTGACCAGAATTTTCGGAAATATATTTCTGCATCATGCAACGGCTATAGTGTTGCACAATTTGACCGTTGCTGTTTCTAGTACAACTACATTCCACGACGCCTTTTGTAGGACACGAGTATGGCGAGCATGAACTGGCTGGACAAGCAACTTCTGAAACTGTGGACAAGCGACAAGAATAATTCAATTTATGATAATTAACATTTTTACGCAGTACCTATCTTGATTCACTTACCTTGACCATATTCGCAAACATACTTGTCCTTCATGCAACGATTATAGTGACACAGAATCGAACTGTTACTGTTTGAGGAATAAGTACACACAGCCTGTGATCCTTTACTTGGGTCCCCACACATTGCGGCTGTGTTGCATGGTACCGATGTTGATTTAGAAACACCAAAAACGGCCACTAGGGCGACGAATGCAAGGATTGACTTCGAAAAATACATGATAATGCTATAGCTGGTAGGAGATACTTTCGCTTACTGAAGAAATTAAAAAATTCGCATGCTTTTTATGCAAATCCGTTATCAGAAATAAATAAGCACATGTTTCTATGTTTTATTTTAATAATAAGGAACATATCAAAGGCTTATTTATTTTGTTATCAAATCAATGTTAGCTTTTTTGCGTATAGGCACGGAAGAACAAACACAAATATTTAATTATGTTTATATCTTCATGTTTTAACCAAGATAAGCCTCCTTGTTATTTCATTAAGAACGATATTTAGTTCTTAATTTACTATTGAAATAAAAGTTTAAAATATTTGTTTTTAGAAGTAGCACGTGCGCTAAATTTATCTTTAAAGTATGTAATTCTTGGAAATGACATCACGATCATGTGAACTATATTCTATACAGAATACAAAATTAAACAAATAGGTAGTTGCTTGAATATTTTTATGGCTTTGTTCATAGTTTCCTTAGTGAAAACCTTAAATCTTTGTTTACCCTATTCCATAGAATGGGTACATAAATATATTGTATTTGGTGGTGAGTTTGTATCATAGAGAACTAATACCGTTAGGTATAGAAAAGTAAATATATTCTGACTTAGAATCAAAAGCCTAGTCGATTTAGCCATGTCCGCACCCGCCCGTCCGTCAGTCCGTATGTATACTCTCTAGAGGTCGCAATCTTTGAGCTCGGAAGTTAAAATTTGGTAGATATAATCTTTGGTTCAAGAGTAAGGCTAAGTTCTTGAACCGGTAAAATCCGCCCACAATCGCCATTCTGTTGAACAACCTCAATTTGGTAAAATTAAATTATGTTTTTTGTACAGTTACGATAGCAGCATAACGTAAAAATTTTGCACACGCAAGTTTTAGGTAAACCTTCTTCCAATTTAATAAAAATATTTCAGTTTGGGAGTAACTGACGCCCATTTTTTATACAAAACCACCAATATTGTTTTAATAAAATAACAATTGTTATATTAAAGCGAAAAACATTCAATTTTATGGGTATTACTTGCACATAAACATCTTGTGTATGAAATCAAAAAATTTGATTTTGGGCTTGGCTGGCGCCCACTTTTCACAAGACACTATAAAAAAATTGTTTTTACAGGTTAACGGTATATTTATAATGAATCCGCAAGGCAAAATTTTGCGTCTCTTAGTAGAAAATAAAAAGTTTGTGTATGAAAAGAAATTTTTGAATTTTAGGCGTGGCTTGCGCCCACTTTGCATGAAAAAACGAAAAAGTACTTAGTTTTTAAATTTTAAACTAGGTACCAATATTAAATTTTAACCTTTTTTCCGTTCGTTATTTGAAAAATATTTGTTCAATACGCCCACTTTTAAGGGCGTGATTTTTATAAAACACCTTAGTAAAATACCCAAGTAAGATCGTTAAAAAACTACTCGATTCAGCTGTAGTTTTACACATATGTCTAAAAATTGACTAACAATCCAGAGCTCATAGCTAGAGCTTTGATTTTTTTTTTTACAAATTTTTAGGATACGCCTACTTTTAAGGGACGTTTTCGTCAAAAGTCGTAGTATGCATTATTTTTTAGTGTTTTCAGTTTTGAAATAAGAAGATGAACAATTCGGTTTGTATACCTTGGTTATGTATCATGGGCGTAGCCAGGTAGGGGCAGGTAGGGGCAAATGCCCAAACCTAAGCCAAATGTCCTCGAAAAATTCTGCGTTTTTTAAGACAAAATAAATCTTTGTCCTCGAGGACATTTGGAGAAAATGCTGAAACAACGAGGACTTTTCAAAGAGTATTCTCGTAAAAAACGAAGACAATTTGGGAAAAAAGCGGAAAAAAAAGGAGTATCAATAAAAAATTTTATAAAAAATGAGGACAATTCGCAAAATTGCAGAAAAACGAGGACTTTTCAAAGAGATTTCTCTAACATCTAGAAATATTACACGAGCATATTTGGGCATTTATATTTATAATTCTTCGAATCAAAAAATTCTCCAGTCAAACCTGAGATTGATTTTAACAAATGCTTGTAAATACACAAGCGCAAAATAATGCGATCAAGTTGTAACAAGGTTTGAATTTGATTTCTGTTGACGAACGTATTTTAATGTAAATACTGAATTTTATTTGCACTGTTGATTCTGCTATCGTTGATTCCTCGTATCGATAAACAAAAATGTAAACACACCTTATAGATTTTCACTTTTCAGGCCAGTCCCTAAAGTATTATTCTTTCGTATAATTCAGAAATAAATAACGTAACTAATGACCGAAAACACAAAGGGGTCAGATAAGAAAACGGGAAAACCGACTCGAAAACAAATTCTTCTATTTCTCCTAGGCTCCCTCCGTCCTCCTTCGAGCTGAAAGGAGGGGCAGCTTTTTTTTCCCGAGCGTGCTGATAGATGAATGGTCTTCAATCTAAAAGTCTTGACCTGCTCAAATGCAAAGACCATCTTGATAGAATATCAACTGTTATCTCTAGCCATCGAACCGCTGTAGATACCGTGATTGATGAAATTCTAGACGAGGCAAAAGAAATAGCGAACTCGATTGATATTGAATTGGATATGCCCAGACTAACCCAACGACAGCAGCATCGGTCAAATCAACCTGCATCGAATCCAAATGATTATTGGAAAATATCGTTGCTAATTCCGTATTTGGATTCGTTGATATCATCGCTTGCAAATCGATTCGCGCCATTCAATTTGCCTGCATTTTCACTACTCACATTGCATCCATACATTATGTTGAAAAAAAGTATTGGCGATTTGAAAGAAGACATCAAGCCATTTTCAGAATTTTATGAACTGGATCTAAGTGCAGAAATTGAATTATGGTATAACACTTGGAAAGACAAACAGCTTAGTGAAGAAGCGATGAAAAATTTGCAAGTGTGCGACGTAATCACGGAAGCGGACACCTTTTTTCCTACTGTATCACATGCATTGGAAATATTATTGGCACTACCTTGCATGACTTGCACCGTAGAAAGGTCGTTCAGCACTTTGCGGCGTGTTAAAACCTGGCTAAGATCAACCATGGGCGAAAATCGACTAGTTTTAGAAGAAAGTTTTAGAAAATTAATTTGATTCATTTCATATGATAACGATGTTTTTATTTTTCAGGACTATGCATGCTCAGTGTGCATGGTAAAGGAAAGAAAATCCGAAATAGAAGATGAAGTCCTCAGGAAATTTGCTGAAAATCCCAGAAAATTGGTTTTATAAAACGCGAAATCAACGGTAAAAATTTATAAGATCAATTTGATTCATTTCATATACTAACGATGTTTCTCTATTTTGAGAAACCAAAAAATGATACTTTTTAAGTATCTCTCAATATTCTTGTCAATAAATATGTCCTACTTTTTTTTCAAAAAAATGTCCTCGTTTTTTCATTGATTTTTGAGAAATTGTCCTCGAAAAAAGACCTAAAAAAATTCCTGGCTACGCCCATGTTATGTATCAAATTTTGGTTCAGAATTATTGAATACACCCATAATGATGATCACTATTTCCATTCAAAATCTAATTTTTAAAAATTTAAGTTTTGTCTTGTTTTGTTCAAATCGATTTGCAAGCTTAAAATTGAATGTCACTGAGGTCATAGTAATTGCCCTGGCAGTTAAAAGTATCAACTTTGGGCGTGGCACACGCCTTTCTTATATTTAAAAACAACGGTAAAAAATGCTATGCTATAGCTTTTTGGTATGCCAGAAATCTATTCTTTAATTTTCATTCTAAATAAATTCATGTTAGTGAATAGGTTTTGAAAATTATTTTGCAAACTAAAAATTCTGAATTTTTTTAGTCTCAAAAAATTTGTTTTTTTAAATTGTATGTAATTATTAAATTAATCTAATTTTTGTTTTTAAAATGCAACGCTCCTATTATTTTATTCTATATAAATAAAAATGAATCGCAAAAATATATGTTCCCGCATTTTCCCAACGACTCCGTAAAATTAGATACTTTTTTTTGTGTTTTTGTTATTGTCAGGGGAAGGTTGGTATAAAAGAAAATTTAAAAAAAAAAACGGTTTGCAGAAATGGATTTTTAATGCATTATGTCAAATTAATAATAAATCTTATGGTAGGATCTTCTGAGGATGTCTACACAGATTTCTGTAGAGTTTGGTCAAAATTCGGTAAAGTAATTTGAAAGAAATGCATTTTTGGTGCATTTTGTCACAAATCTCAAAAGTTGTCAGCCATTGAAATGTAAAGTCTTAGCCTATACAAAATAAATTTGGCAGACTATACTGGATTGCAATGTACCTCAAATGTTTTGGCAAGGTGGGTGACTAGGGAACAATCGAACAATTCAAGTGTTGTTGACCACGAAAAAATTAGTTTATGATATTTAAAGTTATACAAATTTGTATAAGCAAATTAATTTCATGTTTTATCTCATTTTTTTCTCATTGAATAGGTTTTATTTTACAAAGTAAACACGCTCAAGGTAATCCCCCTTGGCGTAATGGTTAATGTGTCGGACTGCTACGCAGAAGGTTCTGGGTTCAATCCCTGATGCCACCACCTAAGTTCTTTTCCGGGGTACTGCCTCTTGCGAGGAAGTGACAAATCCTCCAAGCGAGCGGTGCCGAACCTGCCTGTAGGCAAAACAGGCAATTGGCTAGGGGATCACTCCTAGGAGAGCGGCACTTTGACTTAAGCGGACAATTCAGTACAACCATATCAAAAGTAAAGAAGGGTAAACGCATGCACAAATTCCAGTTTGTATTCTTTCAAAACTACTTCAATCAAAATCAATTTACTTATTTAACTTTCTGGAGCATTTAGATAAACTTCAGGAGTACTTTCAGATAAATCGTTCCCAGGAATTTTTGTTTGAAACGTAATACAAGAATGCTTTTAACACTGCTACAAAGATGAAAATTATAGTGGATTTTATTGTGTCCGATTCTATGAGCCTACGTAGCCGTCGTTATCGATCTGAACAATCTCTTAAAGCCATCGATCCAAAATTGAAATTTAAAGCTGAATCCTTTTTTACGTTATCGATGTTATGTTATTTTCTCTTGATGAGCGCTTTGCACAATATAAATTTTCTCAGCCAAAATTCCGGATTTTCTTACGATATTTCAAAGAAGGTGGAGTTGAAAGACTGCGAACTGCCTAAAACAATATTAAATGCAAAACTTGGCAACGAAGTATAAAAGGATATTATAGCGAAAGATCTCTTGAATGGAATTCAAACCTTTGTCAATTTTAAACTGAATTTAGCTTCTTACTTCTTACTTAACTATATCTAAATTTACTAACGGCATTTAAGATACTATTAACGTTTCCTCAAGTGTTGCTACAGGTGATAGGTGAAGCTAGCTTCTCGAAACTGAAGCTTATAAAAACCTATATGCGCTCAACGGTGCCGTGACATAAGGCTATGTGTCATAAGGCCATATTTCGAATTATGGCCTTATGACGCTTTTGTAAAGCGTCATAAGACCATATTCGAACATATGGCCATACGACGCTTTCAGAAGCGTCATAAGACCATTATGGCTGTATGTCACTTTGTTAAGTTTGATTTCGAGTGGTACGCGTTGTTTAGTGTGCAAAATGGAAAATTCAAGTGACGTGATATATAATTTTGAATTTTGTGAAGGTTTAAGAAGAGGCAGTAATATTCTTTATATTCCTGAAATCAAACATCTCTATCGTTTCAAATATAGTTCTAAAATAAGTAGACATTACATCTGCTACAATAAAACGTGTACCTAATGCTAGTGCTATTGTTGACTTTCAAAACCAAACTCTTGTGCGCATACCAAAATCTAGTGCTCCACATAAGCATCCAAACAGTGAAGAACTTAGGAAAAAATGTAATTGCAAATTCTTTTAACTTTAATTATCATATTGACATGACTTTGATTAAAAAAAAAATAATAGCTTAAAATTCGCGCGAATTTTAAGCTATTATTTTTTTTTAATCAAAAAAAAATTCGCGCGAATTTTAAGCTACATATTATTTTTTTTTAATCAAAGTCATGTCAATATGATAATTAAAGTTAAAAGAATTTGCAATTACATTTTTTCCTAAGTTCTTCACTGTTTGGATGCTTATGTGGAGCACTAGATTTTGGTATGCGCACAAGAGTTTGGTTTTGAAAGTCAACAATAGCACTAGCATTAGGTACACGTTTTATTGTAGCAGATGTAATGTCTACTTATTTTAGAACTATATTTGAAACGATAGAGATGTTTGGTTTCAGGAATATAAAGAATATTGCTGCCTCTTCGCGTTCCACTCGAAATCAAACTTAACAATGAAAAACGCGCAATTTGTTTCTTCGGATCATTGAAAAATGATCATTCCTTTTTAATATTACAACGGTAAGAACAGGTTCTTGTTGTTCTCAATTGGTTTTTTTTAATATGCCCCTATGTCACAAAAGTATTATTGCCTTATGACACTTTGGTAAAGCGTCATAAGGCCATATGTTCGAATATGGTCTTATGACGCTTTACAAAAGCGTCATAAGGCCATAATTCGAATTATGGCCTTATGACACATGGCCTTATGTCACGGCACCGCGCTCAACAATGACCCAAGAAAAATTAAACGGTCTTGCAACTATTTGTATTGAAAAAGAAATACTCAATCGCTTTGAAGAAGAAGAAATCGCTACGAGATTTGCAAAAATGAAACCGCGCCGGGCAGCATTTTCGGTTCAAAATTGTAAAAAAAACTTTATTTCGTCGAAAGCTTTTGATTATGCCTAAATAAAGCTCTATGTAAATGTTATTGTTTTCGTTGTTTTTTTTTTAAATTTATTTTTGGGCGGCAATATAACAATTTGCCTAGGGCGGCAAAATTCCCAGGGGAAAAGTGTACCATTCAATTTGTTCCACATCCGTGTTGTACGACTGATGAAGGAATTCCTACGAGTATATTTCACGGTACGTCCGAAATTGATCTCAAATTGAAACTGATGAGTATTCCTAGCAAAACGATTATTACGAGAGAATTTTTTAAAGGGTGGAATGCAGCAAGCTACCTCAAAAGCATTTTTTGTAGAAGAAGCGGTAAAATAAGGAAAGACATGAAACATTTCGAAGATGTTTAAGTGATGTAAAAGTTTCCATAATGCTTCTCTCTTTTTGGGTGTAAAAAAGTTTGAGCAATATCTGCCCAGGGATTGGAGTTATACTCGAGTGTACGGCTTATTAACGATTTGTATATTGTATCCAGATCAGAAGGGGTGAAAAAATTCTTGCATCTATAAAGAAAGCAAAAACAGTTTGCAGTACTCTTGGCATTCTTAAGTATGTAGTCTATCAAAACCAAGGAGTTCACCGGGTCAGCTAGTTTTAATATAACATTCACTTAAGACGGTCCTTGTAATGGTAATGGAAAATTATTTATTTTTGTTTTTAAATTTGTTTTTCGTGGGTGAATAAGTAACGATTACGAAACAAAATTCAATTTTATAAATAAAGAAATAATCAAAAAATATTGTTAAGTGATATAGTATAATTTAAAACGGTATTTTTCGTCAAATAAAACGAGTAATGTGCAGAAAAAAATTGTTTTTATTGTTATTAGGGGTATTCATGGAACCTCGTAAAACCAACGTAAACGTCGCGTCGTTAAAGTCAGACATTTTCCGACGTCATATGCTAGCTGTCAAAGCTTGTATGGAAAATCGTTTACGACAAATCGTATCTAAACTTTCCGACACTAATTTGTATCGTAAACTTTGTCGGAAACATCGTAGATGTCGTAAAAAATTTTAAGGTATGCTAGGTTTGTTAGTGACGTCACAATCATCTGATTTTGTTCGGATGAAAAAAGAAATTGTATTAAACCTTGACGCCACACATGCCAGCTACTGGCAAGCAAGTTACTACATGTATAAATTGTCAGATACCCATCTGTGTTCCAGTTGGCTGGAAGTTTGTCTGTGAGTGGAAAATGTGAGTGTATTACAACTGTCTTGCCAGTAGCTGGCATTGTGTCACGTCCGGGTTGTTATCAGCTGAAATTTAACATTTACTTTCACACACACCAAAGCATTAACGAGCACTTTTACTTACACGATTACTGACGCTTATGTATTTATGCATGTGTAAGCCCACCATATAGAAAAGTTTCAACAAACATTCTCCGAATGGTCAACTTTTCCATATGAAAAAAGTATCGCAGAGTTAGCTCTGGTGTATCGTTAAAATTATTGAATGAAAGATATTGTAATCAGTTTCAGTTTTAAACGTTTAACGTTATTTTTTCCTACATTATCTTGCTACTTTGTTGTTCCGTGTATTTTTGTAGATACTGGTAGTACTTTTATAATAAATCTCAATTAACATGAAATAATTTTCCAATAAAAAAAAAACTTATGGATAGATGAGATTTGTGATGAGAAGTTTAACATCGCCATGCACCGTGGAGACAGTGATTATTTGCAGAAAATCACAGTATGGGAACGTCCCTAATGCAACCTGAAACGTCAACTTTACTTTTAACAATGACCAATTTATAAATGTCGTGTAATGGTCACGGCAAAAAATTACATTTTTCAGCGCCTTTTCATTCACCACCAACTGTCAAAATGGAGATGTGGTGTAATGAACAATGAATTGCAAAAGTAACAATGTCCAATTTGATGGACATTGTATACTTTGGGACAAGAATGCCAAGTTTGTTTCATTCGTGTAATGGACATTTTAGCTAGCAAAGACATTCCCTGACAGCACAAGAACACATTTCTTGTGAGGTCAGAGTGGCCTTGCAAGGACCATTTACAAGGACCGTAAAATGCTAGCTTTACAGAAAAATATTTAAATGCAAACAAATGACTTTTTCAAATATTTAATGTATTTCTTACAACTAATATCTATGTATATCTTACTCCTGAATTCGTTGAAATAAATAACTACATACATAAACTATCTATTATACAAAAGAAAGCTTTAAACAAAAATAAATTATTTACACTACTTAATGACAGAAATGTTTAAAACTGTATGACTTATTTTTGGAATTAAATTTACTATAATTCAGTTGTTTCTAATTTCTTAACTAACGTATGAGCATTATTTGTAAGCTTATCAATTTGTTGATAAACATTAAAGTGTCTATTTAAGTCGTTGGTTTGTTCAAATATTTTACAATGCTGATTAAAAGAATTTTGTCTTTCGATTGATAAAAAATTATCATCCAATGAATCGTCTCCCCCTTGGCTGAAAATAAAGAAAGAAAGCATTAATTTTATTAAATAAAATAAGATGAAACTATATTAACCTCTGGTTATCATCATTCTTAAACCATTCATTTTCATATCCTTTAAGCCAAATTGGATTTGAGCCTTCAACGCTATGCTTGTTGGTGTTAGGTACTGTTGTAGAAGGCGGTTCTGGTCCATCGGGAATATTCAACATGGAAGATCGATCTTAAATAAAAAGTAATAGATATAATTGTTTTCACATTCAAAATCTTTATACATTGTATAAATATTTCTATAGTAATAATGAGTTCGCCATCTATAGTGATCAATCGAATAGGCACTTTATTTCTCCTGATATAAGATAAAGGATTGCTAGCGCCGCGAACGAGAAGTCTCACAAGTACAAAACTCAGTTAAATGACAAAAATACAATTACTTATATTTTTGGTTTACTTACGAAATATGTTAACTTTAGCTGCCCGCAACTGTCTTTTATAACCGTTTCTTTGCGATGCACACAGAGCCAGTGTAACCACCAACAGAGTTGCAAGAAATAAATTTGAGAAAACAAACCACACAAACAATGGCGCTCTGGTTTGGCCTGCAATAAGGAGCTGAGCTTCAGCTGGTTGGGTATCTAGGACATTAAATTCCTTGAATAATCCATCAAGACTTTCGATGTGCTGATCAATCAAACGGAGCACATCAGTTACTTCAAAAATTGAGTTATCATCTCTGTCCACCAGATGCATGTAGAGATCAGTTTTGGTCTTATCCACGGAGCCATCTTTATTTTCATGAACTTTATATTCGTCAATGTTTACAATTGCTTTTGTGACATTACTCATTGTTCTGCAATAGAAATAAAAATAAGTCAAAGTCATATTTTTGAACTTTGTTCTTCTTTTAACCCAACATTTTCTTTATTTAACTTACTCTTTGAACTTATGGATCTTTTCTCTTAATTCCGACGGCTGCAGCCTGAAAACAAACCTAACTTTTTGATCTTCCCTGAGAAGGTAGATGTAAACACGTGCGGAATCCTGCAGACCATCAGTGTCATTCGCAACTACCATAAAATCAAAGTATCCCTTCATGCCCTTTTGTGGATCGAAATTCAGTTGAATATCACCCGTTTCACGATCAACCACAAATGGGAATTTTTCAACATTCTCCAAGCCCTCGGAAAGAGTTTGTTTGATCTCTCCAACTTGGTAATACGATATAACAGCGTTCTTGTCATCGTCAGGATCATGAGCTTCGACTTTCATGAATTTAGTACCGAAATCAGCTGAAGTTGTAAAACCGCCAGTAAATATTTTCGACCTGAATCTAGGTGGATTGTCGTTTATATCCAAGACACGAACCAGAATCCGTACGACAGTACTATCAGACATTATATCATCGTCTCCTGCAAACAGTTCGTTTTCTTTGGATGTTAGTTCTGAGCTTTGGAGGTTTTTGAGCTTACGATTGCCCATTGGCATTATGTGTGAGGAAGGATCCATCCGTTGACTTGCAATTATTCTAGCATCATATTTATGAAAGGAACTTTCAGCACAATTTTCGGTTGCTCGAATGTAAAGGGTGTGATTGGCTTTGAACTCTCTATCAAGCTCTTTGTTTACTACAAGGATATGAGATTCTGGGTCCAAGGCGAAATAACCATCTTCATTACCTTGAATTATAAAGTAGCAAACCGAGCTGGGTGGGTCATCCAAGTCATCCACTTCGTCCTTATCAATTGTATCTGGGAGTTTGACTTTTTGACTTCCAGGATCCATGTGTTCTGAAAGAAAAAGAGAGAAAAGTGAGGTGTGTGTCATATGTTCTGCCTCGTCCTTAAATTCTTTATTATATGAGAGTTGGAAGCTAGTTTTAGATTAATCACTTATGAACTCTTAACACAACTGGGGAAAGACCATAATCTAAAACAAATACAAACTCGGTCGTCAGGCTTTTTAACTGATGACTGTCCGATACTTTAGAGAGCCCTGACAATCGAATGATACATTCACTGACGAATTTAGCCATTGTGGTAGCTGGTAGGTATCAGGAAAGCATGCTAAAACTCTTATTGAGCTAATGAAAACAGCTCCAACCAAACTTCTCAAATGGATACAAAAAATATGTGAATTGGATGTAAGCCCCACAAAACGGAATTTGTTCTCTCCACAAGGAAATTAAAAGGTCCAAAACTGAAAACTACATCCAGAAATGGAACTCGAGCTACCTTTGGCAAACTAAAAATCCAATAAACAGTCAAGAATCGAAAGGCTACAGAAACTCTCTTCCCCTGAAAAAGCCGTCCGAGTCAAATAGCTCATATATTTTTACATACATATCTCCAACTGTATACAGCTCAAGAACGGTATTAACTTAAGAGGTGGCAGAATGGTTAGCTGCCTTTCATAAAGTGACTTACTGTGACAATCTAAACACATTAAATCACTCTGCATGTACTGCTTTAAAGCTATTTAAACATACTGGAAAATTTTAATCCGAAGTGATTCCAACTACATCATCCTCCAGCTCTAAGTAAACATTATTCTTCAACAACACCAAGCGATCTTACGAAAAGACATCCACACCCACCGTACACATCCACGGAACCTCTAGCTTTTTTTAAGTATCTATTACAATCAGCAGCCGGCGCGGCGGCAAATAGGCGGGTGAGAAGGTGGGGAACGATCGATACCTATTAAGAATATTGCATGTAAATGCCCCAAGAAGAATTTAATGCACAATTGGAGTATGTGCAATGGGAAATAAGAAATAAATTGAATAAGGACTAACTTCATTTTAAAGATTGGGCATAATTCCTTAAAAATTTTGTTTTAGCTAAACTAAAAGCCTAATCATACAACATATTGTATTTATATTGCAGTTCATTTACATCTTACTTTTTATCTCACTATCTAAAACCGATGTTTTTATAGATTAAAATGTTAAAATGCCTTTCTTGGAAATATTTTGTAATTCTATAATTTTGTATTTTGTAATAACTTTTCCGTTATATCTTTTTATTTATATAACGTATTACGAATAATTGTGTTATCTCTCTTTAAGGTTAAATTCAGTTGTCAAACGGCAGACGGCTTACATGCCATGCTTTAAAATCTGTAAGAAAACCGTTATTTTTTTGTATCTTTTACATATCAATTAAGATGTTATCTAATCTAATCTAATCTAATAATTCCTTAAAATTGTGGGTAAACGAAGTTGGCGGAAGTACATAAGTTCATTGAGAGTTAATTCATAGTTCGTATACCTCTATCTTCAGAGAAAGGACAAACTCGAAGACTGGTTTATACGAATTCAGCCAACAAGTCTTTGAAATCATATTCACTATTCTTAAGGACGAATTTTATCTACTCTCAAAAATAAAGCCTTCAAGATCTGATCCAGTTCTAGACTTGGTTGAGCTTGAGAAAGTCCAGCAATGACAAAAGTTCCACAATTATGCCTGATCCTCAAAATGATATTACGTCGCCGTCGGTTAATTTTTTGAATTACTGTTCAAATTTCGCCTAATGATTTCTGCTAAAAAGCGCCATAAGCAGCCTTGCCAAAACAATAAGTATTAAAAGGTTCTAACCAATCTAAAACTTAAACATCAAATTAAGGAGGAACGAACTGATGTCTAGCTCAGGAAGGAGACTCGATTTATAAAATTTTATACAGAATTCTTCAGTGTCAAGTAAGACCGAGTTGGCTTAGAGGCCAGTTATAGCGATGTGGAAAACCAAATTGAAAAAATTTTCAAATTGAAAATTTGGTATAATATAATCAGATTTAAAACACAAATGCTACACTGATCGATGGCAACCAACTCAGAGAATTTATTTTGCAAATACAAATTTGAATTGAACTTGTACTTTTTGTTAAAAATGTATTTATTCATTTTTCTGTTATACGTATAACAGAAAAATAAAAAATTACATTTTTAACAAAAAGTATTTGTTCAATTAAAATTATTATGAACAAAAAACATTCTCTGCATTGATTGCCTTCGATCATTGTAGCATTTGTCTTAACAATCGAATCAGAACATACAAAAATTTCATTTGAAAATTTGTTGGTTTGATTTTCCGTATCGCTATAACTGGCCCCTTATGATTCTTACTGATGAATGGTTGTTCGACCTAGATCTAGAGCCTTAGATATGAGTGGTTCTGAACGAGAATTTTGCTAGTTCAACATACCTGTGAAATTCACTACAATTTGCTCGACTAAAAACTGTGGTTCATAATCATTGACGTTGCGTATGTATATGGTAAGATCCAGATCTGTTGTGAGCGAAGTTGGTATACCTTGGTCAAAAGCTTCAATTCGAATCTACAAAAAATATGAAAACTATAGTTAATTTAAAAATAATGTAAATGTAAAATAAACCTCGTAGAGCTTTTGTTTTTCTCTGTCAAGATCATTCTTCAAATATATCATCCCACTTTCAGGATCAATTTCAAAAGTCTTGTAGCTACCCATTGGGTCAGGCTTCAGACGATATCGGACCAAGGCATTAAGACCAATATCATCATCGGTAGCAAGAACTTGTAATATCATTGTACCAACTGTTGTGTTCTGAAACACACAAGATATCAAATTTAAACATTTTTCGATTTGAATTAAGCTTGGAGTCTTACCTCAGGAATTCTCAAAGTTGTATTATGCATAGGGGATATAAATATCGGTGCGTGATCATTAAAATCCGATATACACACGTCAACTGATTTTTTCACAATATTTGGAGGTGTTCCCAAGTCTCTTACTTGGATGCCAAGTGTGTAGTTTCCATATTGATTCTTTAGAGAAGTTCTTGCAAGAAGATGAGCGGTCCAGGGATCGACTTGCCGGAGTTCAAAGAGTCCTAAGTATTAAATACATTTATGGCTTTAGAGAAACGTTTTAATGTTTATTTAATAAAATTATTTCCTTTACCTTCAGAATTTCCCCTAGATATTTTCATTTCTAAACGTCCATTTGGCAGGCTATGATCATCTGCATCTGTTGCCCGAATTGTTGTTATAATTTCATTGAGATCATGGTACTCCGTGATTGGAACACATCCAGTTGGGAGAATGACTTCAGGTGTAGAATCGTTTTCGTCTAAGACATTAATGCTAAAAAATAAGAGATCAAAATTTTAAATTACAAATGAATGATATTTGCATACATAATCTAGTATTAATTTAATTTGTGTGGTGCTAGGTCATTTAAAAAATCAGACGGAAAAGGCTTGTTTCTTGAGCAACAAACAGCTCCATCAAAAGAAGCCAAAGTCTCTGTATTGATACGCTTCAGGAACGGAAGGAACCTATATACATTGCAGAAAAACGAATAGCTTGCAAAAATGCAAATCTCTTCTATTGGAAGACTTTATACAGTACCCCGGACAAAATAAGATGGTATCAGGGTCTTAACTCAAAACCTTACGTTTCTGTCCGACAACCGATAGGCGACAATGCAGAAATCAGAATGTAGTGCCAAAAATTCGGAGCTTTCCTTATACCAGGCCAATGACTTGTTCGTGTAGTGAAGAAAATGCTGAAGCAGAAAGCGATTATCACCTTCAACGTAGAAGTTTTTAATTGGTAAATTAATATATCTCCCCCAATTTGGAATTCGATCGATATCGAAGAATATGACCTTGGACAGAATAAGATATATGAAATAGCTGAAGTAAATATCCAAAGAACAAAAATAATAAAGCAATTATTCTGATCTGGATATGCACGGCGCCCAATTAGTATAGCGATATAGGAAGTATACCTGGAAGGTAATTCCGAGAAGAAAAATCCAGAAGGTTAGAAGGTGATTATTATCGAGGGATAATCCTCGTGAACATAAACCCTTACATTTTCTAAGAAGGCAACTCAGGTCAAAATGGGCGAACCCCTTACCATTGACACTGCCGTTGTCGCAATCAAGGAATTATTGCGCCGAATGCTGAAAGACCTAGGACCGGACTTTGCACCAAAGATTAATGCAATCTTTGCTGCAATCACAACTGAGGTCAGGCAGGAGGCCACGGACAAGGAAACCACCAAGGATATTGAAGAACCAGCTACATCAAACCAAGAGGTACCTATGGAGGACGAGGCCGAAGAAACCAACGAAGATCAAGTCAGAAGAGGTCCCCTCGTCTGTCTCACCGGAGATGAAGGTGATGCAGATGAAAACATCAATTCTGACTGGCAAGAAGTCAGAAAAAGGTCAAGGGTTGACAAGAATACGTCGAGCTCTGATGAAGAACCCCGTAATGGGTCAAAACGTCAGAAAAAATCATCAAAGAAGACTAAACCAAAGAAACTAAAGGAAGAAAAGGTACCTACTGTACAGCCAACCAGCCAGCCGCAACCCACAGAAAACCAGCCAAAGAACCAAGCTGCCCAGGAGGAGCAAGTGCACCAGCAGCCAGCTCCGCCACTCCAACAACCAACCCCACAACCACAGCAGCAATCAAAATCAACCCCAAAGACCGACACAAAGAAGGAAAAAATGCCGCCAATCATAGTCTTCTCCAGCTACACTGCTGAAATAGGAAGACACGCCAAGGGAAAGAGTATCAAGTTCACCTTCAAGAACTTGAATACTACCAAAACTGTAATCAACGCTGAAACAAAAGAAGGCTTCACAGCAATTAGAGATTTCCTGAAGACAAGGAAAATAGAGCACAACACCTTCACAGCGAGGGAGGAAAGGAAAAACCTGCTCGTCTTGAAAGGCATCCACCACTCCTACACCGCAATTGAAATACTGGACGAGCTACAAATTGAAGGAATCCCAGCCATCAAGGTTTCCCTCTTCCGGTCAAGTAGAAGCCAATCAAGGGCATTCAACCAATTTGTGGTAGAGGTCAGCAAGAACTGTGACGTTGCTGAAATCTACACAAAAAAACTCATCCTGAACCAGGTCGCCCACTGGGAAAAGTATGAGAGCCACGAAAGACTTCAATGCTAGAACTGCCAAAAAACAGGCCACGTATCCATTAACTCTGGAAAGAAATACGTTTGCGTAAAATGCAACGAAGACCATAACCCTGGAGAGTGCAAGCGCAAAGAAAAAGGAGAAGGAGTGTACTGTGCCAATTGCAAAGAATTCGGCCACCCAGCCAACTACATGGGATGTAAGGTGCTTGTTGCCCAAAATGAACAATTGAAGAAAATCGAGACACAGAAAAAGGCTCAGCGAGAACAACGAGCAAAAGCAGCGTGCATCCTAACGCAAAACAAGGCAAGTTTTGCAACCGCAGCCAGGACAGGATATACTAAACCAGCCCAAGCCCAGAAAAAAACCACAGCAAACAAAGACAGTCCAGGATAAATCAATGGGAGCCCCCAGAGTAAACCTGAATGAGGAAACCAAGGTGCACTTTGGAGTCGACCTGGAATCAGCATTCACTAAAGCACGCAGTGCCATGCCAGCAAACTACTCATCATTGCGTAAGGAGAAGCAGTCCGTGGCCTTGGCCGCCTTTATTTTCAGCCTATGCAACGCGTAATGCGCATCAACAAACTACACATAGTGGTGTATAACGTTAATTTGTTATATAGCCTTGAAAGAAGAACATGTTTTAACCTGTTTTTAAAGAAGAATCGCCCGGACATGGCACTCATCAGCGAAACTAATGTGACAAAAAGGAACCAAATCGACTGCAAAGGATACAACACCTTCCGCAAGTGGAAGTGGCACTTGTGTTCGAACAGTAAGTAGCAGACATCCAAAATGGGATGAATTTATTAAACACAAATGAAGGAGGCTTCAGCAGAGATGGATATTCCCTTGAATTACAATAATTACAATAACATTCTGTAGACTTCTTCCTAAACTCACAGCACAGCCTGTTTAATTCGCCATTAATACATTATTGCCTGGTAACACTTCGGACGACTGTATCATATCAGCCAATTACTGGTTTTCCAACACCTCAATTAAAAAAAAAACCAAAGACTGGAACGGTCTTTAGAATTCTTACGGAAACTTTAACTTGTTCTCCGAAAGTGACTCCACCTAAAGGTTTTTTCCAGGGTACTGCCTCTTGCGAGGAAGTGACAAATCTTCCAAGAGTAATTAATGTCATGGAAAGTGCTCCACTGTTAGCCGTTCGGATTCGGTGGTAAATTGTAGGTCCCTTCCATTCCTGCAGAATATCAACATACACGCAGGAATGGTTGAGAGTGTAAGTCACAGGCCCCGGCCCCGCTTGGAGCTGTTGTGCCTACAATTTAATTTTAATTCAAAGTTAGCTTCAAACTCCACGCTAACATAGATTAATACGACTAATGCTGTACTACAGAGGAAGACGGTTTAACGAGACAAATCATATGTCCCTCTGATGAGTATTTAAAGATTTCGATATATACAAATCCGCTGACTTGGATAGTTCTAATTCCTGGTGGCTGGTGAAATAAACTGGGTTGGTCTTACTTCTTATCTTATTTTTAAGTAATCTTTCTCAGTTGTTGATGGCAAATAGCATTTGTCCAGTCCGTTCCTTAATAGTATGTTTCTTCATGGCCCTCAAACTGCCGTAAAATATAACTAAAGTTTCTCTTTTCCATGGAAAGAACTCATGGAAACGCTAACAAGCCTTTAGATCACGAAATATCTTTAGAAACGGAATCTTTTAAATTTTTGGCAGGACGGTTTTCTTATAGCAATATGTTCACTGGTGACATGATGGTACCGGTACGTCTTATCGAAGAGTGGCACCAATCTTCACATTAGCTTTGTTTGTTGAGCCCTGAAGTCACCCTGGGGTCACCACAGCGCGTTTTTTGAAATACCTCAACTCGCCCTCAATACAAAATTCTCTGTTTTTTGAAACCTGGGGTCGCCCTGAAGTCACCCTGAAGTCGATCTTGCTATTTAGCTGGGGCGAGTTGAAATAACGAATCAGCTGTTGAAATGACTTTTGCTGTCAAGCATTTCTTGTATATTTTTCTTCTGTATTTGATTTTTCATATAATTTTTTCAACAAATAGTAAAAGAAATGCAGATGCATTAATTTCGATGAAAATAAATAAAAATCGAACAAATAAAGCAAAATGGAAACTTTTGATTTTGTGCGTTGTGAAAAAAAAATGCAATCAGCAGCCCTAATGCGTTTTTTGAGAACGAGAAACCCCAGGTTATTTTTGACAACTCTTGGAGTTGTCAAGAAAACCTGGGGCGACCCTGGGTAAAGTTCAACAAACAAAGGTATTGTTTTGTAGAAAGAAAAATGCCTGCTCTTGATATTTCAAAAAATTTAGTATAGTTTGGCTTGGCATCAAGCTCACCATGGATTAAAAGTTGCCCTTTCGAGTGTTCTATTTGCTCTGTTTTGGACGGTTTTAAGTCTAAAACTCACAAAATGAATGGTGGGCGTACTCCATCAAGGCTCTTTTCTGTTTCCTACACTCTTCCTCATTTCTTTCAATGACTTTTATAAAAGACTTCAAATACACTAAAATGTTTTACTGACGACCGAACACACATTTCGTCATATTCCTTTCATCTGATGTTGAATTGCAACGGCAACATACCTATACTGGCTGCGCACAATTGTGCAGCTGCAGCAGTAGCACGTAACAATGTCAAAAAAAGTAGCGCACTAAGCAGCATTAACGAATACAATGTGTAGCATTGAACTCAAACAAATTTATCATTTCTGCCATTTTGTTTTCTTGTTCTTTTGCAGCGCAGCACGTTCGTGAAGTTGAACTCGAGTCGACTTGTACTTCAGCTGCTCTCTATGCTGCGGCTGCTACTTCACATTGTAGCCGTGTAATACGATTTACGTACATTTAACTTTGACATTGCAACGTGCTACTGCTGCAGCTACACTATTGTGCGCAGCCAGATAATGAGCTCATTTAATTTCAGCACTGTTCATGTCCAATCAGAAATCGACTAAAGAGAAAATTCTCTTTTTCTTAAACCCGTTGTGTCGCCCTAAAGTCAATCTTGGTATTTTGCTGAGATTCTGAATCACCAAATGAAGTATGTAAATGGAAACGTTGTGACAAATATCTACGCAATCCGCAGCCCAAATGTGTTTTTTGAGAACCCAAAAACCCAGGTTTTGTAACAACTCTTGGGGTTGTCAGGAAAACCTTGAACGACCCTGATTAAAGTTAAAAAAACAAAACTATGGGTCGTGTTTTTTGATGAAGGCCTTCTGTCAGCTAATGAGTTATTAGAAATAGGTATTTTATATAAATAAGAAGGCAGTGAATAAAAACCAAAATCTTACGTTATTTGTTTGAAAGCATTACGACTTTCTCCAGCCAAGAATCCGAACTGATAATTATCCCAAGCCTCAATGACAAGCATATAAACGTCCTTCGTTTCTCGGTCTAGTTTATCGACCACCGTCAGGACCCCAGTGTCAGCATCAATTGAAAATTTACCCTTTAACGAAAACTTTATTATTAATCTTCCTATACATATATAGTTTGAAATAAGTATACCTGTGAGCTTATGCGATCCATAAGAAATGTTATTTTCCCGAAATCTCCTGAATCTGCATCTGTGGCTTGAATGGTTCCAACTCTAGTACCAATTGGAGCATTTTCGCTTATCGTAAAGTTCTTACTGCCCATCTTGAAATATGGATTGTTATCGTTTTCGTCCAGAACATTAACGTATACATCGATTAGAGAAGTACGTGGCGGGAATCCAGAATCTGTAGCACGAACTGTAAAGTTCAGCCATTGGTATAATTCGTGGTCAATTTTGCTGGAAACAACAATTTCTCCAGTTTGAGAATCTAAATGTACTAAATTCGTGAAAAGGGGGTTGCCTGTAAAATAGAGACATTATAAAATTATGTCGCTTATTTTAGTGTTCGGTGTGCCTCCTTACCTTCCAAAGAGTAGGTAATTGTTTTATTCTTATCCACATCGTAGGCCAAGACATTGGCAATCAGGACACCATTCATGCTATTTTCAGTAATTGTTTTCTTGTAAAAGGGCAGCTTGAATTTGGGATTGTTATCGTTTTCATCTTCAATTTGAATGTGGAGATATGCTGTAAGAATAAAACATGTTTCTTATGTGTTACATACTAGGCGTTTTAGAGTTTCATTCAATCAACATCAAGGTTGAACCAGGTTTCCTGAAACCCCCAAAAGCTGTTAGAGCAGAAAACTTTTTCAGTCCGAGCCAGGGCAAAAATGTACATTTATTATTATGCAATCAAGTACTCCCTACCCCCAACAGAAGGTTGCTTATATTATGTCTGGCAAACTTTCAAAATGTTTGAAAATAAAAGTAGTTTCTGTTAAGTTTTTCCTTTTTTCCTTCTTGTCTTGCACCTGTCAGGCCTAAGTTCAATAATTTTTGATTTATAATAAAAATAAAGTTCTGTTTTTTTTAAATATCAGCTCAAGAAACAAATAAATTGGGCGTAGATTCAAGGTGCGCTAAGTCTCGGGAACGCGATTCTATTCTAGATCTGTACTTTTTCGTCCGAATCAGTTAAAATTTATAATAACAATCAAACATTTGTTGGATATTTTCTCTGAATTTTATTTAGAAATCATTTTTTATATTTTTCAAATTATGGTTAAAAATTAGGCTGCCAAATTTTAATCCAACATTTCTAGAAATTTTCAAAACAAAATTCTATTCTTTTTTCACTACTTGAAATCCAAAACTTTCTATTTTACTTGCAATTATTATAGGTACTAAAGCAAGTTATGGATTAGTGCCAAAAAAAAATTTAACAATCAAGTGACAATACGATGATAAGAAAATCGAAAAAAGTGGGTCTGCAAATTCCGTCCGTCTGTCTGCCTTTTTGATTTGCTTCGGATTCATTAATATGTCCGTCCCTCGGAATGTTGTTTTGATTTTTGACCTAGGCCCAAAAATAACGGTAGGTACCTACCATACAATAATTATAAACAAAATGTTTGATTTTCTCGAAAACAGCTCCAACGATTTTTTTAAGACAATCTATATCTTTTGGTTGGAAAAGATTTTTCGGAATTTGTCTTATAACGGTACCCCTCATAGAACCGAAATTTTCAAATCAAGTTTTCTCGAACACTATATACATTTGATTTCAATAAAATTTTGGACACAGGAAGTAATTTCTAACTCTATTAATATAATGGAATTTCTTTTTTTATTTGTACCTATAATAATTTTTTTTTAAATTTGGATTTCGAAATATTTTGGAATTTTTTAAAATTATGTTCCCAGATAAAAACTACAGATCATCTCAAAATGACACACTGAAACAAATTTTCAAGTATTGTTTCGAAAAGTTTTTCAAAGAAACCACTTTTTAAAAAACCTTGCCGAACGATTTTTAATATTTTTTTTTTTAAATTTTTGTAGATAGACTTAAGTTTTGAAATTTTATTGCATACTAGCTTTTGCCCGCTACTTCGTACGCGTGGATTTGAGAACAAAATAGGTATCTCAGTATATTTTTGTTTTTGCACAACCGGTTCAAAACGGGGGGTTAGCGTGGTATGAAAGCTACATACCTTACCAGCTCTACAGCCGTAAGATATTTGGCTTCTGTATAATATTATTTCGAAGTATCATAACGGTTTAAATTGCAAAGTTGGGGGGTTAGGTTCTGACGCAATATAATTAATTGGAATGCCCACTTTCAAAACGATGCTACGCGCCGATACTGCTTTTTATGGCAGCTCCGCTTCATCAGTTTTCGGCGCAAGTATAACTCGTTCACCGTTCTTTATGGTTACATAATTTTTTGATTTCTGCTTTCGCTGAATGAGACATTGTCTGTATGGTGGTAAATAGCGCCATCTGTGATGTTTTTGATGTAACTTCTATTCAGAACGACTAACTTATTTCTATTCATGTATATGTAGGTAAGTGTGGCGCTATTTTTATGATTTCCAGCGCCATTATGTAAGTGAGACGCTAACTTCCTTAAAATCTTTTAGTTTTGCGTTAAGTTCCTTAAATAACGTTCGATTGCAGCAATATTAAAAAACGACCAGAATTATATATTTTCCTGCGATAAAATGTAGCCTATATTTTAAGTTGGCGTACTACCAATAAATCTGCGAAAACCGCATTCAATTCCATTCAGTAGTTTTTGCGTGATGCGCGTACAAACATACAGACAGACAGACAAACAGACAGACAAAAATTCTAAAAACGGTTGTTTTGGCTTCTGTGGGTCTAATAGATACTCCCCATATTAGTTTTGCATCTATATCTTCAATGTACAGACATCGACCCGTTACAATTTTACTATATGTATAGATTTAATTAAGCTTATTTAAAAATTAAAAGAATTTTCGAAATAATTTTTAATTATTTTCAATATAGAGGGTGTTTTTTTTTAGACGTGTGGTTTTCAAGAAGAAATAAAACGCATATATAATTTAATATTATGGGCAAGAATTTAGCTTTATCATAAAGATAAGGGTTTGCTTATATGTTTTAAAAATGATTTCGGGCAAGTGGCCGCCGCTGCTGGCTCGAATACATTCCTGGGCGATTATGTCGACCGAATATTGGACGCGGCGCGCGATGCTTGAACAAACTTCAAAATATTTTTTCAAAGTTTTTCAAAAATAACATTTTTTGAGATGAATATTTAACAATCAACAATTGCATACTTGTTTTTTTTTTCAAAACTCCTAAGCTCTTGAAAAAAAATTTAAGATTTTTTTAAATGTCTTTCCAAAATACAAAACTATTATTTAGCATAAGAGCAAGTTTGTGTGACCCAGTAGTGCAGTTTATATTTTTGACGCCTAAAAATGTTCCCTGAATTTCTTTAAGCACTAAAAAAAACAGGGTGGGAGGGGGAGCAGGACCTTCACTTAAAGAAAGAGCAGCAATGAAGCCAAGTGACGGAACTGTATTCAGCTATAAAATCAACCTTAAACTGGGAAATATTACAAGCAAACGGTGGCGGACTGAAACAAGCCTCCTCTCAAAACACCAACTAACCGCTATTTTTATCTAAGTTGTATTAAGTTCAAGTCAACTGAAGAAGAACCTACTTGGGTGTTGCTTTTCTGGGAGTTAATCTAACACGAAGGATGAAGCTAAACTTTGAAGTAGCCAATCACCCTTGCCAACAAATGTGATTTCAGAATTCAATCTTAGTAATAAAGAACGTGGAGACGGATGGAACCAGTCACAACAAGATCAATTTCACCTGGGCTGCCCTGAAAGCAAGAAGAACCAAGGTGACACTGTATAAAACACTCATCATCCCGGTCCTGCTATATGGTGCGGAAGCATGGACCCTCTCCCAATCGGATGAAAATTCACTTGGAGTCTTCGAGAGAAAAGTTCTGCGTACGATCTATGGTCCTGTCTGCGTAAATCGCGAAAACAACGTTTGGAGAAGAAGATATAACAATGAACTGTACGAGCTGTACAGCGACATAAGCCTAGCCAGAAAAATTCGAATCCAAAGACTAAGATGGCTGGGCCATGTAGAGCGAATGGACATCGACGCTCCAGCTCGTAAAGTCTTCAACGCCAACCCGAGGGAGTCAGAAGCCAAGGTAGACCTCATCTTCGATGGAGTGACCAGGTAGAGGGAGACATCCGTCAACTTGGAGTACGAAATTGGAGACAGCAGGCTAGAGATCGAGCCGGCTGGAGGGGCATTCTCAGCAAGGCCTTGGAGTACCACGCTCCAGTGGCGCCAACATAAGTAAGTAAGTAAGTAAGCCCTGAAAGCAAGGTTCTTCGGTTGATATTCGTTCTTGAATACATATATCAGTGGAGTTCAAGAAAAATATTAATCAACGAGCTCAATTTGCTAAACAACCTTAACCTGGTTAAAAAGCTGACAAATTCAACAGCCCACTGAATCTTTGATTTCATCTCTGAACAACAGCACATCAGTGGAAGAACCTCCTCCTAGGTTTCACGATAAAATGGATAACGACTTCAGCCTACTGGTATGTGTACCAGAAGGCAACTGACTCAAAGTTATTAAAGATCGTGGCCTAAATGAATCGTAAGCTCTATTCAGCTACCAGTCGGATCGGAAGTGTTACTTTACACAAAATAATATCTTTTGATTTGCATTGCTCTTAGTTTTATTTTATGAGCTTTTTTTATACCTTCAACTATTTGTGGTCCTTTTGCAGCTCCTAAATCTTCGGCTATAATGCATAATTTGATGAATTCTACCTTTTCCCGATCAAGTAGTTTAGCTACCTGGAAATTAAACAAAATGTTTTTGTTAACTAAATCCCATTTGAATTGCCTACGGTATTTATACCTTGATAGTCCCGTCAATCGAGTTTAACTCGAACGCACTAACGAAATCATATTCAGTTGACTTCACAAAAGCTCCATCTTCATTTCGTGCTTCGGAGCTGTCTCTCTTTATTTGGTATCTTAAAATTGGAGCTTCATCCAAATCAGTAGCAGTAACACGGTACACCTCGCTGCCTACAGGTGTATTTTCCATTATTCTTAACATGGGCAAATCACCAAGCACCGGAAATTTGTTGTTAACATCCTTGATTGTAATGTTCACTGTTGCCGCATTCATCATTTGAGATGAGCCTAGACCACCATCCAAAGCAAGCTGAAATAAGAGGACTTTTAGAAAACTCTATCCAGTTTTAACATGACATTCAGAAAAATTCTTACAACAATTAAAGTGTAAACGGTTTTCTTTGAACTCGTCAAATCAGGATCTAATGAAGCTCCATTTGCAACATATATTGTGCCAGTATCTGCATTCACAATGAATTTATCTTCAGCTCCTGATTGGATTCTATAGACTACATTGTTGTTTGGTGATGATCCATCAAGATCCTGGGCCTTTACTTCAAGAACCGAACTACCACTGGGGAGATCCTCAGGAATTGATTTGGCGTAATATGATTTCTGAAATATTGGTGGGTTATCGTTAACATCCTGAATGTACACAACTACTGGAACAACAGTCGATAGCATTGGAATTCCCGAATCTCGGGCACGGACAAGTAATTCAACATTTCGGACATTTGAATTGCCAACAGCTGGAAGATTTTCAAAATCAAAAGGTCTGTTCGGTTTCAGAACTCCTGACTCCTTGTCAATTGTGAAGTTTCTTTGGAACATTCCTTCAACAATTTCATAAGTAATTTGACTGTTTTCCGTTCCATTGAGGTCAATATCTCGTGCTTCTAAGGCTAAAGGAGTTTCAAAATCTATTTTGTTTTCAAGTAAGTTCGCCTCATAGTATGTTTGTAGAAATAGGGGAGAGTTGTCGTTGACATCTGCAATATTAATAATTATCTGAGCAGTATTCCGATTCCCTGAGCCAATATTGTCCTGTGCCTCAACAGTCAGATAGTGCCGGGATATCACTTCGCGATCGAAAGCTTCCCCACCGGGAACCCGGATTGACAAAATTCCAGAAATTGGGTCGAGACTCAACCTAAAAAGGAAGTTCATAACGAATTTTTAGGTAAAAAAATAAAAATATCGAAATATGTAAATGCTTACAAGTTCGCAATTCCTCCTCGAAGATTCTTATATCGAATACCCATTGTGCCAAAGTCACCAGAGTCTTCGTCACGAGCAGCTATTTGTGCAATTATAGTTCCTGGTTCACTATTTTCGAGGACTGTGACATTGTAGATAGATTGTGTGAATTCAGGAAAGTTATCGTTTTGATCACGAATGTATATTTGAAGATGTGACGAGCTAAAAAAAAATTTCATTAAATTAAAACAGGAACTCCTCAAAAATAATTAAGTCCAGGTTACGGAAACCACACTTTTTTGACGTGATAACGTCTAATAAATCGGTTTGGAATATATGGGCAGCACGCACAGAAAAATGTCACAGTCACAGTCACAGTCACACTGACGTTACCTAGCTGCTTTGATAGCCTAGAAAGTCGTTAAAGTGGGAGTGGAGGGTGTTGGGTGGTTGGTTGGTTGTGGTGGGAGTGTGTGTGGGGCAGGCGGGGGGTGGGGATGGGGGATGTTGTATTGGTAGTGTCGGGAAGAGGAAAAATTGTCAAAACTAATGGGTGGTTCCTTGGTGGCTGTAGGTGGGATGGGTGTTTGGAGTTGGGGGTATTTGGTATGATTGGGGGAGGGGGGGGGGGGTGAATTGGTAAATATGGTGGGGGGTGGTTGGTTGGCGGTTGCAGGTGGTTTGATTGGTTGGCAGTTTTGGTGGTGGCGATTGTTGATTTGATGGGGTGCGATGAAAAAGTTGCCAAAAATGGTGGGTGAGTGGAAGGTGGTGGCAAGTCGGGTAGGTGGTTGGATTTGGGGGATTTGGTATTGGGATGGGGTTGAGAAAAAAATTGTCAAAAATGGGTGGTGGTTGGTTGGTGGCTGTAGGTGTGATGGGTGGTTGGCGGTGTTGGGTGAGTGGCAAGTTGTTGTAGGAGTGTAATGGGTGGTCGGATTTGGAGGGAGGGTGTAGTGGAGGGAATTTTCAAAGGTAATTGTACTGGGGGGGGGGTGAATAGCAGGTTGTTGTAGGTGGAGTAAGTGGTTGAATTTGGTGCATGGGGGGAATTGTCAGAAATAGTGGGTGGTTGGTTGTAGGTGGGGTAGGTGATTGATGGTGGTTAGGAAGGGGGGGATTTATTATGTATGGGAGGAGGAAACAATTTTCAAAAACGGCGGACTGTTGGTTGGTGGTTGTATGTGGGGGTGGTAGGTTGGCGTTTGGGTTAAGGGATGAACAAAATTAAAAAATGGTGGGTTGCTGTAGGTGGGTTGGGTATTTGGTGGTTGGAGAGCTGCAACCTACACATGAACTGTTTTGCTTACTGGTTATCACTTAAAATTATCGTCCGTAAACCGACTTTACAGACAACCAAGTTTTTTATAAGTAAATGTGACCATGTGCTACTAAAAGAAGCACATGATACTGGACTGAGTCGCACGAACTTGCTGTTATTTTAGATGAAGAAAGTATTTTACAGCAATGAAGTTGTCGCCTAATTTTGTTTGCTGGAAACTTCCCAAGGAATAGATCTCAATATAATTTTCCGGCTATTATTAGATTTCTATAAAATCTTAAAGAGGGCTTATGCAAGGCTTTCGTTTAGAAGTACTAGCTACATAATGATGTATCTTTGAGATCAGAGCCTTATACAAGGTGATTAACTTAAGATGTGCCAAAAAGCTGAGGCTGATGGGTTGCGACAAAAAAAAAACGTATATGTTAGGGGGTCTATTCACCTCCGTTTAGAGGTGCATAGTTTTCTAAGAACATGACTAAAATTAGAAAAAAAAAATTAAAAAATAACATCTTTTTGTAATGGCAGAAACCTCTTCTTTTATTGTGTTTTCAAATAAAGTTATTTTAAAGAACCGTTTTCAAAATATTAACGTTCACACTCAAAATTTAAAAAAAAAAAGTTATATACATTTTTTCTAACTAATTTTTTTTAGTTTTTCTGGCCTTACAAAAATTTTATAATATATTTTTTTATATTTTTTAATAATTCTGACGGACAGATAGCAGTTTTGTTCGACTTCTCTACCATCGTGAAATTAGATTTTGATTGTTATCTCGAGTTCTGTTCTTGGCTTCCACAAATTGGTCGTAACGTATTTCACCTTATGGCAAGATGCTACTTTTAGATTAAAAACCTGTTTTCGACGTGTTAGTATTAAGCAGAGGTAAATTTTTGGGCCCTGTTCAATGATGATCCTGGGATCCTATGTTTGTGGATTTTTAAATGGCCTCAGACCAAGCGAACCTAGACTGCAAATAGAGATCACTTCTTGGGAGGGGAGGTCCATACACAATGGCAATCTTTGACAGCTTTGGGATTCTTACGAAAGAAAAAGGGAATTAGACAAGGGAATAGTTCGTCGCAAATCGTTTTTAAAACTGCCATTGTAGGTATGTAGGACAGATAAAGTAAAGAATAGGGGAGTGCTTGGAATGCTAAGTTATCAAGACAGGAGACAGCTCTTTAGATACAAATTTTCCGGCAAATAAAATGAATGGGTTTTACATTATGTTATGTCTTATGTGTGGAAATCAATGTAAGTAATAGAATCTGAGGATATGCGGCGAAAAGACAAAAATAAAATTCTCATAGGGTGCCCGTTAATTAGATTACCTTGGGTGAGAGGCATGTTGTACAGCTAATGGTGTTAACAATTTGGCCTTTTAAAACAGGATAAGCTAAGAGAGAGACAGCCTTCAGTTCTTTCCTTATAGATTTTTGAAATGCAATCTTATTACTTCCACATTTAAATGTTAAAATTGAGTTAGTTGTAGGCATTCCTGGATCACTGTCTACGCTTCGCCGTTAGGACTTATTGGCCAGATACTTAATCAAACCAGGAATTGTGATTCAGGACATATATAATCCAATGGAATACATATTGCTAAAAAAAAAAAAAAAAAAAAAAAAAAAAAAAATGGGGGTGGACTGGTCACACACTTGAGTAGCCAAACATTAACTTCAAAATAAGAGATGGATTTTTCTTTTAACATCAAAGTAACGCCTCTTATTGGAAAACCCGTTAAAAACGTTTTTGTTTATTTTATAAAAACTAGAAGGCGAATGTGATTTATCGTTCAAAAAAAAATTAACAACCGAAACGAAACATCCACCATTCCCATAAGTATTAGAAATAAAATAAATATCAATTAGTATTTCCGTATCAAGCAAGCTCCTTTAAGAACTCCCAGTAAATATGTTTATGTCTCCCCCTCATAAAAAAAAAAAAAAAAAAAAAACATACACTACATTTCGAACCACTATTTACAAAATCCCCCTAGTACATTCTCTGAAGTAAACTTCCGGTCTTTATTTCCACTTGCCCTTGCACTTGCACATACCTCCATTTATCCGGATCCTCCGTTTCCCTAGCGAACAAAGTAAAATTCATCTCCCTACTCCTTTCGTAATCAAGCATTTTTGGATTTTTCACTCGCACTAAGAATGTCGCCTCATTCACTGCCAATTCAGGAACAATCTCAAATATATCATTTGGGGGATCCATGAAAAGTCGAAAAGTGCCATTGTTGCCGACGTCATGGTCGAATACGAAATTCCGCACATCGTCAATAAAATTCAACGGAGTATTGACTTGGGAGTTTTCGTTGATCTCACAACGGTAGACAGGCTCACTAAATGTTGGTATTTCGTCATCAACATCCGTGACGATAATGGTTACTTCCGTTTTAACAGACGACGATAGTTGTGGCTGCAACAAAAAAAGGGGGAAATTGTGAAAAATAATAATTGTTTTTGATCACGGCAAAATGCACTCTTACTTGTTGTTCTGACAACTCAGTGGCTGTAATTTTAAGAATATAAGCTCCATTTACTTGGTTACTAGTATCTTCCCTATCCAACGTTCGAGCTGTGTAAACGTAACCCGTATTGCTATCAATGCCAAATAGTTCATTCGCTTCTACAGTGTACTTGATGGGATTATTGATTCCGCGATCACCATCGATCGCTTTGACTCGCAACACTCGTGTTCCTACAGCAGCGTCTTCAGGAATCCGAGCCACTGCTTGAACTTCTACAAACTCTGGAGGCTGATCCTCAACATCCTTCACTTTGACTAGAATCGCAGCAGTGCCTGTATTCACTGGACCTTGGTTGGCACGATCAATCGCTAACACCCTTAACTGATATAAACTCTTCGCCTCATAGTCGAGTTTTCCAGTAAGCCGCAGAATTCCCTTCCCCTGGCATGTCGTTATCGAGAAGACATCATTGTCACCATCCAATTCCTGCAGGTAGTACACCACTTGGCCGTAGGCGCCTTCGTCGTTATCAATGGCCTCCAAAGTAGTAACAATTCCAGGTCGGCTATTTTCGGGAACTTCTATGGCCGATTGATATGGTCTGAACACAGGTTCATTGTCATTTATATCTTCGACCAGCAACAGGAAGCTCTGGGTTACGTAATTATATTCACCGAAATGGTGATTATCCGTCAATGTCAGCACAATTGAATATTCATCTTTTGTCTGGAAATATAAATTACATAATGATTTGCATTAAAATAGATTCGGAGTGTTGACAAAAGAGCCTATCCTCTTTAATAACTCTTACTCACCTCTCTATCCAATTCTTTGGCCAAATACACGTAGGCCTCATTCGAGCCTGTATTCTCGATTCTAATTACATCACTATCAGGTGAGGGTCGTGTAGCGAACGTAAGTGGGTCGTTATCGGGGTCAAAACCCTTTAGACGATAAATTAGAGTGCCTATACATTGTGTGCAAAAAATACGCTACTTAAGGACTTTTCGAAGGAGAGAAATAATGACATCTTCAACAACTTACCCACAGGAGTTTCAGGACTTTCTTTCAATCTCAAAACAATCTCTGATTGACCTTCGATGACAAAGCGTGGAGGTCTATTGCATGCAACTCCATTAATTAGGCATGCAAAAATAGTTGCAACAAACAATGACCAAGTTGCCCAAAACTGTTTTAAACGCACTTTTTTATTAAATTTTATTCTTTGGCTGCATAATTGTGGTTTCAGAACCATTAATATGCTTTCGTTGGACATAATTTATTTTAAGTGCAGAGTGTGCGGTTTGGATTTGTGTGACCTTATGATAGAACTAAAATTAATCGAGCCATGAAATTCAATTGGCACATTGAGGTTGTATCTTTTATGTTTTTCGATTGGCTGTGTTGACTGTTTGGAGTTGATGTCAAATAGACACTGCTTCTGCTGTTGCGTTGAAATTTGAATCAGAAATAATGGAAGCAAGGTAAATGCAATTCATCAAGTATTTTGTGCAGTTCGCTGGAATTCGAGTTGGCTCACGTTGGTTGATAGATAATTCTCTTTTTCTGGAATGAAATAAATAAGTAGATTACATTTCCGGTTACAAAATTAAACTGTGTAATAAAAAAAGGGCACAACAGTCTTGATTTTCTTGGAAAATAAAGAGGTTATCAAATTTATTGAATGGTTCTTTGATTTTTCAAGCTTTTGAGAAGGATTATAAGTATGTAAGAGCAACATGACAAATCTTTGCATATTCTGTACTTTGATATATTACGAGGCTATTACGTATGTAGGTAAGCTAAGGCATTATTTTTGTTCGATGAGCCATTAAAATAGCTTTTATACATAACCTTGGGGTCTTTTTATAGGGTTGTTTTCAAAAACTCACCCTGGCAAGAATATGTTTTATTCTTTTTCACATCCCCTTTTATCATGAACTTTCATACATATTATCTTAATATTCTCGATTTTTAATTGCGTTTAAAGGTACTATAAGGCAAATTATAAATTCTTAAACAAAATTTAAGATAACAATCAAACATGACATGACAAAAAAGTGGCTCTTTATTATGTCATCTTGACCGATATTGATAAAACTTAAATTTTTTGCTACTATGAAATTTTCAGAATTTGCTAAGAAAATTTTGGGTAAACCTGAAAAAGGAGTTTGTGGAAATAATTAACTTATTCATTGTGTTGAGGTGTCTAAATGCATTAATTTTGTGCTTCATTGTCATCAAATATGAGCAAGCATTACAAACTGATAATTTATATCTTCTTCATTTCTTAACTAAAATTTTCTTACGTACCTAAGTCAATCACTGCTGCTTTCACTTGCACATTTTGCAATATTGCTCCCCAGAAAATATGACATCCACATATCTAAGGTATTCGAAAGACGTTTGATCGCTTCGCTGTTTCAGAAATGGACTATATCAAAAAATAGATAAGAATATTTCTTGTATCGTCCGTCGTAGAAGACCTCAACATTTCGTGCCATTTTTATAGCGACGTCAAATATGAGTTCGTTCCCAAGAAGTGCGCTTCACTTGTTTAGACGCACACATTTTTTTTCAACAAATTGAATTTTTTTCTCTGGTAGGTATCTGCATTAATTATCAAACCATTGCATTTGTGAGAACGGTAGTTTAGTTCTCAATGCAAAAAAACACAAATACATGCTGGATGAGAGATAGCAATGGTTTTTTCAGTTTTTCTTTTTAGGCATGTAAAAACAACAACATTTTGTTGGTTCATATGGTTAGACTCGCATTAATAAATTTAGTATGTAAGTGATTATCTGTTGTGCGGACTTGACTTAGCCATAGATTTTAAACTCAAACAAGTGTCTGGCTTTTATTTTAGGCAAAAAATGATTTAAAAAAAAACAGTTAACGTTAGAAGAAAGGGGTAAAATTGATGCCTATCATTCGGAAGGCTCAATGCGGAGTATTGCGAACAAAATCGTACGAAGTGAACATGCGGTTCGGAATAACCTTAAAAATACTTTTTTATGGGAAAAATCGAAAGAAAGAAAAATAATACGAATTGCATCGAATTCAGCTCACTCCAGGAGCAAAATCGGAGAAATAGCGGGGGTTACTGCCAGCAAATTCACTGTTTGTTGAGCTATTTTAAGTGCTCAGCACCTACAGTTAAAAAAATTGCAAAAAAAAACACCTCTCAACAGTGCCAGAAAATACAAGCCCTTTAGAATTAGCACGCCTTCACATGACATGGGATACGCAAGTTGGAAGTGATTCAAATTGGCGAAAAGTAGTGTTTTCGGATGAAAAAAAAAAAAA
This sequence comes from Platycheirus albimanus, assembly GCA_916050605.2. Lineage (NCBI taxonomy): Eukaryota > Metazoa > Arthropoda > Insecta > Diptera > Syrphidae > Platycheirus > Platycheirus albimanus. Next base: position 80,426,399 of record OU696696.1, read on the forward strand.
TTAATTTGGATAGCCCGGATGAGTATAATTATTACTTCCACGATCTCCGACAAGAAGAATTGATTTTAAACCACCATCATTCGATGAAATGAGGATTAATGGTCTAGGGAGCCATTTCATACTTTGGTGCTTTCGAATCGATGTTCGTTTCGAACAAAATGACGGGAGCTTCTTACAAAGCTCTCTTGCAATCAGCTTTCCCCGCAATAAAATAACTGATTGGACCTCGACAGTGGACTTTTCAACAAGAAAAAGCACCGACCCACAACTCCCGCGTTGCAAAAGACTTTCTTGCAGATGAAAATGTGGAATTGTTGCCGTGGCCACCATATTCAACCGATCTCATATACAAAAAAAATATACAAAGGAGGCAAGCAGTATGAAATATTTGAGGAGCTGATTGCTGCAATCAAAGAAACCTGGACGAAGATTTCCTTGGATTATCTTAAAAATTTGTATGATTCTCTAAAAAGTAGAATTTTTGATGTAATTTTTAATCGTGGAGGGTGTACTAAGTACTGAAACTTTCAAAAATTGATAAATAAATCTTTACTTTATTTTTTCAAACATTTCGTAGGTGCGTCCAACCATACATTAACCAAAAAAATTTAGTTGTTTTTACATGCCTGAGAAGAAAAACTGAAAAAAGAGTTGCTATCTCTCATCCAGCATGTATTGGTGTATTTTGCATTGAGAACTAAATAACCTTTCTCATAAATGCAATGGTTTGATAATTACCTAATGCAAATACTAGAGAAAAAAAAATTAATTTATTGAAACAAAATTTGTGCGTCCAAACAAGTGAAGCGCATTGCACGTAGAACTCAAAGTTGTTTGTTGGCACTCATGGAGCATTATTTTCAAACTCATGGAGCGTTATTTTCAAACTATAGAAAACAACATTAATTTTTTAAATTAGCACGGTTTAAAATTGCCCACTGCACAAGTGCTGCCAAGGTCGGATTATAATGAGCTTACCATAAGGTGCCGTTGCAGTGTTACATCCGAAAAATCATGGGTTGTGAGTCTGGAAAAGAATATTCTTACTATTGTCAGCATAACAATGTAATGGATAAGAAGTCTCGGACAACAGATCATTAATAAAAATGAGGGAAAGGATATGAGACAGAACAGAGCCTTGGGGTACACCACAGCATTTATTTTAAGAAAATCAGAATAAAAAAAATCTGAATTGAACAGTCTGAAAGACAATTGGATGTGCACTTGTCTAAAGATGTGCAGTTGAATTTTTTTGCTTTTATTGAAATGTGTTGCCATTTTCACAATAACGTATTAAAATTTTCAAACAACCCTCGTTAATGTAGCCGATCAAGTTGCACAATACTGGCACCGTTTTCGATCGGCGCATGGTGACGATCATTGTATGTCGGCATTTCTCTACTAACAGGGTCATATTGGCTGACAAAATGTCTCAAAGATTTGGTTGCTCGAATTAATCTAATAAAGTAATTTGTGTTCTTTCTTGAACTGAGATAAACAAATTTTATAACCAACAATGAAGTAAATTTAAAAATGCTTATCAAAATCTCTGTCTTAACTCTTAACTCAAGGGACTATTTTTAATGAAATAATAGGTTCGCTTGCTTAAAGCAGGGGACTGTTTAAACTAATTGAATCTCATGATATCGTATAAATATTATTGCATTATTGGAATTCATTGGCATTCCCAGCGTTTAGTGTTCATTCAAGAAATAAAATCAAACAGTAATAAATTCAATATCAAAAACAAAATAAAAATAAGAACTGACAAGAGGACTGTGATTCAAACTAGGTTTTACGTGGTTGTCCGCATGAATAGTTAGTGCTACACTTCACAAAATATTTCATTCAAATAATCGCCCGGAAATGTTAAAATATTTTATTGGTACCAAAATTTGTGGACAAACCTTAGCTCAGTTTTATACAATTCATAATCAATATTATGACTGAGAAATTAAGTTTGTAAATACATGAACTACTAATGTATATAAAAAATATTAGGTAGGGTACAAGAGGGTGCATTTGCCATAGGTGTACATTTTTCAATTCAGTTTTTCGGTCAAACCAACTAAGTGTAAAATATCGAAAAATCGATTTTTGTTTCACATCTCTAATTGCAAACTTCCCACAAAGTTTGACAGTTCTCAGATAGACACCAACCAAGTTGGACGTGTGTGCTTTTTTGTGTCTGCTCGAACCAAAAAAAATAAGGTAAACAGTGGTCGTTAATTTGTAGTTTTTATAGTGCTATGTGAATTTTAGATATAAATGTCTTTTATAAATATACTAGCTTACACCCGCGGCTTCGCTCGCGGCAAATATAGGGTTGGCCTTCGCCATAGTAATTTTTAAAAATAAAGTCCACTACTGGATCGCACCAACCTGCTCTAATAAGGCTTGAGATTTTGAAAAAAAATTTATTTTTCGAAACTCTTATTCTATGGATGAATTTCAATGTATGGTAGTAAAATTATCAAAATTTGTGGATTGGTTTCTTAGAATAAAAACATTTTTTGGAGAACATTTTTCAAAAAGAAATTAAATTCCTCCAATACATAGGTCTTCTGCATTTATAACTACTTATTATTTTTGAAAAAGTTAATGATCTGTTTTCAAAATATTAAATTATGAAGAGAAATGTTTTTGAAAAAAAGCAAAAATATTTATTAAAAATATAGGAATGTAGTACTTAGGTATTAATTAAGCTACTTTAACCTATATATATGTATGTGTAAATTTCCGACAGAATCGGTTAAACCGTCTTCGAAAAAGCTGAAAGCAAAAAAAACCCGTCCTATGGAAGGTACCTTTCTTAGCAATTCTTGGTAACTTTGTTTCCAGCCATTTGATAGGTCATACGGTCATACATAAAAAGCTAAACTAATCAAAATCGTTTGAGTCATTTTCGAGAAAAAATGAGCTTCAACATAACTATAGTTGCTGGTACCGTTAGTTTTCGAGCTGCAAAAAAAAACAATTTCACTTCTGTACAATACCTTAAAAACTCGATATACCTAGTTTGAAAGAATTAAGCACACCCGTTTGGGCTTTTTCAGGTGTCTTTAGGTACATATACATCTAGTCAGACGGAAAGGCAAACAAATAAGACGGACAGACGGAAAGATTTGTTTGACCAACTTTTTTGGTCCTCGCTATCATCGTTCAAACTTTTTTTTTCCGACGAACTTGCAGTTTATGTATATTCGCATGTAAAAATTCCAGCGCATTTCAATTATTGACTTCTAAAGGAATACTTTTGATACCTTGGGTTTCATTATGTCAATTTTCATAAGGATCTCTAGTTGAGAGTTGAGACTAAAGAAATGTATAGCATATGTAACTCACAGATAATTTATATAGCTTTCTTTTAATTAAAGAATTTTAAAAACGGTTAAGTAGCTTAGGAGCTCAAGCCTCACAAATAAACGCACTTACTTTTCACATTTTTACTATAAGGCAAGTTATGCATTCGTAAAAAAAAAAATAATCTAACAATCAAACATGACATTACTATGATAGAGAAGTCGAAAAAATTGGGACCGACAATTCTGTCTGTCTGTCCATCCGCCTGTATCGGCACCTACAGCCTTAACGGCTAAACCGATTTGCTTCAAACTTGGTACATAGTATTATTATGACGTCCTACAGACGGGTTTTTGGAATTAGAATTCTAGCTCTAAGACTAACGGTACCTGCCATACGATTTTTAGGGGAAAATTGATTTTAATCAAAAACGGCTAGTACGATTTTGATAAAACATTCTAAATAATGTTTTCTGTGCAAACTTTATGTTTTGTTCGGAATAGATTTTACAGGAAAAGTCTTATAACGGTACGTCCCATTTAAAATTTAGATGTCATCTTTTGGGTGCTATAAATGATATAAATGTCCGTTTATGGCCGAATTAATAAAATTGTTAAAAAAAATTTCCGTTATTATCATTTGTAGCCAAAAACTTAATTGCAGTTTTCATCAAAACATTTTATGTATCTATATTACATACAAAGTTTAATAAAAATCGGTGGAATTTTTTTTTGATTAAATTAGAAAAAACTATGTATATAATTTGACCAAAACCTAGTGGCTTTTTGTAAGTTAGCCACCATTTAAAAAAGAATAACAGACAAAAATGCAATGTCATCTGATACAGTGTTGAAAGGAACTATACCAAACAAAGTTTGTTTGAATTCGATACAACCGTTGACAACTAATGGCGATTTGAAAAAAAGACGTCAAGACCAGATCTGCGTTATTAACATTTTTTGCAAAAACTAAAAACGCAGTTCTATTAAGAACACTAAAAAAATAATAACACACAAAGTTTTATCAAAATCGTTAAAGCCGTTTTTGAGCAAATTAGAAAAAACCAAAAAAAAGTTGGCTAAGACTGAACGGCTCGTTGTATGGGAGCTACCATTTAGAAAGGCTTCACTAAAAAATTTACAAAGCCATCCTATAGAACACTATAAAGAACGATAACAAACAAAGTTTGAGTCAATTCAATCAAGCCGTTGCGAACTTATGGCCATTTGAAAAAAAAGCCATTTAAACCTGATTTTCGTTACGACCATTTCAGCCAAAAACGAAAAAAAAACGCAGTTTTGTTAGAATTGCTTAAAGTTATCTAAATTTTGAGTTTAATCTAAAATCGTTTGAGCCGTTTTCGAGAAAATTCAAAAAACCGTTACTTGAAAGATACCAGTTAGAGACGGGCTAAAACGAAATATATTTTTTTTATACGAATGCATAACTTGCCTTATAGTAAATATAATCGCAAGTAAAAACCTCAGCAACCTTTTTTCTTCAAACTGCTATATATACCAAGTTTGAAGAAAATCCGTCAAGCCGTGTAGGCTGTGGCTGGACGTGAAAAGCGCACAGACGCACACCCGTACAGACAGACCGACGTACGGTATGGCGAAAACCACTTTTTGGGATTCTTTTTTATCGTTATGTCATGTTTGATTAAAACCTCGATTCTTTTTTTCTGCAGGAAACCAATACTTGCCGTAAAAAAAGACAATACACTATTATTAAAGATAATTTACTGTATGTATGTATGTATGTATGTATGTATATACGTTATGTTCAAATCGATCTGCAAGTTTAAAGTTGAATGTCACTGAGCTCATAGTAATTGCCCTGGCAGTAAAAAGTCTCAAATTTAGGCGTGGCACACGCCTTTTTTATTACGCCGGCAGTTATTGCACATGGGCCAGAAAAAATTAATGTTATTGAATTTTTTCCTGTCTGCTAAAGAAGAATTGTGTTTCTGAAACTGGAACAGCGGCTGGCTGGCAAAAATATTTAGGGATAATAGGGTATCCAACAGTTCGTTGAAAACGTACTCTAGCTCTCCCCTATGTTTTATTTTTTTTTATTTTGAAATATTAAAAATTAAATTTTATTGAAAAAAATTCCAATAAATACTACGAATAAATATTACTTTACAGTGGAACAAATCTTATAAATGGGCTACAAAAAATTCAGCTTAACGGTTTTAAAATTTTTTTCTTCTAAACCATCTACAGTATGGTACCTTTCATTTAAAAGAATATATATAAAAATCCACCCATCCTAACTCTAGAAATAAGGTCACACACAAAAATTAAATTGATTTTTATATATATAGATATAGTGTAGCATGTAGAAGTGATAAATATTAGTCGCTTACAAGGAAAAAAAGATAAAAATTAGTTTATAAAAGAACAGTGTGTGGGGTACATTTGCCACTTGTTTGTGGGGTGGCTTTGCCTGGCAAAGCCACTTTGTGGGGTGCATTTGCCAGTGGCAAACCCACCTCAAACCCACCAGTGGTAAATTCACCCCATGGGTTGCTTTTACCAGGGTAAATTCACCCCATGGGTTGCTTTTACCAGTGGTAAATTCACCCCATGGGTTACATTTACCAATTTATTGAGGATTATTGAGGATGTTTCGGGCGTTGACCGAAATCAAATATAATTAAAGTTACCAACACCCTTTCATCCACTGGGAACATCTCGTGCTGCTGCTACCTTCTTTTTCAACATAAATTAAATATACCTACAATACTAAATGATGCAGCCGTTAATTTTAAATCTACCTATTTATTACTTTTTAAATAACCTTACTTATTGTTTTTTCGTTAATCTTAAACCTGCATGTTTTTTGAATTGGTGGCCAACCGGGGGACTGAGAGAAATATTTTTTTAAATTTTATAACATGCACGTAGATAATTCATTATTTATTAATATTTAAGATCAAAATTACAATGTTTAAAAAAAAAATCCTTTAAAAATCACAGGATAGACTGAGTTGCCCAGTTAGCGGAGAAATACCCATGTAATGTAGGTCAATATTGCAGGTCGATATTGGCGAGAGGTAAAAATACATATGTATGTTGATTATTCTCTTACCTAAATTTCAAATATAAATAGTACCTAACCTAAATATCTAATTGCTTCAAGAAAATAACTTAACTGAAGAACTTCCCCAACTAAAGTTATAGCACTAAAAATCCAACAATAACAGGAGAAACCAACACGAGATATGGTCGACAAATTCTACAAACGTTTATACCTAGCGGTTTCTTTACATATAAATAATTTTTTATGGCGGTGCGGTATTATTTGGTAAAAAATTTCATCCTATAGTTCACATACAAACAATGGCGTTTACTTCTTCGCTGATGAAGAAGTTGAACTCCATTAATTTTCAAAGATACGAAATGCTTTTGTGTTGATTTTTGCCGAGGTGTGACGGTACAAACCCAAACGGAAAAAAAGTTCGCTAAATATTTTAACTTAAAAGGGAATCACAAGCCCGCAACGACGACGACTCGTAGCCACGGCCGGAGCTCCGCGCCCCGCTCCGGCCTCCGACGACGACGATAGCGATGGAGAGAAGGTGACGTTGAACTTGACTGTGTTGAATTAGACAGCTGGACATGGATGGATGAGCGAATATATGAATCTGGACTAGATGGTGCTATAAATCTTGAACAGATGTAAGTTGCATTATAAAAGAATTGTATACAAATGTGGGCTAAGACAAGCGCCAAACAAAGGATGTTATAAAACCCAAGAAGGTATATACATACATTATTTATTTAAACATTAACAAAGTCTTATATACATATAGACACTAGGTGCTTCGAAGTACTAATGGGCCGAACGCATGTTAAATTAAAATCTACTATGGATACGCTTTGGTGCATACCCACATCCCATTGACAGATTCAAAGTTTTAATTATTAACTATGACTATGTATGACAGTTGAGGTTGGAACTTATGAGGTCGGTGGAAGGGTGTTTTATTCAAGGCTTTCCAATGCAGACACATCTTTCTAAGCTATGACTAATGAAAGAAGAACACTTAAATTTGGACTTGGCATTTTGTTCCAAAACCTTGAGCCATCTTAAGCTCTAAATGCACTTCTGCGTCGCATGTAATTACAATAAAAACGAATTAAAAAAAAAAAAACAAATGTATAGGACAGCGCATTCCATAAACTAGTTGTTCTTTTAACAAGACCCGTTACTATTTTTTTCGTTATTTGACTAAAATCTTGAATTTAATTAACTTGTATAGGTATACCATAAAATCAATATAGGAATTTTCGAGGAAAATCATAAATAAACAAAAGCGAGAGCTACCATACGTTTGCAACGAACTGTTGGATACTCTATTCCCTATATTTTTGTATGTGTATGCGTTCACCTCCCGCAGCCAACCGATGTTCCAGTTTCAGAACCAAATTCTTCTTTAGCAGACAGAAACAAATTCAGTAACATTAATTTTGTGTCGTGTGATGTTCAATTAGTGCTGGCACAGTAAAAAAAAAAAGGTGTGTGCCACGCCCAAAGTTAAGACTTTTTATTGCCACTGCAATCAGTATGAGCTCAGTGACTTTCAATTTTAGTCTTGCAGGTCGATTTGAACAAAACAAGACAAAACTAAAAAATTTCAAAATTAGATTTTGAATGGAAATAGCGATTATGGGTGTTTTTAACAATTCTTGAACCACATTCTGCTACGTTACCAAGGAATTTAAATCTAAGTGTTCATCTTTTTACTTCAAAACTGCGACTGATAGTTAAAAACGTTAAAAAATTAATGCATTTTACGACTTTTGACGAAAACGCCCCTTAAAAGTGGGCGTGTCTTAAAAATTTGAAGCACTAAACTGAGCTTTGATCATTAGTCAGTATTTAGGCATATGTGTAAAACTACAGCTGAATCGAGTAGTTTTTAAAAATCTTTCTTGAACAGAGGTATTTAATCAAAATCACGCCTTTAAAAGTGGGCGTATTAAAAAAATGTATTATTTTTCATAAAACGAACGGAAGGAAAAAGGTTTAAATTGAATATTGGAAGTACCTTAAATATTTGAGACTACGTTTTTCGTTCTTTCATGTAAAGTGGGAGTCAGCCACACCCAAATTCCCACACAAGATGTTTATGTGCAAGTAATACCCACAAAATTTAATGTTTTTCGCTTTAATATTACAATTGTTATTTTATAAAAACTATATTGATGGTTTTGTATGAAAAATGGGCGTCAGCCATGCCCAAACTAAAAAACGTGTGCAAAACTTTATGCTTTTATCGTAACTGTACAAAAAACATAATGACATTTTACCAAATTGAGGTTGTTCATCAAAAATGGCGATTGTGGGCGTGTTTGTGGGCGGATTTTACTGGTTCAAGAACTTAGCCTTACTCTTGAACCAAGGATCATATATACCAAATTTCAGCTTTCTAGCTCAAAAATTGCGACCTCTAGAGAGTATGCATACGGACTAGGCTTTTGATTCTGAGTCAGAATATATATATACTTTTCTATACGTAACGGTATTATTTCTCTATGTTACAAACTCCACACCAAACACAATATACCTATTCTATGGAATAGGGTATAAAAATTGTTAATATGTGAGGAAAAAAAACCTTGGCTAAAACTGGAAAGTTTAGAAATCTAAAACTACAGAAATGTAATGTCATATAAAAAATTCATGAATAATTTGCTCTCAAACTAAATTCAGGCACATCTGATGTCCCTGTGAACTTCTTAAAACCATTTTTCCATTATTTGCATATTTGCCAAAAACTAAAAGCTCAGTTTTCAAAGTTTAATCAAAATATTAGAGTTGTTTGTGAAGAAACTAGCTAAATCAAAAAAAAAAAAACAGAAAGAACAAACAAACTTGACGTTTCATGTTTTTTTTAAAATAATAAATCCATAGAACTTAACAAAATATACCATCTTAAAAAAAATTCAGGATCGGAAACCTCCCTACAGGGGCGAACGCAGGGTTTTTTTTTGGCCTTTTTCTGCAAACTTATTTTGACTTTAATTTTAACAATTGTTTTGTTCATGCAAAACAAATTATTAAAACGCTTTCTTTATTATGGATTTTCAGGAGAAAATTAAACCGAAAGTCAAAAAATTAGCATGAGCAAGAAAATTGGAACAGGCTTGAAACTAGATAATCTTCAAACTAAGACAATAATATCAAATTTATTTAAATGCATTTACAAAGGCTTTTATTTCTTCTAAAAATAAATTCCTAAACGAAATTTCTACCATTCGTACTAACAGCGCAATTACCGTTAACGTGGGTCAGGAAGTCAGGGTACACAAGTAAGCATTTTCTTAAGTCCCCAAAAAACTGTAGATATCAAAATTATTGGATGTAGGCCCTTGCTGTTGAATGATTTCTAATATACCCAAGAATCATGCCTTAAAAAATTATCTTCAAATAAGGGGACACACTGTTCTTTTTTTCATCTGAGAAATTTTTGTTTTAAATTAAACCCATTCGTTTCTAAAATATTTAGTAAATATTTTTTTTAATTATTAAAAATGAAAGACCAAAGTTTTTGAAAAAAAAAATTAAAAGCAATATTAATTAAATTAAAAAAATATTTTCTTTGTACGTACCTACATAATTTTTTTGAAATCGGTTTCGTCCCTTACAAAAAGATCTGATTTGAAGAAACGGTTCTATGAGAGGTACAATTTAAAGAAAAGTCCGGAAAAACACATCCTTATCAGAAGATAAGATGATCTTCTTATTATCAGGCCTAACTTCCGAGTTCTCCGCGTGTGAGATGAACCGATTTCGATATAAGTACAGAAACCAACTATATTAACTATAATTGTTAAATTATGAGTATAATTGATGAAAATCATCAGTACATCAAACCCAGATTTCAATTGTTCGCTCCATTACTTCAAAGATTTAAAAAGAAAATGGAAAATTGCATGACTAAACTTAATTAGCATGCAAAATATAATGCAATATTATAGTTCTGCATCGAATGTTATCACACATGTATATACACTACACTATAAAGATAGAATGTTCAGACTTCAGAGCTATTAAAGTCGCAGTCGCAGTCAAAGATACAAACATAAGTACATTATATTGTTCCGCGTCTTGCGTGTTAGGTGCTTGTTTTGACTGTGGCTAGCTTGTCCACCCCAATAAGTTCTATGATCTGGAAAGCAGAGTTATGGTGCTGATGTGTGTTTAATGAATTTTCACCTTCACCGCTTTCCCTTTTTTTTTTTTTTAATTAAAGACGCAATTTTTTTTTATACTGTTTTATATTCACTTAAGAAGGTGTAGTGAAGTTTATGAGTAAATCACATTTTGTGTAGGCTCACATTTTTGTCTGTGAAGTTAAATAATTCATCTGAATTGTATTACATTTCCTCTTTTGTCTCATAACACGCATCATATCAAGTGAAGTAAGTTACACTACTATACACCTTAGATGCTCAGGTACTGCTCATTCGTGAGTATCTAATGTATATACAATTTTAATTACAATTTTCTTTTATTATTTTACGAAAAGGTTAGATAATACTTTAGGATCTGAATAATGGTAACAATGTGTGACTACAGTCACACATCCCACCGTTATTCCATCTGCAATATAATATTAAGCATCGTTGTAGCTTAGTTATATGAAAAATCTTATGGATACCTATGTAATATCTTTGTCTTCAAGGTGAAATTTTAGTTATACCTTATCTATTTGTTATATTAATTAATTAAAGGCAAGGTATAGGTGAAAAAAAAAACATCAATGGTATAATTCAAAAGTAAAACTTTTACTTAAGGTGTCAAACTGTTATATTTATGGCTTTTATTTATATTTATTATTTTCTTTTCTGCGCTTTGATGATCTCAGTCGGATCACAATTATTACCTCTCCAATTTGTCTGCTCCACACTAGTGAAGAGTGATCCGCCTGTGGGGTTCACCAAGTTGACCTCAGAAAGCGTCGACAAGTCACCCGATTTCTTGCTCTATTTTACGAAAGATGGTGATTTTGACGTCAAGACTAGGATTTAGTACCTCTTTTTCGATCAAGTTTAGATACTCCTGCTGTCATACTATAAGCATCATCCCAGGTGCTGTTAATATTGACTATCATAGGTTTTGTACATTGTCTAACATTTGAACCGTATGTGGAGTTCCGGACGACTCACAACTGAGAGTAGAGTTTTAGATTTCTTCGAAAACGTCCACCCATACGTCAAGTGCTCTTTGCAGGGATGAAGGATCCCCGCTTATGATGGCTTTATCGATATTCAGCAAAGAATAACTCATGCATTTTGGGATCCGTCACTTTACCTTAAAGCAGATTGCAATGGTTTTTATTTCGATGATTATTTCAAAAGAAATTTAACTGTTTCTTGAAAACCACGATTCGCCAAGATAATTCTGTTTTTTAAACTGACACCGTTAGTTTTCCCTGGGTGGCGAACTAATAGGGGGTAGAATTCAAAATAAAATGAGTGTTTTAAATTGGAGATGTGGTTTCTGAGCTTAAGTCTAGGCTAGCCAAACAAACTAATGTGGAAGCTTTACAAGAACCCAGCGCCTTGTAGCCAAAGACCTGATCTGTTTGTTTCTGCCAAATTCAAACATCCCACTATACTTCAATGGTCTTTCACATACATTTACCGGTATGACACGCACACACCCTACTGTAAGTTAATTACACTATGCCTATAGCCCTAGCGCAAGTGCAAGCAATAAGTTACAGCGCATTAAAACCCATGCCGATAAGCCCCGTATATAGCCTCTTCCAGTATGTAATTAAAACACTGGAATTGATTTGCTCGTACCTAAAACTGCATTTGCGTCAAACCATATACTTTACCGAATTTTGACCAAAACTCACAGAAACCTTCGTAGACATCCTCGAAAAATCCTAGCAAAAAATTTCTTAGAAACTAACTAACCCGACGGACTTCGTCACGTTAAATAAATGTTTGGCGAAAATAGAATAAAATGGGTATTACTTCAGCCATTTTTAAGCTATTTGGGAAAATTCCACTAAAAACATACTTATTAAAGATATGGGCTAACACATCAACTACATTTAAGGCAATATTTTTCAAAAAGTTGTTGGAATAACTATTCTGGTTTGCGGAATTAGAATTATTCAGTGAATTAATACTTTTATATAACTTATAAGAATTGATTTTCTCAAAGAAGAAGCTATGTTGTAAAACTCTTTCTATAATAAAGCAATTCGTATTACAGGAATTATTATTTAAGTTCGTAATACCAGCATTTTTTAATGTGTCTAAGGCAATACCAGTGAAGTAATTGTTAAACAAGTTGGACAAAGCTGGAGGAAAATGAATTTCTTGGTCCATATAATTTATGCTAGAGCCTAGAGGGTGAATTAAACGAAGATTTTCTTGAAAAAAATTAATTTATTATACCCCATTCTTTTTTGGGGTTTCCCTTAGCTTTATCAATTTTTTGAGAATAGTACTGTTCTTTATGAGGTTGTTTCTTACACTTTCCAAAAATAAGAACTCGAAAAAGATATCTCCAGCGCCACTTAGAGGTTATTAACAAATTAATTAAATTTAGAACATCAGCAATCCTCCAGACAGAAATTTTTAAAATTGCTTTTTTGTTATAAATACCGTATATACACACACTTCTTTTTAGTAAAGCTGATTTAGTAAAAAGCTGTTATTTTTACAAATTACAAACAGACACTTCATTTCTATTTATGAGTATCGATTTGATAAAGTTCACTAAAAATGCATTTGTCGCAAGCCGCTCAACCGAATTTCAACCAATTTAACTATATCCTATTAAGTTGGATCAAACACAGTTTATAAAACTTGATTAAAATCGGTTCAGTAGTTTACGAGTTTGTGGCGGGAATCAATGTGACATGAAATTTGTATATATATAAATACTTTTCCCTGAGCTTTAAGATTTCTTAGTTGATGTAATTAATATAATGGCAAGGAAGAAAGTTTTTTTATGAATAAATCTACTCAAGGCACCAAAAACTAATATTTTTTAACGTGGATTAAAAATTCTTAATGGAGCTTTGTCTTCATATTAAATTCAACATATTCTTAGTGTGAATCTTTCAAAATAGAAAAACAACGACTAACTCATTCAAAGCACTGCTTTTCAAAATTCTGCTTTTAAATCGAAAATTCTGCTTTCCAAAATTCTGCTTTTTTCATTCCGGTTGAAAAAAACTGCTTTTCATAATTTTATTTCTCAAAATTTTGGCTGTTAAAAAACAAAAAAAAATTGCTTTTTTTTTATTTTTACTTGCTCTATAGGGCAAGTATTGGTTTCATGCAGAAAAAAAATTGAGGTTTTAATCAAACATGACATTGCGATGATAGAGAAACCCAAAATAGTGGTTTTCGCCGTACCGTCCGTCGGTCTGTCTGTGCGTCTGTGCGGATGTGCGCTTTTTCACGTCATGCTACAGCCTAAACAACTTGACGAATTTTCTTCACACTAGATAGTTTGAAGAAAAACGATTGCCGAGTTTTTTACTTGCGATTATAGGTACTATAAGGCAAGTTATGCATTCGTCGAAAAAAAAAGTTTTGAGATAACAATCAAACATAACATTACGATGATAGCGAAGACGAAAAAAGATGGTCTAAAAATTCTGTCCGTCTGTATGTCTGTCTGTCTGTCTGTCTGTCTGTCTGTCTGTCTGTCTGTCTGTCTGTCTGTATGTATAGAGACCTACAGCCCAAACGGGTGGGCCGAATTGCTTCAAACTTGGTATATAGACTTTTTTAGGTATTGTACAGAGGGGAAATTGAAATTTTTTTTTTAGCTCAAAAAATAACGGTACCTGCCATACAACCGTTACGTTAAAGCTTATTTTTCTCAAAAACGGCTCTAACGATTTCTGTTTAAAAAAATCTGTGTTGCTCTTTAGGTACGACCAATCATATGGCTGAAAAAAAAGTTTTAAAAAATGGCTAAGAACGGTACTTTCTATAGGACCGTTTTTTTTGCTTCCGACTATCTCGAAAACGACTCAACCGGTTCTTTCAAAATTTCAGACACATATAGCTGTAGGTAGCTCAATTTGTATTGCATACCAATATTTTTGAAAAATATTTTTTTGTATTTTTAAAAGCATTTTTTTAAAAAAAATTTAAAAAATTAGTATTTTGAAAACTGCTTATTGAATTTTTTTTCAGCTCAATTTAGTTTAAGTATTTCTTTAAGAATTTTGAAAATTTTATTTTTATCAAAATCTCAAGCCCCTAAACCACTGTCGCTCATTAGAGCAAGTTCGTGCGACCCAGTCGTGCATTTTATTTTTATTTCGTTTTAGCCCGGCTCAAAATGGTATTTTTCAAGTAATGGTTTTTTTCATTTTGAATTTGCTCGAAAATGGCTCTAACGATTTTGATTAAACTCAGAATTTAAGTCACCTAAGATATTTCTAACAAACTGCGTTAATCGTGGTTAAGCACTGAACATCTTTCTTAAATTCTTGGTTCGTGGATCAGCTTTATTAAATCCGTAGATATCGGTGGGTCAACTATTTTACCACTCTTGAACCACCTTCTAAGCTTTGATTATTTAAACACGAATCGATGTAAATCGATTTTTAAACTTCCGTTTAATCCGTAGATGACCCACTGTTGTACACTGGCCCTTGGGATATAAAAACAACTACTTTTCTATACTCCTAAGAGATTAAGAGTTCCCAATGATCATCAAAATTCTGCCATCTATAAAGAAAAAATAAATTGGTAAATATTTAAAAGTGCGCGCTTTTAAACATTTTAAAAACCTCTGTTTTTTTTATAGCTGGCAGAATTTTGAAAGCAGAACTTTGTTAAAAGAATTTTGGCCCCGGCAGTATTTTGACGCCAACCTTGTTGGAAAATATTATCAAGACAACAATAATGAATATATCTGGTTCGGGTCATAATTCTGTTTGTGCCAAAATCCGGATTCCAAAAATCTGTATTTTAAAGTTCTGTAAATTCAAAATTCTAAATTTTGAAATTTGGTATTTCAAAATTCTGAAAGTCCATAATTCTGCATTTCAAAATGCATTATCAAAACAATTTGTCTTTCATCATTTACAGAAATTACAAGTACCTACAGTTTCTCATTGTAACGGAGTACTCACAAAGAATTTACGTCTTTATTTTACATTTTGTGAAAATTAGTTCTTAAATTTTTTTAATTTTAAGCTTTTTTTTTTGTAAATGACAGATTTTTTTTTTGTTTATTGCATAAAAATTGTTTATACAGAATACCTTACTTTTATTGTTTGAAGATTTTTAAAATAGTATTTTGGACTTACAATTTTTAAAAGCTGAAAAGTAGGTTTACAGAATTTTAAAGTACAGATAATTGAATTACAGAAGAATGGAATACAGAATTTATTATAGTCCAACAGAAATTGTACTCATTTACAGAATTTTGGTCACACAGAATTTTGAAATACAGAATAACAACCCGTTCCCGCATATAATACGTACATCATCAAGAAAGGAGTAGTTTATCTATCCCTCGAATTGAAGTAAATTTCTAGAACAAAATTGAATTATTTCAATGCTTTTAAGGTTCGTAATTCAGCTCTTTTGTTTGAGAGTATTAGTTATAGTTTTGATCAAGGTTGTCGTCTCTTTTTAATTTTTTTTACAATTGAAATTGTATCTTAAATGAATAGTTTTAATGAATTCGCCAACCTAGATTATACTTCTTCTCAATATTTTACTATCTACTAGCAATGTACAAAGCTTCAAATTCGTATGGTAACATTAAGCACCTCACAATTGTTTTTTGTGCTTTTTTTACTTTTTTTTTAAAGGCAACCATGTGGAGAGTGCAAAACTCTCAAACACAATTTGTTTTCGTAATAATTTCAGTTGTAGAACAACATAAAATTAATGTACGGTGTATTTAAAGCTTATACTTTGATTATAAATTAAACTGACCGCAAGCTATTGCGAAACCATGGATTTACATGAAAGATGTAGTAAGGAAAGTTATTTATGCGGGCTATGGAGTCTGATGAGATCAGTGGATTACTTAAAGTTGCTTATATATTTCTTTTTAACTTTTCGTTACCTAAAAGATGTTGCAAATAGAATAAAATTAGTATGCGGACACGTTTTTGATTACAAAAAAAATTCAAAATAAGTAAAATGTGAACGAGGAGATAAATTTGTTTTTGACTTGATGAATGTTAAAGTTTAAAGTGTATGCTTTACAATATACAGGGTGATTCACCAGCGTTGTGCCAAAAAGCTAGAGCGTGTAGGTTAAATTGAGACAAGAAAAAAATCGTATAGGAGGGGGGTCTATTCCCCTCCGTTTAGCCGGGAGGGGCAATTTTCTGAAAAATTGACTTATTTTGTAAAAAAAAATATTTAAAATCAACGGGTTCGTTTACAACACCGTGTTATACCTTTTTGAAAAGCCAAAAACTTCTCCTTTTATTTTGTTTTTAAATTAAATTGTTTTAACGAATAGTTTAAAAAATATAAATTTTCAAACTCAAAATTTTGAAAAAAAAATTTGAAAAAATAATTTTAAAACTAATTTTTTTCAAAATTTTACGTAATTAAGTATAATTTTTGTTCTCAGAATTCAACGCTTCCATTAATTTTTAATCCAACACTGAAAACCGTATGGCTCTACGACCTTTTCTTGCGCCCGCAAAATAATCAATATTAAGTTATCAAATAGCATAATTTTTTAATATTATTTATTTAAAAAACAAATTTTTTTAACAAATCACATCGAAAAGACTGAAATAAATGTTTTACTCAGTCTAAAGAACGTTTAGTAAAGTTTTATTTTGAAGATAGAGATTTTGAGCAAATAATTTGTATAAATATTTCTTATTTGCATTGTTTTTTTTTTTTTAATAGTCACCATTTTTGAAGCAAATTTTGCATACTCTATCGAGCCCTTATATTGCCGTGAGACCCAAGTATTGTTGCACTAGAGCTAAGAGAACATATATTTAAATGTCAAGTCGATAAGACAGATTGATAAAATACAGGGTGTCCTATACTGTAAACAAATCGTTTGAAATATTAATATGTACTCTTACTTCATTTAAGTTTGCGTTTGTAAAATATTTTGCGTACAAATATAAAGACATACTTTTGTGGAAACGGATATGGATATGTAATAAAATGGGATGCATATATGCTTATAAGTTATAACATTGTGTTCAAAGGTTCTCATTCGCGGCGGCGCGCGCCGGCGGACATATTTGCTTTGACATATTTGTTAATTTTTCTAGCGGTGTTAAAATTTCTTTTCATATACAGTTTGTCCATATGTTTTGAGCGAAAACACGTATATAACCTGAGTACGCCTAGACTGCGAAGGATTACTAATAAAGTATAGCACTAGGGGTAATTCCTGTCACTTCTTTTCAAATTCTTCACTTTGAGCCTAGTCTCGTTTAACCTAACAAAAGTATTTTTAAGTCTTTCTATTCATTACTGACAAGTACAAAACTTAGAAGGACATTAACAGTCAAAAAGTGACATGAATGAATATGAAGTTCAATTTTTTTTTTTTTTTTAAACATTTGGGTACAATTAGTGCTTCTTTACTAATTTAACGTTGTGGGTTCGAGCCCCAGCTTGTGCGGCAATTTTACAATATTCCCTAAGCTTCAACTGGACCCCACCCGTGGGATTTTCGTGAGATAAATATCACCTAGTTCTCAATCTATTGTACCAACAAAAATGATTTCCTATCTTTATATTCCTTCTCATTTGCATTCAAAAGACCTTAAGTCTTACAGGCATATAGTTAAAATAATTATTATTATAGGGAAATTCAAATACATATCTTATTAATTAATTAAAATAAAAAGATTTTAATTCGAAATCCTTAAAATGTCGAGGTTTTAACTTTAATATCTTAGAAAAGTTTTGATGGTGTTAAGTGCAAAAAAAATGTTACTTGTCATTTTTATACTTTTTCATATGACACCCTGTTTACGTACACAAATTATCTGGTGAAAAAATATCTTCAAATGTACTTATCTCAACGAACCCTTTTGGAGCGCGTATGAAGCTGATAACACAAACACAAGAAAACAGTATGTATATGTATGCCACATTCTTGAAAAGGCTGATGTTTTTACTAAGTTTTAAACAAGCTCTAAATAGGGATTCGATTTTGCCAGTTGATTTCAATAAAAAAACAAACACTTATCGAACTTTTTAAGAACTAGTAAATGCATAATGGTGCTTTAAATCAGCTCTATAATAGGTGAACTCTTTACGCACAGCAATCAGACGACAATGAAATTATTTATGTATTTTATTTTTTTGATAAAAAATTCAAAACACTTCAGAACAAATTTCAAGCATTTATTAACACAAAATTCATAATTTTTACATAATTCATTCTGATTTAGTTCTCGGAACATATTCAATATTCAGTTTACAGTTTATTTTTTTAAAAGAGCCATTAAAACTTATTCTTTCTTGGTCTGTGAAAGTGTCGAAGGTTCATTAACTTCTTCCATACTGATTGATTTTGTTTTCAGTTTTATTTGTCTACAGTCTAGCTATTCCCCCGCAAACACTTTCCCAATATGTTATATTGTTTGTGAGTCTTTTTTTTTATGAACAAGACGTATTTTAACAAATAAAAAAAAACACAACAAAGTTGGTAAACGAAGCAACTCATTCGTTTGACAAGATTGACAGATTTAAAACAAAAAACCCCAGAGCTGCAAATATCTTTGAAATGGAGCATGAGCTTGGCATCTACCACTTTAAGAGCTGTTTAAGAACATTTTAATTACTAGCAGCTCCAACCATGTTACTTGACGACAAGTCAACAAAAACATCCCTAGCCAAATAGCTAATTTTCTTCCTTCCCTTGGAATATGTCCCCCTTTAGATAGTTAGTTTTTAATGACTTTTTATTTCAAACAAATAATTTGCGATGATTTAGTGATCTAAGTCTTATTGGTTTGGCTTAAAGCCGTCTACCAGCCCCCTTTATATAAACTAAATCAGCTTTGAATGCTTATCAGTTACCCTTGAGCATAATTTCAGACGTAGGTATATTCTGAAGTATAGAAACTCTTTCTTAAGCCTCACTATACCGGAATTTGAAACGTTTTAAATATTGGGCATATAGCAATGACCTTAAAATATTCCTTTACAGAGAGTGCAAGACTGATGGAACCTTCAAATATGAGTCCTTTCATTTAAAATATACGTTTGAAAAATCAGAGTAGGTGTGTTATAATAATTTAATTAATCACAAAAATCGTTTTTCTTGCTTACATACATTATATCCAATCTTACTGTAAATTCATTTCAATTATAGTCTTTATTTTATGTATATGACGTGATTAGTTGATGTGGCTCAAATGATAATTTCTTCCATAAGATGTGAGGAGATCAAGTAATCCTAATGCCCTCTTTATTTGTACTGAAAAGGTTTCAGTTCAAATTTCAACTCCAATAGTATTGAAAGCCTTACCCTTACCTAGAAAACAACCTCCGTGTTCCAAGGTTCAAGGATGTTCCTGCAATCTTTCAGTATCAGCCTTACCCAATCTTCAAAGCTTTTGATTAATATTCATGCTCAAAAAAATATATAGTTAGACAGTAAGTAAAGGGTGTTTTTTTTTAAAGGTATAGAACTTTAAATTGGCAACACTATTTTAACTGGCGGCCATTTTGTCAGCTGTCAAGCAATTTATTTTTAGTTCGGTTTGGCATTTCAACATGAATAGACTGAAGTCGGAACAACACTTCGAAATTGTTCAAATTTATTTTGAAAATCATGGTTCTGTTCGAAATATAGGTACGTAGGTATTCCAATTTTCATAAGCGAATTTTGTTTAACGATGTAGCTCACATTTGATTGAATGGATACGTCAATAGACAAAACTGCCGTATTTGGAGTGATAATAATTCTCAAGTGTATGTTACATCCACAAAAACTGACTGTTTGGTGTGCTTTATGGGTTGGTGGAACATTACAGTCAATGTTGACTGCTATAGATCCATACTGACTTTTTTGTCCATCGATTGAACAACCATGATGTGCAGGAGCTGCGGTTTCGTGCCACAATTGATGCGTTTTGGTCCTGTGAATTGGCCTCCAAGATCGTGCGATTTAATTCCGCTTTGACTATTTTCTGTGGGAATATGTGAAGTCGCTAGTCTACGCCGATAAGCCCAAAACGATTGACAACTTTTAGGACAACATTCGCTGGGTTATTGCCGATATATGGCCACAAATGTTGGAAAAAGTCATCGAAAATTGGACCTCCAGATTAGACTAATATAAGTCCGAGCCAGACGTGGCGGTCATATGCCAGAAATCATATTAAAATTATAATGCCAGAAAATTATTTTTTGAATAAAGTAAAATTTCATGTCAATTTAAAAAAAAATCATCTTTGTTTTATTCCATTTCAAAGTTAAAGGTAAGCCATCGAAAATATGCAATAAATATTGATTTGAGTAACCCACCAACAGTATTTTTACCCGAAATTTTGACTCCAGCAAAAACAACAATAGAAGACATTTGATGTAAAGTAGATAAGACAACTAGCGCCGCCATTGACTAAGTTCAGAACTTAAAAACATGTTCCATTAAATTACTATAAAAATACAATGACTGCGCTCATTACTTCAATGTTTTTGCTGCAATCTTCATAGTTTAGAATTACTTGAAGTGAGTTTAGTACTTTCGTTCTATAATTTTTACTCATTATTTAGGTAAATTTAATTATTGATTTTATGAATACCAATATATTAGAATTGGAATACAAATTCTTTGATAGATCCCATGGACTCCTTGGTATAAATAGTGTTCTTCTATTTTGAATCGTCATGAGCTTTTTATAGAGATTGTCAAACTATGCAGTATCCAATGCAAACAAATCTTTTTGAATTCCCAATGTTCATTCAATATCAAATATATGCGAATAGAACTCATGACCAAGCACATTCCTTAATTTCATAGTATGTCACTTGAAGATCTACAAACTTCAGTGTCACGGACATTGATTGACAACATACGACTTTGGTTGGTCTATCATTAAATTCGTCCTGTTGCGAGTTGCGATCATGATTGAATTCGGAAAATCAGCAAAACACGGTGGCCCAACATGCTCCTTTATTGAGATATAAATCGAAGTGAGTTGATCGGCACATTTTTGTTGGTTTAATCTACACACGTAACGAATCATATAAATCCTAGATTCAATTCTATTTTTGGATCATTACAAATATTTCAAATAACTCTAAACAACACAAATAGGCACGCGTATTACAAACTTCTGAAAACCATTACAATTAAATGCTAAATACTTTACGATGATGATGTCAAATTTTAAATATTCACACTGATGTTGCCATAATATCAAAACATATGTTGATTTAATATCAGCCAGTCAATTCCTTCTTTAAAAGGTTCTGCATCAAAGTCGGTATGAATTTCTTTTAGCGAAATTTTCACTTATGATCCAATTTTGAATTGGTACGTATGTACATTACATGGGATATCAATGAATAATTTAAAAACTGAACATTTTATAAGACAAAGGATTTAAGCAAAAATTTTATTTTTTCCTTTATAATTAGACTTATTTTTATTTTAATGATGTTATTCATGTATATGAACCTACTTACATTCGCTATGCCAAAAATGCAAGTCACAGCTTTAAAACTCCCAGATAACCGCCTTTTATTTAAAATAGAAATTTCTCCTTTTGTAATTTTTTATAAAAAAATTTTCCCGTTTCAACAACTTTTCACACACAAAAGAAGTTACTTACTATTAACTACAAATGCGCAGGATTACACAAGGACCTCGAACGAAGTTATATCAAATAAACGCATTTGCGAGGCATTTTGTTTTTATAGAAAGATGCATCTGTCGCGACTTTTTGTTATGAATTGTAAAACACCTTTTTTTAAGCACACATTTTAACACAATGCATGTAGAATGTAGGTACATCAGAAATGGTCAAAGTACACTCTTCTTCACTTGGAGAACAACCTAATTAATTCCACGTTTATCGTGAGATATCGAAACGATCAAAAGAACAAAATGCGTGAACCGTGACCACACTCCACTTCTGATGGTGGCACACTCGCACGCTTTTTATTTTTTTAAACAAATTTAAATAATTAATTTTTTTAAGGACCCGAACTGAATATCTATTTATATTAACAAATTAACAATATTCGAACTCGAACGGAAATGGGTTTTTGTCAACCGTGCGCGTTCTGGCTCCATTAACTTCCTGCGATGAGCACGTAGCTAATTCAAATGCAGCAATACAAGTGAGTTTTGGGTTTCAGTTTCAATTTCAATAATTTACAATTTACCCCTTTGCTTGGAATTGAACACAAAAATATCACTTGCTACTCGGTATCGGTCCGCGAAATGTATTTCTTATTCAGCACTCGAATTATGAATGAGTGATGAAAAATACAGTAATGCACACCGCGCGAAAGGTAACTTGGTAATGCGGTATGGTACCTTACCTGCCTACATTACTCGAGTTCAAATTAGCCATGCATAACATAAGAGGGGCTGATAGTACGAGCGAGCATAATGAGTATATCACCGTCGCACCATAAAATAGAGCGAAATCCGTCAATGACTTTGAGAACAGAAATATCATACACCTACAGTCTGGTTGTGAATAATTTAAACAGAGTTTTTTTGAAAAAGTTAAGGCAAACACGATTACAAAAATATTCTCCCAATGCGAGTTTAAAATTGATTTTCCAAGTGGGGGTACATTTTTAATTCATTTCAATTTCAATTCAAAAGATGATAGGTATCTAATATTTTTTGATTTCATCCCTTGTTTCTGCATTTATCAAAATCGAAACGCTGTTCTTGCAGAAGATTAATAAACAAAGTAATTCAATGTTTAAGTGGTGTTTCAAGAGTTAACCCACCGAATTCGGTATATTAAATAAAGTTGACCCACGGATCAAAAACTTACAAAACGAGGTTCAGTGCTGAACCACTACTGTACAACTGGTACTAACAAATTTCCAGTTTTTAAAAATTTTCATCAGCGGTGTATTGAAATAAGAAATATAATTATAAATTGCTGCTATACTTTTAAAAAAATTATAAAATATTATATTATAATATATTAAAACCACAATGAGAAAAACAAATTTCCAACTGATGACGTTTAGGAATGTCAGTGTGTCAATTTTGTGAGTGTGTGTGAAAGTATGTGTAAATCTGGCTCTGAATCGCGTTTCGGAAAAGTGATCTAGATTCAAACTGAGATCGAATCTATAGATAGCTTTTTTGGCTTCATGGAAAATGAAAAGGGCTCGGGATCAAATCAAGAGTCTTGTCAATGTTGTTTAAAAATGCGTTGATGAAAATTGATGTGCCATCACGATTAGTTCCATTCGGTTTGAAGCTAAACTCACAACAAAAATAATTCCAGCGGGCTATGTTGACTCGACATAACTTCCTGCAGTGTCACCGCTGGGACGCAATCATCGCTATGACGTGATAGCCAAAAATATCAGTTATCGCGTCTCAACATTGTTAAGAGGGTGATTACACGGAAAATGATCTAGCCGTTGCCTTTAAAATTTGATTCTTCGTGCTCTTCAATATATTCAATGAGTGAACAACAAAAGAGTCAACGCAATGACCCATTTTGCTGACCGTGTAGTACTAGCTTCATACGTGCAGTTGTGTTTAATAGGTACCAGTACCTTGTGGTGGTGATAAAATACTAATACTAATGACAATGGTAATTTTATAGGGCCGCTACTGTTTTGCTATTGAGTGTTTTTAACTCATTTAGATTTATTTCTCCTGGTATGAAAACTTATTATGAAGTCAATAGTCAACCCTTATTAAATGTAACCTAATGAAATGACTATGGATTGAGTATGGATGGGAACAACATCTAGCAAAATAAAAGCTAACTTAATAACTTTACTCGTCATTGGATAAGGTCTTGTATTCACATTATCTTTTTAATTTTTTTTTTCCTAAAATATGTACTTGCAAGTTCATCAAAAAATTGTGATGGTTTCGTTTTTTTTTTTTTTTTTTGTTGTGTACATGTGGTAATTAAAATATTCAGAACTTGTTACGTTGAGTGTTTTTTTTAGATACTTTTAAGAACGTGATATATACCGAATAGATACTGACTTCATGGCAACGGTGGGTTTTTGGATTGCAAGAAAGGTCATTGCTGTTGGGTAGAGAATAAGAAGTCTTGTTGACTTGACCATGGAGACATTAGGGCCCGTAATAATGGTCAACATTTTAAGGTAGGTACCTTATTCTGCTACATAAAAATGTAGTTTTTATTTTCTTGTTTCAAACGGAACCTGTTGATATTGGGAATTTCTTTCTCTGCCGTTAGGTTACCAAACAGCCAATGCTTTATAAATCTTATGAGGTTGACTGGGATTTCCATGGTACTTCCACATTAAGGTGGCTTAACTTGAATAAAAAATCAGAGTAACGAGAAAGCTTCTTACAATAATTCTTATAGGGAACAATATCAACTTTCAGCTACTTTAACAAATAAGTAACACAGCAAACTAGCCAACAAATTGCAGTAGAATAAAGGTATCTGTGTCACAGTTTTATTTAGCTCTTAGATTTTCGATCAACGATAACTTTTAAATTGCGAACAAATTTCCTGGCTTATGATGAACGTTTGAATAAATTACGATTTTTCTTATAAAACTTACAAACATAATTTAAGTTAAGTTTTCACATAAAATATTTTTTGGACCCAAGTACAAATTCTATAAAATTTAAAAAAAACTGTAGTCTTAACGCAATCATAATCATTGTATATAGATTCTGATGGAGTGTGTGTACTGATTCATACGAGTAGGTAATGGGCCCTATCATGGTAACCGATCGGAGAAAAATTGTCTCTAATTCGGGCGAAATGTACGAATTTTGTATCATGGTACCTCTCCGATTGATAAATCGGACACACATCCGAAAAATAATAAAGCATGCGTTGAAAATGTCAAAATGACAATGACGCACAGCGAATTCATGCGATGCATAGCTTTTTTATATTTGTATTTCTCTCGATTGTCTCCGGCAGCAAATTACTTGCGGACCTTTGTCGGATGGTAATAAAAAAATACAAACTATTTAATTTCTTGTGTATTTGTTCTTTTTTATTCTTTTTCCTTTGTTTGAGGCTTGCTGCTTGTGTTATGTATTTCATCCCCTAAAAATACAGCTGCGCTGTGCAGTTTTATTCGACTACAAAGGAGGTTCATACTTTGTTTTTTTGTTTTCCTCATGCCATGGTATGCGCGTCGGTACGCATTTGTATTTCTCTTCCGATTCGGTTACCATGAACACAATAAATGCTCCGATCGGAATATTTTCCCGGTCGGAGGATTCTCCGATCGGTTACCATGATAGGGCCCAATACCTCTTCGAGAAATGATCAATGGACAGCAGATAAGAAATTTTACCTAATGAACATGAACCGTGCAGAATCTTTCGTGATGTTGATCTTATAATTTTAAAACCGAGGCCAACGGTTTTAATGATTTCGAATCTCGCTTTCTTCCACTTTGTGTTAAATTGAACGGCCCTTAAGATTTTGAAATAAAACAAATGAGTGTAGCTTTTAAGGTATGACATATCATATGGCTGGGAATAAAATTACCAACAATATCTAGGAACGGTACGTCTCATATGACCGAGTTTTTTTCTTTCGGCTATCTCGCATCTCATTCAATTTTTTTTTTTTTTAATTGGCGTAGATATTTTTAATTTTTTTGAAAAATGTTTTCAAAAAGATTTTCAAAAACAATTTTTTTCCAAGAAACCGCTCTAAAGATTTTGATAATTTAATTCTAATAGATTGAAATTCATGCAAAAAATAAAATGGCGTAATTTTTCATCTCAAATGAATTTAAGTACATTTATTTTAGAATTTCTTAAAAAACAAAATCAAAATCTCAATAAATGGTCACACATTAGAACAAATTTGTGCGACCCATTCGTGCACTTTATTTTTATTTGCCATTATAGGTTTTAACAAGTTATGGATTCGTGCAAAAGAAATAAAGTGCACGACTGGGTCGTACAAACTTGCTTTAATGTGTTAAAATGGTCTTGGGGCTTGAGATTTTCGGAAAAAAGCATTGAAAAAATCATATGAAATTTTAATAATCACTTAAAAATCAATAGTTAAAACGTTTTTGTGAGAAAATGAACTATACCATCAGTCTTCTTTTACTTTTTTTAATTTAAAGGAATTTTTTTTTTTTCAAAATCGTTCGACCAGTTTTTTCAAAAAACGGTTGTTTTTAAAAAAAACTTTTCGAAAACACATTCCATTTTTTTTGAGTATGTCAAAATCTAGCAGTTTAAAGTTCTTATCGGAAAACAAAAATTTTAAAAATTTTGAACAAACCGTTTTTGAAAAAACCAAACATTAAAAAAAAATTAACGTTTTTTTTTTAAACTCAAAGTTTTTTTTGAAAAAGTAAAGAATTAATATTACATATTTTGTTTATAAAAGAGCTTTCATATTAAACATTTTATCGAAATTCGTTAATTGCCTTACGAGAAAATCTGATTTCAAAAAAACGATCATATGGGAGGTACCTAACGTTATAATACTTTTCCAACCAAAACATAAAGTTTGCTCCAAAAACACCATTCAGAAAGTTTTATCAAATTCGTAGAAGCCGTTTTTTAGATAAATGAGTTTTTCATAAAAAATGAAAATGTTAATTCCAAAAACCCCTCTGTAGGACATCATAATAATACTATGTACCAAGTTTGAACCGTTTAGGCTGTAGGTACCGATACAAACAGACGGACAGACAAACAGAATTGTCGGACCAACTTTTTTAAGCTTCTCTATCATAATGTTATGTTTGATTTTCCAAAAAAAAAATTTCTTTTCTACGAATGCATAACTTGGTTTATAGTACTTATAATCGCAAGTAAAACAAATTCTAACATGTCATTACGATGATAGAGAAGCTTAAAAAAGTGGGTCCGACAATTCTGTCCGTCTGTCTGTCTGTATGTTCGCACCTCTACAGCCTAAACGGCGGATGGGCCGATTTGCTTCAAAATTGCAATATTGGTAAAAAAAAAACTGGTCCAACGATTTTCAATATTTTTTTTTACTGGATAGATATTTAGCGAAGAAATATTATTGCATACCTAGTTTATTTTGACTTTGAAAATCTTTCATAATTCCCTCTATCATGGTATCCGTTCGGAGAATCCTCCGATCGGAGAAAAGTTCCGATCGGAGCATTTATATTTATTGTGTTCATGGTATCCGAATCGGAAGAGAAATAAAAATGCGTACCGACGCGCACACATGGCATAAGGAAAAGAAATAAAGTGCACGACTGGGTCGTACGGACTTGCTCTTATGTGTTAAAATGGTCTTCGGTGCTTGAGATTTTGGAAAAAAAGCGTTGAAAAAATCATATGAAATTTTATAAATCACTTAAAAATCAATACCTAAAACGTTTTTTGGAGAAAATGAAGTAATCCATCGGGTTTCTTTTACGTTTTTGAATTTTTACAAAAATTTTTTTCAAAATCGTTCGACTAGTTTTTTCAAAAAACAGTTTTTTTTGAAAAACTTTTCCAAAATATATGCCAAATTTTTTTTGAGTATGCCAACTTTTAGCACTTTGTAGTTTTTATCAGAAAAATAAAATTTAAAAAATGTAGATTAAATCGTTTTTCGAAAAAACAAAAATTTAAAAAAAATTTTGAAACTTTTTTAAAAAAATCTAAAAAAAAAAATTTTTTTGAAAAATTTAAGAATTTAAATTATTTCTTTTATAAAGGGGCTTCTATATTCAAAAATTTCATCGAAATCCGTCAAGTGGCTTACGAGAAAATCGGATTTCAAAAAACCGGTCCTATGGGAGGTACCGTTATAAGACTTTTCCTGAAAAATCTATTTCAACCAAAACATAAAGTTTACACAGAAAACATAATTCAGAAAGTTTTATCAAAATCGTAGGAGCCGTTTTTAAGAAAAATTAATTTTTCACAAAAAATCGTATGGCAGGTACCGTTAGTTTTGAAGCTAGAATGCTAATTCCAAAAACCCCTCTGTAGGACGTCATAATAATACTATGTACCAAGTTTGAAGCAAATCGGTCCAGCCGTTTAGGCTGTATGTAACTATACAGACAGACATACGGACAGACAGACACAACTGTCGGACCCACTTTTTTAATCTTCTCTATCATCGTAATGTTGTTTGATTGACAAAAAAAAAATTTTTTTTTTACGAATGCATAACTTGCCTTAAGGACTATTCACATGAGAGCGACCAGCGACCAACGAATAAACGAACATTCGTCCATTTTGACGTTTCATTCACATGCAATTTATTTTATTCGTTGCGAACAACGAACGTCATGTCCGTATATCATAATTGAACAGTGAGATTTTGAGGTTAGTCGCGTACGAATAATTTATTCGTTGCGTTGTGGATGGTATGTGGAACGCGAATAGAGTTTGACAGTTCGTAGCAATCACTTTGTATCTCGCGGCGAACAATTTATTTTATACAATTTGACTTATTTAAACAATTGCAATCGAATATTTCAATAAACTAACTTATTTTAAAATTCAATCTTTATCTAGCGGTCACGTTTTAGCTTAGAAATTAGCTTTATAAATGCTTAAAATCTGATTTGTTCGTCAATTCGTCCATTCGTTGGTCGCTCTCATGTAAATAGTCCTTAAAGGACTAGTACCTATAATCGCAAGTAAAAAAAGTTAAGTATGAACCAGAGAGGATATATGAAAGAGAGTTTAATGTAGGAATGTAGGCTGCAAATGGGATTTTGCCTACAAGCTGATTTGACAGATAAATCATACCATCTGCGAATGTGTGCGTAAAAACTCGCATACACGCACAGTTGGTATGATATGATTTTGTGTTGTTGTTCTTGCATTTATTCACAGACACGATTTCAAATAATAATAAAAAAAAAAACCGGAAATGGGTGTCGGAGGGTGATACGTACGAAAGATTTCACTCTCCTTTAGGTCCTCTGTGGTATGAACCACTTTTGTAGTGGAATAATCCTGCACAGCACAGCCGTATTTTTAAGGGCTGAAATATATTAATACAAGCAGAGAACCTCAAACAAAGAAAAGAGAATCACAAAACAAATACACAAGAAATTAAATAGCTTGTCTTTCTTTTTTATTTGAAAATATGCATTTTTTATTACCAGCCGACAAAGTTCCACATGTGATTTGCTGTCGGAGAGAATAGGAAGAAACGCAAATCAAATAGAGTCGCTGCAATTTGGACATTTAAACGCATGCTCCAATTTTTTTCGGAAGAATGTCCAATTAATCAATCGGAACGGTTACCATGATACAAAATTAAAATTCGTACTTTTCGTCCAAATAGGAGGAACTTTTTCTCCGATAGCTTACCATGAAAAAGTGGGTCTGACAATTCTGTCTGTTTGTGTACACAGTATTTTTAGGACGTTTTAAAGAGGAGTTTTTGGAATTGGCAATCTAGGTCTTACACCAACGGTACCTTCCATTTGAATTTTAATGAAAAACTCATTTTTTTCAAAAACGACTCCATTGTATTTATAATGTATAGTATTGCCAATCAGAGGAACGTTTGATGCGTCATCTATGGACGAAGTTCATAAACACTTATTGGAGAGTTATTTGTCTAAACTGCCATGTGAAGCAAAAACAACAATAGAAGACATTTGATGTAGAGTAGATAAGACAACTAGCGGCGCCACCATTGACGAAGTTCAGAACTAAAATAAAATGTTCCATGAAATTACTATAAAAATGTATATACAATGACCACCATTGTATTTATATTTTATAGTATTCCCAAGAATCGGAACGTTTTGTGCGGCATCTAGCGACGACGTTCACAAGCTTGAATTGGAGAGAAATTTGAGTGGTTTTTGTCTAAACTCCATGGGAAGCAAAAACAACAATATATGTAAAGTAGATAATGCAACTAGCGGCGCCATTGACGACGTTCAGAACTAAAATAAAATGTTCCATGAAATTACTATAAGATATAAATACAATGATGACCACTCCCTTTATTTTTATAAAACTTTCTTAAGATTGGTATGAATATTTTTTTCCGGAATGGTCTTATAACGGTACCACCTATGGAAATGTTTTTTGAAAAAAAATTTTCAAATAGAATTTTCTCGTAAACCGCTCGAAGAATTTTGTGGAAAATTAATGTGGAGAATCATTATTAATACATAAAATAATATTGTTTTTCAAATTAAAAAATTTTTTTTTTTAAATATTCAGATACTTTCAGAACTATTCAAGGTTATTTTTTTCTTTTCCTGTTGAAAAAAGTTGCTATAAATTCACATACTCAAATATATTTTCAAAAACTTTAAAAAAATCGTTTTTCAAACACAACTGGTGGAACGATATTGAAATTTCCTTTTTTTTCCAAAAAAAAAAAAACGTCGTTTCACACTTGTGAATGTCGCTTGTCTTATCATATGCAGGACAACGAAGTTGGGTGCACGGTACTTACTAAAAGGAAGAATTAAAAATCAATTTCGTAGTTCCTAGTTTGAAACCAAAGGGAAGTGTTCAAACTCGCATATTCTTCCCTGTTAAGAACAAGTTTAATAAACAAAGTTTTGTTTGTACTTCAATCTCAGTATAATGTATATATTCAAAACGTTCAAAACCATCTAACATAAATAAAATTCCTCAGATCGTAACAACTAAAACCCAACACCGTAGTTTTTTTTTTTTTTTTTTTGGTTTAGACAAACAACAACAAAAACAAAGGTACAAAGCTTATAAAGAACGACGTTTTCACATGTCTTTTAATCCTAGCTTAACAAGAGAAAAAGATAAAAACCAACAATAAACGTATGCAAGAAGACTTAGAAAGACGACTTGGTTTGGTAGGATACAAAAACATGCGCGCTTAAGAGGAGAAAACTGAAGGAGAAAACTGCAATGAAAATCGAAGAATCGAGGAAAGAAAGAAAAATAACTGAAAGTGTTTGTTTTTTTTGTAATCTTAATATTATGTATTCTGTTATTTCTGTTTAAAATATTTAAAAAAAAAAATAAATCACAAATGCATAAGAAATTTTTCCAACATAAAAAAAACATATTTTTTTTTTTTTACAAAATATTTAGGTAACTGCTTTTCTTTTTTGTAATGTGTCTTTATACAAAAATACGCATAATTTATTTTAAAAAATATAATAAAATAAAAAAATATTGATTATAAAAAAAAACAAAGAAAAATATCTTAAAAACTAAACCTTAACAAAATAATTATAAAATTAAATTAATTAAAGTTCCTATAATAATTAATTTTTATAAAAGCTAAAGGAAATCAAATTTTTATAATAAAGTATAATAATAATTATAAAGTTAAACATTTCTTAAATAGAATATAATACGATTCATGGTTGCTATCCCTTGTACACTTAAGCGCAAAGGCAAAACATAATATTTTGCCAAAAAAAAAAAAAAATTTACAATATTTAAAAATAACGTTTAAAACTTTTTCATTTAACCATGTTAATGAGACACATCCCTTCCCAAAGTGACTCCTCGATTATTTCATAAGCCCATATTGAATTCACCTGCTTCGTTGATTTGTACACAACAAAAATTGTTTATTTAATTGTTTAATTTATTATATTGTTATCATTTTTTTTTTTCTTTAATTTTTAATTATGCTATGTTTGCTGATTTGGTTTACTATACACAAAATAATACACTGAACTTGAACAATATTATGTTATATGTAATGTTAAAAATTATTTTTGTTTTAATTTTATGAAGATCGATGTAGGGGGAGTGAAGAGGAGGGGGAGAAAAATTGATACATGTTATAATTTATAAGAATGTCAATTTTTGTATATTTTTTTTTTGTGAGCCAAGAAGAAGTTCCCCATTTAGGTTTGTACTAGCCCTCGAATGTCTGTTGGAGTTGGCCCAGTACAACTGCCTGCCGTGCTGTTACTTCCACCATCAACGAAGAGTGTAGTGGTGTCGATGCCACTTGTGTCGGGTGAATGAGAAGAAACGATTTCAGTGCAGATATCAGTGTCGTCTAAGATTTGGTCACTACCATCTAGAAGATCCCTCAGGAAGTCCGTATCGTTTCCGGTCATTTGTTGCAGAGATTTTATTTGCTTGTCAGCAAGCTCTAAAGCTCTTTCGACTTCTTCCCGTTCGTCTTGGCGCACTGAAAGAAAAAAAATTATAAAAAATTTGCTTAGTTAAATTAATTATATTAATTTTTATCAAAAAAAAAAAAGAAGACCACTTAATGTATTTGTATTCTTATTTAAAAACTTTCTTTTTTTTACTTAAGCAAGCAAGATTTCATCTGTGTTAACTTACTCGTAGTATAGATGAGTAATGAGATCAAAATCCGTGGTATCAGACGAAAAAAATTAAAAATGGAATAGAGACTAGATCATACAGGAACCATTGAAAGCCTGGTCACTTCTAATTTTAATACAGATCAAGCGAGTGTTTTCGAAGAAGTGGGATTTGGAAAGTAGTATTCGAAAGAAAGAAGACAGTTTCCCTTTTAAAACAATGCAATTGATGATTGGCCAGGAAACAAATCGAAGAAAATGGGGTCTTTGTATTTTGCTATACACTGCTGGCCAAAAGTTTGAGTCCACTCCCATATTTCAAAGAAAAATCAAATTTTAACACCGAAAATATTTTTTTAATAGAAAAATAAGCTTGTGAAATTAGTGAGGAATATGTATAAAACCAAAACAAGGCGAAAATATTTTTTCTTTAATTAATAACAGATTAGAATTTATTTAAAAGAAGAAAAAATGACTTAAACTGAATTTTCGTCAAAAAATCCCCCTCTACATTCTATTACTTTTTTAGCAATTCTTGGCATTCTAGCTATAAGTTTTTGAATTGTTTTATGTGGAATATTGTTCCAGCAATCCTGTAGTGTATTCCACAATGCTGATTTCGATGATGGCCATTGATCCCGTACCCTTCTATCAAGCTCCTCACACGATTGCGGCGGCTAGGTTATGATTTTTAAGATTTCTTCATCTTCTTTCTCTTTGAGGTAACCCTGGAAAAGTTTTGATGTGTGTTTAGGGTCGTTGTCGTGTTGAATTACGAATCCTTCGCCAATCAATCTCAGTCCAGAGGCCAAAGCGTTTTGTTCTAATATTTTTTTATACGCTTCTTTGTTCATTTTACCAATGACAGGTATCAGATCTCCCACTCCATTGGAAGATAAACATCCCCAGACCATAACAGAACCGCCCTCATGCTTCACGGTAGGAACCATACAGTCGGGTAGCATCTTTTGTTCAGCGCTGCGTCGAACGAAAAACCTCCGCTTTGTGCCAAATGCCTCGAACTTCGGTTCATCGCTCCATAAGGCTCTTTTGAAATCTTCTTCCGTCCAGTCTTTATGGCGTTTGGCCCATGCTTACCTTTTTAGCTTATTTTGTGGTCACAAAAAGTGGTTTTCGGACTACAACTCGCCCAAATAGTCCTGCATCTCTTAACATCCGTTTGACCGTTGTCAAAGATAGTGGATTATTTCTTGTGTTACTTATTATGTTTTTCGTCTATTTCGTTTGCTAATTTTGACTTTTAATAAATCCTCATGTTTGGTTGTAGCTCTAGGGTCTAGGCCGTCGTGGTTTATCCTCAAGACTTCCTGTTTGAACACAACCCTTTGATATTTTTAACTGCGAAGCAACTTCTCGCTGCGATTTGCCTTTGTTAATAAGGGTCATGATTGCAGATCGTTTTTCAATGGTGGTTTCGTGCATTTCAGGTATACAAATTTTGGGTTTTGAAAACCATTTTTATGTACGGAGTCATAAATAGGTATTGAATTAATAGCCAAAAATCATAAAAATTAATATTCATGTAAAATACGCATGAATGAAGTCAGATGACCATGTTGGACTCAAACGTGTGGCCTGCAGTGTAATGCTTCAGTTAATTTTGGCACAAGCTAAAAGCAAATGCATTTATTTTCATTAAGTTAAAGAAAAATCAAACAATTTAAAAAAATAGAAACTTTTAGTGTTGAGAAAAACACATCAGCCCTTAAGTGTTTTCCGTAATATCTTCCCAAATCCTAACCAAAAAGCTGAGATCCAACGTATGATGGAAATATGTATTTAAAATACTGAAACGACTTACACACCGGGAAAATTCAACGTCAGAAGTAGAGTCTGGCAAGCTTCATAAAGGGTAAATTTCTTTATCTAAGCATCATAACCAGATTATGCTGTTGCACAAGAGAAATTTTAAACTATCAAGAAGCACTACATCAAAATCAAGTATGATTTGCAATCGGCGGAAGACACTTCTGCAGCATCCTGGTTCTCCATACATTGAAGAAGCTCCTACATAGTTGGTACCAATTTCAATTCAAGAAAATCTTAAGCGATTCAAAACTACGAGGAGAACCTGAAGTTTTTTGAAGACTACAATAGAAAGCGACCACTGCAACTTATGTTGAGATGAAGTTGACTTTACTTGAATGTCAGAACCAGGAAACGGGGCCTTCAAACATATAAAAACCGACAAGATCGTACAGTTCTTTGTGAGCATACTGACTTGTAAACTCGGCGCAAGAGTTTGTTTAGAGACGTTTCGAAATATTTTGTCTTCCTAATTTGTATCTTTATTCCAAACGGTAGGAAGGGATTATAAACCTGATTCTGCAATTGCAACCCAGGAGTGAAAATATAGTCTAACTGTCGGTTTTCTAAAGCCCATACAGAGCGAGAACATTTGAATCCAACGAATCTAAAACATACCAAGATGCCACTGAGCAACCAAAATTGTTGGTCACTTATGATTTAAAAAAAAAACTCCAGTTCCTACAACCTACATACCCAAATTAGAGACATCTCTGTTAAAGATGAGTATTTTCAAGATCTCATTAAATGTTTCGAAACAACTTTTAATCTACGAAGGAATATATTAATTCCACTCAGTGGTTCAGGTGCGACCAAATAGTTATGCATAAATCGTATATTCTGACCAATCACCTCCACAAATACCTTCGAGACCTAAACAAATCAAAGGATTGGCAGAGGATCCGTCTTAGAATCATACAGCTCACCTAGGTGGTGGGGTATAATTATTGGATGGTTCCTAGGCTGAACCCGCTTACTGAACCAACTCTGCGACAAAACCATGTATGGTTACATGGGACTCTCTTAGGGTTGGTTTTGCAGATTGAGTCTTTATCAAAATGAATGCTAGTTCATCCCATCCTTCTCCGCAAAAACACCTTCTCTCTTCAAATCTTCTCATCAAGCAATTGAAAGGGTTGGCAGAGAAACCGTTTTGAGAACCATACACCTCGCTATGATTCTTAGGGGTTTTCTAGGCTGAACCCGCTTACTGAACCAACTCTTTGACAGAACCATTGTACCCGTGCCTACCAGCAACCTGCCTCGGTGGAATAAAGTCTGGAGTACGGATACATTGGGGTGTCATATAGTTGAGTACTATCTCATCCCGTCCTTCTCCGTAAAAAAAAACCTATTACAATCTTCCAATACTTCGTTAAGTTGTTTAGTTATGGCAACATAACGACGCATATTAGCGTTAATTGGGTTCTTCTTAGGAGTTTTTCAGCTCAATTGAGAACCGCCATTTCTACCTACCTCCCAGTGGGTCAGTGGTAAATCTGGACACTTTTTGTTGTTGTTGTTCTTTGACTTACCTACAGTAAACAGTTCATTGAAAGCATCAACTGGTAAATTGTTCAAAACGTTAGTTAAATCGTGCTCTTCCAATAACCGAGTATCGCCCAAAGGAATTTCTTCTGCAACAATAAAAATACAAATTATTATTTCAATCGAAATAAAAACAAAAAGATAAAACACCAACTTACCAGCGTCTTGGGTCCCCACCATCAGTTCGCTCTCACTCAATCCCCCAACCCCTGTGTCTTCGGAACTGGCATATATCGAACTGTTCTCACATATGCTGAGCATTTCTTGAGTCAACAAATCTTGCTGATTTGCATTTTTCATAATATTCATTATATCCGTTCCAGGGGAAAGCACATTCACTGCTGGCAGCATATTCGACTGTGGTACAGTCTGTGTAATCTCGTTAAACTTGAAGGTATATTCGCCACCAATTGTCCCGGATGTAGGATTTCCATCGAAAAAAATTGTGGCTCCGATACGATTTGATGCCACATTCGGTGGAGCCAATGCTATAGCCGGTGTACGGGTTGGCGTGGAAATAAAAGTCGTACTACTGCTGCCAATAGATTCTAGCGAAGAGGTACTACCTTTTCGCTTTTTCTTGCTACGCTTTGGAGGCCGGCCACACATCCCATTTGATTTTGTACGCTTCTGGATAGCTTTCGCTTTAGGCCTCTGCCCCTGAACAATTCGATTATAATTGTCTCTTTTCCATGCGTGCTCACGGCACAAGGGAAGCTCGTGTGATATATCAAACACTGGAATGCGACATTGGGTATTGTCGGCAAATTTCGCCGTACAAGGTAGGAACAAATGTTGGTCTATATTTCGCGTTATATGCATGTAACATTGGGCGGTTAGTGCCAGTGCTCTATTCGGGCATGTTGGAACACAGCATTTCTTCTCAATTTCACTAAAAAAAAAAAAAAAAAGACAAAGATTCAAAACATAAGATTTGGTAGGTATAAAAGAAAAAAAAAAAAAAACTTACGCATTTTCATGATTCTTAAGCTTATGCAAGAACTTGGACACGAACACCAATCGGCTTCTAGCTGCTGTTGGTTTCAAAAACGCATGCGACGAAATCAACTGCACAGCTTGCCGACGCAATAATGCCTTATGCCTTTCGATACGCTCTTCACGTCCGATATTCAATGCCCGCGCTGATATGTCGCCGCCGTCAGGATCCTTCAAGTCATACACGCCCAACCAGTGTTTTTGTACACAAGAAGCTCTGGCAGACGTTATCGTTGTATCACATTTCTCAACCGAACGTTGTCGGCGTTCGATATACGACATCAGCGGTGACACACTATCAAATATATATGTATCGGGAGCATGCCATTCGCTGCTGGTTCGACGAACCTTGGATCTTCGCCGTAAAGATGTCGCTGTCGACACTGATGCTGGTGGTGGTAATGAAGGAGATGACGACAATTGATGGTTGATCGATGGTATTCTTGGTAAAGCTTCATGGTGGGTGGTTGTCTGACTACGAGAACGTTTCGCTTTGCCAGGTGCTCCTGCGGCACAACCTTTAAGCGATTTTTTTGCGGAAGACGATAAGATCCGGGAGTCTCTTTTGGCAGGTGTGGCGAACACAACATTCTTGTCACAAACATTGTTGGTTGATTTTTGAAATGATGATGGCGACGGCGACGGTGCAGTTGCTGTACTCGGCGCATCTCCAAGGATTCTGGGACTTGTTTCTGGCTCACTTTTAACAGGGGTTGTTCGGTAGATAACACTAACTGGAATTTCATTTATATCGGAATGATTTGGTTGCACTGATAATGATTGATCTGTCGGGAAAGAGCGCGGTGAGGTTGACGAAGAAGGCGAAGATGATGTTGCATGACACGTCACAATATTTTCGACAACACGTCTTTGAGAGCCTGCTGATAGTGGAGCATTGTGTGGATATACTGAGGCTTTTGAGTATTGTTGTTGTAGTTTTTGTTGATGATGCTGTTCAAGTTGCTGTAGTCTTTGCCAATTCGCAGGTGTTGTTGAGTTCGTGTTTGTGTTTGTGTTGGTATTGGTGTTCGTCAATGTTGAGCCGACTTTCTGAAGCTGCTGTGCCAAGGTGTTTTGATGAAAGTTTGACGGTGGCAACAAAGTTGATGCGGCCGACAAATTTTGCACATTACCCCCACCGCTGCAGTTGCTGGTCAATGTGAAGAAAGATTGCTGCTGTTGAAGTTGTTGATTTTGTTGATGTTGATGATGATGCTGATGAGGTTGCTGATTATGTTGGGCGGGTGGGGATGCTGACGATAACGTCGGCGTTTGATTCCATGAGATTACTTGTGTTGGCAAAGGACAACAAGATGAAACAGCAGCAGCTGGTGTTACTGTCACCGCAGCCGTTGTCACGATTTTAGGATGCGAATGATGTTGTTGTTGTTGTTGTTGCTGTAATTTATTAGGCGGACCAACTGGATGACTGTTGCCATTACTAATCGTTGTTATCGAAATGACATTCTTTTGCATGCCATTGATAATTTGTTGTTGTTGGGTGATGGACGCTGATGGTGTTTCAATTGCAGTTGTAGTGCCGTTGAAACGGCTGCTAAAGAATTGCTGCGTTACGTTTGCATTAGCTGAATCCCGCAAACTTGTTTGTGGTGGAGTTGGCTGGGTAACAGGTTTTGGATTATGTGGATGCCTTGTTTTCTGCAATGAAAAAAAATATATTTTATTATTTGATTATACTCACTGAAAAACAAATGAGCACATTTACTTGGGGATTGAATAAAACTGGTGTACTTGAAACTGCTTCCGTAAAAACATACGGATCTTCAGTAAGTCTGGGTGCTTGCTGACATGACATGTCCAAATTACAAGTTGAGTTTGGGTGTTCGTACCACTCTGTCCTGAAAAAGTAAAACAAAAAAAAAGTGAGATAAAAAGGGCTTCGAAAAAATGTATTTTTTAATTAAATGTTTATCTAGTTCTAGACTGATAAAGTGATAAGGGTAGATGGATTTTACCACAGTAGAACAGGGCACTTCTGGTCTAAAGATTATGATGAAAAACAAAAACAAATAATTGTGATTGATTTTATTGTTTTAGCATATAAAAGCTCAAAAATAAAACCATACACTATTATCTTATACGAAGTTAAAGGCACAAATTATGAGCGCGTTGTATTTTAACATATCTTAAGATCTATCCACATGCATCCATAGGAAAATACTCTATCCCGCTGCCCGAATAAACAAACAAACTATAATTTTTGTCCATCACGGGATCTTTTTGTTTTTATACAGCTTTTTCGTTTGCTATTTTGTCGTCAAGTTCCTCAGTGTATTTGCGGCCACCGGAGCTTCACCACATGCACCGGTGAAAGAAGGCCTGCAGTTTGCTTGAG
This sequence comes from Platycheirus albimanus, assembly GCA_916050605.2. NCBI lineage: Eukaryota > Metazoa > Arthropoda > Insecta > Diptera > Syrphidae > Platycheirus > Platycheirus albimanus. The sequence continues at coordinate 80,465,813 of OU696696.1, forward strand.
ATGTCGGCAGAGCATTTGCATGTCCCATGCTTCAGAAGCATATAACAATACATATTTAAAGTTGGATTCGAAGAGTTTCAACTCGGCGCGTAGCAATATTTTGCTTGAGTTCCACATAGGAGAAAAGATTTCAATTGCACCACGGGCTTTGTTTATTCTATTGTTAACAAACAGGTCCGTTCCGCCATCGAGTGCTATATAACTAACCAGATAATTAAACTAAGTAACGTCCTCTATAGTTCCTTGCCTTAGAATAACTTGTAGCGTGGTCATTATGTTGGTCTAATTAGCGTTGATCCTGAAGCCAGAAACATATACATTCATAATAATAATAATAATAATTTTAACTATATGCCTGTAAGACCCAAGGTCTTTTGAATGCAAACTGCACGGTAATAGTTAGAAGGAATAGAAAGATAGGAAAGATTTTTTTGTTGGTACAATGGATTGAGATATACCTAGGTGATATTTATCTCATGAAAGTCCCATATGCAACGACTGACATATTTGATTTAAGCAAGCTGTGTTGTTTACTATGAGACATATCTACACCGTCAACATAATGTATGTGACTTAGTTTGTCAACTGCTTTCCATTGTATACCATGTCTTTCATTTGAACCCACCTAGCAGTCATCACATCGTCAATTATTAGCAAGAACATAATTGTTGACTTTTAGGAATTCTATAGCCATGCCAAATCGAACTGCTTTGTTTGCCTTTAGAAGATGAACGCGATACTTTTCTCTGTACGTGTCGGGGCCTAGGAGACCAGCGCATGTTGTTTAATTGCCAATTCAAGTCTGCGTTTTGTATTCTTTTAACAATCCATAAAAATGTTCCTTCCCCTTTATAGCTGATCTTCTACCGTCACTAAAAAGGTTGACGTTCAAATCTCCTTCATCGGTCTCTGGAGAGATGCTTCAGTTGCGGCCGTTTTTCTATTGGATTTGCTTCTCTTAAGACCGTCGATTTGATAGTCTTTGAACCAGCGCACCTATCGACATCCTCAGTGTGTTCCATCCAGCTCTATTTTACCTATTTTATTCCCACATCACAAATAGATTTTGGTTGCTCTAAGCCATATATCCTAGTTGGTTATAATTCATGGGTAACGGATATTTAGGAAGCATGCATTTTTCGAAGCTTTCGCGGGCATAGAGCAGAAGAGTGCGGATTTAACATTATGCTTGAAGAATCTTAATTAACTGAGAGAGCAGACTACTGAAGGCACTTTACAACGTCCAGATTTCTACTACCATTAGTTGATATGGTTCTGCCAGGGATTATTAAAAGGCTGTTTCGTAAAGCGTTTTGTGTGCATTATTTTTGTCTTAGTTGGCGATGAAAATGGTCACCTCATGATATTACTATAGTTTCTATAGTGATATGATTTCCAGCCATCTGATATCTTTTGCTAATCTGTTAAGATGATTTATTTAACCCAGTCATAGCTGGTTTTTTTAAGAATAATTTATATTCCTTTCGTTGCAGTGGCTGGGGAAGCGTTGATCAAGGTAACAATATCCAGAAATCTTTTTTAGTCAATTGAACCTTCCTGGCAAATGGTATCTTAGCATGTCATGTCTAGTTAGATCAACTTTGGTACTGCTTTTTTGTCCTTTTGGATTCTTACATCTTGATTTTGTTGCATTTGACAAAAAATGTCTTGTAAGTTCATAGGTTTCCAGAGACGTTCCTCTGAAATAATCACAACGGTTGGTTTGTCTTTAGAGCTTGTTTTGTTGAATCCTTCTTAAATTCAGCGCCAATTTCTTGCCATTCCTCTTGATTTTTGATTTCCTTCTATTCTCTGTCAGTGTCCAGTGGAGTAATGTTTATTTGAAGGAACTGCCACTCCAAAGGTTCTGGCTTCAATCCCTAATTTCACCTAAGCTTTTTTAGGAAGTGCGTCTTGAGATAAAGTGTCAAATTCTCCAAGAGTAAATTAGTTGTGGTAGCTTCTTAACTGCTCGTCTTAACAGAATTTTTGTTTCCTCATAAGCAAAAGTTTTTAAATGTTTTGAATCAATGTAAGTACATAACTCTGGGATGAAGTAGGTATGTATTTGTATCAGGATTCTGAAGGCAGTCAAGACATGATTTGTTTTTTTTTTTTTTTTTTTTTTAACGCATTTGGGATCAAAGCAACCGGGACAGGAACTAATAGAGCCAGCGCTCGGTTTTTTTTTTTTTCATTTCAAACATATTGAGGGTTATAGGTATAGGTACAATCGTCGTAATCAACTAGCTTCAATTTCTTATTGACGTGTAATATTGTTAAGGAAGTTGAAACGGTCATAAAAAGGTCGTAGGTTTTACAACACCATTTACAACAACAAACTTGAGTTGACAAAATGTTAAATCTAAGATTTTGCATAGATGTATGTAAATACTCATTGAAAAATACAAGAAACGTAGGTAGTTAATAATCCAAAGAGTAACGACTTTAAAAACAAGTGTTGGCGTGTCTCTTTTTTTAATTAAAATATTAAAATCAACATAATAATAAACAAAATATCATCAAATAACTAAAAAATCTGCAGAAACAATGAAGAAAGACCACAACACTCCGATTCCGATTAGATTCAATCAACTTCCCAAAAAATATTTATCCAGTACGCACCTACATACATTGAATATACCCACTTTACCTTCCATCTACTAAAATGTATGTACCTACACCGATTACCAGCAACAATTTTGATACCCCTTAATATATTGCAATCAAAAAAAGAAAAGAAAAACAAACAAGTACAAAAAAAAATATATTTAATATACAAAACAAACGATAAAATGCGAATAAAAAAATACAACAGAGAAACACATTCGCGCTTGAAGAAAGCCAAAAGCCATCGCCAACAATTTCTGAAGAAATACTAAATGTTTCGTGTCTTCTTTCATTTTGCATAATAATATCCCACGTCTAGTTCTAGTAGTGGCTGGTTGAGGCTTCTCTAATAGGAAGGGAATACAAATTAGAAAAGCAATTTCCAGAATTGTGTGGGGCCATCGCCATCGCCACAGCGCGCTTTCCGATTTCCTTCTCTACTAAGATACATACATAGACAACTGTGTTTTTAAACTATTCTTTTTCTTCTATTACTCAAGCTCTCCAGTCTCAACTGTCTCAACATTTCCAGTCCCCAAGCCCCAAGCAATACTAGTTTAACCCACAATGAATGAGTATAGTAAAAAAAAAACAACAAAACTACATAAATAATAATAATAATAAAGCCTTTGAACTTTGCAGGGTTTTGGTTGTCTTTCACTTTGTCTCCAAAGTCCGATGCGGCAAATTTTGCGGCCAAGTTGGCGTTTTTTTCGCGGATCTTTTATGCTATTTTAATTGTAGTTTTCTCTTACTTTTTTGGAACTTTACATACGTTTATGCCAAGTGTAGTTTTTTGTTGATATTCGCACAGAAAATTGTCAATTTAGTTTATGCGTAATGCGTTTTAAACAAAGGGAAAAGATAAAACAATTAGAAACAAAGTTAGATTTTCTGTAATTTACATCAAACTGTCATCGAAAGAATTCATTTTTGTTATTCATCTCCTGTCAGTTTGACAGTTGTGCAAATGAATAAAAGTGAAGCAATACAAAATACAGACGAGTCCCTCAAAGTCGGCCACTAGTTGCTAGATAAAAACAAATTTTGATTGGATATAAGTTGATATGAGCGATTATAAAATGAAAACATAGGAGCTTGTCATGTCCAATAACAAAAATATATTATTTATGTGTGAGAAATAAAAATCAATAACTCTGGAGACACATACAAAAATACAAGTACAAAACAGTACAAAAGCAGTTGATATCAGCGCAAACTGAGCAACGAAATTACTTGAGCAATATTAAGTATGAAGCAGTTAAAAGCTCTTTATATTTATATAAATGTATAAATATAACATACTCGACAATTCGTGTGTTTGCGAAAATCTCCGAAATAAAGACACCAATTAAGTGCGTCCTTTTTCTAACCATAGTCAACTACTTATTGTTAAAATAGTCAACAAAAGTCGTCCTTTTAATTCAAAATAGTCCCGATTTGTATTGTAACTATATGACGTCATAACAGCATTCCTTACCTCACGTTGAAGTGTCAAATAGTTACGATTTGTAACTTTTCCAACTCACTTGTTGCTATGTCAAAGTGGACGGTTTGTTTGGAAAGCATTTCAAGCATTATTTTATTTTTGGTGATCAACTGGATAAATTACCTAATAGAAATTTGATGGAATTTTCGCCAGTGTTAAATGATGCAGCAGAATTTATTTTAAAGAAAAACATTATATAACATTATGTTTAAATAATGCCAATGGTTTTATCAATTCAATTTTCGTTTTTTTTTTACATTAAAGAATTTTGTTTCAGAAAGAGTATTCGTAAATTTATCCAGTAAACTTAGAGCAGCCACAATTTTTCCTTCGTTTTTCATTATGAAAATTATATATGGCAGTTTTGTTTCTAGAGGTAGTGGTTTGACAGTCTAAAAACTTATTAGAGGTATTCACGATCTATTTACTTTTTGCAGATAGTTCTTCAAATCTGTAGCAAAACTCAAACAAATGTCAAAATGACATCCAGGATCTAGTATATTTTGTTGCTGTGGTGCAAGAAAATCTCGCACTTTTGCAATGATACAATATCAACAAATTTGCAACGGATCGTGAACATCCTTATTGTTCCTAGATTTATAGAAAACCCAACAAATCCTGTGCTAACAATCACACTTCAACAATTTTTTTTTTAAATACCAACAATTGTTGACTATGGTTAGAAAAAGAACGCAGTTATTTCACTCAAGAAGCACAAATACAAATATAACTCAAATGTCACACATAGAATATTCATTGGTTAAGGTCTATTCGCATGCAGCAATGTCGAAAGTTTTGGTAATGTCTACAAATGTGACATGTTATTGAATCCAAATCTGATGATGAAGACGTCTTAGGTCAGCAACGAGGTTTAGTGATTGGTATTTTATACGTTATACGAGGAACCAGTGAAAATCCCTTTATACCTCGAATCGGGCTACGCACACCACTTTAACATTGGCAAAACTTGTGAAGCTGATGCCTGCGAATACTACATTGTGTTAAAATTGAAAAGAAGCAATTTTGCTTGTTCCATTGGTTTTCAGAATGAGTGGTTCCTGGAGTGAAACTAATGGAAAGTGCTATAAAATTGCAACTTAAAATTGAAAAAAAGTAAGAAATTTCATAACTAAAATAATTTCTTTGTGTTATGTTAATAATTGGTTTCAATCAGAATTTTAAAATAATTTAAATCTTTCAAGGAAATAAAAGGGCAAAAACAGTGGAATAACTAACACTTATTGTGTGTTTGTGTGAATTTATACACCGAAGCGAGCGCTGTTTCAGCTGGTGGAAAAAGAAGAAGCAACATAGTTCCATTTGTTTTCAGAACAAGTGGATACTGAACGAAACCATTGCGAACAACTTATTTCAAGAAATACAAAATAAGTATTTATAAGAAGCAATGGAGCGCTTTGGCAATAAAACGAAAAAGTTAATATCAATATCAATCTTTGGCTTTATTACAAAACAGAAACAAATTCAATTCAATTTTGTTCTGTTTTATTTAGATTTGATACCATTTTGTATGTTCTATGAGAATAATTTGGAAAACGATTCATGGATATGCGATAAAAAAATGTTGTTTACAAAAAGGGCCTAACTCTAACTTTGGCGTACCACGTTAGTGCAAATAGTTCTTTATTTTTAGAAGAAATATTAGGTTTTGTAAATGGGAATAATTTATTTACCTTGTATTAGTATTGAGATTTTAAGTTTCGAAGGGCCAGTTGTACAATCGTGGTTCATCTTCAGAACTGAACCGCTATTGTACAACTGGTACTAAGCCTGTTCCGTTCTTCTTACCCATGCTAATTTTTGGCTTTCCGCCCGATTTGGACGGAATAATCTTAATTATTTACAAAAGACGGAACAGCTAGCTTTAATAAATAAAATTTAATTTTGTTTAAATTTGAGTACGCGTAAGTAAGAGGAGAGCTACTTTTTTTTTTTCTAGTTTGTAGACAGTAATTTAGGAAATGATACATGAGCATGTTTAAATCCCATCTCAGACTTCTTTTTTGAGATTTTTATTTTTACTTAAAAATCAAGAATAGAAAAGAAAAAATTAAATTGTTAAGGGTTTTTACTGGTATCATTGCATACCTTCCTACTTGTTTCTGAATTTATTTTTATCACTGTGAGAAAGGTGGCCTCGATGTCAAAAATTAACATGGACAAGAAGAACAAAAAACACTGTTCGAAAACTAAAAATCTGAACCAAACAAAGTGGTTTGAGGGAGCCGAGCGTGCAAAAATTAAATTCACCCTTTTTCCATTGGATGTCCCAACGAATAGTTTATAGCCCAAAAATTGCAAAACAATCCATTTTTCCAGCTCATTTTTCTCGACAATCGTTCCTTTAATATTCGTTTAGCCTTTTCTGCGAGCTATTGTAATTTAGGACTACTTTTTATGCTAGCTAAGAACAAAAACCTTAAACGAGTATATTAAAAGAATAACTCAATAAAAGAATGGGGTCTTATTTCCCATTTTATCGTTTATACCTACATTCTTGCGATTCAGATGCTATTCTTGAGCTAAATATGAGAATAAAATTCGAGTAAAATGCTGGTCATGTGCAAAAATCCGTAAACTGCAAATTAGCATATAATGTAGGTAAAGTAGGTACAATTATAACGCTTACAGGACTAGATTTTTTGTATTTTTACTATTTCTTGCTAACTTTTATCTGATTTTGTCAGCAAATATGAACACCCAAAAAACAAAATCCAAAAAAGTAACACATTTGAAGCCCACGTAAACTACAAAAACAAACACTTAATTTCATCCGCCAGAATATGGGATGTCTGCAAATAAATGTTGTAAAAATAGTTTTACCTTCATAAACTTTCGTAATAATTTAAAACATGCAAATTTCATACATTTTAGTAATAATAATTTAAACACGCAAACTTTAAGATAACAACAAACTTTGAAGTGAATGAGCAAGTAATTGCTCCGAATGAAAAACCACGAGACTTGCAGGAACTATTAGACCAATTTGCAACGAAAATTGCTACCAATTGGTGGTAAAAAAGTTACTAAAGTCCGTGTGTGTGAATGTTAAATATAAAAGTATTGCAACATGCAACATCATGTCACAAATTTGGGTCGAAACAAATTTATTTATAAGTGTTGCGACATGATAAATCATTTCACCCAATTGTGCAGGTGCTTCTCAATTTGAAATCAGAATCCACTCAACAAGCGCAAATACAAATATAACTCAAGTCAGCCACAGAATATTCATTGTGGGTGTCTATTCGCATGCAGCATTGCCGAAAGTTAGGGTAATGTCGATAAACGTGACATATTAGGTCTGTTTGTTTACCTCCGAAAACAGCCAATTTCTGCCGAATCCTGTTCGATAACTCACAAATTCGGTAGTTTTAGGCAGAAGAGAGCGCTCACGAGAGAGAAAAACATTTCCCCTTCCTGCAGATTTTAGCCCAAGAAATTTCTTCGGGTAGAAATGTGAGTTCTGTCAAAACTAGAATTTGACAATTTAAAAAAAAAAAAAAAAAAAAAATTTATCATTTGCGGTTTTGCGTTTCATCACGTGGTTTTTGCGTCCTGTGTGTATTTAATTGAAATTTATATTGTTTTATTCAAATTTAAAATTCGGAAAATCACGACGAAAAACCAAGTTAAATATTTATTTTTTCTTGACGTTTTAGTTTTTTGACGTTGAACACAATTTTTGTGTTCAACCCGTTCGTTTACTTTTTCACAAATTTTCTCTCATTGAGAGAATTTCATCCCCACTCTTCAATATTTGACAGACTTCCCATTTTAGCCCACAACAGTAAACAACCGAACCTATTGTTGGAGTTCAAATCTGATCACATACGTACATAAACATGCGTCGAAGCCCAGAAACGAAGTTGACTGAGCGGCATTGTACGACGCACAAGTAAAAGTAGACTTTTCAGATAAAATCGTTTGCCGACGAGTGAAACCAATGTAAAATGCTATTATAACATCAAATGACTAGATTTCGTTTTAATTAGCTCATTTTGTGAAATAAATGGTTTTATTTATGGTCACCCAACAATATTTCTCTTATAGGTTTTTTTTAGAAACCACAGTTACATTCTTCCTTCTTATACACATACATTTTAAAGCCCTTTAAATGTCTTACTATGAGAGAGTCTACTGTAATTCATTCCGCAAACACAAATTACGGATGAATGATTTTACTGTTTCTTCCTCTTTACCGCCTGTTTATTTATTTTTTATTTTTCATTTTATGTATCTGCATTCTGCAATTGCTTTCAATTAATGCTTGTTGATGTGTAATTTAAGAAAGATGCAATTTAAGAAGAAAGTTGAAGGCAGGAGTAGGGATTAAAAGCTAAATAAATTATCTTACACATCCAAAAAATGAAACATAAACAACTGCTAAGTTTTAGGGTTAGCGCCATGAACAGATGAATAACGTTGGCGCCTCACGCCCGTACGATCGGGTACATACAAGGCATACAAAAAGGAACAGTTCACTGTCATTGAGAAAGGTCACACAGGGATAAAATCTTGAGAAATGTACCAATTTTAATTCCTGGTCATCTTTACCACCCTTCAAATCGCACCTGTCGGTGTTTGGTTATTCTTTTTTCTTTGTTGCCAGTTGCCACATGAACAGAAGGCAACAAAATTAAACGAAAACCTGTTTCGTATATTAACACAATAATTATTCTTATTTTGGGTTATCTCACGTATTCTTCTTCTAACAAAAACATATAGTTGAAGACAATTAAAAGAATTTGTTTGCAAAAAGAAAAGAATAATTAAATGTAACCAACCTACACGCTATGTTTCAGTTTTATGTTTTTGTATGTTTTATCCCTTTTGCACAGCGGCGTTGTTGTTGTTTTGTTATTTTGTTTAGAGCTCGATGAACATAGCGCTGAATTCACTGGATGGGTTTGTTGGACTATTTTCTTGCAAAAATTTTTTTGTCGTTCACTTTTGTAGCCGTCGCGATTTTTAGAGCAATATTTAACACTTTTACGGCTTAGCTGTTGTAGATATTTAATTAAAAATCGATTTAATGAAGTCTAATGTATGTTTTAGATAAGTTTTTATCTAATAAATGCAATGATTAATACGGTAAATAAGTAGAAATACGCGTGACGTATAGAAATGACAGCACGCAATTAAAATGGCCGCGGTATCTGTTCATTTTCTGCTGAAAGGTGCGATTGTTTAATTGTGTTGGACTGAATTTCTGTTTGTACAATGAGGGGTAGGATGGAATTTTTTTGAAAACACATTGTCTTCAGCAAGTTTCAGAAGTATGCGTGAAGGGGAAGCATTGTTTAATAATTTTGTCCCAGGGAAAAAAATGGTTATACATTTGTTCCCTTGGTTCTTGCATTAGCTTTCTTAAATTAAATCGTAGTACGTTTTGTCATGTGAAGATAGCTCTGCCTGTCGTTTTATTTCAAACAACTTATTTGAAAATATTAGGGGTATTCACGATCTGGTGTAACTTGTCTTGCATCATTAGGGGTATTCACGATCTGGTGTAGCTTGTCTTGCATCATTGTAAAAGTGGAGAAGTGCTACGTTTTCTTGCAATACAACAACAAATATACTGGCTGTCATTTTGTTACACTTTTGCACTTTATCTATACCTCAACCCCATTGCAACAGGAAAATACAAACGTGCAAAATTTTTACTTTTGATTTTGACATTTGTGTCAACCTGATTTTGACATTTGTGTGAGTTTTGCTACAGATTGGAAGAAGTGAGTTCACGATCTACAAGAAATACAAAAAATTTCGCATTTTACAATACTTGTTTGCACCAGATCGTGAATACCCCTATTAATAGTCAGGTACTTGCAAAATTCGGTGCCTCGAGATTACACAGCAGTAGAAGTGAGACGCCAATCTTTCTCTTTTTCCAGGAGTGGGATTGTCTAATACCTGCTACGATCTCATTAAGGCAACAAATGTATTTTCGTAACGAATTTCCAAATTTCACTCCATTTCCCAATCAAATTTCGAAATTTTTTGATTTGGACGAAATCGAATTATGCAAATTATGTGAAAAAAAATCAAACGCAACTAAATTGAACATATATTTTCTAAAATGTCAATTTTGAAACAAAATCAAAGGAAACGGCAAAAGTTTACAAAACGAAATGCAACGCAAACGGCATAAGAAAACAAAACAAAATAACAATTTTGAAATAAAATCAAGGGCACCGGCATAAGTAACAAAACCATACAAGAAGAAAGAATTATAGGTTTGTAAAAAAGAAAAAAAAGGAAGATTGGTGCCAGACCAAATGCACCAACCTAGATGTAGATGAAAACACTTTTTTAGAAACGTAGTATGGAATCTTTAGAAGTCTGGAGATTGCTTTTTACTGTGTCCCCCTCTAGTTCTTAAAGACTTCGTTTCGGAAAAGCTTTATACAATGGAATTTGAAGATAGCAGTGGCATCTAGTACCCACTGATTGTAACAGAAATTATATCGCATATACTGGACACTGCTAGGAACCAAATTCACGTTGGTTCCAAATTTCTATTACCATTTTTTTACCGACAACATTTTACTGATCGCTATAAACGACCATCAGTAAAAAAAACTCCAAATTAATTTGTTTTCAATTTTAACTGATCGCTATAACCGAAGCCTTAGCGCCTTACTTTCACGGCGGTCAAATATGAAAAGAAAAGGTTTCTCAAATGTTCTGCTTGTTGTTTGTGGTAGTCTAGTATGGACAACTCTCTTGGTAGGTGTTTATCTACCCATAGAGACATGATAATTATTTTTCAATAAAATACAAAATATTTATAATAACAAAAAGTTAATACTACGTTTTCATTAGGGCAAAAAATGTGATTTCGTAGAAAATTTCCAAATTTGACTCCACTTCCCATACAGAATAAAATTAAATTTTTTTTGATTTGGACGAAATCAAGGTTGCAAATTATGTGAAAATAAATCAAACGCAACTTAATTGAAAACAATTGAATAGAATATTTTCTAAAATGTCAATTTGAAACAAAATCCAAAGCAACGGAAAAAGTAAACAAACCAACATGCAAAGCAACGGCAGACGTAAACAACACAAAGTAACAATTTTGAAATAAAATCCAGGGCAACGGCAGATTGAAGTAAACAAATCAAAACAAGAACAAAAAATGAAAAGGTTTTACAAAAGAACAAAAAAGAAGATAGTCTGTTGTCAAATCAAATGTGCAAACCTAGATGAAAACACTTTTTTTAGCAAATTTTCAAATATCCTAATTTCTGCCCTAGTGAAAACGTAGTATAATTCAAACAATTTGAGTTTGTTGAGCGCGTTTTTAAATTTAAAAAAACCACAAAAACCATAGAATTAATATTTGTTTTGGTTCCATGTGTATTATTATCAAATTGAAAAAAAAAAAAAATATTTGTGTCCAGGTCCAACATTGAACATGCGTTTCTTGTAGGGAAATATTTCACAACCTGTAACGCAAGGCTCTAGCGTATTTTGGCTACACAGTTTTCTCAGGTATTGTATGGAAGCGAAAATCAACTAGCAGTCACAATAGAGTTTTTAAGCAAACGGCAATATATTTCTTTCTCACTCTGTGACAGCTAGCTACCTGGTAGAAAAACAAATAAATTCTGTGTTGAGATGACAAAGAATTCAATTGGTTTTCTACCAGGTAGCTAGCATATTTCTCTTTGACGTATTCGGATATTTCTCTACTCTATAGCTGAGAGGAGCTGTCAAAACTAGGTGCCTTTTTTCTTGCTCTGGGCCACAGACCATATACAGACCGCCAACTCTTACTCCTCTTGCCTGAAACACCATCGAAATATTTTTTCCAGTCTGTGAATACGTGTACATCTTTCCCTGTGCATTTTGCAATGACAACTATACCTGCGTATGCCATTTATTTTTTAGGTGTGTTTGCTAAATGGGTTTTAAAGCAAGGGAGAGCGTCACACTCTCAAAATAAATGGCATATCAGCTGATTTTTAGCTTGGTGGCAAAAAGAGAGACCATATGGTAAGTTGGCGGTCTGTATCTGTATCTTCTTGGTCCGTGCTCTGGGCTATTAACACGCACTTGGGCTGTTCCCTGTTCTGAATCACTGTTCAGAATCTGATCGGGTTTTTGTTCATGAAACACAGCTATAAACTGACGTTTATCCCGATAATGTTTTCTTTTGATCTGCTGATCTGTTCTGGATAATATTTTTAAAATACATACATTTTTTATAAATTCGCAACTGAAGTTTGCTATCACATTATAGAATGTTTGCAAGTCTGGAATTACTTAAGAAAAAAACACCACAAAACGGGATTGGTAGAAAAGAATTCATATCAGAATTAGTTGAGGAATTTTATACGACAACGAATATTGGTGAGTGGTTTTGCAATGTTTACAAAAATAGTTTAATTCGAAAATTGAAACCTTAATAACTGTAGAAGCCCAAGAACAAGTTACCGCAAATTTGTCAAACTTTGCATATGATCCAATAAACTTCCAATTTCTCCGGGACGCATCTGCTTTGGATCTATTTTTCCAACTTCTCACTTTACCTAACGAACGGTTGGTGCATCATGCTATAGCGGGCTTATGCAATTTATGTTTGGGTAAGACAAGTTCATCTAATTATTCTAACAATCTCACTTAAATATTTTAGATCCTCTTTCGCTTAAGGAAATAACAAAACCAGAAAACATTAAAACCATAATTGAAGTATTTCAATCTACGACAAACACAGAAATTGCAATAAATCTGCTCACACTCTTTCATCATCTTGTGTCTGAGGACGAAGTCTTAAAAGAACAAATTTGTTCCGCAAAGAATTTACAAAGAATCCACCACTTTAGAGACTCGACTGAGGATAGACTTAGATCCTTAGCTATTGTTTTCTTAGAAGACTTTGCTACCGTAAGAACAGATGTCAATGTTTAGGAAATTTGTCGAGCTTAGAATTTGTGGAAGAACATTTTCTTCAATCAAAGACAAAGTGGTAGTGAACAAGATTTTCACACAAGATGACTTGGACCAATTTACTGAGTTGACAGGTGACACCAATCCCATTCACTCTAAAGAAATCCCAGAAGATAAGAGAATGGTCCACGGAGCCCTTTTAAATGGTATCATCTCTGGAATAATTGGAACACGGGTCCCAGGTCCCGGTACGATAGTTTTATCCCAAAAATTTTCGTTCCCCCATCAATGTCGAATAAACATAAATACAGAGATTGTTGTCCAACTTGTTGAGAGCCGCAAAATAAGTTTGGTTCACTACGAGTGTAGACAGGAGAACAGCATTGTATTCCAAGGTGAAGCCCGCGTATTGACATCAAGAAACCGAATAAAATAAAACACCAGCAACTCTTTTTTTAAAAACAAAACAAGATATATATTTTCTTTTTACTTTTTAGAAGCACGTTTGCCTTCGCCCTTCTTTGGTGGTGCCTTTCCACGTAGTCGTCGCAGCCGCTTCATTTCCTCCTTAAAATCTTGATGTTCATCTCGGAAAAGACCATACCATCTAAGTTGTTTCATCAGAAGATGTGTCTCGACATGCCTGGGATACCAATTCACGACGTAATCACGCATGTGAATGGGCTCTTCGCTGTACATTCGAACAACTTTCATTGATTTGTCATTTGTTGTCCTAGCCACTTCACCAAATATTCGATTCGATAAATAGTTCATTCGGTGGGCATATTGTGTGCCAAGTTTAATAAGATTATTGTATTTGGACATTGCCACACAAATTTATTCACCTAAAATTTGCTTTGAAAATAATTTGTCACTTCGTTTTCCAACTATATTCTAAAAAACATATGATAGGTTCGTTCCCCTGCTATGAAAATTCTGTTAATTTCCACGGAATCTTATGTCATTTGAGAGTATTTGGACTTGAGATTATAAGAAACTTGTAGAAATTTAAAGTACGTGAAAGGGACTGATTTCTTTCAGACGCTTACAGAGTCATCTGTGTGTGAATTAGTTGAAAGATAGTGTCTACACTAGTGATATTTTTTTATGATTAAGAGTCTGTTTACACGAATTTATGTAATAAAAAGTTAATATCAAAAGCAATTTTGTATAATCTATAGGGGTATTCACGATCTGGTGTAACTTGTCTTGCATCATTGTAAAAGTGGAGAAGTGCTACGTTTTCTTGCAATACAACAACAAATATACCGGCTGTAATTTTTTACACTTTTGCACTTTATCGATACCTCAACCCCATTGTAACAGAAAAATACAAGGGTGCAAAATTTGTACTTTTGATTTTGACATTTGTGTCAACCTGATTTTGACATTTGTGTGAGTTTTGCTACAGGTTGGAAGAAGTGAGTTCACGATCTACATGAAATACAAACAATTTCGCACTTTTACAATACTTGGTTGCACCAGATCGTGAATACCCCTTATGTTTCATTCAAACTGGCTATAAGAACAACATCATAATAACCAAGAAGTCGAAATGTATGAATCAAAATTTACAAGATCTTGATACTTTGGTTTTTATTCATTTTTTGTTGTGATTTTGACAACGCGCTGTGAATTGTGATGTCAGCATTGAAACATGTAAACATGCGCGTTAATTTTTAAAATACGCTTACGATAACCTAGAAAACAGCAATCACTGTTTTGCCTTTTTTCCGGATGTTTGTAATTTCAGTATTAATAGGTCGTCACCCCAGTATTGGAGTGATCTAAACGACAAAAACATAATTTCGAGAAAACGACGTTTTAAGTTTGAATATGAATAAAAAAAAATCTTCAGGAAAATAACCTCTTCACAAATTTATTAATTTAGTGGCTATTTAGTTCTACTTTATGCTTTAATTCTTGTTTCAATCGGTCTAATGGTTGTTTTGTAACCTCAAGCTGAAAAAAAGGAAATTGCATATGTGGCATGATTTTTGTTTCAAATAATGCGTATTTGTATGGTATGAGGCACTTTTTGGCCAATCTATGTGACATTCAAACATGGAACGAGATTGTGATTTTTGGATGCGTATGTGGCATATTTCCATACAAAAGATTAAATAAAAGCATTTTTTAAAACTGTTGTTATTTTATTTTTCTTAGCTTTTTTTCTGATAAACTTATTTAAACTTGTAAAAAACATGTTAAGTTATCGTTTCAAAAAAAAATAATACCGGAAAAAAAATACCTTCGCTCATAACAGAGAACTAAAAACCCAATATTTCAGCTTTTTGTAATGCTATAAAAAATTAGTTTTTAGTACCTTCAGAAAAAAAAATAAAACAAAACATGAGTGTTTTATCCAACTTTTAATTTAATTTAACTTTAAAAAGTCTTTTTGATCACTGGTTTCTCTTAATTTTTCGCGTTGTTCTCCTTTAAGTAACTTCTCTAACTTTTTCAGTCTCTGTGCACTTGAAATAGCTTGATTTTTACCAAAAATTGCATTATAATATGCCACGACAACCGCACTCATGTCATATTTCAATTTTGTGCATTGCAAAAATACACGCATTGAAATGCAGACAAAAAGTGAAACCGGTTTCTGACCAAGATTCTGTGCACGTGTTAATATAGGACTGTGTAAAAAACCGTTAGACCGTTAGACGCATTAAAACAAACAACAACAACAGCGTCATTTAGATATTACCAACTAAAAGGGTGGTTAAATTTTAAGGGCCGATGTTGAATGTGAACCACACCTAGATGTCAAGTTTTTTTCTGCATTTTATTTGACATTTCTCAATTTCAGACTAATTCAATTTGAACCATGGAAAGATACATGGGCAATAGGTAGTGGATGATCAATTTTCGAAGAAAATCATCTTTAGTGATGAGCAACATTTTCACCTCAGTGGATTCGCCAATAAGCAGAATTGCCGCATTTGGGCGAATGATAATCCAAGAGTTATTGTCGAAAAACCAATGAACCCACAAAGAGTGACTGTTTGGTGCGGTTTATGGGCTGGCGGCATCATCGGGCCGTATTTTTTCCAAAATGAGGCCGGTCAGGCAGTTACTGTGAATGGTGTTCGCTATCGTGAGATGATAACGAACTTTATATGGGCCGAATTGGAAGATATGGATGTGGACGATATGTGGTTTTAACAGGACGGTGCCACTTGCCACACAGTTAACGAAACAATGGCTCTTTTGCGTGACAAAATCAATGGCCGTGTTATCTCACGTGGTGGCGATGTCGATTGGCCGCCAAGATCATGTGATTTGACACCGTTCGACTTATCTTTCTTTGGGGTTATTTGAAAGAAAAGGTATACGTCGATAAGCCAGTAACAATTCAAGAGTTAAAGATGAGATAATTCGGCACATTAATGGCATAGAACCTCAATTATGCCTCAGCGTCATCGAAAATTTGGACCATCAGATGGAGGTGTGCCGCCGAGTTCGTGGCGGCCATTTGGCCGATATTTTGTTCCATGCATAATTGAACCATATCAATATTACCATGATAAAAATAAATGACAGTAATTTCCTTAATAATTTGTGTTTTATTAAAAATCAACATTGGCCCTTAAAATCTACCCTTTACAAAGCGTTTAAGGCATTTGAGAAATGAATTGTATGTACACATGTATCATTTTAATACCGAATAACAGTAACTGCCTATAAGGCATTTCTTTAACTGATTGTATGGTATGTAGCACTTAAACACTGAAATCATTTTTAATGCTTGAAAATTTAATTTAGAATTTGGTTTGTATGTATCATTTAAACACTGAAAAATTTTCATGCATATGAAGCACTTTTGAGTAAGAATTGTATGTATAGATCATTTAAGCACTGAATTTGTGTTTGCAAAGGATGCATTATTCTAGGCCAATTGTATGTATAGGTCATTTAAAACATTTAAAAATTTTCAGAAAAGTTCATACAAAAATATGATCTTTTCATACAAAGGCTTATGTGGCAGACCAATACTGACCATTTATATGCAAAAGTGCATATAGCTCATTTCTAACACTGATATCTTTGGCAGTAATAGAGATAGGATAGATTTTATTACACCAAAAGAAAGATCTCCTCTTTGTCTTTTATAAATCATTCCTAACTCAAAAATGACAAAAATGCAAATGTGGCACTCCAATACTGGGGTGACGAGGTGTTTTTCTTTTTTAGTTCACAGCAGAGCCTGAGTTGTCAAAAAGAAATAAGTGTTTCTTTTTTGCTTGAGAGTGTTCAGAGCTTAGAATTCGTATTTCTTTTTTCCTTCAGAGTGTGTTCAAAGTGCGCTCTATGAGCTCCAAATAAAATATAAACGTCAAAAGTGAGACGCTTCCAAACCAATTCAATTGATAAAAAGGACTTTTTAGCGGCGGCTGAAATTAAAAACAATTAAAATGGGCACCAAAGGTATGTATTTTAAATGCTAAAATTTTTTTTAAAAAATCCTTGCAATATTTTATTTACCACGACCACGACGGTGCATTTTATTTCACTCGTGTAATTAGTCCCCATTCAAGAGAGAGCGTTAACACAATCTTAATAAAATGCACATCAGTGAATTAACTTTACTATAAATAGATTCAGCAAGGCGTTTTCTTAGTACTCTGATTTAGCCTTAGAAAGTTTTTTTCCGATTTCCATAAAACGAATTATTCCGATAGGATGTGTTTTTAATCGCACCACTCACCTGAACTTCAACTACTTTTTGTACTTTAATATTGTAGCCGTGGATATAGAAATTACGTACTTTTAATTATGACAGCGCTACTCGTACCTCATTGTGCCAAGGCGGTCAAGCTGGCTGGTCTTTTTTATATGTCTGTGGTGTGTGTAATGATTGTTTTTTATGTGTTCCCTTGAGTTGAACCGTACGCATTTAAAATAGACAGAATGACATAAGGTAAACAACATACATCATAATATAATCAGCAAATTTTCAGGTTGTACCTATACAAAAATGAGAACGGCATCCGTCATTTCAGCACCTTATAAATTTAATTTCCGTCTTTATTTTTGGTTTGTGCTCGCTTTCATCAACTTGGTTAATTGATTTCTATTGAAAAAGTTCCCGAGCTCTGTCTATCCATGTTTTTTTAAGTTTTTCAGAAATAATATAATACTACGTTTTCATTGGGGCCGAAATAAGGAAATTTTTAAATTCTCTAAAAAGTGTTTTCATATAGGTTGGCGTATTTGGTTTGATACCAAGCTAACATAACTTTCCTTATTCTTTTTCTTTTTTACAAACCTTTTATTTTTTCTTATTGTTTTGTTTACTTCTGCCGTTGCCTTGCATTCCATTTTGTTTACTTTTGCCGTCGATGACTTGGATTATTTCCAAATTGCCATTTTAGAAAATATCTGTTCAGTTGTTTTCATTTCAGTTGCGTTTTTGCAACCTCAATTTCGTCCAAATAACTAAAAATCCAAAATTTGATTTTGTATGAGAAGTGGAGTCGAATTTGGAAATTTGATACGAAATAACATCTTTCATCCTAATGAAAACGTAGATAAATACCTATATGAAATAAAAATTTCACATCACTGAAAAATAATGCACATCACAGATAATTTATTACCTAACCAACTGGGGAAAATTTAACGTAGGTGTGCTAAGCAGTAGGCTGAATAATCCCAATTCAACCTGTCAACATTTTACCGTAGTCCAGAATTTTAACGTAATTGCCGCACAGACTTTGCAATGCCACACATTTCATAAAATCCCCTTTAAAATTGTTTTATTCCAGCTGTTTCCGAAGTCATAAATAATGTTCTGGATGAAACAAAAACATATCAATCTTAGGGGCCAGTTATAGCTATCATTGAAATGCATCATTGAGACATAATCAGTGGAACGTTTTATATTTTCACTGACAAGTCGGTTATAGCAATCATTGAAAAACTACTTTCAGTGGAAAGCCCTGTCATTCAAATGAAATGACAATTTAAAATTTTGACTCCAAGAACCAATTTCATAAGTTCGGTGTGTTGTTGTTTTTGTGAGTCAAATTTTGAAAATATCCTCAGAATCAAAAACTTTAAATGCAACTTTTAAGAGCATTAACAACTAAATCAGAATATGTAATATTTATTTCCGTATGCCTTTTGGTTTGGAAGAAAGGGGCATATACATTTCGCACTTTCATGACTTTTTCATGAAGAGGTCCGATTTTGAAAGAAAAATTTGATGGATTTGCACCTTTCTTCCAAACAACAAAGCCTATAGGGATCAAACATATCTTTTTTTTCATCCTCGATATGTATCCTTACTAGCAGCAATTACAATTATGCATTTTAATAAGGAAGTCTTTCAAGGACGAGCCAATAGGAACTTCAGATCGTGGACTTCGGGCTCGTCAACAATTAGCACCAACTCCACACAGCACCAAACTAAACAGAGCACCACAATTGAGTTATTTGGATTGACCGGACAATCACAAATATACCACGATTAAAAATTAAATACATATATGTACCTATTGCTTTTTATTTTTATTAAAAATATTTAATTAAATATTTCGGGAATTACATGAAGTGAACAACACAAAATAAAAAAAAGATGCCGGCAAGAGCTTGAAAACCATTCAAAATTACGACCAAAACTATTTCGAGGTTAAGGTTGATCATTTAAATAAAAATTGACAGATGAGAATAGAAAGAGAATCGAACACATTCATTGAAACGATTGCGTTCCAAATACGAGAAACAAAAATCAGTTGTTCATTGAAATCGATTTCTGTCACTTGAATAATAAAATTGGATTTTAAGAGAAGAATTAGTAAATATAAGATATTTTATGCATTAAAAAAATTCTAAAATTCATTATCTTTATTTTGACACCAATAAAACCCAGTTCTGTTTGTTATATCGTCTTAAAATCAACAATCAAAATTTTCAAGGATGAATTTTAATGATAGCTATAACTGGCCCCTTATACAGTCCTAGCCATTGTGACAACTTTAATGTCACAATAATCGCTTACGACATTTACAAAACAAATTTATTATAAAATAATTCCCATACAAATAAATATAATTAGTGCGCGTCATTATCTATCCGACGGAACGACGAATATCCCTATAGAAATAAGTGGAATTATAAGCCCCCTGTGCATTTGATTGAAGAAAAAAAATGAACGCACTCCACTGTTGTGTTCTAAATGTTCTGTTGTCGTTACCAAAACAAAAATTCTATTGATAACCGCGCTTCGGCTAATTCAAATAAGTGTGACTGAATACGAATCATGTATACGCATGAAGTCATCATCTCGTCATCTTCATCTCCATTCCAATATCACCTTCACCGTTTTATCTTGAAGAAAACTTCCAAAAGCCTCCTGCTAGAGCCCATGGCCCCATGCAACCAAACTTATCAGCGAACGGTAGAGAAAATGAGAAGGAATGAAAATAAAACAACACTGAACAGAAACAGACAAAAAAAAGCAAACCAAATGCACAAGACGAGCAAAGAAAATACAAAATAATAAAAAAAAAAAAAACATTTCAAAGAACGAATCGGACCAACCTGGTGGTGGACGAGAGAAGGAAAAGGAATTAACTAACTATTAGAAAATGGTGATAGAGGTTGTTGTGTCGTTTACGTTCGGAGCTCAGTAAATTTTGATCAAAAATACGATTAATATTGCAAAATTAATCCTTAAATTATATCAAAGTGTATTAAGTGAAGTGTTGCAAATCGATATTGGATTGAAAAGTTTTGTAAAATTGACGCTATAATGAGTGAAATGGACATTTTGTGTGGCGAGAAAAATATTCCCCCTCATACGCAGCATTCGCAAATGGCGACTGAATTCACGTCGTCCGCTACTAAAGAAAATACAATTTCTAAAATCACGTCGGAGTCGGCCATTGTTGAGGCGACACTCCCAACAGATGGAAGCACTGATACTTCCGTGCTTCATGACGATGAAAACATGAGCAGTTTATGTCCGAATAATTCAAATATTTCGGGTGGTGGCTGTGGCACCGCTGCTGGTGGTGGTCCATGTCCATCGTCCAAAAACAAGCGGAAACATCGACGAGGCAAACCAAAGACTAAAAATACCAAACCTTACAAGAAGACGAATTGGAAATTTCAGGTTCCACCTTATGGAAGGAGTCAAAGTGGTGGATATAATTGTGGCGGAGGTGGAGCTGGAGTTGGTGGTGGTGGTCGTCTATGCAGTGGTAATTCAAGTTCGGCTTCGGCCAGTGGACGTCGCATCAAGTTGAACCGTAGTCGTTCCCTGGTGCCGTACAACACCAATAAGTTTTTAATGGAGGAGCATCTGGCAGAGGTGCCATCTGCTTTGCTCACACCATCTGGTAGGACACGAGATTCTAGTTTTTCTGTTGATTCCGAAGATAACTACTTCTATTCTTTACCCGAAGATGAAGAGGAGTTCCTTACCAAGGAGTTTGCAAATGTATACGAGAAGGCAAGGATGGAACGTTTGGAAACGTTGACCAAACAGCAACTTATCGAAGAGTGTCTTCAAATCGAGGATAGGTATTCGGAACAAGGCGCTCAAAGGCAACAGCAGATCAATATGCAGAGGATATCTGCAGAATATTCGATGAGGATCAAATCTCTAGAGGAGAAAATTCGTGACCTCATGAAGGAGAATATTGGTAAGTTCTTATTGTTTTTGTTCCTTTTGGCTCTGCAAAACATGCACCTGCTGCAGTAGTGCAGAGTGATGACATCTTTGCTATAGACACTATAGTATAATTATGGAGCAGTAGTTTTCATCGCAGTTGCTGCATGCTAGGTGTCTGCTATGCTCTCTGTGGTTAACCGAATTCACTCAAAAACACCGTCATTAGAGTACTATACATTTTATATACAATGATGACATGTAAGTAGAGCAATTGGGTTTGTTTGATGTTCCCTTTCCCAGGGCGCACTGAAAAATGTCAACAAACTACAAAACTGCTTCAAACTAGCCTTGATATTTTGGTGATTTGTGTCTATTTTTTTAAGCGGCGTTCCGAGGTAGGTATACTTCCAAAAGAGAAAGCAATAGTCAAGGGACAGTTGGTAAGAAAGTAGTTCCGTAGTTTATTTTAAAAAAAACCAAGGTCAAAATTCCAAATTTGTCAAATGTTAATTTTTAAATATCGAACAAAAAATGATCGCTTCTGGACCACAAAACAAAAACGTTATAAGTTAAGTGTGTTGTCTCGAAAATCCTCTAAAGCTACGAGCAGGCAGCATATAAAAATTCGTAGGTAAATGATTGCGATGAAAGTGTTCGCAAATCTGATCGCAAATGTTGTGTACTATGTTCTAGGTGTTCACACGATGTTTGACAAAATTCGAATATTATAAGGTTTTTCCCATCATATGCAGGCTTGCGAGCTTTTGGCAGCCCTGGCTTTAGTCTGCAGCACGGACCAAGAAGATACAGACCGCCAACTCACCATATGGTCTCTCTTTTTGCCACCAAGCTAAAAATCAGCTGATACCTATGCCATTTATTTTGAGAGTGTGACGCTCTCCCTTGCTTTAAAACCCATTTAGCAAACACACCTAAAAAATAAATGGCATACGCAGGTATAGTTGCCATTAAAAAATGCAGAGAGAGATTTGTACACGTATTCACAGACAGGAAAAAATATTTCGAGGGTGTTTCAGGCAAGAGGAGTACGAGTTGGCGGTCCACTTGAGTGGGACATAAGTCCCAAAAATAAAAGTTGGGACTTATGTCCCACCGAATAAATTTTTTGTGTATAAGCTTAGGGAATTTTCTCACTAAGTTTTTAAAACTATAATGTTTCACTTAGTTTTAGAACAATTTTCAATAGTATATCTTCGCAAAACAGCTACTACACATCTTGCAATGGTTGCAGGGTTGAAGTAATACGTTCCTTGGATTTTCGAAACAAATACCGCAGGTTATGGTTTCGTTATTTTGTTGTTGTCCAGGGTCGTTCGAATCATTTTCTTCGTTATTACTTGCTGATGAGTCAGAAACTTCAGAAAATCGAGCGATTTTTTTATTTGGTTTTCTCAAATTCTCAAATACTAAATTTTCTGAAGTTTCTGACTCATCAGCAAGTAATAACGAAGAAAATGATTCGGCGTAGTATATTTCTGTAGAATATCAATATCAACAGCAAATGTTGTGTTCTATGTTCGAGGTGTTCACACGATGTTTGACAAAATTCGAATATTATAAGGTTTTTCCCATCATATGCAGGCTTGCGAGCTATTGGCAGCTCTGGCCTTAGTCTGCAGCAATTCAAATATCTGATGACGTTTCTTTTAACAGCTTCCAACTTTTTGTACTAGGTATGCACACTTGCACACCGTTCTCGTTAAGTCACGAAATTAAGAATATTTTTATTTATTTTTACTTTGCTGTGACGATGTTATGCCTTACATTTTTGATACAATTTATTACTACATACTCCAAACTCTTCATTACGTTACTCAATGACTTTAAAACAACTGTATGTAAGTTTACCAGCTCAGCTCACCAAAAAGTCATCCCCGTGTTTAAAATTAATAAGTTAATTTATTTCGGTTAAATAGCAAGGCTTTTAACCTTCAACAAAATGTTAACAAAAAATCTTCAAAAAAGATCAAAACAAAAGTGTTAAAATTAGGCCACACACTTAATCGTTTGTTTCACTAATCACCATCAGTTCTCAAACTAGGTCAAGAAGAGCCACCAGCTTTTACAAATTTACTATGCCTGTCAGAACTTTTACTCATCACAAAGTTATGGGGTCTCTTTGGTTGCTTTATTAAGAATCTTAAACTGTCTTCTCTTCAATTTTTTTTTGTAAAAAAAGACATAGGTAAACAACGTGGAAACATTTAACTTTTCAAAAAAAAAAATATCACAAAAAACACCAAGCTTCACACGACTTGTGTTTTTTTTTCGAAAATGTCGTCTTTTCTTTGATTTCCGGAATTTTAACCTTTGCTGGGCGTCACCAAATTAAACGTGTGGTAAAAGCCACCATTGCTGTTTTCTATCAAACAGATATCGTCATATAGATTCCTTTAAATACTGAGTCTCGCGGCATCATCATCGTTTGAAAGGATACCTAAGCGTCCGTACCTCTAGATTGTCTAGATTGGCTATATGTCATTTCGGATCCAGTTTCCATAATAACCTTCTTAACTTAGACAAACATCGCCTCAATGGTAAAATTAACGTTTTAATTCAAAAATGACACTCATATCGCCCAAGAATATCGGTTGTATTTTGATCTGCTGGCTCTGTAACAGGTGATGGTCGCTTACTGCACTAATCCTATTCCTCAAATCGAAGTAGTCATTTTATCTATAGTTGTTGGATTTAAAAGTGGTCTATTTGTTTGATCATTGAAGGACCCAGGTGAAATTGTGGATGGTCTTGTGTGGAAACATGGTTCTTAAAATTTAATTTCAACTATGGGATACATGTCATTAATTTACATTCGATCACAAACCAACAACCAAATTCATCGTTTTAGTTCCCAAATTAACAAAAAGCTTCCGGCATTAGTTTCAATGGAAGACTTTTCTGTTTAACAACCTCTCAAGTTTTCCATTTCATTGTGTATGTTGCGGCAATCTTTTGAAAGTAAGTTAATGCATTTTCTTTTCGAGTCCATTTTCAGCGGCCTAAAACAACTTAGGTATATTAAAATAAATTATTGTTAAGGCACGACAGCTGCAAAAGGAGCCAACTCCATGCGACTTCCGCTACCAGTAATTCGCACACACAGGAATTACTGGTAGCGGAAGTCGCATGGAGTTGGCTCCTTTTGCAGCTGTTGATATTGATATTCTACAGAAATATACTACGCCGAATCATTTTCTTCGTTATTACTTGCTGATGAGTCAGAAACTTCAGAAAATTTAGTATTTGAGAATTTGAGAAAACCAAATAAAAAAATCGCTCGATTTTCTGAAGTTTCTGACTCATCAGCAAGTAATAACGAAGAAAATGATTCGAACGACCCTGGACAACAACAAAATAACGAAACCATAACCTGCGGTATTTGTTTCGAAAATCCAAGGAACGTATTACTTCAACCCTGCAACCATTGCAAGATGTGTAGTAGCTGTTTTGCGAAGATATACTATTGAAAATTGTTCTAAAACTAAGTGAAACATTATAGTTTTAAAAACTTAGTGAGGAAATTCCCTAAGCTTATACACAAAAAATTTATTCGGTGGGACATAAGTCCCAACTTTTATTTTTGGGACTTATGTCCCACTTGAATGGGACATAAGTCCCAAAAATAAAATTTGGGACTTACGTCCCTGGGACTTATGCGCCTAGTAAAGTACTTTTACGTTGTGACTATGACTTATTACGAATCACCTTGGCCGATTTCGCCCCAGGAATTTTATTGTGTTTGAGGAAAGAAATTGTGTTAATATAAAATTTGTAATTGTTTTTTCTTGCAGAACTTCGGCGACAATTGGCAATTTCTCAACGCCCAACACCAATGGATTCCTCTAGTGAGGACAGTGAAAGTGATAGCTCAAGCAGTAGCAGCAAAAGCTCATCATCATCAAAGAGCTCTCTGAGTACATACAGTTCACCTGGTGAACCGAAACAAGATGTTCAAATGGTTGACGCATCGCTCAGTGCAGAAGAAGAACAAGAAGTTGCCAATGGTGTTTCCAACTGCAACGGCTATCATTCTGCGAGCAGTAATACACCACCAACTTCACCTTCAAGGCCATCATCACCAATTTCCCCGCAACAGTCACTAAGACAACCCGACGACGCACCAGCTTCTTCTCAGTCAGCTGATCCATAAAGTCTGTAGGCTTTCAAAAAGCATTTGTTTAAAAAAACAAAAGATTCTTAAGTACATAATGAATATTGCATACAAAATGTTTTAGATTTATTTGTCTAAACATTTTTTAAATTTTAATTAACTACGGTATAAGCATATTGCCGTTTTTTATAAATTATTTTAATAAACTTAATATAATTTTTAAAATGTAAATTTAACTTTAATACCTAGTATTTTAACATTTGTTTTTATTTTATCTATGTTTGTTTTGTTTGTATTGTTTCGTTAAATTTCACAGCACAAAATTTTAAATTGAACTGTCTGTGAATGTTGTATCTAGTCGCTTTCATTTCTAAGATACAATCATTATCCAATAAGTCAAACTTTTACTCCTCAAATATTGAACCTTACAACAGTGTTGACATTTTGTTTGGGAGTAGATTTCATCATACACGTTTTTGCCTTCACAAGTAAAGTTGCCACGCCCACCCAACAAAATTGATTTGGCAGTATTAAATGTGATATTTTGATTTTCAATCCACTAAATTTATTGAATATATCAATCATTGCGAAGGATAGGAGTTAATTTGATTTGTAATACCAATCCTCTTGAAAAAAAAATTGTGTTTATAGGGGTTTCAAAAGCAAAAAATAAAAATGTTTTGTTTTTATTTAATATTCGTTATTGTGAACTTAAAATTTATTAATTAAATATTTTTTAAACTTAATGTTAGAGTTAGTTTTAATTGCAAAATAATAATGATATTGTTTTTTTTATAGAATTGTATCACTTAAGAATTATACTGAAAGAAAATAAATTAAACAAAATAATTAAGCACAATTACATAATGTTTTGTTTTACTTTAAAATTGTTATTTTTGTGTCAAGCGTGTGACAGAACTATTGACGAGTTTACTTTGTCCACTGGTCATGTTATTTTGATGACATCTCTCAAATCTGTTTATTAATGTTATTTACTGATGCTAAAATATAATGGTTAGTTACACGATTATGGATTATGGTCTTTTCATTTCAACATCTACCCGCCCTTATTAAATTACCCTATGGAACTGGTTGTATTTTACACCTATACATAAAAGGAAAATTGTTTGTATGTAAATGCATAGACAAGAAGTAGAAAAGCAGTATTTTTGTTAAAATGTTATATTTCAAATAAAAGCTAAATGCCGACGGGGTTTGAAAAATATAAATATGTATGTTAGTTAGATATTTTTCAATTTAATAAATATGTAGTCATTGTATACCTTGTCAATTTTAATAATTAAAAAAAAATATTTGATTTTCGAAATATTTTGATATTATATATATGTACTTTTGGCAATTTTCAATATTTTTACTTGCGATTATATGCATTCGTGGAAAAAAAAAGTTTTTTTTATATCGTAGTTTTTTTTTTAGATATTGTAGGTACCTACAGAGGGGAAATTAAATTTTTTTGTAAAACAAAAAATATCGGTACCTGTCATATAACCGTTAGGTTTAAATGTCTAAAAAAGGTTCTTTCCATAGGAACGTTTTTTTTTACTTTCGACTATCTCAATAACGGCTCAACCGATACTTTTGAAATTTCACACATAAAAAGGTGTAGGTAGCTCAATTTATGCTGCATACCGATATTTCTTAAAAATATTTTTTTGTATTTTTAAAAGCATTTTTTAATTTTTTGAAAAAAAGTTAATATTTTGAAAACTGCCCATTAATTTTTTTCAAAAATTATATATGAATGTATTTGATGAATACTTATGAACTGGCGTTTTTGAATTTTGTTTGAATAATGTTTTCAAAAAGTTTTCCAAAAAATCAATTTTTAGATTTTATTGCATTACTTAATTTTTTTGAGAAAACTCTTTATTGAATTTGAAAAATAGAAGAACTTTCGAAATAATTTTGAATATAAATTATGCAGCCAATAAACAATTCTCAGACATTAGAGCAAGTTCGTACAACCCAGTCGTGCATTTTTTTTTTAGCAAATATCTATGACTAGCAAGAATTTGCCAAATTTCAACACAATACACTCACACAATCACTTCCCAATAAAAAAAATCACTCAATAACAATTTCAGCTATCGATGTTAGAACGGTGAAAAATCTTGCTGCAAAAATTTCAAACGAAGCTACTGCGATATGATTGCCACCTCTACGGGTTTCTGCAAAATTTATAAGGTTTTTTTTTTGAACTTTAATAGTAATTACTATTTAGTAAAAATGGGTAAATATTTGCGTACCTAGACCTACCTACCTATGCATTTGTAAAAATTTGTTTTTGTTTATAGTCATTTGTGCAATCGTTGTAAAAATCATAAATAAATCTAGTTTTCTTTAGGAAAGGGAAGGTTAGATTTATTTGAAAAGAAAGAGTTTTAGAAATTCCTCGTTCGTCATTCTTAAAGTCCACACCGTCCACACAAAGTCTGTTAATGAGTAAATTGTGTGGATGTGTGCGAGGCCGACACCGTCGATTCTGTACGTTCCACTACTATAGATTTTATATACAAAGTTCTGATGGAGTTTCATGCCAACTCTTCAATATTTGACAGTCACACATTTTAACACCTAATGATAAGAAACACACCTATTAACACAGCCCTTTGTCTTATTTGTTTCGGTAATTTGACTGTAAGATGGCGCAGAGAACACACAAAAGAAACTCACATGACAGTGTCAAATCAGTCAATTCGTGCTGTTCAGTGCTCTCAGGTAAATGGTCTTTTGACTCTCTCTTGAATTATATTTTACCTCTAAAATCTGAATAGGCTTACGAGCACAGACCAATACAGGCCGCCAACTCGTACTCCTCTTGCCTGAAACACCCTCGAAATATTTTTTCGTGTCTGTGAATACGTGTACAGTGTACATCTCAGTCTGTGTATTTTGTGATGCGTATGCCATTTATTTTTTTGGTGTGCTTACTGCTCCCATTTAAAAAGCAAGGGAGAGCGTCACACTCTCAACATAAATGAAATATGTATCAGCGGATTTTCAACTTGTAGAGACTTGTAGGCAAAAATAGAGACCATACAGTGAGTTGCCGGTCTGTATCTTATCGGTCCGTGCTTACGAGACTTTTAACTTAATTAATACCACCCTTACCCGGACGCCACACATGCCACCTACTGGTAAGGTAGTTGTAATACACTCACATTTTCCACTCACACAAACAAACCTCCAGCCAACCTGGAACACAGATCTGACAATAATTAATATTATGTAGAAACTTGCTTCCCAATAGATTAATTTGTGTCCAACCTTCTAGGCAATTCAAAATATTAGGGATATTTTCAGATTAAGTGGGAGTTTAAAATCGCATCTGTGAACACCGGTTCTGTTTATCAATATGTCAAATGAAGCAAAACCTTAATAAATAACAACTACCTTCAAAAAACAAAACAAACAAAAGGTGAGAACAACAAAACAAACACAAAGTTTATTTATTGCACTATATATCAATGATTTCATTAAACAAATATAAATTATCAAAGTCTAAAAGAACCCGTAACACTATATTGATACTTGAAAATTTCTAATCTATCTGAATACCTCCAAAACAATACAAATGTTCCTACATTAATAGTAAGACCTGCCTTAGCCTTGTTAATAAGAAATAAAAAATAAATAAATAAAAAGAATGTCGAACAAAAGGCTTAAGCTCGAATTACTTGAAAAACTGAAACATGAAAGTAAAGAACCAACAACTGAACAGGAACACCTTTCCACGTGTGATTCCTTGACTTCAAAGTATTTCCCTACTCCGTTTTGGAAGCGATTCCTTGACATTGAGTGCGACCTTAATAATGAACTGAAAACACTTAAATTTCAAAACATTACCCATGTCTACAATCCAATAGAATATGCACTTGATTTACATTGTCAGTATTTGCAAAAGTTCCTCAAGGGTCATAAGAAACTTATGCTAATTGGAATGAATCCTGGTCCGAATGGCATGGCACAGAATGGGGTATGATTTCTCATTCTCATTTTGATGTTTATCTAATTATGTATGTTGAAAGCACATTTATGTTAATTTTTATTTTCGCATTGCAGATTCCTTTTGGCAACATCAGAACTGTTCGGGATTTGATGAAAATCGAAGGACAAGTCCAACAACCACCATCAATACATCCAAAACGTCCAGTGACTGGTTTAAATTGTACCATTGAAGAACCAAGTGGCGTTCGTATTTGGACTTTGATTGAGAAATTAGCCGGCAGCTTGGACGTGTTTAGTCAGCAATGTTTTATGCATAATTTTTGCCCTCTAGCGTTTTTTGATGTGCAAGGAAAAAATATAACACCAGGAGAGTTGAAGGTATAAATTCAATGCATTTCCGTAATTTCTTAAAACTCATTGTTTGTTGTTAAGTCTTACTTACTTAAGGTGGCGCAGACAGTCCATTGTAAACCACGGCCTCAACCAACAATCCTCGCCAGCTAGGCCGGTCCCTAGCCAGTGGCCTCCAGTTGCGCACTGCGCACACCAAGTTGGTTGAGGTCGTTTACCACTTGATCGCGCCACTTTAGATGGGGTCTTCCAGAACTGCGTTGGCCCTCCGGGTTGGAATTGAAGACTCGTCGGGCAGGAGCGTTTTCGTCCATACGCTCCACATGACCCAGCCATCTAAGCCGCTGAATTTTCAGCTTCTTAACCAAGTCAATGTCGCTGTATAGCCCGTACAGTTCGTCATTGAATCTTCTCCTCCATACTCCATTGATACATACAGGCCCGAATATCACTCGAAGAATCTTTCTCTCAAAGCACCCCAGCCTGTATTCATCCGCTGTTGTTAAGTCACAAAAGAATTATAGAATAATTTATTAACACATTCTTCAAGATTTTATTTCAAAAAGACTTAAATAGCCTTATTTACGCAGGGCTTTGATAAGCACTCTTGCCATCTATCTTGAAATGTACCTATTTTAACATTAAAAGCCAAATTCCCATTTAAGAACTCTCTCTGAAACTATGCTCATAGTCATTCCGTTTGTATTAAATTACCCACATCAAGTTTTTTCAATTCGTTCTTCACTTGAACGCGAAAGTCTCAGAAGCTGCGTTTTAATCTATTTATACCTCGGCCTAGCCATCCAAGCCTCTGAGTTGTCAGCTTTTTAAATATGTCAACGTGTCAGTATAGCCAATACTTCTCCAATGCATCATGTTCTCGAAACTATCGAGAAACCTTACTCCTAAAGCTACCCAGATTTTATTATCGCATATGTACAAGGTCTATTTATCTGCCCCATAATATCAAAACTTGGATAGTCAAGGTCTAGCTTGGAGAAGAAAGAAGTAAAATCATTTGAATGGACAAGGATTTTAGGAGGTGTTGGTGATAATATGAAGGATCAAGTTCTCGGCTGACATGAAAGTTTTTTCCCAATCATCCTCTCTACTTGAGATTTACAAGCAGAAACAAAATTAATGTATACCCCTTTCGCTCTCTAAGTCTTCTTTGCATTACTTGAAGTATAGTGCATAATTAATCACAGTCAGAAATAACCACTTAAATCTTTTCAGGGTGATGCAAAAGCCGCAGTTCGGGATATTTGTCTCAAACACCTCGATTATGAAATACAACTAGTCCAACCAGAAATTGTAATTGCTATTGGTTCTTATGTTGGAGATTGCATGAAGCGACTTGCCAAGCAGCCGCATTACCTTGGATCTAATATTAAAATTTTACAGCTGGCCCATCCAAGTCCTCGCAGTTTAAATAACAATAATTGGCCAGAAAAGGCGACTGAGTTCTTTGAAAGCAATAATCTTCTCAAGTACCTGCAAAACGAAATCTAATTACCACCAAAAACAAGAAGACGAAACTACTTATATTTTTATTTTGTTTGTTTGTTTGGAATGAATTTCATCGATTTTTAAGTTCTACAATTCAATATGGAAACATTTATGGAAGATGCTTTTATTGAAGCGCGTAAAGCTCTCGCAATTGGTGAGGTTCCTGTGGGCTGTGTCTTTATTTACAATAATCAAATCATAGCTAGAGGAAGTAATGATGTAAATGCGACCAAGAATGCAACCCGTCATGCTGAATTCGTATGCATTGATCAAACATTGGAGTTTTGTAGGAAAAATAGTCTAAATCAGGAAGTCGTTTTTCCTGAAATATCTGTCGTTGTAACTGTAGAGCCCTGTATTATGTGCGCATCGGCTTTGTATGAACTTGGAGTTAAGGAAATCATATTTGGCTGTGCAAATGACAGATTTGGTGGTAAAACTGTTGTAGACGTTGAAGATTTTTTCGGGAAAAAAGTTACAATCACTGCGGGAATACTATCCGAAGAAGCTATGGAGCTTCTTAAAGATTTCTACAAAGGAGAAAATCCGTCAGCACCTCTTCCCAAGGCCAAAAGATGATTTGTGTTTTTTTTTGGCATTGTGTACAAGTATTTATAAATATAGTTTTTATATACAGAAAAATATAAATGTTGTACCTTTAGCTGTCTTTGTTTCATTAATTTGTTGTTGCAGGAGAGCCGAACTAGTCAGCTGCACACTCGTCTTATAAGAATCCTCTAGCAAGGCTTTGCTGTTGTCCAAAATATTTTTCTGTTATTGTTTACCTTATGAAATTTGAAATTTTAATATTATGTACAAATGCTTAATCTGCTGTGTGCACGACATAAGCTAAATTATATTTCCGCAACTTAGGCGACAAAAAACAAATACGATGCATGAAATTATGACTGATAGTCATGGAAAGTTTACCGTTTGTTGTAAAAGATATCCCACGCAGGAAATTTTCAGACGATTACGGCGTTGGTTTTAGAATGATGGTTTTACGTCGTTATTTGAACACGAACACCCCTTGCTACACATGAAATAAAAACTATTGTATGGATATCCCCACTACAATCGTTAAAAAGAAGATTATCTAGATGCAGTTTTGTCATAACTATCTATCTATATTCTGTTTAGAATTTAGAATTTTTTTGGAATTCCGGTAATAACGGTACCTCCCATAAACCAAGTTTATTCAAATCAAACTATTTTATTAGCCACATAACCGATTTCAATCATATTTTAAATGCAAAAAATCTTTTCCAATCCAACTTGTAATGCATTTAATAAAAAAGCTTTATTCAGTTTTCAGTATTTTTTTTCAAATCCTTTAGTTGTTTGAACATTTTGCATTCATAGAAAAAAAGATACAACAATCAAACATAACATGACAGCGAAGACGTTAAAAGAAGGTTTAAGAGTTTCAATCTTCTTGTATGAACATGTACATACATTGTACATACATACTTATGAGGCCCCACAACCCAAATGATGTATGTATAATGTGCTGATAGAACAAGTAACATCAAATCAATGTAAATATTGCTTTGTAACAAATAATGGCCTTTGAGCCAAATAAATTTCAAAATTCAAAAAATTCAAAAAATCCAAACGGGTGTGTCGAAACTTCTTCAAATGTTATTTTTCTCTAAAACGCTCTAACGACTTCGGTTGAGCAAATCCATACCTTTTTAGGTATGGCTTTATCATGTAGCTTGACAAAATTACCAACAAAAGCTAAGAACAGTATACCGTCTATGGGACCAATTTTTCTTTTCCTTTTACTGCCTCGAGAACGGCTTCACCGATACATTGTTTAAGTAGTTCAATTTATATTGCATATAATATCTTTACATAATAAAATAAATTTTAGTTTAATTATTTAAGGATTAAGAATTAATTTTTCCTTGTTTGACCAAACCGATTTGGTAAAAAGTCAAATAAAGTCTTTAATTTACGCATGTCTCAAGGCGTCGCCACTCTGGTCCAGGATCGAGAAGCTCTATCTTGAGTGCGTTTTTGCGAATAAGCTGCTGCAAATTGGAGAAGGTCATCTTGAATCGGACGCAGATGGAAAAATTCTATTTTCCGAAGATTTTTCTCATTCAGTGGCTACAGAAAGTGAACTTATCATGCAAGTTTTTCCCAATTTAGAGGTTATAATAGTAT
Organism: Platycheirus albimanus; assembly: GCA_916050605.2. Taxonomy (NCBI): domain Eukaryota; kingdom Metazoa; phylum Arthropoda; class Insecta; order Diptera; family Syrphidae; genus Platycheirus; species Platycheirus albimanus. The sequence continues at coordinate 80,499,587 of OU696696.1, forward strand.
AGTAAAATTAGAAATGTAGATGAAACAAAATAGAGGCAAGCTGAAATTTTGCAGGTCTTTTCCGGTATATATAAGTAGTGAACTTAAATCCAAAATGGCAACCACCTACCCCTTGCAGCAGCGTAGATTTAGGGGTGGATTCGCACTGTCACGCCCACTTTTTCTCTATTTGCATTTCTTGGGAATGGCTTTAACGATTTGGATGAACTTTTCTGTATTCATTCATGTAAGCAAGGAAAATATAAAAAAATTTATTTTGTAAAATCCGCCCACTGGCATGCCCACTTTTCTTGCTTCTCAGGAAAGGCTCTTACTATTTAGGCGAAATTTTCGCAGTTTTATTTAATTAGCGAGAAACAAATTATAAAAGTATATTATATTTGAGTTCTTTCATGGCACACTAAAGTTTGCAAGGATGGACACCTTGCAGAACCACCGAAAACCCTGCTCCAGACCAGGGTTGCCATGTTTTAAACTAGTTTCATAGCCCAATTTAAAAAATTTTGTAGCCCAAAATCGGAGCCGAAAAGGTAGCCCAAATAGTAGCCCAATACCAATAAAAAACAGAACATTTCTTATAACTTCAATCACAATTCATTTTTATTCAAAAAAAAAAAAAAAAATTACAAAAAAATATATACATAATACATTTTTATATAAAAAAACAACGAAAAAAGAAACATAAGTCCATAAAAAAAAGAAGAGTTAACATATTATCACATTTAACATGTTAAGGTAACTGCTGCAAATCAGTCTAGAAAAGCGAGTTATCGTCACTGTCATCTTCAAGGGCATTTTTATCACACTGGTACATTGATTGATTAAATTTACTAATCATTTCATTCGAGGATGAAAAATCTTTACAACAAATTTTTTTTAACTGTAGCATCAATACGTAAGCGCATAATTACATGGAGCGATGCTGTAGTCAATCGATTTCTTGGTTTTGTTTTTTCACAATTCATGAAAAAAAATTGTGGAATGCATTAAGGGTATGTTTAGAGGTAGAAAAGTGGTTTATATAAATGATATATGTGTACGGAAAATAAAATCGTCAAAGATTAGATTTGGGCTATTTATAGCCCAATTATGATTGGGCTGTCATACTGAAATTGCTGTCGGCAATTTTGGAAAAAGATAGCCCAATTTCCGATAAATAGCCCAATCTGGCAAGCCTGCTCCAGACTCACTTCTGAAGCTAATAGCATGCAAATGTTCAAAAAATTGCGGACCCGCTTGTGGTTGCCGAAAAGCTCTCAAATGTAGGTACACCAATCTGAAATCTGCGACAACAGTCGTCAGATTTGTATTCCAAACGAAGACGACGAATGTTATGGCGATGCAATTTATAATAAAATAAAAAAGACGCTGTACATAATATGATTGAAAATGAACTACCAGGTCCTTCTAAAAAAAAAAAAAAAAAAAAAAAACGATAAATACATGAATAAGATATGTGGATTAGGCCTAGGGGAGACCACTTAAAAAAAAAAAAACGCACTGGGAACTCTATCTCCAGGGTGGTTTGGAAACGAGTGATGTGCTTAATCAACACACTCAGGTTTCCCGCTTTCTTTTGTACACTGATGTTGATGTATTATATTAAAAGTCTAAAATCTTTTCTCGCTCGTAAAAAGAATTTCTGAAAATTTTACTCAAATCAAAAGAGCTGTCTTTTAGATAAAGATGTGAAAATTAGGCGTGGCAGTGGTATATTTTTCTCGCTTAATGGAACCGACTCTAAACATTTTTTCCAAATCGTTATAGTCATTGCTGAGTAGTAAATATGATACAAAAAAATGTGGGCGTGGCAGTAGGCGGATTTTACAAAAAGCATTTTTAAAACATTTTTTTGTTTAAAAGAATAAACCCTAAGAATTTTATTCAAAATTGTTGGAGCAGTTTTTGAGAAACAAAGCAAGGGGTAAGGTGGTCGCCATTTTGTATTTAAGTTCACTACTTATACCGGAAATGACCTGTAAATTTTCAGCTTACCTCTATTTTTTTTCGTTTCATCACTAGTAAAATTGCTCTATTTACTGGACTATAAATAATGAAATGGTTGTGTGAGAGGGCAGTGCTGTCACCAAAGAACAGTGCTGTGGCCAAAGAACGAGTGGGTCTATAAAATAAACAAAATAAATTTAAACATGATCGTCGGCGATTCAAAAGTATACACATCTTTAGACACTGTAATGGCTAATGACGATACTGCTACCTACCACTTTTAATTTCTCAACTCCCTGGAGTTAACAACGGGCGTGCCGGACATAGAGGAAAAGGACATACGAGTACATTATGCCTATTAAATATACGCGAAACTTTTCTATACGGTCTAGATTTTGCCGTCTAACGGCAAACGTTGTTCTGCCCTTCCGGGCAGAAAAGTATGCATACGCCCGAGTGTACTTTAATATTTTATTGTTTTTAAGTCAAAAAATTTGCAATAATAATGTTTTAGAGAACGTGCGCAAACAAAATTGAAGGAAAACAAATTAAAAAGGAAAAATGCGTATAAGCCCAAGTGTCCCACTCACTATGTGTTATTATAATTTATTCATTTTTTTACATCTGAAGGCCAATTGTACAATTGTTTTTTTTTTTTACCTGTGAGTGATTTCGAAAATAAAGTATCGAAAGGCAAAGGTTAGAAAAACGAAAGATCCGGGATCTGCGAAATGGCTTTTTAATTTGATACTAGCTATTACCGTTGTTATTTTCATTGAAATCGCCCAAGAAACAATGGAGTTTTTTTTTAACGAATTTGAATTGATCGAATTGCAAAAGAAGCAGCATGTGGAAGCTCGGTATTATTATTTTCAATAAATTAATGAATTTGGGCGAAACGAAGTTCGCCATTCTTTTTTGTTAATTCGTAGTCTTTCGAAATGCCCCAAAAACGCAAATCTAATCTTTCACAGAGGATTAATAAAGCCCGGGCTATAAAAGTAGCTAGATTACGAGAGACGACTCCTCAGTCTACAGGCTACTTCTAGATCATTAAATTATTTTCTATGAGGTAAGCATGGCCGTCTCAGGCCATACCGAGGCCCTTGGGCACACAAGAATTCGGGGCCCTGTTGGAAAATTAAAAAAGTGATGACAAAAACATTGTTTTATATATAGATCAAATTTAATGTAATTTATTGGAATGGAATCGAGAAAAGTAGAGATTGATACAGTTAACAATGTTTTTCCGTCGCACGTTTTTCCGTCAAGAAAACAGCAAAGACGGTTTGACGATGGCCTCAGTTGCAAGTGCTTGTAAATGTGTCGACTTTGTTAATTCAACGACTTAGTAGATTAAAGTGTAATGTAATGTTAGGACGGTTTGCCAACATGCGGACAGGCAACGTACAGCTGACCGTGCGATAAACAGGGAAATTCGAGATTAATCCCACAGACTTCTAACGATTGGCCTTGCGATTTTTTTACTGTCATCGCAAAAGCCAATAAAAGGGGAACTGAATTCGATTGAATTGGAAGAAAAGATCAGTTGGAATAATAGAATTTCGTAGGATAAGGACTTCCACTCCTTTGAACTTGCCCTTGATGATTGTCGCTTGAATCACATTGTTCATGAGTTTCAGATTCTGCAACATGATTATGATCGATCTCACTTTCAGCTATAAATTATGTTCAAAAATTCCGTCGGATAGTTTTTCGCTTCATCCTCGTCGGTCACGCTGTCAAGAGGATTTGTGTGAATGCAGTTCTTCAGCGATTTTTTTTTTTCATTTTTTTTGACATTCTTATTCTTCGCTGCTAGTAGAACCCGTTCACTAATCCAATGCCAATCGAGATTTGTATATTTTTGTGCAATGCCGGGGAACACTTTGTTGACGAGCCCTTCCTTCAAGGAGGATGTGAACTCTCAAAAATTTGCGAGAACGATATCAATCCAGTCAAATGGATGATGGGTCGCTCTGCAATGCGACTCTCATGTTCGTAGTCAATTTCAACTTCTTGTCTCGAATCACTTAAAAATCTTTTCATCCTTCGGTCAATTGCCTCAAAGCTCGCTTATGCGCCGTGGTGCATTTATCCCAGATGACGATTTTGCATTCTCGCATCAATTTCGCTTCCGCCGAATTCTTGGTCATTGTGCACGTTGGCTTGTCAATAGTGAGAAGATTCATAGGCAGCTTCAAAGCGGAATGTGCAGTTCGACCGCCTTAAAACAAGGTGGCACAATGCCAGAGGATGTAATAGCCAACGCCATTTGAGATCTTGACCGAATTGTTACCAAAGAAAGTGAATACAAAAGGTTGTTTCATCCATAGACAAACAAACTGAAAAGTGGATTTGATTTATTCTAGAAATCTTATAGTTTTCCAGAGAGCACACTTATTGTATAGTGTAAGTGAATATATCAGTGTTTCGGGGCCTCCGTCTCGATAGGGGCCCTGGGCACGGGTCCCGTGTGCCCTTATGGTAAAGACGGCATTGGATGTAAGTTGGGTCACATATGTAGATACACACGACTTTGGGGTGGCTTGATATCAATGTGCCAAACAAAAGAAAAAGAAAAAAAAAATGGCTGTGCAAACCTCACACTAAAAATGGCAATCCGAAAATTCCGGAGCACATCTCAATCAACTCCTTATCACTAAGCGTTGTCAAAATCTAAAACACGCAAATAAAAATAAAGTGTCTGTAATTTCAAAATATCAGCTTATTACTAAATGCGTTCTATAAAAGTATAAACGGTACTTATACGTGTTTGCCTGTCTGTGTGTCTGTTTGTTCCGGCTAATCGCGGAAACGGCTGGTCCGACTTTGACAGTACTTTCACTGGCCAATAGCTGATAGGAGTACCTGAATCTTATTTGATTGCCCCTCCAGGTGGCAAAAATTCTTATTTGTGGACCGATTTCACTCAAAACCACACCATATAATATTCTAATAAAAAAATGTACTTTCATTTTATCCTGAAAAAAGACTGATTTCTAGGGAAAGAACAATTATGTTTACATAGTCAACTGGGCTTCTAGTAGCAACGCAAGGGTACAAGCTAGTATGAGACTAATAATATCGTTGCAACCTTAAAGTGTGTGAGGGTGGCAGGTTATTCATAAGGTCAAAAGCCTTCAAGAGAATTTGGCGTATTTTTAGATCTTATTTTTTTTTCGCACGAAGGTATTCGAAAAATTTCTTATAACGTGGACCCGGTTCGTATAAATCAGACTTCTTCATAAAATACTTGACCAATTTTATTGAAATGTCTAAGACCTGGAAAGTCTTCAGTGATTTCAGGGATAAAGATTTTCAAAAAAAAAAAATGTACGGTTAGAAACTGCAGGCTTCTTTATTTTGACATACAAGAAAAGATTAAAATAATTTTCAAAAATTTCTCATCCTTTTGAAAAACTTAAAAAAGCAAATAGAAACTTCATAAAAAAAAACTCATGTATGTATGTAATTTAAGCTTACAACAAAATTTAATTTTTATTGCGTTCATATGTATATGGCATGTTTTTATTTAAGGTATCTTATAATAAATATCAGAATAATTTTAAAACCTATATTACGATTGGAGAACATACAAAATTAAGAATATTAAGACTATATACCTACTATTAAAAAAGTACCGAACATCCATTATTAAGATTATATCTAAATCTTTTTGATAATTTTAACAATTCCTTTGAATAATTGTTAAGTTTAATGATTTCAAAACACCTAAACCATTTTCACAAAAAAAAATTAGCTAGTTTTCAACTGAACACTTAATTTGCCCAAATAAATTTGGAACTCCAATTATATAAAATGATGAAACTACTATACCTAGAGATGCGGTCAAAATCATTTAATCCTTCACCATGTTCACACCAAAATAACAGCAAACCAAATTTTCAATACAATACAAGGATATTGTGTCTGCACCACAAGGACTCTATCAGATCCAACGGGTCATAATAAATTCCAATTACACGTGGGCCTGGGCATGTATCTAAAACTATTTCCTATGCCTATATATACGAATTTATGTATTTATCTAAATCTAAATCTAAGTGGGGGTTAAATGCATTACTATCTGTAGCTTTATCTTATAAATGCACATTGCGCATTAGTTGCTGCCATCGCAAATTCCATCTAATTAAGTTGGCAAAATCGTTCACGACAGCAGCAACTAAATACCGGGTACATTTCGTGAGATTTATTGCAGATACCTAAGCTAATTATCAAACTATAAACGATAAGTCTTATATCCGTAGGCTTCGTCGACGGTTGCCAATATTTATCCATTCGACAGGAATTGCACTGTTGACGTCATAGCGTGGCGGATTGCAATTAATTAATTTTTGCGAACGTTCGCAACGGCGACTGACAGACCAATATGCGAATCCCTCGGGACAGCGATAAATTTGTCCTTCCATTCGGTTTGTTTCCAAAGAGCGACCACATTTGATGAACATAGATCCACAGTAGTCTTCGTTGAGGGCGTAGTGTCCTTCACCGGGGCAAAGGGGTATAGATGACTTCACTTCGATCTGTTGGGAAGAAATGTTATACGAGTTGTTAATTAACGGTAATTTGAGGCACTAATACGGATGACAGGATTTCGTATAGTTGTTTAAAATCGCTTCAAGAATGTGTGATTGTGACAAAGTAGGAATGTATTTTAGGACGGGTGAACTATTACCTACGCAACTTATGGATGGACTTGTAGTTTTTGATAATGGGAACAAATTAGTGAATTTGGACGGAATACAAGTAGTGGTATGCAGCTTGGTGAACTAAATACGACTTTTCGTGAATCAAGAATCCTCTCGTGTAACTTTGATTGAAACGTGAAATAGGGTCCTCTTTACAGAAATTGGGAGTGTTGGGTAGATGAAAGATATATTTTCTCAAGTGCAAGGTTGGGATCAGTGATTGCTATTACCCTGGAAAAGAAATGAGTTGACGCCTTGACTCTCTGACTGCATAATAGCTTTGTTCGTTGAGCCCTGAAGCCGCCTGGGGTCACCACAAATCGTTTTTTTTTTGAAAATTGACTCGCCCTTACGAGATTACTCGCTCTGAAGTAGATCTAGACATTTTGCAGTTGTTAGTTGAGGCATTATACATAAACTATAATACTACCAGTTGAGGTGCGCCATATCTATCAACGGAAAACTAAGCTCTTGATTTTAGAGGTTTTTGTTAAGATTACCATGGAAAGCAACAACAAGAATTTTTTTTACGTTCCACCATTTTAATTGTTGTTTTTGCTTCCCATGGTAATCTAGACAAAAGCTTCTAAAATCAAGAGCTTAGTTTTTCTTCGATAGATGGCGCACCTCTGGTGGTAGTACTATAGTTTATATATACAATGGTTGAGGTAACGAATCCGCAGCTGAAGTGAAGTCATTGTATTTATAATCTATAGTACTATCAATAAGAGGAACGTTTGGTGCGCCATCTATGGACGAAGTTCACAAACCCTTGATTGGTGAGTTACTAGTGGTTTTTGTCTAGATTGCCATGGGAAGCAAAAACAACAATAGAAGACATTTGATGTAAAGTAGATAAGACAACTAGCTCCACCATGGACGAAGTTCAGAACTAAAAAAGACATGTTCCATAAAATTACTATAAAAATGTATATACAATGGTGAAGTTCATTGCCAAGAATTTTTTACGGACTCACACCCTGCATCTAGTTTTTTTTCAATCTTTTCGAAAGATATTAAAAGCAATGGAAATTAATCCATTTACTTTAGTAAAAGTGATGGGAAATCAAACAAATAAAAGAAAATAAAAGCTTTTGTTGTTGTGCGCTGTGACAAATACACAATCGGCAGCCCTTACATGTCGAAAAACGAGGTTTTTTGACAATTCTTTGGCTTGTCGAGCAGTAAAACAAAAATCGACAATGTTTAGCGTGAGACTTACAGATTGTGAAAAGCATGATAAACGCATGAATTGTGCATCGAATCAAATTTCGGAATACTAAATGATTGCTGAAATTTCTTAAAGATACCTACCATATTCCTTCGTTTGATTTCATCTTCATAAAACGAAGACCTAAGCGAAGAGCTCTGGCACTGAGCTTCTGTTTTTTGTGGAGTATCGCAAAGATTTTTTCCTTCATCATAAACAGTTCCATTTGGACATTTGAATACCACTACGCTTAGGTCATAACTGTCTGGTTTGTTCGTACACTGATAGAACATATCACAGCTTTTGGGATGCCTCCTAAATCCAGTTGGACAAACAAACAAATTCTGGTCGGCGCTTGTGGTTGGGCAAGGCGAGCTTTCATTATTACTGGGTGGCTTGGTTGTTGAGATCTCCTCTGTTGAGCCAGTTATCGGTGTCTCATTGGTAGTTGGTACTTGTGTTGTTTCAGCAGTCGGAGAGTCAGTCGTAGACGTGGCTGCAACTGTGCTGCTTGATATTTCAGTTGTTGAGACTTCTGTTGTAATTTCTGGTTTCTTTGTGCTGGTTGGTTCTTCTTTTCCTGATTGAACGATGAAACATTAAAATAAATTAAATAAGATTTAAGGAACAGAAAAACATACCAATTGTTGTACTCTCATGCACTTCGGTTGTTGTAGTAATGGTAGATGGATATTTGGTTGTACTTTCGGTAGTTTGCTCGCTGATTGTGCTGCTGGTAGTTCCTGGGTGATCAGTCGAGGATCCATGCCCCGAGCCACTTCCAGACGAACATTGGCCAGATACTTGTTCAGCGTAGTTACAAGTCTCAACGGATGTATCCCAGACTGTTCCATTAGGACAACTGAAGCTGTATATTGTGTACTTCCCATTTTGCGCTGAATCAACGCATCTGTAATATTTGGAACAATTTTCTGGATCAGGGAAAAAGCCTTCCTTCGTGCAGTTAATATTTGGTGGAGAGGCGGTTGTCATTTCCGACGGATAAGCTGTTGTCTCCATGCTAGTTGTCGGATAAGTTGTCGCTGTTGTCTCTGCACCGGAAGATGTTGGACTATAAGTAGTCGATGTCTCACTACTTTCACTGACTGTTGTCGGATATCCAGTCGTGGTTGGATAATTTTGTGTGGTAGTATATCCTGCTGTAGTAGTTGTGGGTATTTCTGTCGTTGTAGTTGATTGTTCTTCTGTTGTAGCAGTAGAATTCAAAGAAGTCGTTGTTCCATAGTCTTTTGTTGTAGAATCAGGGCTGGTTGTTGAAGGGTATTCCGTGGAGCTCATTTGGCCAGCACATCGTTCGATGTTCTCCATAAAGTCACAGGTTTGTTTGTCTTCACTCCAACCCGTGCCCTTACCACATGTAAATTCATGTTTAATGAGGCCTTTGTCACCTTCATTGACGCACCGATAGAACTTCTTGCAGTCATTCGGGTCAGCCATAAAGCCTTCCCCCGTGCATTTGGTGCCTGGAGGAAGATTAGGAACTTTTTCTTCCTTTCCTGGAGTTGGAGACATTGTTGTGTCTGTCGTAGAAGCTTCGGTTGTAGTCGAGTTATCAGTTTGTTCTTGGGTAGTTGTAGTAGGATATGTAATAGTTGTAGTTGGATATGATGTGGTTGTTGTCGGATAAGCTGGGGTCGTTGATGGATTGGTTGAACTTTGATACTCAGTTGTTACAGTTGATTGATCCGTAGTTGATGTTTCTGGGTACTGTGATGTGGTTGTTGAATCTTTTGGTGTTGTTGTTTGATATCCACTCGTTGTACTCGCTTGTGGGTTCGAAGAAGTTGACATCGATTTGCATGTTGGGTTTTCTACTGCTTCTGGGTAGTTACATGTTTGCACACCATCATCCCAAACGGTTCCATTGCCACAGGTAAATTCATATTTTTGGAATCCACCTTTACCATTATCAACGCATCTATAAAACTTTTCACAGTTCTCAGTGTCACCCATGTATCCTTCTTTAGTACAACGTCTACTTGCTGTTGGTTTTGATGAAGTCTGAGGTTCTATGGCAGAACCAGTGGAACTCGGCTGATCTGTTGTGGAACTTTCAGGACCCTTTTCTGATTCAGTTATTGGACTGTAAGTGGTTGTTGTTGGCGAATTTGTAGTCATTGGTAGTTCGGTAGTTGTTGTTTGTTCTGTTGATTGCTGCGTTGTCGTTTGCTGTGTAGCTGGCTCTTGAGACGTTGTCTGTTGTGTTGTACCTGGTTGTTCTGTTGTATTTGGTGGTTGTGTAGTTTGCTGTTCACTTGTTGTTGGATTTGTAGTTGGTATTTGTGTAGTTGTTGTCTGTTGTGTAATTGGTTGCCCTGTCGTTGAATGTTCACCGGATCCTGACCCAGATCCACCTGATCCCCCGGATCCACCTGATCCCCCAGATCCACCTGATCCACCTGATCCGCCTGATCCACCGGAACCACCTGATCCACCTGAACCCCCTGATCCGCCTGATCCCCCTGACCCACCTGATCCACCTGATCCACCTGATCCACCAGATCCACCTGATCCCCCTGATCCACCTGATCCCCCTGATCCACTGGATCCACCTGAACCACCTGTTCCACCCGATCCTCCAGATCCACATGTAGTACTCTGATGATTACAGGTCTGAAGATCATCGTCCCAGACAGTTCCATCACCACATTTGAATTCGTATTGAGTGTAGCCACCTTTTCCGTTTGTAACACATCTATAAAATTTCGAACAGTCGTTAGGATCGCCTGTGAAACCTTCTTTTTGGCAGACAGCATTTGATGAAGGCTTTTGAGTGGATTGACTGCTTTCATTTCCTACCTCAGGCTTTTGAGTTGTGCTCTGCTCTTGTGGATTGGTTGGTTTTGTTGTGCTGGACGACGATGGATCTTTAGACTCTTCTGTTGATGTCGGAGGTTTCTTAGAAGTTGATTGTTGTGTTTGAGGTGGACCTGATGTTGTCGGTTTACCTGTCGTTGATTGACCGGTTCCCTGATTTTCAGTAATTTGAGACTCCGACGGTGGGGTTGAAGATGCTTGACCACATTTTGCATCACTTACTGCCCATGGATAGTTGCAACTTTCAATAGAACTATCCCATACCGTTCCCTTGCCACAGTCGAACTCATACCGTTGATAACCTCCTTTGTCGTTGTTGACACATCGGTAGAACTTAGCACAGTTTGATTCATGTCCCATGAAACCTTCACGTTGGCATACGCCATTTTCACCTGCTGGTGGTCCAACGGTGCTGCTAGTTGGTGGTGCTTCTATAGGAGCTGAAGTTGTTTCTGAAATTTAAAAATATGTAATAAAATATAAATAGAAAAAAAATATCACCATTGCGTTAACTTACCAGATCCTCCTGAACCTTGGTTATTGTTTGATCCTTGATTGGACGCCTCGGAGTTAGAACCGGATCCCTGATTGCTGTTTGATGATTGGTTACTGCTAGATGATGATTGGTTGTTGCTAGAGCCTTGACCTGTATTCGATGATTGATTGTTGTTGGAACCTTGTCCCGTGTTAGAGCCTTGAGCGTTGTTATTTGATGATGATCCTTGGTTGCTGTTGGATGATTGGTTACTGCTTGATGATGATTGACTGTTATTTGAGCTTTGATTGTTATTTGATGATTGATTGTTACTAGATGATTGATTATTGTTTGAACTTTGATTGTTGCTTGATGATTGGTTATTGCCTCCTGACTGACTTGTTCCAGTACCACATTTTCCGCTTACGGCCCATTTATAATTACATGCATTTGTTGATGCATCCCAAACTGTGCCTCCACCACAAGTAAATGAATACTTTTCATATCCATTTTTACCATTACTGACACACCGATAGAATTTTGAGCAATCGGTTTCATCGCCAACAAATCCTTCTTGTGTGCACTTTCCACCCGAGCCAAGTGATCCTGCCTGTTGGTTGTTGCTACTTGATTGATTATTTGAACTGCTTTGGTTATCGATAGATGACGTATTGCTGGAGGAAGAAGATCCCTGGCTTCCACTTTGACTATTTGAAGAAGAACCTTGGTTGGTATTCGATGAATTTGATGATTGGGCGCTGCCTGATCCTTGGTTGTTGCTGGATCCTTGAGACTGGTTATTGGATGAACTTGATGACTGACTACCAGAGCTGGATGACTGATTATTATTTGATCCTTGATTGTTGTTAGATCCTTGATTATTACTTGATCCCTGGTTGCTAGATTGATTGGATGAACTTGAACCTGATGACTGATTGTTGGTAGATCCTTGGTTGTTGTTCGATCCCTGCGATTGATTATTGGATGAACTTGAGCCTGATGACTGGTTATTGCTATTGGATCCTTGATTATTGTTGGAACTTTGACTGTTGCTTGTTCCTTGATTGTTGTTCGAACCCTGGGATTGATTATTCGAAGAACTCGAGCTCGAGCTCGAGCTTGATCCTTGATTATTATTGTTGGAACCCTGATTATTGTTTAATCCTTGATTGTTGTTTGTTCCTTGAGATTGGTTATTGGATGAATTTGAGCCTGATGATTGGTTGTTGCTTGATGACTGATTGCTGTTCGATCCTTGGTTATTGTTTGACCCTTGGCTGCTAGTTGATCCCTGAGACTGGTTGTTGGAAGATCCTGAGCTTGATGATTGATTGCTGCTTGATGACTGATTGTTGGTTGATCCTTGATTATTGTTAGAGGTCTGAGATTGATTATTCGAAGAGCTCGAGCTTGATCCTTGATTATTATTGTTGGAACCCTGGTTATTGTTTGATCCTTGATTGTTATTTGACCCCTGAGACTGATTACTTGATGAGCTTGAAGTTGAGGATTGGTTGTTGCTGGATCCTTGATTATTACCTGATCCCTGGTTGTTGCTTGAGCCTTGATTGTTGCTTGATCCTTGGTTATTTGATCCCTGAGACTGATTGCTTGATGAGCTGGAACTTGATGTTTGGTTGTTACTTGAAGACTGGTTATTGCTTGAGCCTTGGTTATTTCCCGTTCCTTGTGATTGGTTATTGGATGAACTAGAGGATTGATTACTAGAACTTGATGACTGATTGTTGTTTGTTCCTTGGTTATTGTTTGAGGTTTGGTTGTTTGATGAGCTAGATGACTGATTACTGGAACTGGATGACTGATTATTGTTTGATCCTTGTGAACCACTTGATGATTGATTGCTTCCCGATTGGCTGTTATTAGATCCAGAGGAACTACTTTCATTATTCGATGATGACATAGCAGCACATTTTTGTGATTGATCTTCAGATGGATGATTGCATGCTTGTGTATCTGGGTCCCAAACAGTTCCTGGCCCACAAGTAAATGGCACCTTATCGTAACCCCCGTTTCCGTTGGCTACACATCTATAGAACTTTGTGCAATCTTTTTGATCGGCGAGATAGCTGCTTTCATTTTCACATTTACCGGCTGGATTTCCAGCTGTCTGGTTAGAACTTTGTGAATTTGAAGATTCCTGGCCATTCGATGTTTGATTGTTGCTTGACGATTGCTGATTGCTTGTTTCGTTATTGGATGCACCTGATTGATTGCCAGAAGATTGATTTGATCCTTGGTTGTTCATACCACTTGACTGGTTACTGTTTGAACTTTGGTTGCTTGATGTGCTATTGGACTGGTTTGAAGAGCTTTGACTGGAGTTTGATTGTTGGTTGCCTTGGGAGCCTTGATTTCCTGATTGGCTGGATGATCCTTGATTGCTAGATGTTTGGTTGTTAGATGACTGATTGTTTGAAGATCCTTGGTTTCCAGATCCTGATTGATTGTTGGAAGATTGATTGCTTCCAGACTGATTGTTGGAAGATTGATTGTTTGAAGACTGGTTTGATGATTGATTGCTAATGGTTTGGTTGTTCGAAGAGCCTTGATTGCTGCTGCCACCAGTTTGACTGGATTCAGTCTGATTATTTGAAGATTGCTGGTTGCCTCCCGCTGATTCGCTACTTGTTCCAGGCATTCCACATCTTTCAGCTTGTTCTGAATCCGGATGATTGCATCCCTTGGAACTAGCATCCCATATCGTCCCAGGACCACAAGTGAATGGAACCTTATCATATCCTCCGTCTCCATTATCTACACATCTATAAAACTTGGCGCAATCGGTGGCATCTGCCAAATAAGTCATATCTGATTCACAATTTCCTACTGGTGTTCCGGTTGAGTTTGATGATTGACTGTTTGATGAATTTTGATTGTTACTGTTTGATGAGTTGTTTTGGTTGTTTGATGAGCTCGCTTGGTTATTGGAAGAATTCTCACTGTTAGCAGTATTAGAAGATCCTGACTGATTATTCGTATTCGATTGGTTGTTGGAAGACGATTGATTGCCCGAACTAGATTGATTGTCTGAGTTGTTACTAGTGTTTGACCCTTGATTGTTCGTTGAACTGGATTGGTTGTTTGAACCTTGACTACTTCCAGAATTCGTGCTGTTTGACGAACCTTGTTGGTTATTTGATGCATTTTGGGTTTCATTGTTGGAGTTCGATTGGTTGTTGCCAGAAGATTGATTGTTTGATGAGTTTTGATTGCTTGAAGCGTTCGATTGGTTGTTTGAACTCTGATTGTTAGCAGCATTATTATTGTTTGAGGAGCCTGATTGGTTATTTGAACCAGATGAACTCTGTTGGTTCGAAGATCCCGATTGATTGTTTGTTGCACTTTGGGATCCACCACCACTATTTGATGAGGTTTGATTGTTAGCCGATGACTGATTGGAACCTGCCTGATTGTTGTTGCTACTTGATGAGGATGACTGATTGCTACTCGACGAGCTCTCTGTTGAGGATGACGAAGAAGATGATTGATTGTTTTGACTAGAGCTAGATTGTGTAGATGAAGAAGACGAAGATGAGTTCGAAGATGATGAGTTGCTACTTGTTGAATTTGACCAAGAGTTCGATGACTGATCCTTAGTTAGTTTGTCATTATCTAATCTTGCACATCCACCAACTGCACGTACCTCCTCAATATGATTGCAGGATTGCAATGTTTCATCCCATGCCGTTCCATCGGCACATCGGAAACCAATCTTATTAAAGCCACGACCATGAGAAATGCATCTATAAAAGACAGTGCAATCTTCTGGATCGGTTAAAAAACCATCATCTTCACATGGCAATGGATCCTCAGATCCATCCGCTAGTGACCTTGACGATGATGTTGACATTGAAATTATAGACACACCACTGAGTCCAACACCAAGGTTTCGCAGTGGGGAAGCCACTGTCATCGTTTCGTCTTCGTTGTCAACTTCATTCATATAGTTTAGGCATTCTGTGCGTCCAGCTATCATTGGTGGGACACATATTTTTAACATCTTTGAAAATATTGCTCCATCCTTGCACTTAAACGCGTACGGTTTGATGTAATTTTCATTTTCGTTGGAAGACTGTTTTTCTTCACATCTGTAGTACAACCGACAGTCTGCATCATCGGCAAATAATCCCTCGCTGGGACAGTTGAACTGGACTTCATCTATAAAAAAAGAAACATACAAATTAATTTTATTCATGAAGTAGCAAATGGGCGCTTTTAAAGTTCATAATTATATTTTTTATAGATACAATTCCTTTTAGACAAAAAAGCACTAGCATACATTTTTATGTAGAACCTTTAACAGAGAAACTTTTTTTTTTGGCAATACGCGGATTGTTTGGTTGAAGGAACGAAATTCTATTCCAAAATAATGAGGAGCACCAACAATTATGATTTCCTAATATTGGGGAGTATTCTACCTCTAAAACTAACGGTAACTGCCGCACGATTTTTTATGATAAACTCATTTTAATTTATTTTTTTAAGGTTTTAGTTTTTTTTCAAAAACGATAAGTTAATTTTTTTTTTCCAGTTTTATTTTCCTGATAAAAATCGCATTGATTAATATTTTCATATTCAAAAAAAGTTTGGAGTATGTTACCGAAAAGCTTTAAAAAAACGTTTTTTTTTTTAAAAAACTGCTCGAACGATTAATTTGTTTTTTCTTAAAATTTGAAATAGTAAAAAAAAAAAAATCAGAAGTAAAATTTTATATGATTTTTTCCTGCTAACTTTTTTTTTTCAAAATCTTAATCTCCAAGAAAACTATCACACATTACAGCAAGTGCGTACGACCCAGTCGTGCACTTTATTTTTCCAAGTTTTTTTTTGGGTTTTGACCTACTCGTTGACCCGTTGACCCATCAATGCCCCACATATAGGTTTTTGGATTGGTCTATGTTCCAGCTTTAAAACTGATAAGTTACCTTTAATGAAAAACGGCTTATTCGATTTTCAGAAAACATCCTGTGTGGGGGTCCAATATAACGAATACCTGATATAGTGAATTTTACGTTTCTAAATAGCAAACGATCATATAATTTATTATTCGAAAATGTGTTGTTGTTGTCATTGTGATTTATAAGTACATCCGTTCTTATGCCAACAGTGTTCTTATGCTGAACTGTGTTTTCCGAGAGGAAGGTAGGTAATTAATTAAAACGCATGAGTTTCGGAAATTAATTATTTTTCTCTTCATCGTGCTACAACCATCGCAGAAACAATATTGAAACTAATTCAGAAGAACAAGTCTTATATTGAGAAGTGGAACAAACAGTATTAAATCTAGTGAGAAGTCACGAAAACACTTTATTTCTACTTATTGTAGGTATTGGATTACTAGCGCAACTAACGAGAAGTCTGACAAATTCAAAATTCTGTCACATGAGAATACTAATATTCAATGAAGAAGCCTACTTCAACACCGTTGAACTTAGTTCTGAAAGCGAAGGCATTAGCTTTGTTTGTTGAGCCCTGAAGTCACCCTGGGGTCGCCCTGGGGTCGCCACAGCGCGTTTTTTGAATTACCTCAACTCGCCCTCAATACAAAATTCTCTGTTTTTTGAAATCTGGGGTCGCCCTGAATTCACCCTGAAGTCGATCTTGCTATTTAGCTGGGGCGAGTTGAGGTAACGAATCAGCTGTTGAAGTGACATTTGCTGTCAAGCATTTCTTGTGTATTTTTCTTCTGTATTTGATTTTTCATGTCTTTTTTTCGATAAAACTAAATGAAATGCAAGTGAATGTATTTATTTTGATGAAAGTAAATACAAATCGAACAAATAAAGCAAAATGGAAACTTTTGATTTTGTGCGTTGTGAAAAATATACCTACAATCAGCAGCCGTCATGCGTTTTTTGAGAACCGAAAAACCCAGGTTTTTTTGACAACTCTTGGGGTTGTCAAGAAAACCCAGGGCGACCCTGGGTAAAGTTCAACAAACAAAGCTATTGTATGCATAATCTATAGTACTCCCAATGAGAGGAACTTTTGGTGCGCCATCTATGGACGAAGTTCACAAACGCTTGATTGGTGAGTTAGGAGTGGTTTTTGTCTAAATTGCCATGGGAAACAAAAACAACAATAGAAGACATTAAATGTTAAGCAGATAAGACAACTGGCGCCGCCATTGACGAAGTTCAGAAATTACTATAAAAATGTATATACAATGGCCAAGGCGAGCAAGGTAACAATTCTAATAATGTTGGAGAACCATTAATAAAGCTTCAAGAAAAAGCTTTTCAATTTAAACCTGAACTTGAAGTGAGGCAATAGCTTTGTTTGTTGAAGTTTACCCAGGGTCGCCCCAGGTTTTCTTGACAACTCCAAAAGTTGTCAAAAAAACCTTGGTTTTGTCGTTCTCAAAAAACGCATAAGGACTGCTGATTATAGATATATATTCTTCACAACGCACAATATCAAAAGATTCCATTTTGCTTTATTTGTTAGATTTTTATTTACTTTTAACAAAATATGTAAATAAATACATTCACTTTCATTTCTTTTACTTTTTTTTCAAAAAAAAAGATATGAAAAATGAAAAACATGAGAAAAATACACAGGAAATGTTTGACAGCAAAAGTCACTCCAACAGCTGATTCGTTACCTCAACTCGCCCCAGCTATGTACCAAGATCGACTTTAGGGTGACTTCAGGGCGAATTTTCTTTTGAGGGCAAGTTGATGTATTTCAAAAAAACGAGTTGTGGCGACCCTAGGGCGACCCCAGGGTGACTTCAGGGCTCAACAAACAAAGCTAATGTCGTATAAAGTTTTTTTTTATTTTTATTTTGCATACAAAAATACCGATTAATTCACCCGCCGGAAAAAAAATTGGTCTATAATTTCGAAAATTTTAAGAAAACAGTTAAAAACGGATCACACAATTTGGATCTTTCTTTCAAAATAGAGAACAGTAAATTCCTTTTTTTAACAAAACATTTTAAAGTAGAGTTTTGTGGATTGACTAATATAATTTTATATTTCTAATTTAGTTTTCAAAATCCCAAGCGTCTGGAACCCTAATACAGATTAAGGCAGCCTAGTCGTGAACAGTAAATTCCTTTTTTTAACAAAACATTTTAAAGTAGAGTTTTGTGGATTGACTAATATAATTTTATATTTCTAATTTAGTTTTCAAAATCCCAAGCGTCTGGAACCCTACTACAGATTAAGGCAGCCTAGTCGTGTACTTTATTTTTGTTTACCTAACAATGACGTACAATCCGACACAACTCATACTGTATCGTAGCTCAAATGGACTGTATAATATCATCTCAATTAATAAATATGAGGAAAGAAATAAAACACTATAATTTATAGTGGAAAAAATGTTATAAAAAACCACTTAGCACATTTTATTCATCTCACTTCAAAATCCTGCTTAAGACTAACTCTCACTCGTGCTTGTTCGCAGAACAAGCACTCTTTCGATGAGTTCTTTCGTTAGGTTTTATTTACGTTTAATTTTATCTTCTTATACTTATGTGACCATCGAATGCAGAGTTGCCAGAACTCATGCGATTCGATACACATACAAAATGAAACTAAATATTTAACGCTAATAACTTTAGCTCCAAAACAAAAACAAATGTCCATCGAATACAAATCGCATCTGATCTCTTAATCCGAGTCAGATACTCTTGTCGAAATATTCCATTCCACATTTTGACAAAAAGTGCATTCACATATTGGCACCCAATCATCAATAAATAATGTAATCTTGACCGATCGAGGCGGGCGGCCACGGCGCGCGATGGAGCTGGAGGATACCTATTATTAAACACTTGTTCATTTCTGTCGAAGCCGATGCGACGCAGCATGTCTGCCAGCGGGACACAATTTGTAAAATGATTTATGCCATGTTATTATAAATCGTGTTCAATGATGTACGGGGCGGTAATAGTGCGAAGAGAAGCCACCACCACCGCTGATTCGATGGAACCCGAACACGAACAGGTTCTCCAGCACTCTACCCAGGCCTAAAGAAATACGGACTCGACTGGACATGGATTGATGGATTATTAAGTGCATTCAAGGCATCAAGCTGGATTATGCACAATTGGAATTAGTTATCTTTGAAATGTCGTTTAAGATTTAGTTTGCTTTGAGTCTAGAAAAAAGTGAAACTCAGAAGGAATATCTACGAGGACATAATAAAGGAATCCCTTAGGGAGACTGGAGACTATATTTCCAAATGGGAAGATTATAAGATTTTTTTTATACAACTTTTGGAATGCAAGAAGGGGCAGATGAACTCAGCAGGAGGAACAAAACAAAGGAACAAAAAACAAAAAAATGTCTACGAGATGAAAGATTAAGACAAGCGAGCTCCAAAATAGCATAAAACTTATAACTGCAAGAGTCCACCTCGTCGTCGGTCGGCAGCACTATAAAAATAGTAAAATTAACATTTGATTTTATGGTGTAGCTTTATGTATAGTTGCAAAAACAAGGACAAAACTGGTTGGACTCCTTGTGTCCCTTCCTTTGGATGACACACAAAGTTTACCTGGCTTAGGATAAAAACTTCTGATTGCACTATGAAGATCCGGCCTGGTATACCTACCATCAAATCGCGAATGAATGTAACATTGATTGCATGCTACTATTGGAGCTGGTTTGCTTAGCAAGACATCTCTTTCGCGTCGTCTTCGGTCCTCAAGGTGAAGGTCATAATCAAGTGCAATTTGTTATCGCTCAGTGCCTACCTTTAGTAGAAGACTGGAGGAACTATAATGGCCCCCCAGAGCGCGTGAAGTCGAATCAGTGAAAAACTTAATTATGGAATATCTACGACTTACAAATGGAGATGCCAACTATGAATAGTAAGACGATGTCTTAGCGTTTAATTAAGTAGTAGCATCTATCCGTCAGAACTACGAACACCGTGAGTGATGCTATATGCAAGTTTTTGCTGGATAGAAGTGGTATTCTCTATAATACTTCACAGAGTGATGCAAAACTACCTTCGTAGAAAAAAAAACTAGAGAGAACGGTAGCCAACAGAGGGAGCAATTGATGCCTTTTGAAATTATAGCCATTATATCTGCGTTGTGAT
Organism: Platycheirus albimanus; assembly: GCA_916050605.2. Lineage (NCBI taxonomy): Eukaryota > Metazoa > Arthropoda > Insecta > Diptera > Syrphidae > Platycheirus > Platycheirus albimanus. The sequence goes on from OU696696.1 coordinate 80,519,847, forward strand.
GATGAGCTATTTTAAGCTTCGGGGTCCACCTGTCACAAGTTCGTAGAGCAAATGTAATGATTTATTTTATTTTATAAAATATCTTGGTGGATTCTTCCAAAGGGACGTAAGTTTTTATCTGTCTTGAGTAGGTAGTTCAATGTAGCAATTTAGTTTGGTTGTTGTTGTTGTTTTGATGAGTTCGTTCCCTTTGATGATCGTGCTCTGTGTAGTGGATAACAATTAGGGGGCTTACAAATTGAAGGGATACAGGGATACAGTGGAATTGCCAAGCACTGTTTCAAAATTAGTTTTGAAACTTCCGGCACCTTTATGTTCCACGTTTGTTGATGGGGGCAAAAACGATGCCTGATGATTAAGAACATTTTTCCATGCTTTAAGTTTGAAACATGTGTTTTTTATTGCGTTTGGAATTAAAAGTTATAAGAGGAACGTTTGTTGCCTTTTTAAAGTCCAACAATGGCTTTCTTAAAATTGATTTAAGATAATTCCTGTAAATAAGGGCATGGTTCCACTTTATTCGTTTTTACAGACTTTTGTACAGACTTTTTCTTGTTACGACATAGAAGATAAGGTTTGCCAGAGATTCGGTATCTTAATATTGAAGGTATACTTAAGCGAGTTGGGGTTATTTTTTGTAATTATAACGTAAAGTGACGCATTTGAACAAAAAATAAACCATAATTTTTCCAACCTGACTCGAGACACCAATTATGACTACTGTCGTTTTGAAATCTAAGCATTCCATATTCACAGTTGGGGAAAACTACCCCACATTTTATTAACCACAATATGAATGTGAAGCTTAAAATATTTTTCTAGTAAACCGATTTTCAACAGATTTGATATATTTGTCACTGTTCCTTCACAATCCACGTTGGAGTTTACAGAAACTAATTTTTATTGGCGAAAAATTTATTGGGGCAAAATGTTTGTAGAGAAGTTGTATATTTCTTCTGTCCATATTTATGGCATCCGTCACTCACTCCTACTATTAGGAGTGCACAATTGAATTGTTTTATGAAATTAAAACTTTTGCCTCAGGGGCCAGTTATAACGATCAGAAAAAACAAACCGAAAAAGTTGGAACAGCACGGAAACTGGAATTCCAGTCTATCTATGGACGAAGTTCACAAACACTTGATTGGTGAGTTAGGAGTGGTTTTTGTTTAGATTGCAATGGGAAGCAAAAACAACAATAGAAGACATTTGATGTAAAGTAGATGAGCCAACTAGCGCCGCCATTGACGAAGTTCAGAACTAAAAAAAACATATACCATGAAATTACTATAACAATGTATAAATACAATGGATTATCGTGTATAGTGATGAGAGAGAAGATGGCAGAAAAAATTCTCTTTGATACTTCACAAAACAATCGTTTATCTGCACGTAGCAGTGTCGAAAAATTAAAATTTCGATAAAGATGCCAACCAAACGACTAAACAAACATTTCGTGGAGCAACAACGTTGCATTGGTGAAGAGCGAGCAAGAAAAAGGAGCTTGAGTCATTTAATGCGGAAAGCAATTCACACAAATTATTGTCACACTGCGTTGATGGTAACAACGGTGGCATGGTGCGTGCGAATAAACAACACCAGTTTTTCTGATTGAATTGCAATCGAAAAATATTTTTCGACAGAATTGCATACGAAACATTTCTGACAGATAACCTTCGAGAAAGACAAACAAAAACTTGGAACGGAACAGGTGAAACTACGAAAAATTAAATTCCATTAGAAAAATAAAAAAAGACATATTTAACAAAAAGTTTTGTATTCAATTGAAATTTTTATTACCAACAAGAATTTTTTGCGTTGGTTTAAGTGATCAGTAATATCATTTGTGTTTTAATATTAAATTTTCCATTTGAAAATTTTTTCTGATTGGTTTTTCTGATCTCTATAATTGACCCCTTATTCATTACTTTTTATTTAATTTTACTGAGCAACACGCCTTTCAAACCTGGCAAACCTCAATGACATGTTGAAATCTATTTTTTGAAGGTTTCGTATTTCGTCAGAACATTACTCATACTTATATGAAGAACACAAGAACAACTATTTGAACGTTTACATATTGTTTAATAGTTTAAATAGTATAGTAAATTGATATAATCAAGATGAAAAAGTGTGAAAGTACAAAATACATTTAGCTCATAGTATTTTACACGGTATACTAAATTCAGCGTTTAAAAATATTGCTTCAGATTCCTCACAATTAAACCTGCCAGAGACCTTGAACAAATAAATGCTACATATCCACACTTTAACACTGGGATAATGAACAGCCTAGTATGGGGCATTGAAACCTCTTATTAAAAGACACAATCTGCACATTTTTAATGTATCATCGTCATTCGCACTTAACATATTTAACATGTTCAGTTCATTTAATTAACATTTTTTGTGCTTGCGGCACCATTGGAATTTATCTTTGAATTAAGAAAATCTAGTAAGTAAATAACTTTGAGTTGAGATAATTCCAATGGCTGAATTATATACGTGATACATCTTTTTATTTTTAGATTGGTCCATTTTTTTTTAAAGCTGTTATTATGAGGTGGATTGGAATGACTGATACACGATAATTTTATCATTAACAATTATTTCCTCCTTAACCATGCATTTTCAAGTTTACATTCTTCTGACCCATTAACCAAGTTTATATATATTTATTTTTAAAGATAATGGTAGCTTCTTTAACATACCTCGCGGACGTTAAAAGTAAATCAGCAAGATTTCTTGAATCCCTTTGTAGGTTGAAAGTATATACCTATACTTTTATAAGTTGGTGGCATTATAGGACGAGCGGTAGCACGCAGTGCAGTGGGACACAATATTGCGTGACTATTTATATCGACGAAATGCATTTATGCAAATTGAATTGTGCTCAGAAAAAGAATAAAGGACTTGAATGAGAAAGTGTTTTTTGCACCTTGTTTAAAGGCATGTTGACACTACGCTTTATAAGTTTTTCTTAATAGTATACTATTTATTCATAATATTGAAATGAATATTAACGATCTGAAAACATGCTAATATTAATCAAATCCATGAAGGGCTTACGAGGGAATATAATATATTGAGTTTAATTAAATGTGAGTAAACGTATCGCTGTTAAGTACATGCTTACCCCAACGCTCTTAAGGAAGCATGTTTTCAAAGAAGATGAGTTTGCTTATGCAAATTGCATATTGCACCTCCTGACATTTATTATTTTCTTAACTTCATGGTCTTTCGAGTCTCGTTGAAATAACACATGGTTTCTTGAGTCTCGTTTAGTGACAGCAAAAGTGTTATTCTAACACAAATGTTTACCTCCCATGAGTGCAAGCATGTATAACACTTCATTAAAACCAAAAATGGTAAAATGTATATATAATGTAGTCTTTGATAGCTAAACCAGAGCTATTTCCCCCCAGTTTCAATTGGATGCTACCCGACCAGGCCGTGGGATTTTCGTAAATTCTTACTTGATCTCAATGTAAAGTTTGATTTAAAAGAACTTAGACCTATTAATGATTATTATTACAAAATACATATTATGATGTCCCTTTGAATGTCAATATAAGTTTTCAGAGAGACGTAATGCTATTGCAATCACTTACATTTTTTTTAAGTTGCATAAACTCGACTGAATTTAAAATAAAGTTAGATCATTTACTACCGATTCACTTATTTAACAATCGTGTAATGCCACTATAGACCTGGGTCGATAACTTTTGAAACCAAAAAAAAAAAAAAAATTATAGTAGAATGAAACCATTTTTAAAAGAAAGAATGTATCAATTTATTATGAAAGGAAAGATAAATTACGGTCGATCTGCGGTCGAGAAGTGTTCGGAAGAGGGTTTTAAGGGTTTTCAAGAAAAAAACGGTCTATCGGTCTATTTCCGGCAAAAAAACAGTCCTGTGGAAAAAAGTTAAATGCCAAATTGTAGGTTATTAAAAAATCTACAACTTTTGTCCACTCACTTTTTCACATAACCTCGAAATGTATGTCAAAAATTCAAATAACAAAATTTTTGTTTTTTTATTTTTATCTTTTACAAAAAAACATTTCTATTTCACGAAATTCGGTAAAAACTTGCCGTTTTATATCTTAAACACACTGGTCATTTGTTTTAATTAAAAATATAAATTTTTTCACCAATTTTTGACTTAATATCGAAAAAAAACCCTAATTTTAAATCGAAAAATTTTACGTCAAAATATCTCTTTTTTTAAATTTTCTTTTAACCATTATGAAGAATTTTAAGCTGTTTATTAAAAATAAAATTTGGTGAAAAAATTAATATTTTTAATTAAAAAAATTGCAGTGTGTTTGAGACATAAAACGGCATGTTTTTATCAATTTTCGCGAAATAAAAATATTTTCTGTAAAAGATACAAATAAAAAAACTAAAAATTTTGTTATCTGATTTTTTCGCATACATTTGGAGGTTATTTGGAAAAGGTGTATTTACAAAAGTTGTAGATCTTTTAATAACCTACAATTTAGCGTTTGACTTTTTATCCATAGGACTTGTAGTTTTGCCGGAAATCGAGATAGACTATTTTTTTCCTTAAAAACTATTAAAACCCCCCTTCCACCCACTTCCCGACAGCAGATCGACCGTAATTTATTTTTCCTTTCATGAATGATATATTTATTCTCTTATTTGGTTTCATCTTACTATAATTATTTTTTCCCTTTTTACCATTTTCAAAGGCTTCGACGCTGGCCTACTAACTTGGTAAGTTTTTAAGCTTTTAAGCTTTCGTTAATTTTTTGCAATCTGATAGATTAAGTAGTGATTAAAATTTTCAGTCGATATGTTGGTACTAGATTTTGCAACTTAAATGTTCTTAATCGATTTTTACGCTTTAAACTACTCTAAAACACGCTGGAAATTTTAAATTCAGGGGCATATGTACATCGATTTGATCTGCAAAATACGCGGAACTAAAATAATAAGGCAGTTGGAATCTTTAGCTACGTTCTCGTCGAGCTTTTTTACTGAACCTTTAAGGCCGTTGCTGATGATCTAATCGGTCCTTCCGAATGTGGCCTTAGACCTGGTGGCCATGGCCACCCTTAGTCGGGTAGTTATAGTTACATATTAATGTAATTTTTTTTTTTTGAGAAACTATTTTCGCCCTGACAAACAAATTCTATGTTTTTTGAGATCTGCGGTTCCTGTTGAATAAACATAATTGACATCAATTCTGCAGTTTTGAGAAAAAAACAAAATTAGGTTTTTTGATAGCTTTTGGGCCTGTAAAGGAAACTTGGTCAACGAACAAAGCCTAAGACTGATATAGTTTTGAGTGCCCATTTTTGTGTGATATAATAACTTTTTCTCAACAATTTTAAAAAATAGCTAAGTAAAATGACTCTTTGAAAAAAGATTCTTCTAACTCTTCTTGCGCTTCCTTAAAACAGTTTCCAATGTCGAATGGACTGTTTTAAAATGGATATTGAAAAACATATTTTTAAGTTAATATGGAATTAAAAATCTACCTTTTAATTAGTTCAGTACACTTACTCGTAGTTATTTATGCCCTATAATTTGAATTTCAGAACAACATATTAAAAAAACATTTCGACTTGACAAGATAACCAAAATGCACAACCCCACCTTGTCCTTGCTCTGTAATTCATTGCCCTTAGCAAATTACGATAAAAATTCATATCGTTTTAATGGCATCTAAAATATTAATACAACCTTGAACCTGCCATAAACACAAAGTGGATAATACTCATATCATAGTTCGGACATAGACTATAAACAATCATTTTGAGCACAGATTCCAGAATATTGGTTCTTTGTAGTTCGAATTCTTATTATTTGTAAAGGAACTGATACAACGTGAAGGGACTAACTTCTTAAGATACAGAACAGAGATATAAGCGAAATGGTGCTTTAATATGATCATGAATCAAAATGAATCAGAAATCTGACAGTGGATGTTTCTTCATGTTTAATGGTTTGTAATAGGTTATAAGGTTGTTGTGAGGAATCAGTGCTGGATCGAGATCTCATATTCAGAGCATTACAGCCATAAAAATCTGTTGATGGTTAGTGATGTCCTTGGGTGAATTAAGGTAACACGGGAACAAAAAAGTATCTGTATCTTACACACAACAAAATTTACTTTCGAATTTGGGGGTTAATGTTCGGTTGGTGAATTATTTTTATTGAAAGAAGTTAAAGAAAATGAGTTTAATTTAATTATATTTACCTTTTTGAAGACCGTCAGCTGTTGCCATCAAATATAGCAATGACAACAGAAATGGGGTTCTTCTCACCCATCCTAGGCCCTGTGCTGATGCCATTTCCATGAATGACAGTGGGCACGATAATATTATTCTATTGTGGCTTTCAAAGCCAGTGTCTGAAGTTTATCGGTCGGTTGCACCTGCAAAAATAAAATAGAAATAAATTCTTAGAAGTAGTGAAATCAAATGAAATATTGAAACCATCAGGTTTACTTTCGGTACAACTGCGACGTTCGCCGATAGTTGAACTGATAATATTAAGCTTGGTTTACTAAAAAAAAACTATTTAAATAAATTCTTTTCCGTGGTTTTTAAGTTCAAAATGTCTGCACAGGATTTAAAGAAATTTTTAAGCTATACGTGATTAGGTGTTTCTGATGTCATTTTGACGCGAGGCAGCCATCTTATTAAAGTTAAACTAAGAGCGTTACGTCAAAATTACATCAGAGACATTTTATTATGTTTGATTTACATATCTCATAATCTAAACTTACGACAACAACTTAAGAGTAAAGATTGAAATCCAAAAACAACACATTAAGTAGGTACATCACGCATCAGCAAATCTAGTTTGGACACAGACCGGATTATTGCAGTTCGGTTTGACCAAAACAGGAGCTTTCTAACACAGTTATCTAGAGATTATTCCAGGGAAAAGGTGTCTTTTAAAAGGCTTTACAAAACCAAAATGAAAGATTTGGAGAGAATCATTATAAAAACGCTATCGATGTGTTGCACCGCATTTTGTTCCATCAGGGTATGTACGTATTCTCAAAAGTCATAACGCAAACACAAGTGCTTAACAAAGCAGAAAATGTGAATGAAATTGTCTATAAAAAAAATAGAGCGTTAAAATTTACTACTGACAACACCGTTTCTCATCGTCACTTCTGAATCTCAAGTTTTATAGCTTCCCAAAGCTCTTTTTTGACAGCCACAATTTTTTGAGAACCTTCCGCTCGGTTTGACCTGAAAATTGTTTTATTATACGAAAAAACGAAAAAGTACTGTCATTTTCAATAGAGAGCGTATTCTTCTAACATCTTACATTTTATTAAGACGATGATCATTGATAAGAACTCACTTAGCTTTTAACATACACAAATGTCAAACTCATATTTTACAAGAACCGCAATAATACTATATTGGCGATGAGCCATTTAGGGCTTTGACACCCTCTCCTGACCTCTTATGTAGTTTGGTTATTTGAGTAAGAAACTTTGGACAACGATCGACATGAAATGGCCTTTATTCAGCCCACAAAATACGAAAATTGACTTAAAATCTTTCGCTAACGAAATTTTAAAGATATTTTATATTATTAAAAAAAAGTATAGCGAAGTTTTAAATGGCCCACCCTGTATGTATGTCAGTTTGACATATGATGTATGTTTCACGTGAACTTTGATCTCATTTTGTACTAAAGGTACTTAGAAAAACTGAAGAATAATAAAATGCAAATTTTAATTTTTAAGATATTTTTTTTTTACTATTTGTTAAAAGGGGAAATTGTTACTGTCTTCTCTCTTGAATTATAAAGACATGCAAATATACAAATGTCAGGCAATCTTTTGAACTATTAAAGGTCCCAATTTCAGTTATAGAAGGATCGGCTTAAACATATAGCCGAACAGCTACTGATGGCAGTTAAGCAGGTTTGAACTGACATCAGATAAACTTGGAGTTAACCTTCTGCAATAAGCGAATTATTTCTTAAAATAAAGGATTATTTATTTTTTGACTCAGTTGAAGTAAGCTTTTTATGTCATGATGGTACTGCATCAACATAAATTCAAATGTCAAAACATATACAAAAACACACTATAGAAAAGCCATTCTCTGGGGTCAATTAATTCATATTCTTTATATCCATTATATCATAAAATTTAAATACCTACTAACATTAATCTCAGTTTAACTTGCAAGTTTCCGAAACTATTTTTTGTCATAGGTTCAATTCCATCTTTAATCATTTTGACATATCAAACCTGCCATCTAATCTAGTACCTACTTACAAAATCATTCACAATCACCATAACTCAAAATGTTTCTACTAAAATTTTATATGCATAAAACGTCATAGAAACTACATAATTCTGATATTATGCCGAAGGTGTCATAAAATCCAACAGGTACTTTCCATCCAATTCACACCTTTAATGAATATTCACACGCCCGCCGCTGCTCCAAGCACCAAGCAATCCCAGCCGCAACCGTGTGTCTGGTAGTCTTTTTCTCTTTACATTACATGGAACATGTTGTTCATGTGAAACGCCAGCGTGACCATTAGCCAAGTTAACGTCAGTCATTCATCGTTGTCATTGTCGTTGGCTACTGTCAATCGGAAGTTGAAATAAAAACGCACGCCATTAGCAGCTCTACGAGTACAACTATCCTGACGCTCGCTGAGTAGAAACATGTACTATGCTATCTGCTTCTGGAAGCCAAAAGAAAATGCTGGTGTTCGTTGTGCTGTTCTGCATGCAAATCGGGTTTGTTTTGTTTCGTTTTGTTTTGTGAATAAAGCTCTGTTCGTTTTGCCTACACGCTCAACTCATGCCAAAGGTAATCAACAATGCTCCCAACAGTAACAAGTGCATTAACAATTTCATTCAGCAGTTGTACGTTGTTGGATTTCTGCATGTGGGATTGGAGATGTTATCAGTACCACCGACCGACCGACCGGCCGGCCAGCCCGGTTGATGTTGAAGGTTTTGCTTGGTTGAAGACAACCTTGACTTTGACATCTTCTGTATACAAACTATACACGCTGAGCTGTAGAAATTTTAGTGTGATGTAATAATTTCAGAGTTCAGTCGGGAAACACACATCAGTAGTGACAAGGTGAGAACAAAGGTGTAAACGTGTTTTATGATAGGAGGTTGCCAACGGGTGATGACCGGAAGATTGATATTAAATATGAGATGCCAAGGTGCTTACGTCACGAGTGACGTATGGAAAGACACTGAAGAGAAGTTGTAAGTGTTATACAAAATAAACTTGATTACTAAGACCCAAGGTCTAACAGTCGTATAGTTAAAATTATTATTATTATTTTCGTAGTTATTATTTTAAAAATCGAATCTAGATTTTAGTTTACTGTAATTTCATTTAATTACTTAATGGACATTGAATTAAACCTCAATCCTCAACCTGTCTTGTTTATACATTTGATCAGCAAACTGTTTGATCAGTTAGTTGATGCACATTATCATACATTTATTTTTAAGCTAATATTGTTTTACATATGTATGTAATTCAAATTTTTGACGTTTTTACTGAATCTTTACAACCATACATTATGTCAAGGTTGTTTGAAAATCATGATTTCAGCTGATATGTATGTATGTCAACTTTTTTGTTTCTGAAATCTTAATAGTATTTTACTTAAGACAAATTTTAGTCCCTGTCATAGTGACAGATGAATTTTTTAAGATTTCTGTCGAAAAATCTGAAATTATTTTTATATCGCTATTGACATTTGAAATGAGTGCGTTCGACATAAAAATATATGCTTTTGAGGGATTTAAGGGTTATAATGTCGCAAGTATTAAGCAAACATTAAAGCAGAACAAATATGACTGTTTGTTATTAATCTTAAAAAAAGTTTTTCTTTTAAAGACTCATATGTTCTTTGTAAATCTTCATAACTTAATAACTTCTTTAGTACAGTTCTGATTAAAACTATCGAGTCGTTATTTGAAACAAATCACATTTTAAAAACAAAAAAAGGGGTCATATGACAGCTGACATTTCTCATTTATATTCAAACTCACACTTTTAAAACAAACATACCTACATATAAATTTAAATCGTCCCATAATGTTCAAATTTTGTCTGACTGTATCATGTCCCAATAACTAGTACATGGCAAAGAGTAAAATAAATAAATATTTGTATAAATTCAAAGGCAAAGAGCAGAGTAGGTACGTATACATATAAATTGATAATAAAAAAAAAATGAAACCGAACACTATCGGAAATATCATTGCATGGTCTGCTGCTACAAATATTGCAACACACAAAATGTTTCGCTTATATTCTCCTCCAAAAACAGTAGATTGGCCTCCAGGGCAGCAGCATCGCTCCGATAACAGTTTCCACAATCGGAATCATATAACGTCCGAATAAGGGGATTTGCATATTCGTTTGTTTCGCTTTGAATATTATTTTAGAGGTAAAACGCAACCACTCCAATCCAACAGTTGTTAGGAGAGTTGAAAATCTTTTATTAAATTGCTGTTATTGTTACCTCAAAGTGGTTTAAGCAATGAGTTTTAACTGAATGGGATTAAATAACCAACTTATATTCTGAATTGGATATAATTTATTGAATGGCATTTAATTAAGTTGGTTGTGCACTTATATAGTTTAAAGGGATTTAAAAAAAAAGACTTGAAGCCTGAACAAATGTGCTATACCATAAAATAAGAGCTTGTTCCCTGTTGGATATTTTAGTTTTTGAAGTTGAACTGCGAGAGTTAAGGTAAAACCTTATAAAGGGTGTTTTTTTTAGACGTGTGGTTTTCAATCTGACAATACTTTTTTCGGAGTTGGTCTTTTTGACAGTTGTCCCTTGATTTATGCTCAGTGTGGTTTGCCATTTCATAATGAATAGACTTACTCCTGAACATTTGCAAATCATGCAAATGTATTACCAAAATAATGGAAACAATCAATATAACGATATGTAGGTATGTAAGTGGTATTTAATTCTATTTAAATCTCTAAATACAAAATGTCACTATAAAAATAAATAAAATAAAAAAATTGGAGGAAACTTTTTGTGAGCGCATTATTTCGAGTCGTGGGCCTGTGGCGTGACATTCATGATCGTGCGATTTAACACCGCTGGACTATTTTTTGTGGGGTTATGTGAACTCGCTTGTCTACGCAGATAAGCCTGAGACGATTGACGCCTTGGAAGAGAATATGCGGCGCGTTATTGCTGACACACGGCCCCAATTTCTGCAAAAAGTGGTCGAAAATTGGGACTCTCGGCTGGAATTTATTCGAGCCAGCCACTTGCCCGAAATCATTTTTGAAACATAATGGCAAGCCCTTATATTTGTAATAAAGCTTAATTCTTGGCCATAACATTAAATTATATGCGTTTTATTTCTCTAAAAAAAAAACACCCTTTAGTACAGCGATATGTTAAATGTATATTTTAAACCAGATTCGAGGAACCATAATATCAACTGTTGTTGTCACATTTTGTATACCGGTTGTTGCATCAGTTCTTAAGCTGTGCTCACACGATAAATAATGTCTAACTTTTAAATTTGCAACGATCCATATCGAAATGGATTAATTGACATAATAAATACATAGTTCAATAATTGATGGCAATACAATTAATTAACTGTCAAATTTCGTCGCACTTCGGTACAAATTTATCGCCAGTATGTACTTGTAGCGCTTAACGTTTCGCCTTAAATTTCCAAAGTTATTTCAGTGACTTAACTATGGTAAATTTTATTTCATCTCTCAATGAAAAACTGTACCTTCAAAATTACTAGAATATTTTTAACATAACAATTGCTGTTCACTTTTTTCTTTTCTTCATACCGGTTATAATAAATCTTCAAAATTATGTCAAATCTAAACTAATGTCCCTGATGATTAAAATGCAATCTTTGTCAGATTCCAGCAAATTTTTCTTCTCCAGTCAGGGTTTTCATTTTCCGGTTGTAAACAAATTATAAAAATGTATTTTCAACCATCAACAAAATCAAAACCATGCAATCCAGATCACAGTTATTGTTTTGGTGCAGTGCACGATTTTCAAAATTTTGCAAGCAATGCTAAATTCAATAGCCTTACATGGACATGCTATCCGGATCGGCACTGACCAACCATAATGTGTTTGAAAGTGTATGTAATAAATATTCAATCAATTTAAAAAAAAAAATCCTTCTTAGTTCTTAACCACGTCTGTGGCAGAGCACAACTTCGAAGGGCCGGAAAGAATAAGCCGAATACGTGGATAACAGATTTTCACAAAAAGTTAAAGTTGGTGTTTCGTCGGGCTTGGCAAAACGAATCATATAGTGTTCTCTTCCCAGCACGTAACAATCTCCTCATACAGTAGCGTTGAACATTGAACACTCGTATACATACTCGTAGACCCAATCGTCATCATTCGATATATTCTCACAGTAATTTTAGAATCTATCGGAAGGATGATGGAACCATCATTGAATTTATATGTATGTTCGATTACATGGTTGTTCGTTTCCATCCAATTTGGAAGGGTATTGGTAAAGTGTGCTTCACAACAAGATTCAGCTGTACCTATATGGCCAAGATTCAAGAGAGTTTACCTATTCATATAAATGTGGACAGGAGGAAATGCAGCGCATCCACAATAGATAAAAATCAGATGGCAAGATGTGTCCGGCTCTTCCTACTTGCAATGAATGCACAAGGTTACTCTTGCATTGGCTCTGCATCAGGTGAATCTTGCCAGAAATGAATGGTGGTGTTCTTAGATATTGGAGTCGATATATTTGTTGGACCAAATCGATGTAGTGGTTGTACATCCGCTCAACCAATGCTACCATCATCATCATCAGCATCAGCAGCAGTCATCAAGAGTGTTTGTAGTGTGTACTGTGTACCCACAACAGTCAGATCGATGCCGGTCAAGTGGTATCGGTCAAGTAGATTGACAGGTAATATGGAACATACATTGACCAAGATCTACATGGCTTTTATCTGGTACAATATTCATCGAGTATGTTTTGACATATTAAGACACATGACCATAGAATGTTGTCCAGATAGGGTCGCTAAGTGGGCAGAAAAACGATTTCTGCACATACAATACATAAAGTAAATATTATGGGTTGATGTTTAAAAATGTTTAATCGTCTTTACTAAAAGTTGCAATATTTATGTTAGTTAATATATTTAAAAGAAATATAACTTTTAAGGTTTTCGCGGTTGTTGGACATTATTTTTAAAGTTTTTTAGGATAAGCCGCGTAAAAATATATTAAAAGAAATATCTAAATTTTTAAATGCATAGGAGTGAGTGTGTTTAAAATTAATACATTTTTCATCGTCACTATATTTAACCAAAGACTTTGAATGCTTTTTTTAAAATAAGAAAGAAATCGGAATAACTTTGTGTGGCTGTCAGACATTCGTTTTAGTGTTACATTTTACATTTGATACAGTTCTTCAAATCAATCTAAATAAAATGCACGACTGGGTCGCACGTACTTGCTCTGTTGGTGCAATAGTAAGATGAAAACAAACTTTTCGATCAATAAGAACAATTCATTTTTGAAAAATTTGGTAAAAACCAAAAAAATTTGGCTAAAACTGGAAAACTCGATATACGGAAGGTAACGTTAAGAAACCTTTAATATTTAAAATTAAGACGTTATCTTTTGGGTGTTATAAATGATACAAATGTCCACTTATGGGTTATGGCCTAATAAATTATACTGTTAAAAGCAATTTCCGCTATTATCATGTATAGCCAAAAACTAAAAATGCAGTTTTGTTTGAAGTATTTTATGTATGTTACATACAAAGTTTCATAAAAATCGAGGAAGCCGTTTTTGAGTAAATTTGAAAAAATGAAAAAATTGGCCAAAATCTAGTGGCTCTTTGTATAGGAGCCACCATTTAAAAAAGAGAAACTGAAAAAAAAATCAATGCCATCTGATAGGAAGCTGTAAGGAACTATACCAAACAAAGTTTGAGTGAATTCGATGCAACCGTTGACAACTTATGGCCATCTGAAAAAAAGCCGTTAAGAGCAGATCTCCGTTATTTGCATTTTTAGCCAAAAACTAAAAACGCAGTTCTCTTAAAAACACTAAAAGAATATAACACACAAAGTTTAATCAAAATCGTTAGAGCCATTTTCGAGAAAATTAGAAAAAACCAAAAAAAGTTGGCTAAAACTCAACGGCTCGTTGTATGGAAGCCACCGTTTAGAAAGGCTTCAGTGAAAAATTTACTAAACCATCCTATAGAACACTATTAAAAACTATGTCAAACAAAGTTTTAGTTGATTCAATCAAGCCGTTGTGAACTTATGGCTATTTGAAAAAAAGCCGTTAAAACCTGATTTTCGTTACGACCATTTGAGGCAAAAACAAAAAACGCAGTTTTGTGAGAAATGCTTAAAGTAAGCTAAATTTTAAATTTAATCAAAATCGTTAGAGCCGTTTTCGAGAAAATCCAAATTGAAAAAAACCGTTACTTGAAAGGTACCAGTTTAAGCCGGGTTAAAATAAAATAAAAAAAACCTCGACAATGGTTTTTCTTCAAACTGCTATATACCAAGTTTGAAGAAAATCCGTCAAGCCGTTTAGGCTGTAGCATGACGTGAAAAAGCGCACATCCGCACATCCGCACAGACGCACAGACAGACCGACGGACGGTATGGCGAAAACCACTTTTTTGGGCTTCTCTATCATCGTAATGTCATGTTTGATTAAAACCTCGATTTTTTTTTCTGCACGAAACCAATACTTGCCCTATAGAGCAAGTAAAAACGGCTTAAGTGATCTTAAAACAAAAAATTGCAATGAAATATTCAAAATTCACTTAAAATTTTTATTTTATATTTCTAGATATGCTTTCACTTCCAAAAGATGACTGATCGTATACTTTCTGAGCTACATTTGCATCACCTAAGGCATTTGATATTATATCATGCTTAGTTTGAGGTCCAATTAGCAAAACAAAAGAGCTGGCGTTAGAACTTTTTATCTGTTTTTAAAATATTTTTATTTTGAGCCTTGGGGTAAATATGACAATTCTGATCATCGAATATATTTATTATGAAATAGTTTTTTGTACACCAGTTTTGAAAGAAAAATTTTATAAATTCGATTTATTTTGAGTTGAGAAAAGTGTTATCACTTTCGGCTATAATTTAGTTAAAATTATATAAAAATTTGGGAAAACTTTGATAATTGTTTTTGAACAAATTTTTACTTGCGAATATAGGTACTATGTGACAGGTTATGGATTCGTGCAAAAAAAAGTGTTTGAGATAACAATCACTCATGACGTTACGATGATGGAGAAGTCAAAAAAAGTGGGAGGGGAAATTCGGTCTGTCTGTTCACGCGTCTATAGCCCAACAGAATGTTCCGATTTTCTTCAAACTTGGTTTAAGTAGTTAATTGGTAATATCTTGGAGGATGTTTTTCATTTTTGCTTTAGCTCGAAAAACAACGGTGCCTTCGAAAACGGCTCTAACGATTTTGATAAAACCTTCAGTGTACTATTTTCTTAAAACTATCCATTTTTTGGTTTGAATGGATTTTTCA
This sequence comes from Platycheirus albimanus, assembly GCA_916050605.2. Lineage (NCBI taxonomy): Eukaryota > Metazoa > Arthropoda > Insecta > Diptera > Syrphidae > Platycheirus > Platycheirus albimanus. The sequence goes on from OU696696.1 coordinate 80,535,413, forward strand.
GAATTTTTCCAAAGGATGTTTAATCGTTTACAATTACTCCGAAGTCAAACAAATTTTGCACACTGGAAGTCTATACACTTCAATTAATATTGCATGTTAAAAACTTTTCAGCGCTTTAAATTTGAAAAAATATAGATTCTGTAAAAACAATTCTACCTATATACCAAAAAAAAAAGATAATTTCAACATTGAGAAGATGGAAGAGTTGCGAGAGAATTCAATTCAACAGCGCGGAAGTGGATTAGGATCTTAAACATTATTATTATTATAGTGTTCTGCTCAAAATGCCATCGCCATGTCCGTAGTCAAATGCATTGTAAAAAAGTAATAATTGACATTGGTCACAATTTGTCAACATGATTAGTTGTTATTGCAACAAGAATATAACCCAAGGGTTTAAAATTTTAACGGTTGAAACTTGAAACAACATTGCCGGGATAGATCAGTTTGCAATTTTTGCTCGCAACTCTGGCCAATCATCAAAACTTCGAAAATATTTCTTGGCTTTCGTTCTCATAACAGAATGGCTATTAAGAAGTTTTCAGAAGTGGAGGAACCTTCTTTTAAACTATCCGTCAGTTTCGACTGTGATTTCTTGAGCAGAGTTTCAAATTTGTTGCTTTATTAGGCATTCAGTGCTTCTCCTTCTTATAGCCTCTTTGGTTTGCCATATGTTCTCAGGCAATTGTTCCTCCACCAGGCCAGGTCTGACACGTGGACGTTAACGAGTAAGTACTGATGGTATTATCGTCTATAGCAAAACCACAGCATAGATTCGAAATTTATAATAAAAGTTTTACGGGAAAAGAAGCCGGGAAAAACATTGCCTTGTGGCACACCATTATTTTATAATTTTGTGGATTTCTAGCATGATATCTGGCACAAAAAAAGCTCTTCAAAATGATGTCTCATTGAATTGAATTGAATTCAATATTCTTTCTTTTACCGAAGCGATACAAAAATAGCTTCCACTGTAAGGTGAGATATTATGTTTTCGTTCTTTCAGATATTTTGTGTGCTAGCGACCATTTAGCATGTTAAAGAAAATTCGTGATTCCCAATGACGTAATTGGACACTTGTTTTTTTTTTTGGGTTTGCCAACTTTGTCAATACATTCAATTCATATTTAATCTTATATTGTAATGTTTTTAATATAAAGTAATAAACATCAAAACATATTTTCACCGTTAACCAATCCACAAAGCTCAATTATTGTTGAATTGGTAAAATACAAATTTCAATATTCTCCATTAAATGTTTGCATTATCATTTGTTTATCGATATCTTTCAAAAGAAACGTGATAAAAATATAAAATAAGGACACAAAAACGAAGAAGTGCGAGCTCCAACGTTTATCGGATCATTGTGTGGCCGCTTCAGTCCACGCAAAGCTTCGAAATTTTTTTTATTTTGGCCAGATTAAATGATGAGACAAAATGCCAATCCAAACAAAATGAAAATGGAAAAAAGCCTCCCACTCTGGACACAGCCTAGGTACGCATTGAATATTGGATGCAAAAAATGAAAACACGAAAAAATAAGTTATACACACTCACAAAAAAAAGGAGAACTCTTTTGAGAATTATTTGACGTTGACTCGTTTCGAATCGCATATTTATATATAAAATATACATAAAATGCAAATATAGGATGCAGATGGAGAAGATTTCCATCCATTCCAGAGGTAATCACGTGAACAGAAAAAGTGCATATTTGCACGTTTCATTTTGTAGACGTATTGTGATTTGTGACAATCGAATGTTAAAGTTTTTTTTTTTTTCTGGGACGTGTGTCCTTTTATTTCGTTTTGTTTTTTCTGATGACCCAAATTCAGGTGCAGTTTGACACACAAAAATGATTTTTTTTAAGCCTCGAGTTTGAAAATTTGGGTCGCGCATCACTTGCAGTATAGATACAGGAAATCGCACTGCAGCAAAATATAACTGCTCCATTCGTGGTTTCTCAATTTTAGTTAAATTAGTTACCATTAAATGGTATAAGTGAATGAATAAGTTCATTGGCATTTTGTAAACTTATACTTGTGATAATATTGTATCTTTGTTAACATCCCATCACTAAACATCATGTCAGTTATTTAAATAAAGATTATCTGTTGACGACATGGCTTTATAAAGATAGACTCTGAGACTTTCAAGTAGACTCAGTGGCCAATTCTCGTAAAAATGTCTTTGTATTCGTAATAAGAGTTAGTATTTGAACGGACTACAGCGGATATCGGTGAATTGGAGTTATACAAACTGATGCCGTATTCTTTATGAGAATTTGTTTTTGTTGAATATTATAACTGAACAATTGTTTTTAACACATTAAATGCATATAAGACAATATTTTTGGGGCTTCTAATTTCAAAGTCTAAAATTTAGAGTAGTCTTACCAGTCTCTGGAACTAAAGGATTCATTAAATAAGAATGATTTCATAACTTGACGTTACTGTAGAATTAAAAACTGTTCACTTAAATTCTTCAAAGACGCCTTGATTATAAACTCTAAAAGGAGTTCCTGGCAGGTCTTAAACAAGGCCTTGCAACAATTGACCACTAATGATTCGCCTTAAAAAGTATTGCTGAATGATTTTTGTCCAGAGGAAACAAGTTGTACTAGTTTTTTGTAGAGTAAAGTTAGACTTTGGATATACATTATACAAGCACTTATTTATGGTGTGTGTCGGAATGCCGAGAATGTTCAGAAGAGTCAGAGATGATTTTTACATGGACACAGTGTTGGCTGTATGGAAGAGTTATGAGATGACAGAGAAGATTGTATACTAAAATGAACGAAAGCCTTGAAGACCTGGTGGACTATCCAGCTATAGTAGCTAGATAATTTGGTAAATCATTTCACCTATTGTTTAAATAGCTCTGTAAGTTTTGTTAACTTTTGTTTAACTTGATCGTAAATTTAAAAAAGTCAAAAGTTAGGAGTTTAAAGTATGAAAAAGGTAGCACTTGTGCAAATTAAAAATGTAGACTACGTATTTTGGCACGAACAGATCTGGGGAGCAAATAACTAGTGAATTACAATTACAATCTCTACTAGTGACCTACACTTTCCAGTCGGATCCAAAGGGCTAGTAGATTTACACTTTCCTAGACAAGTTTTGCTCTTGGAGGATTTATCACTTCTCTCAAGAGGCTGGACTACTTTAAATTAAAACAAAGTGGGTTATTAGTTTTCGTGAAACTTACCAATCTTACGAAATATATCTGAAAATAATAAAAAAAATATTATTATTTACAAGATTGAGATTTTTTGAGATTTAGGAAATAATTAGTCATGAAGTAGCTTATGTAAAACTGACAAAGTCTTTTGTGATCTATTTTTTAAATGATTTGTTGAAAAACAGCACACTTTTTTTTGCTAAAAATAAATTTTTATGAGTAAATGTTGATGATGTTGATGATGTTCATGATCATCAACACCATCAACATCATCAACATCATCAACATCATCAACATCATCAACATCATCAACATCATCAACATCATCAACATCATCAACATCATCAACATCATCAACATCATCAACATCATCAACATCATCAACATCATCAACATCATCAACATCATCAACATCATCAACATCATCAACATCATCAACATCATCAACATCATCAACATCATCAACATCATCAACATCATCAACATCATCAACATCATCAGCATCATCAACATCATCAACATCATCAACATCATCAACATCATCAACATCATCAACATCATCAACATCATCAACATCATCAACATCATCAACATCATCAACATCATCAACATCATCAACACCATCAACATCATCAACATCATCAACATCATCAACATCATCAACATCATCAACATCATCAACATCATCAACATCATCAACATCATCAACATCATCAACATCATCATCATCATCAACATTTTCAAGTTCTGCAATAACATAGGGTAGTAACTTGGCTCCTACCCGATTCAAAGTGTCTTATTTATGCAGTTGATGTTTTGAAGTCTGTTGTCATCATGAGATGATTGATTTTCTTTTATTCTAAATGTTTGGGGTACTTTAAATGTATACAAATACAGTACAACGACAAGATAAAATTTTATGCACAAAAAGTTCCTAGATTAATCAATCACACTTCTGATTAGGAGTATCAGATCTGTCAACAATATAAGATTACAAAACGTACAGCAAGTATTGTTGAGGTTTACTTGAATTTCGAAACCTCTTTTGAATGTTCGTTTTGTAGCAATAGACTATGACTTATTTACCTATCGAGCCTTGGAAGCACAAAATCGCGCTTATGAGCGTTTTTTAGTGAAATATTAAATACTTTGAACTTGTAAATAGGTACTTTAAATGTATCATTGTATAAGAAATCCATGTGCTTTTGAACGGGGTAAAGTGTTAAGCACACGAAGACCATTTTGGACACTGGACTTCGTAGGAGTTTCGTTTATAATCATCACCATGCGTTATTTTAAGCGATAAAAAAGACTACAATTTTAATGTTCTTTAAAAATAATGCATAATGCAAAAACAAAAAGATCAATCAGGACACGATTATTTAAAATACGATTGTATACACGAGGATTATCCACTTAAACATCAGCATACATGAGCCAGCAAGTACTTCGTAAATATACTATGTATATACATATCTTCCTAACTACAAACATTGAACTTAAGTCACAGCTCACAGTACTGCGGCGACAATAATCATTCCAATTCCCTGCCTGGTTGAGCGTAACAATAACAACTGTTTGTATTCCATTCTCTTATACACCACCAATTTTGTCCAAACTATCGTCAGCCAGTTAACTATCATCAACGCTGTAGCTGATGGCAGAAGCACCCTATAATGCCATCGCCATCAATAAAGCCACTATGCCCGACGCCCGCCGCCGCCGCCGCAGCGGCCAACTGCATAGTCATTCACCCGTGATGTGCATCGAACAACAACCAAAGATCGAGTACTTCCGTTTGTTTTCCAAGTGACTTACTTGTCGATGGAGCCCACCATCAGTTTGGGAGAAAAATTGAATATTTTGTATGGAGACTTGTTAAAAGTGAATTTCACCAGCAAAATAGTAATTAAGTTAAAGTTTCATATTATTTATTACAAAGCTTCATTATGAGCTGTGAAAACCTAAAATACAGATCCCAGCTAAATTAAAAAACAAACTTCTGCCCTGTCGACGTAGGGAAACATCCAGTTCTGATAAAAGTGAAACCTTTTATCAACAACGTTTTCGGCGGTTGTTAATACAAAACATGACGAAATTAAATGTTTGTACGTTGACCTTACAGTATTTTACGAACGTCATTTTGATGCCAGAGTATCAACGCGTAGACCTATTTTGTTGGTCGTCAAATACTGCCTTCAGTCTTCAGCGTGTCTCATCAACTCGACTCACGTGAAGCTTGCCCTGAGTATGTCTACTTACTCATGACAGGGGTCAAGATTCCACTATCTCCGCGAAGACCTTCAAAAAATTAATAAATTTAAGTTAAATGCAACCGTGTCGTCACGATTCCCCGAAATCTGCACACAGTTCCACCAAAGTGTATCTAATAGCCTTTTCACACTGGATCAAAAACTCGGTTTTTGTCTGAAACCCCAAAACCTACATCAAAACCACAAGGTTTCCCGTACATTTTTCTCTTTCATAAACTAGTAGTTTTTGATAAAACTCCTCAAAACCTACTTGCAATCGTAAGTATGTCAAACAAACTGATCTTTTGGCACCATCAACTCGTCGATAAAACAGTGTAGTGTTCTCAGAGTATGGGATTTTTACCGACAAAAGAGAGAACAAGCGAGGTGTATTTCTTATTTGAGTGGGATTTTCACTAAATGTCAAGGGATTATTTGGAAAAATTACCTTCAAACCCTCATATATTCATGAAACGTCAAACAAAACCTAGTTTTTGTTCAGTGTGAATGCTCCACCTAGGTTTCGTAAGCTTTTTGAGTTTTTGGTCCAGTGTGAAAACCCTATAACTGCTGGAACACAATAGAACAACGCAGCCGGAACCGCAGCCGCAACCGTATCGCATGCCGTACGAACCTAATTAGAAGTGCCCACAATGGAGTCGTACGTACTCCACGTTTTTTTTACAATTTCCACTGAGAAACATACATATATATGCATATAAAAGATGATAAAACATATATCGCATCATGTATAGTCTTTTCTATAAATTTGTAATTAAATGACCTAATTTCTAAAAGGATTTTAAGAGCACGTTGCTCTTTTTTTTTTTTTATGAAATGTCAAAAATACGCACGTATTTATTAAAAGTTGGCCAACTCGTCCGTCGCCGTTTGCGGCTGCGTTTGCGGATCAGTCTCGTTGTGTTTACAACATTGAATTCGTGTGTATTTAATATTTTGACATGCGATACGGATGCGTTTGCGGATCCGGCTCCGGCACCATTGTGTTCCAGCAGTAAGTCCCGCAAATGTATGTAGTTTGTATTGTAATTTCCTTTCTTGCTTCAAAATATGCACACTAAAATAGCGCTCCTTCCTGGACTGACCGAATTATCATCAATATTTTAAAGCTAGCTATTTCTATCAAGTTGAACATTTACGACACGGTTACTGTCATTTTAGCGAGATCCTTAAGACACTCATACTCACTCAACAGTCGTCGTGACATTTCATAAATACTCGTACAAGTGTTGGCTTATTTGGCTCTTACATCAGCTCAGTATATTTTATTTGGGATTTAATCAAATTAAATTTCTGGTCTGTTCTGCAAAACAAAAATATATTTCATTGATTCCTTGCTGCAGAAATACACTTTAATACAGCATCAAAGATGCAAACAACACCATATCCACCACACTATGTTCTCCGTCAGTCGTCGTCGCGCCAGCATAAGTGCAGATACATTATAAACGTCCTAAGACGAGAGAATATCCCAAGAGTCAATTCAACTCAGTTTTCACATAATGAATGAAAATAAGGAAAAAATTTGCATTTTTATCGCATTCCACCAGAATGGGCCATTTTCGACCTCCCCATCGTTGCGCAGATATATTTGCCGCCGCCGCCGCGCCACCGACCAGGCCATACAATGTTATGAGACATCTACAACAAAGATAGTTCTTCTAGAAACATTCCACATACATAGTATCATGTGGCTCAATGAAGCAGCTGTAATTGATGTGCGGCGCGCCGCAGTAGTCGGTCGATTGGTCGGTCGGTCGGTGGGATCTCTAGCATTGCATATCCATAGTATAGAAAAAGCTTCGGATTGATAACCGGGAAGCCAAAACTGTCAACATGAAGCCTCACACACATGATGGATGGCCGAGTCCTTGATGGATCAATATGCGTTTTAAATTGCGGATTTGAAGGAAATCGAATTTATGCTTCTTGTGCGTATACAAGTAAGTTTCCTACATACTACACACATCTAGCAGAGGAAGAATATGTCTGATGATGGACGCCTCGAGAATTGCTTGCCGTTCGTTCTTGGTTCGCTCGTTCATCCATCCATCCATCGACTTGGTCGATTCGGTTGCACCCGACCGACGCGACGGCCGCCGCACACACAAAGGCTCATAATTCAGCTCAGGTGGAACTCAGTTGGTCTTTAATAACACTTTATTGTGGCACGGAAAACACTTTGATGGGCAGCTCTCTATGGAGGAACACAGGGTGAAAACCGGATTTCGGAATATACCATGAATTTCAATTGTGTGCATCAGTTGTTGGGGCTCAACGAGGAGAATTATTGACGCAGAAGCAATTGCCCTGCTTTGGCCCAAGCCCAAACCCAACCATCAGCAGCAGTGTGGTATTCCTTTACTATACTGTGGTTATTTATGGCTTATTGCCATGGAAGCGACCAAAAGAGTGATATTACCTTGAAGAATGCGAATTTAGTTCGTGCTTTGTCTCAAGGTTATCGATTCGCTGACGAGCCGTGTGTATGGGCTTGTACGATGTTTCTTGGCACATGTAAGAGTAGGTACTTGTTGTGCGTATATTATATGCACCTGTTAGAGTGATCACATTTAGCTAGAATACGTTTGATATGGTGAAGATTTTTCTCAAGACATTATCATACAAAGTGGAAAGATAATTGAAAGTGTTGACAGTTTTTTTTTTAAAGGATGAGGCCGTAGATCGAAGGTACGGGGAAGGGTGGAGATGTAGTTTTACTTTTCTCTAATTGGATCGGTTAACGAAGAGTCAAACGCATCGATTTTCGAAAGGATCGAATGAAGCCGGTTTTTATGACACCTTATCGCCATGTCTGGAGGCAATAAAATGTTTACCATTAAAATTATTTTGTATCGCTATAGTGACCCCATCACTTTTGAAGCTGGATGGAGCATACAAATTAATGCAGGGTACACATTAATTAGAAAGGGAGGGGATGTACAATTTTACAATTAAATTCCAAAGTAGTTACAAAGCCTAAATAATTCAGACTGTTTTAAGGCTGAGAACAGCAAGTGACGAATATTCGAAATATGAGTGAAAAAAATCGAAACTGCATGCGAGAATCGAAAATAATGTAATAAATAAATATCTCTGGGAAGCCAGCCAAGTTTTGTACACTCTCAAATATTCCTGTTTGTACGTTGATACTCTGCAGAAATGGAAGAGATCTACAAGTTACCTCCGGATCCAACACGCCAACACGGGTAGTATAGATAGAAGTGCCACTTAAACTGTCACTCATGCGAGACTCGAGGAAGAATTTCATTTGAGCGAGACTCGAGACACCATATTCATCAGTGGCTGTGAAATTTTGTACATCGGCTCTTGGATTATTTAATTTCAATTTGCGATTCACAACCGCATGATTTTAAGATGTGTTTGCAATGATAGAGAATGCTAGAGAGGTACCTTTACAACACACTTACATTTTTGTTACCTAAAGGTGGCTTTACATTGAGCTTCATTGATCTGCAAAAAAGAGGATGCAGAATATATAAATCATACTTGTGTGATAGAGAGGGAGGACCAAAATGAAGACATCTTCATGGATGCAGAGGAAAATTATGGATTTAGCTTGAAAACTATAGTGAAGACGAACATGTTCATCTTCATCGTCTGCACTATAATTGTTGTTGTTACTTTATCGTCTGGACTATAAGTTTTTGCAGCTCCATGTAAAGCCACCTTAAACAAAAAGTGTCTATAAGGTCAAGGTCATTGTCGAAGAAAGGCTTTTTTTAAATTTCAGGTAACATTTTATTGTTGTATTTGCCTAAATCATTTTTTTGAGAATGTAAGAAGATATTCCTGGTCATTTTTTGAAATGCTGATATAACTAATTTTTGTTTGTTTTTAATTGTTTACTGGAATACACCATTATGATGACAGTGTTTCTGTTCACAATTATTCAATCGTTCAACCATTGCATTATTGGGCACAAAAAAAAAAACAACGAAATTATTGTCTTCGACCGCACTGATAGCTATCACTTTGTTGTTCCTGATTGCATGTCCAGCATGCAATAGTCAATTGCCATTGACAAAGTCAGAATAGAATGTGGTGATTCTCGGAAGCACCGATCCAAAAGGAAATCCCATGAAATAAATGTCCGCATGGCACGAAGATGCACATTCTTTCATAGAACTAACGTCAATTGTCCTTCCGTATAATAAAAACTTGGCCACAGTGTGCAGAGGACAAACAGAGTATATGTAGGTATCAAGGTATCACCAGTCATCACCTTCCCATTCCCAGCAGCCGCAGCCGCATTTCTTACCACCCAAGATTGAATTTTTTTCTTCCACTTCTCTGTGTTGTTATAGGAAAAATACTTTTTACCATTAAAACCACCTGTGAGCTGTGAGCAGTGAGAAGCAGTCAGTCCACTTTGAAAGTCATAACTATTGGATAAATTGTGAAGCTTCCTTTTATGTGGATCTCAGTGTTCAATGTGTATAGATTTAGATAGCCATTGTTTTCCGATCCCAATCAAATTAAATCGACAAGCAATTGGTAGCTTTTGTAGTTTAATAAATTTATTTCTAGATGTTCCTTGTGTTGTCGAAGAAAGATTCATAGAATTAGAGCCAAGCTTTAAGATGCCAATATATTCGAAAGTCAGCATGCTTTGAAACGTTGGAATTTTTGAATTGTAGGTATAACTTGAAGTCATGGATGTCAACAGATAAAAAACTTTTTACGGAGGGTTTGGAACAACATGACAGTGACAACTGCATGCTTGTTGCTGTTATACAGCTTCTTGCTTCTATAAAGCTTGTTATAGTTCGACGAGTTTTAATATGCTCCTTCAATGATTTAAAGATTTAACGCATAATAAAACATTGGAAAATGTTAAAACTATATTTTTGGCGCTCATAATTATGCGTCAGTTCATTTCATTTCGTACAACTAAGCAGCTGTCAATAAAGTGCTATTTCAATGATAATCAGAACAGCTCAATCAATCTAAATAAAACAGCTTCCCGCTGTTCCGTCAGGAATAGTTTTCGCTCTGTACATAACGCGAGCGCATCTGTCGTTTATTTGACTTAACAAAAAAAACTTATATAAAACTTTAACGATGTATGAATAATCTTGTTTAATTCGCTTTAAGTGTATTTAAAAGAGATTGCCAATAGACTTTGGTGTTATCGAGATAATAAAGGGTGTTTTTTTAGACGTGTAGTTTTCAAGAAGAAATAAAATGCATACAATTTAATGTTATGGCCAAGAATGTAATTCTATTATAAAGATAAGGGTTTGCCATTATGTTTTGAAAATGATTTCCGTCAAGTGGCCTCCGCGGCTGGCTCGAATAAATTCCAGCCGAGAGGCCCAATTTTCGAACACTTTTTGCAGCAATTGGAGCCGCATGTCATAGAGCACACCAAACAGTCCGTTTTTTGTGGATGTAACGGTGTCTCAACATACACTTGAGGATTATCATCACTCCAAATTAGGCAGTTTTGTTTATTGACGTATCCATTCAACCAAAAGTGAGCTTCATCACTAAACACCGTAAAATGAACGTGGTGCGCGCTACGTATTTCGAACATAACCATGATTTTCAAAATAAATCTGCACGATTGTTCAGGATTAAGTTTATTCATTATGAAATGGCAAACCAAACTGAGCATAAATCAAGTGACAGCTGTCAAAAAGACCAACTCCGAAAAAAGTACTGCAAAAGTATTGAAAACCACACGTCTAAGAAAAAAAACAGGTACTCCTCCGTCGCATAAGAATGAGGTGTTAGAAAAACCAGCTCTACGGATTGTACAGTGACAATGATCAAAACAGAAGAATACGTTTTCAATGACTTCGAAAGTTGGAGCTTGTAGGAGCAAAAGGAGGACAATGCCCCGACCGGTAGGATTTTCGAAATAATCCAAGTGAAAGTTTGACTAGCCTACAGTGGTGTAACCAAGTAGAAGAGGATCTCAAGAAACTTGGGGTGGAAAAAAAGAACTAAGTTGAAAAAATTGTTGGTGTATACACAAGGAAATGGTTTTTTCTTACGAAAACAAATGTTGTCCCTCTAAAGTTGGTAAAAGGTTCTAAAGAAAAAACAGTTTGCATCTATTCTGTTCATTACCATTTTTACAATCAGCTTGGAAACAGCATTTTAGTGACGGAACTGTTTGGTCAACGATGAAACCCGTACAATTCAATTATCCAAGAAGTCAATAACATAAATCAATACGGATAGTTTAAGGGTGTATTCGTAAATGACTCCACTTAAACCGAATTTTATTTATCCTTCGCATTAAAAATGATTGGCGTGCAGAGAAATACATTTAATACTTTTACAGTCGATAAACGGCCGAAGAATCGCAATACCTTCCGACCGGTGACATAGACATGTAAATCAGAATAAAACAAGATATTATAATGACTTCTTATTTTCTTAATTTTTTTGGCATGTAAGTCGATACGAAAATTGACTTAATAAGCTAGCTAGATAAACGGCTAGGCGACTGCAAAATATATCTTTTTATTGTGTCTCTATGTCAAAGAAAGACATCAATCTTGCGTACAATTTCAAAAAGTGACTCAGTCCGACTAAGAACACTTGTCCTGTCGTTTAAATTTGCGATACTATCTTGTTTTTGCTATGTCTTCAGTGAATTTAAATTATTTATGAAAAGAACAATCACTTCACTGTCACACGCACTTCCTTTTTTTTTTTTTTTAATGTAGCTAGGTATAATTTGAATACGAGCCAAGTCGTTCGTCGTCTAAGAAAAATTTATATCTCACTTGTTCAATTATATTCTTAACAGTAAATTTGACAAAAAATTGCCGCTTTCGAGTTATAAATTGCTTGGGAATTCTTACCGGTGGTATCTATATAACGGATCCAGAAATTATGTTTCTATAACTCTTGGAAAGCAATAGACATGATGACACAAGAGCTTTTGGTGATTCCACTTTGATATTGTTTTGTGAGTTCAAGCTCCCACAAAAGTATGCACTTTAGAATGGTCTTTGAACTTTCCGCTTAATTTGTTTCTTTTATGATAGTTTTTAAAATTCATTGATATAGTTAATTATTTAAACCTATTTGTGTTTGGTAAGATGTCGTAATCCAGCAAATAGATATTTAATATATCTTTAACAGTTATCCGTGTTTTCTAAACATACATATATCTTCTTGAAGCTGCTTTATTCAATATATGTATATCTTCTTGACGCTACTTTATTCAAAGTTTCTTCCATAACGGTGCAGATTCAATGAATTTTCCAAATGAACTGGCTGAAATTTTTTAATTCAATAAATTCCAGTCTAAATTAATTTATTTTTAAATTCTTACTTTTCAAACAAATTGTAAAGAAATTAGGTTCTAAATTGATTGATATAAATTTTCTATACCAAATTCTTATTGACTAATAATTTGTAAAGTTGTATCAAAAAATTACTTTGGTTCTAATGAAATCGTATTAATTAAGGAAGAATAATTATCTGCACTGCTCTAATTGTATTTCATAATTCGCATCAAGCGGCTGCGGAATGATGTTTAATCTTTTTCGGCCCCTCTTTCATGGCGACCATTTATGAGGCTTGTTAACGTCCATAGCGATAGTACGATTCTGAAACACAAAAAACATAATTTCCTTTCCTTTAAATCTAGAACAGGGTCTCAAAGCTTATAGGTATAAGATACATTTTGGAAACACACATTTTTAAAACATTGCATAAAAGTGCTTCTTGCCTTTCACTATTTTTTTTAATTAGTGGTTTATTGAAATACACAGTTTTATTCCACTTCTGAAGCGTTGTCCCATTGTACCCACCCCACCAGGATTACCATCGATAAACCCTTGAGCCAAACTTCCGATGCGGGTACACTACACGAAAGAGATTCTATTTAGCCGTACTACACGAATGTGGAACTCAACTCTGTTTTCTTTTATATTTCCACATCCTATAATGCTTTTAATTGAATTAGATAATCCTTTTATATGATTGGGATCCCCAACCCGTCAATGACCCATAAAAATATATTCTATATAGGTAAGACAGTTCAACAAACTAACTGTCATACGAGACAAAACAATACCTACAGAAAAGGCTTTTAATAGATTTTTACTTATCTCATGAATCGTGTTTTGAAACTTATCTTATACAGACAATCACACCTAATGAGCTACCGCGAGTACCAACCTATGAAAGTCAAGTATCAACTCGACGCACCTGAGAAATAAATTGACAAAAGCCTCAGGCAATTCTCAAGAAAAACAAAACTCATTTTTAATGAAGAGGTGAGAAGATTGATAACCCAAACAATTTTATTTCGCGGGTGGATCGAAATACATTTTGGGCCTGACTTCCAAAAACTTCAAATATAAAAAAAAAAAAAAAGCATTGGATTATGTATATTTTGATGAAGAGGCATTTTTATAAAACAGAGGAAAAGTCAAAATAAGACTTTTTGTATCTGGTCTGGGCTAAAAGATCAAGATATTACCCAAGTCTTTAACCATACAAACCCATAAGGTGTGTGTGTTTATTATTATCTTGGAATAGGATTGATTTGATTTTATGTCAGTCGAATTCTTACTAGATATTTTAAATCACGTTCACGTTTCAAGTTAAATTAAGACGAAGCCTATCAGACAATGCTGGAGAATCATCCTTGCCAATCGCTTATTCTTCAAAGCAAAGGATCAAGCACAAAGGAGACACTATAGAAGACCCGTATCATTCCAGTTCTGCTGTATGTGGCAAAAGTGATGACCTTGACATAATCTGATGAAAAGCGACTCTGGCTCGGTTATGATACGTTTCAAACAAATCTTTAACAAAATATTTACACATAGGTAGAGAGCTGTTGTAAGACTGCAGAAAACATTTCGTTGCTCTACGTCACGGACGTGAAAATCGGAACAGCGCTACCTTGTTCCTTGTTTAGTTGTATCATGATTTATACCGATATCTGTTTTTAAAATGGCGAATTAATGTCAAACGTCAAATGTCAAACAAAAACAAATAATTTGGTAAATGTTAAGGATATTGCTAGCGTATTCCTTTCGTGAGCTCACTTTTATAAAAGTTTCAAGAAAAAGAAAATAGTAATTTTAATAGAACAATTTAAAAAAATAATTGTAATTGACCGTAAGCAAGAGTTATCACAAAATCAAGGCTTCGGAAAAACCGTTGGATGAACAACATTAAATAAATAATGTACCACAGTCATTGTATATACATTTTTATAGTAATTTCAAGAAACATGTTTTTTAGTTCTGAACTTCGTCAATGGCGGTGCTAGTTGTTTTATCTACTTAACATCAAATGTCTTCTATTGTTGTTTTTGCTTGGCATTCTAGACCAAAACCACTCCATACTCACAAATCAAATGTTTGTTAACTTCGTTCATAGATGGCGCACCAAACGTTCCTCTTATTGGGAGTACTATAGATTATAAATACAATGCCACAGTTACTCCAGAAAATAGGTTAGCAACTGGTCATAACTAGTCAAACCACTTTTTAAGAACAACTGTTATGCTAAATTGCTTAGCGCCCTTTATATGGCCCTAAAGTTAGCCTGTGAGCAGGGCCGTTCCTGGCTTTGTCAGATCATATCGTTAGTAGGCAAAT
Source organism: Platycheirus albimanus (assembly GCA_916050605.2). Taxonomy (NCBI): domain Eukaryota; kingdom Metazoa; phylum Arthropoda; class Insecta; order Diptera; family Syrphidae; genus Platycheirus; species Platycheirus albimanus. The sequence goes on from OU696696.1 coordinate 80,550,471, forward strand.
AATTTGTATTAACCGTTTTGTAAGTGCCAATCAGATTAATCTAAAAACCCATATAAACAATCAATTATTACCGCCTTCTCTGTCTTCCGCAAATTAAAGTTTTTGTCGTTAGTGAATCTGGATATCTATATGTAATATATTTTGCGGTTTCTTTCAAATCACCCAGATATTCAAACAAAAGTTAAACAAACCGTTAGCAAAGTTAATATGCAGATGCCAAATTCAAAACTTGTAAAATTTGTCTCTATAAGTAATTAGCCTTAAAAAATAAATGTTGACCCATAACATCTATGTTTCTTCTAAGTTCTGATTTTCTCGCCTAAGATGAAAGAGAACTTTTTTTTTGTTTAATTGGGCAAGAGAATATTTGCGGAGGTATTTTATTTGTCACCTTTAATCAATTCGGGCAAACCAATATAATTAGCATATCTAAATTAATTCAGCAGACACAGTTATGCTAATGAGTTTCCCTTCAAAGTATCATCATCATACTTTTTTGTTTCTTTTAAAACAAAGTGAAAAAAAAATAACACTTGTTGTTAATAAAAAGAATTTCCTTTTCCATCCAAAGAAGGGCAATTAATTCAAATTTGTCTTAATCTTTTCATTTCTTTAATAAAGTGGGTCAAATTGAATATAAATGGAATATGGAGATATTTAGTGGTGAATTTGATCGGCTTTAGTCAGAGATTTGGAGAAGGTTAATTTAATTGCAATTTTTTTGTGTGTGCTAAATTTGAATAAAAAATGAGTCATAAGAATTTAAGGAAATTGCAAAGTATATTCGGTTAATGAACGGATGATGGGAATATTGTTTGTCATCAGCACATCATCCAATTTGACCTAACTCAGTGTTTTTTTTTTTTTTTTAGAAAAGAATGGGTTGATTGATCTTGTTTTCATTCATTTGTCATTTAACTTTTCAGTGATGCAAGGGTTATATAGGTTATACATATAGGACTTTTGACTTTTCAATTGGTGCGGGTTTTTTAATTGACGCGAAACGTAGTAGATTTTGGCGGTCTGTGGTGGCCATGTTGTTTCGTTGACATTTGTCAAATCTGTTGTTTATTAATAAGTTACTGATACCAAACCAAAATGGATAGGTTGAAGATGTCCAAATAATGTAACTTTATTTTCAGATTGAGTGTTCATTTTTCATTTGGAAGACCCTATTGTATTAGCCGAAACACCTTCTGGAATCGTCAGTATTGGTCTAAGTGACAATAGTCCCCATTAGGTTCCTTGGTAGTGCCGAAGTTGTTTTAAAACAGATTTTAGAATTTTTACTTTTGAGTTATTATTTTGGAACTTCAAGAATCGGAAATGGTGGTAAGTTTTAATATTAAGATTTGTTTTAGTCTCCATGTTGTGTATGTGTAAACGATTTGTTTATTGAATAAAATATATAAAAATAAAAATGAAAAAACACTTATATTTATTATATTAGTTTATTGAAATTTTTTTGAATAATTATCACAACATTAATTGTATTTATTTATTTTTATTTGTAAGCGACGCGTTTCGGTTTTTTATTAGTTAACCATCATCGGGCTTCTTCTTTTTGAGTCAAAAAGAAGAAGCCCGATGATGGTTAACTAATAAAAAACCGAAACGCGTCGCTTACAAATAAAAATAAATAAATACAATTAATGTTGTGATAATTATTCAAAAAAATTTCAATAAACTAATATAATAAATATAAGTGTTTTTTCATTTTTATTTTTATATATTTTATTCAATAAGTAAGTTTTAAGTTCAGGGGAAATGGAGCAGTAGAATTGACTTTTCTTATTCGAAATACATAAGTTCATACAATTTTGGAAATGGTCCGTTGAAGTTGCACAACTTAATGGAACATAAAATTAGAGATTATATTGAAGTTAGAGGCAACACTTTTGCGATTAGAACAAAAAATGATGCGCTTTTCAGATTTTTTTTTATGTTTTCTGTGCAACATGGTTAATCTTTTCAAAGTTAAAAAATCATAAGATTGAAATTATGTTCTCAAATAAATTCTTTTGTAAATATATGGTAGTTTAATAATTAAAATAAATAACAAAAACAGTATTTGAAATTTTTAGATTGATATTTGTACTTTAGAGAATGGAAGATATCCCGAAACGCATCGCGCAATATAATAATATAAATAATATTTATCTATATGAGGATTATTAAAAAATCTTTTCGTAATGATCTAGCTCAAGTCCTCCACAGTAATTTTCTTGAACACGAAGCGTGATTCCGAATTGAAATGCACATTGGTTTTGAATGTCTGGTATAGGGAGGTAAAACATTCCACATAAACGAATGAGTTTACAGAACCAACTGCCCAGATATGGGAACTAAATAGCAACTAGTAATTTGTCGGTTTGTCGTTTTTTAAAACATCAAACGCAATAAATAATGATTGCATCTTTTTTTTAGATCACAAGTGGGCAAAAGTTTCTCAAGATATTTCTTGATCTACTGGTTTATTTGTATTTCATTGACACCGGAAAAAAGGAACGTAGTTGCAATCGCTCGATATAGTTTGAGGAGAATGAGTATGCAAAAGTCTTAGATTTATGCTAGACAACTTCAAAAGACACCTTTTCCATAAGACGGTTGAAAAACCTGCACAATGGTTTTTTAAACAGGTTTCCTTATCACATTTTGTATTTTCTAAGTTTCTTAAGAAACACCAAGGTTTTCTTTAAATATTGAACAATTGCACTGAAGCAATGCATTACAATCCTTTCTTATTAAAGATTAAACTAACAACATAAAATGTAACAATCTGTTTGCACACAACTTAAAACACGAGTAGCATTTTCACAAGATGCTGATAATGTCATTTTCTCCAAGTGCAATGATTGTCTTCTAAAATATGGCAAAAGGAACAGGCTAAAAACAGGCTTTTAGCTCTTAACTCTTACCTTCCATAATATTATAGTCATTGAAACCGCAGGGGTCAATTTAAAATGACGACCGACGCACTACGCAATGCAATGTACATCCTAGGGAATATAAGACGACGCCAAAAACAGGATGCAAGTCTCTTACCATAGCCTGCTCAGAGTAGAGTATTCGAAGTAAAGTTTTATTATAGACTAAACTTAATGAGGCAAGAAGATACCTTCTTCATAGTAATGTCTTTATAATTTTTTATTACACATGCACTGCACATAGGACTCAATATAGAGAAATAAACATTAAAAATTCTCTTTTTTGTGCTATTCTTAGAATGGGAGTTTTGTTTTTAATAATTGGGCTTAGTTGCTTAAAAAGTAACAATTTTGCAGACAAATAAGCCTGACTTCGATTTTTTAAATATTGGGTTTGCTAATTTCCAAGTTGAAACAATTATTAAGTCAGATGTAGCTACTCTGTTGCAACCACGCCCAGAATTGCTTTCTCACAAGGAAAGATTAATATGCGTATCTTATCCCATTGTATTTTTCTGTGCAACCAAAGCTTAGGATACCAGTTAAAAGATTATAGTGACAAATATTTACAACTGCGTATGAGTCAGGTCTATAAGTATATTCAAACCGAATCAAAATCAGATTTCAGGAAACAAAATTCACAATCTAAACAAAATTCTAAAGAATTTTTAAAAGCAACCAGAAATCTATTCGTTTTTCTTAAATGTTTTATTTAAAAATTTTTTTTTAGCTTAAACATCTTCGATTTCAAATAACTGTGAGAAAATTCCTGAAAAACAATTTAAGAAAACAAAATGTTGTTGTATTTTATCGGATCATGAAGGATTTCAGCAAATAAATTGGATCTTGCTTTTAAAGTGGGTGACGCTAACATGAACAAAAAGAAAAAAAATTATCTAGAAATATCCAAAAATCGTTTCGTTTTCTAATATTATTGCAAAAATAAAGTATACAATTTTTTTTAGCAATAGATTGATAATACAAACTTAGTAACTCAAAATTCGACAAAAACCAACAAACTTTATGTTTCTTCAATTTCATTGAAATCAGTCCAATCTGAAAGTCTGATTTTGAAAAAAAAAACAAGCCCCAAGACTACAATACGTCACAAAAAATTACACTGTTTAAACAGACATTTTTATCACAACTTGACATTTTTTTTTTTTTATCAAAACTGATGGAACAGCTTTTTGTTGAAGGTTATATGATAAAGGTATACCATTTAACAAATTTTTAAAATGGGACGAATCCATTCCATAAATATTGAAAAACCCCGTCGTCTCTATGATTTTCAAAAATAGCCTTATTCCGAGACTGAACAATCAAAGAATAAAGTTACTAGAAAAATTTTCACAATCGAGTGCACAATATCACTATAGGTACACAAAATTGAAAATCCAAAATTAAAATCTTTACCCAAATCCACGTCTAAGAAAAAAAAAACAGATTCTAATTTGAATGCAAAATGTTAAACAAATTGCGAAAGGGCTATAAATCCCCAATAATCTAACCACAGTCTGCTTTGAATTTATGCCATACGAGTAAAACGAAAATGAAACTTTTGCAAAGCCCATACAAAAGATACACAATTGGGCACAAGAGGTCGCACATGCAAAACATAACCAACAACCCAAAAAAACACCTTCAATCACCTTGAGAATAAAAAACTAAAGAATTTGGCAATAAAAAGATAGAATCTATTAACTTTCTAATAATGGGCTTTGAAAAAAAAAAAATTCATGTTTTGGGTGTGACTGCACAACAAGACCAAGATTAGGGCAAACGAAATTTGCACTTTCCTATGTCTATATATCTATGATAAAAATAGAAGGAACAAAATATGTAAACCAAACTATTCAACGAACTAATCAACATAAAATAATCCCCCAATCATCGATCGGGAGGATTAAAATAACACATCCAGACTACAAAATTGAGACATTCATTGTCACGAGCTGATAACCACCAAAGCGACAGCAAAACATTAATTCAAAACACGTACCTACTCCATTGTAGCGATTCTCCCACCCACCTGTGCAAGTATCTTTTGTACTTTGCAAATAAATTCGACCCACAGATACAGAACGTTCCATTATTGGTATGTAACGAAGAGATTATCAAAATAATAAAAAAAAAAATTATTTGCACTTGTTCATTTTCATGAATTAAAAACAAAAGGGGACACAAATAAATATAGCGAGCTTCACCGGGATTTATGCAAAGGAACCCCTGGATGTCAAGCACCTTAACTATCCACCAGACTGTCCTTAAAAGAGAAAAAAACAAAAACGAAAAATCGAAAAATCCGGACAAAGACATGGTTTACAAAGCCCCCGTAAAATGCCCATTGATGCCTGTAGTCTAGTGATGAGACCCAACTTGATTGATTTATTATCCTGACGTGCAAATTTATGTTGAGCTTTTTTCACTTTTCCTGCCCCCAGGACCGAAGAAGACGAAACGAAAAATATTTTTTTTCTTTTAGCGAAAACATACCTGGCGTGAGTTATGTGAAATATTGTATTCCGTCGTCGGTTGGTTGTCAGCCGTTGTGTTGGCCCGTGGTTTGGTGGTTGTTCGATGAAAAGTCCTTGAGTAAAGTTAAGTTGATGTCCTTGAATATATATATTTTTTCTGAATTATAACTTCCTCAATAGAACGCTTTGACAAAAATTTTCAATGGATTTTTTTTTTAATAGATTATTTTGAGGTTAAATGGCACTTTAAATCCTGGAGTATCCTTGAATCCTTCAAATAATAAATTATTCACATAGGAGATAGATGTATGTACCTCACTTCACTGTCAGAATTTTTTTTAAGGACTTGGTTTATTTTTTTTTGTTAACAGGGAATAAAACTTTTAAGCCTTTTAAGGGTTGATTCACTTTGACAAAATTTTTTTTGTTCACCACAAAAATGATAAATTTAATTCATTGAAGTTACAGATTTTTGTTCTTTAGAACTTCATCGCGATCCCACAGTCCCGTCGTAAGTATTGCTCAATTGATGATTGCGGCAGGTTCTTATATACCTTTTGTATCTGATGTAGCTCATCCGTAGAGCCCATCCGCATAGTAGGTACGGGCAATAAACGCGCGTTCCATTGCTGGATGGAACCACGCAAAAGAATCAGAAGTTCCATATATCTGTTCTTTTTTTTTTTCATTTGATTTTTTTTTTGGTTTGATCTTCTTGAGGTCTTCTTTCTCTTCAGTTGCATTCGCAGATGGGCTTTGGGTCTTTTGGGAGGGCTTTGGCGAATTCGCCGCCATGTTAACTTACAAGACACCGGTCGGTGTGGTGATATGATTACTAACCAGTGCCAATATTCATTTTGCCATTCACCTATTCTCGGAGAGCTTCTGTGTCTTTTCTTTAAGTCGTTTAATCGTCGTTCTTGGGGTACTTCTTGGTTTGGTTTGGTTTGTTTTTGGAGTCTTTGGACTTTTTTGGGGGGCTATGAAGTGGCTTTGTTTTCTGCAATTTTTTGTTGGTTCGCGAACTGCCTCACTAACTTTACAGACTCTTGTTGTAATATTAAAGAGGTCTTTTTCCTTTTGTTAATATCTTCGCGGGGTGATTGGTATTTTCTAAAAATACAATTTCTTTCTTTCTTGTAAGAGAGTAAGGCTTTAGTGGATTCGCCGCATTCTTAGTATAACTGTCATTAGCAATATATGAACTGGGGGCGTGTATTTTGGGGGTTTGCAATATAAGGTTTGTTCTAAGTATAATTTTATTTGTGAGAATAAATTTTATGTAATTCTTAAGAATCTTAGCTTTGCAATTTGTATAGATAAATTATTGGGAGCGGGTTTTCAAAATTTTGTTTCTTAATAAAAATTCTGTTTGCAAAATGTGCAAAGTTCTATATGTGCAAAATTCTGCTTCTAAACACTGAAAATCTGCCTAAAAAAACAATTTCCGTAAACAATTTGTTGTGAGTTTATTCAAGGCATATTTAATGAAAACGAAAAACAGAAATTTTTAGGCTTAATTCAACAGAACAAATTTATGTTTTAAAGATATGATTTGTGATTTCATTCTAAGCTTGATGAATATGCGTTCGGTTCCTCTTTAGCAATATTAAAATCTTGTTATTCTGATGTTTAAATTTAGGGTTTGACGTACGGGAGGAGGGGGGGGGGTTTAAAACCCCTCCCGAAATATCTGGAATGGAAAAATTTAAAAGAAAAACAAAACAAATTATGAAACCTGGAAAAATAAAATTAATTTGAAAATTTCATTCTGTCAGTGAAAAAATCCATCTCTAAATACACAAACCATTTGTATCGACAAATAAATTACCAAGTATTTCATTTGTTTTGGAATGAGTTTAAGATTTTGGTATGATTTAACTAGTTTAACTTCTTTTGCACTTTCACATAAACGATAATATAATGTATGCATATTCTTGGTTTGTAAATGTAGGCATTGCAAAAAAAAAAGAATTTTACAAATGATATTGAAGTATATGTAAATTTCATTTTCAAATTTTTTATACCATTTTTGTTAGGATAGTTCTGACAAATAGTTACACAAACCACTGAAAAACACTCTTATTGTCAACTGTTATTAGAATCTTAGGTACGAATTCAAAACCTTTTTTACCGGCTGCAATTTTTCCCAAGTATCAACAAATATATGGGTTTTGATTTAGAACAGTTAGTTTTTATTCACAAATCTTGACCCAAAAAAGGGTCTTTATGATTTAAATAAAGACCTTTTTTTTAGTTTTTATCATAAAATCTGCATACTGTTTTTTGATTTTTATTTTAACAATTGTTACGTTTATCAAAAAAAAAGATATTAAAACGCTATGTTTATTACGGAAAAAATTGATCCGAAAGTCAAACAATTAGAGTGGGCAAGGAAATTGGAATTTCTTACAACCAAAATTATGCAACACAGAATTTCAGAATTTCAGCTGAAGAATTGTAAAAGCAGAACTATAATCCATACCGAATTTTGACTCCAAACCCAAATTATTCCGCTAAAGTCGGAAACGATTTAGACCAACGAAAAGTGAATGTTTGAAACAGATCTTAGTTGAATATTAAATTTTTTATAAAAATTCTAAAAGCTTTTTTGAATCAGTTGTTAACGAAGTCAAATTTAATAGTGCAAGATCCTGCTAGGTGATTTTTGCACCGAAGTTGTAAACAGACAAATGATACTTTTTGTGAAATTAAATTATTTTTAAATATGTTATCTTAAAATACAATACAAAATACTAGATTTATAAAAGCTTACTTCGATAAATAAACACATTTCATAGTCATAAACAATGTTCTAAATGCATTTATTGCACTTTCCATTGGTTTCACTCGGGGAACCTATCATTCTGAAAACCAATAGAACAAGCAAAACTGCTTCTAATCAATAATGAGGATTTGTGTTTGTGTGAGAAAAACATCCTGTCACACGTAAAATATTTCGAAGCTGGCTAATTCACTGTGCACAATTCACCGTGCACAATTCACTGTGCACAATTCACTGTGGGGACAATTCACGGTGCACAATTATTCACTGTGGTACACAATTCACTGTGGCGGGCAATTAACAGTTGTGGACAATTTACAGTGGTGGACAACTGTGGTGGAGTTATACGCTGTGGCGAAAGTTGATTAAATTTTATCTCTACAGTGATGACCAAAAATTGAAATAACTCAAATGGAAGATTGAAGGTGATTTTCCTTATGTTGTTTTCCTTCGGAACCAAGATCTGTTAGATTTTTGTTCTCTGTTTACTGATTTATAGAAAAAAATTCATAAAAAATAATACTAAACCGTTTTAAAATTTAGGCATTGGGCACAGTTCACTGTGGTGGACAATTTACAGTGTGCATTTCACTGTGGTGCACTATTTGCGCGCGCGAATATTCAAATTTCAAATTTTGTTTTAAAATTTCATTTATGGATGTATTTGTTCTTTTTGAGTGGATTCTGACTTCGAATCCAGAAGCAAATTTATCTTCTCAGAATCATTAGAAGTATTAACTTCATACCAATGGAACGGGTCCAGAAGACTTCCGGATGCTTCTGGCCGATTCTTTTCGTCCAATGGAAAGTGCTATTAGAGTAAATAGAAAAAATTCACTACAATAATGACGAGCCAAACAATTCCAGGAAGTGTTTATTCCCAGTCACGAGTGTTACCATTATTGACACTGGGGATCTCCTTTTTGAATTAAGACACTTTGATATAGATCGCAATCGTATAATTACCCATGTTTAAAGCTAGACTTTATATAGTTTAAGTCCAATCATATGTCTAAACTAATTTTTGAACAGCTGGAACGCAATGTTTGTTCGAACACAGCTAAGCTAACAGAAAACCAAATATGCGTAAAGAAACCCAATATGCAAACAATAAGTTTAACTTTTCAAATTTTTGTACTCACTAGTATAATAGCAGCCATTTCATGTCGAATATTGCCTTTAGAGGCTTCCAGGATCCGTGGTTTGTTACCTCACATTTTGGACTTCAAATAACCCCAAAGGAAGAAGTCTGGAGAGGGTGTCGAAGGTTTAAATGCTAAGATTCTGTACTTATTTGGAATTCAACTATACATTTTTAATTTTGTTAATGGTAAAACTAAATGTGACACTCCTCAAATTCTCCCAAAAATACCAACAAAATTCATAAAAAATACTCACATATCAGTTGGAAGTTGAAATAGTTACCTTGAAGCCGTTTTCCAAATTTCGAGGTATTTATATCAAAGGAAATTTTTATTGTGAAAAAATTGGAGCGATACAATTTTGTGAAAATCATATAATCCGTTTACGAGAATCTCCAATGACAATCATATTTTAAAGTAAAACCCACTCAATATTTTTTGGAATTTAATCTCACATAGCTTTTGCCGTGCTAAGGCTTAGTGAATTTAAGGATATTGAGAATCGATAGATCCTTTTACATACATGGTCTTCTAAGGGTTTTGTAAGAAATCTTTGGCATCTCAGAATTTAAGTTTAGACTATCTTTAAATAAATATTCACATAAACACATATTATGGTAAATTTCTGAGAACATTCAAAAATTAATACTTGAACAATGAAGACGAAAATTTGTTGCTTCCTTAACCGTTTCTCTAAGTGTATAAGAGCTTTTTAATCCACGAAGTTTTTTATAACTTAAAAAAAAATTGAATGATTTATTAACTAAATCAAATCATTTTTGTTCAGATGTATGTAATTTTTTTAAAATTTAAATCACAAACATTATGTTTATCTATCAAAAAGAAGAGCCGAAGACTGATCGTTATTAAACATAAAATGCAACTGATGTTTTAATAAATATGTAACGTGGATAATATTTGTTAGCTGTCACTGTCAATTATCAACAATCCATCAAAATATCGTGGTCGTCGGCTTTGAAAGACATAAAAATACCGTGTCGTGTTTCAATGATTTATTTTTAATTTTGTCTTATCAAAATAATGTAAAATTGAATAATGGTGAGATTTCAATATGCGGTCGGATGTAAGTTATATTATTTAGATTAGCTTAGTAAATTAGGTATCAGATTAAAAAGTATGAAAAATTCTAGTAACTGAACATAGCACAAGTATATTATATAAATTTAGTTAATAAAAGTGCACACGTGTTACACAATGTATACGCATTGAAAAATGTTTTCTCAAGCGGACACAGCATGACAGTTAGTAAACGTGAAGTTGTAACACGCTTACTTCAATAACAATCTGTGTTTATGGCATTAAATGTAACATTTGGTAGTCGATGCCTAATGTTTAAAAGTAGAAAAATTAAAGAAGAAAGAAACTTAAAAATAAAACATGAAAATAATATGGGTATTTTATTAGTTTTTCTTGGTATGTATGTAAGTTTTTTAATTTTGTATTTTTTCAAATCCGATCAAAACTGGATGCCATCCGTGGAATTTCCTTGAGATAATTGTCACCTAAAATCTCAAACCACTGTACCACCTTTCTTTCCTATCTTTCTATTTCTTCTCTCCTTGCTCGCACATTTTAAGTTATTATAAGGGTATTCATATCCCCTTGAGTGCGAGTGCATTAAAAAAAAAGCGTGGTTAGAAGTTTAATAGGGGACCACACGACACCAACCGCGTGCATTTGACATGTGTTTTCTGTTCTTTCTTCTGTTCTGTGAGTCTACTTCGTAGATTTGTCTAGGATTAGATTAGATTTTGTAGGATTAGATTATGTTTATTCAGCAGGAGCCAGATATCTTAGGCGTTTTCAAGTTACAAAAAGATAAGTCGTCTACGGAATGTTCAAAGCCAAAGAACATAATCGTTATGTGTTATGACGCTTTTGGAATGCCCAATTCCAAAGAACGACGAGGAATGAACAAACCTGGGTTTTCTTCAACACTTTGGACTACAGCAGCAATATTCTCAGTTGTTCTTGAGCGACGTGAACGGGTTTTATTCTTCACATCGCTAACTTGTCGCAACAGCTGAATTTCCACCAATTTCTGAATTGCGGTCCGACAAAGGTTCACGACGACCAAAAAATATTTTAGTTTTTTATTGTGAATTTTAATAAATTCAATGCGTTGTTGAAGCGTGTATCCATTTGTATTAATGGCGTAGTTTCTTCTTGTCAAATGTCAACAAATTACGGCTTCCTAGAACCAATAATGCCACATTTAGAAAAGAGAGGATCCCCGATCCCCACAAAATGTTTTATCTAGCGGTTTTGTTTTGGTTTGCCCAGGGTAGGGCAGTAGAAAGAGCAGCTTATTTTCGAGGACGACAAAACCCACTGTAACCAACTATAATTTGGGCTTGCTGTTAATGAAGAGTTAGTTGGGTGTGATTTCTGTGAAGATGTATGTAAATTTAGACACTTTGTACCTACTTGTGAGACACTGAAAACCATTTGAAAGGTTTGAATAAACTGATATCACCCTACAAATCTGGGATCATGTAATGCTAGGTTAGTTCTTAATTTCAATATTTGATTATCAGTGCGACGTACGATTAAGCCAACATATAGCATTCGAAGTAATAAGATCTTATGAAGAACAAGTTGGTTTGAAAAAAGCAACTCCTAGACAGCTTAATTATCTTATATGAGTGGATGGGACTCATCAGATAAAAGTTGCTTGGGTAATTCCTTAAAAGTATATAATCTGCCTCCAGGATATTAAATTTACTCAATCTTTTTTAAAAATCTGACCAATTTGAAGTCAGCATCAGTTATAGAGTTCAAAGTACTGATGATAAATCCGTCTTCAAGAAAACAATTAGGTATATGTATTTTTTTTTAAACTGAAATACTAAAACCTTAATGGTGAGAAAAAATTTAAATCTACAATAATTATGATGAAAAATTAATTGCAAACAAACATTAAAAAGTAATCCACTTAAATATTTTTTGTTTTGTTTTCCAAAGCAGAAGAGCCTCTGAAATGCACTTCGTTTCTGTGTCATCATCCATCAGAAAAGTTCAAATAAATTAATTTATTTTTTTGAACCTGTGCACTTGCCTGATTCCCATTAATTATATCCTTTCCCAGGAAATTAAACATTGTTATCCACTTCACCGTGTGCGCTGAAAACCACATAAACATCTATACGTCTTCGAAGCTTCCTCATTATGTTAATTATTATTATATCCCCCACTCAGGTGTCATTTACCCTCAGCTTGTTGCAGTAGGTAAGGTCATCACAATGTATTTTAAAATGTATCTTTCACGATACTGTTTCACTCACAAGCAGGTGAATGCATTCAAAACGACCGATCGGACGTTAGCTGAAGTCTCGAAATGTTTTCGCAAAATTAATCGTAAAAAAAAAACAAGATACCTAATAATACAATCAGATGTGATTATAGAGTTCGACGCCAACGTCTCATTTGAAAACCTCCCTCACAACAAAAATGCATGAATGAGAGCCTAAACAAAAAAGAGGACCGGACTCCACCATAAAAACAACAAAATGAATTTCGGCCAACCTAAAATAAAACCACAGATTTAATGATTGGATGCGGGGAAACACTGACCACTGACGATACGGAATCATTATAGGTACCTACTCCGAAAGCGAAGAAGATTAAACCAACATCAGAGGTGCCCCTCGCCGTGCTGGCCCAAATGACCAAGTATGACAAGAGCAGGTATAATGAGCTATCACACCTTCGTTCCGCTCCGTTACGGTTTTCAAGAATTTCAATTGAATTTTTGGGATTCATCCGTGAGATTGCCGATTGTGATGTTCACATAAAAATATTTATATTTATTTGATAACAATCATATGATCAGTTTTGTGATGCGGGGTTAATTGTGGAGTATTTTATTATGCGGCACCACTCCTTTGATTAAACGTATTTAATTTATCGATGAAAGTAGCCGTGTGTTTTAATGACCCAGGTTAATGATATGGCATCATATCAGTGGACAGTCATTTTCATGCATCTGAACGAACTCATATTAACCACAATAAATGTGGTTGTTGAGGTTTTCATATTGAATTGGAAGTATATGTTTGTAGAATTATAGATTGCTAAATTAATTACTTGGTATTGCATATTTGAAATACAATTGTTTGGAACTAGCTGACCCGCGAACTTCGTTCCGCCAAAATTCATCAATGTATTGAAAATAAAAATTCTTTTATTTATGCATTTGGTAAATAGCTGATATTTTACACTTCATTTTTATTTATGTGTATATTAAGTGTTTTTCTTCCAGCGTTGCCATGTTAGGGTACAGCTCTTAATTTGACCTTGTTTAAGTCTAGGTACTGTATATTTCAATAACGATTGTTTGAATGACTATGTCAGTTCATTATTTTATTATGCGTCATAATCATTAAAAAAAAGGAATCTGTAATTTGATTTTTTGTTAAATAGCTAGATTTTAAAATTTAGAACAAAACTTGTTTTCATCATTATTCATCTAATCTATCTGGCTGCATTAAAACTGCAATAGCTTTACAGACAGTTAACATATTTTTTCCTTGCTTAAGAAGGCCTTAAGAAAGTTGAAAATCAATATAGTTTCGCTAATGCGCTAGTGAATCATCAGCTTTAGTAAGTTACTATAAAATTTATATCTTGAATCTTAATTTCAATTAAATTGTTAAATGAGACTAATATTATCCTTTAAATCGATTACTAACCAGTGCAAGTGAAATATCAATGAAATTACGATAAAAAACATTAATGACAATAAGTTAAAGTAAACAAACCCTAATATTTTTTTTTGTTTTCGTTTTTTATTAACGAGCATCATTATCCAATTTGTTTTGCAATAATGTGTCCAATGTGTGTCTTCTCAAACATACTTATTATTATTAACATAAATCGAATTCGATTAAGTATTCATTATTGATTGTACGTGATTAATCGTTGGCCATTGACCACACTTGACTAGACATTTACAAACAATTTTGGGACATTAAACTCAACCGGCAAAAAAAAAACACCCACACTATATAATAATTGTTTCAGTCCCTATAACTGTTTTGATTTTGCTCTGACATAGTTCATATAAATACGCATACATACTTATTTTTTTTTCAATATTAACATATTTTGGTTTTTACGCCAGATACGTGAATAGAATGAATTTATCAAATTAAGGAACAGCCATCAACAAGGTCAATACACATTTGTTTTAATGGCCCATATTTCATGTTGTTTTCTCCTTTTTATTTTTTCTTGTCACTTGGATGTGCTCGAAAGTGAATAGATTGATTTCGATAAATCGATGTCCTATAGGTACAATGATCAACTTGTTCCAGTTAATCTAGATGACGACCACGAACTACACCCGCCCGACCAAAATGAAATCAAAGTAGCCATCACCAGACTAAAGATGAATAAGGCAGCTGGATGTGATGGCCTTCAAGCGGAGCTTTTTAAACACGCTGGAGATGACCTGGTCAGGAGCATACACCAACTCATCTGCAAAATATGGTCGGAGGAAAGTATGCCCGATGAGTGGAATCTCAGTACCATCTGCCCGATTCACAAAAAAGGAGACCGCCTCCTCTGCGCCAACTATAGAGGCATAAGCCTTTTAAACATCGCCTATAAGATCCTGTCCAGCGTTTTATGTGAACGTCTCAAGCCGTTTGCTGACGACCTGATAGGTCCTTACCAATGCGGCTTCAGACCTGGAAAATCTACCACCGACCAAATATTCACATTACGCCAGATCCTGGAGAAAACCCAAGAGTATAACATCGACACCCACCACCTATTCGTCGATTTTAAAGCCGCCTACGACAGTGTTAATAGAGTCGAACTGTATCGTGCCATGTCTAACTTTAGAATCCCTGCTAAACTGATACGCCTTATCAGGATGACGTTGGAGAATGCTCGCTGTTCCGTCCAAGTTGGTAGAGACTCTACTGAAACCTTCGAAACCACCAGAGGGCTAAGACAAGGTGACGCACTGTCATGCAGCTGTTTTAATATTGTGCTTGAAAATGTAATACGGAGCACCCATGCCAGTACATCAGGCACCATTTTCAATAGATCGACACAATTACTTGGGTTTGCTGACGACATAGACGTGATAGGAAGAACAAAGCGAGCAGTAACCGGTGCTTTCACTACTATGGAGTCAGCAGCAAGCAGAATGGGGCTGAAAATAAACGAGGACAAGACGAAGTATATGCTTTCATCAACAAAAGTCCAATCCCACCACCGACTTGGTCAGAACGTAACCATTGATAGGTATAACTTCGAGGTAGTCAGTGAATTTGTCTACCTGGGCACTGCTGTAAACACAGGCAACAACATCAGCGCTGAAATCAAACGCAGACTAACTCTTGCTAATCGCTGTTTCTTTGGGCTGAGTAAGCAATTGAGGAGTAAAGCCCTATCGAGAAGAACCAAGGTGACACTGTATAAAACACTCATCATCCCGGTCCTGCTATATGGTGCAGAAGCATGGACCCTATCCCAATCGGATGAAAATTCACTTGGAGTCTTCGAGAGAAAAGTTCTGCGTACGATCTATGGTCCTGTCTGCGTAAATCGCGAAAACAACGTTTGGAGAAGAAGATATAACAATGAACTGTACGAGCTGTACAGCGACATAAGCCTAGCCAGAAAAATTCGAATCCAAAGACTAAGATGGCTGGGCCATGTAGAGCGAATGGACATCGACGCTCCAGCTCGTAAAGTCTTCAACGCCAAACCCGAGGGAGTCAGAAGCCAAGGTAGACCTCATCTTCGATGGAGTGACCAGGTAGAGGGAGACATCCGTCAACTTGGAATACGAAATTGGAGACAGCAGGCTAGAGATCGAGCCGGCTGGAGGGGCATTCTCAGCAAGGCCTTGGAGTACCACGCTCCAGTGGCGCCAACATAAGTAAAGTAAAATAGGTACAATGTGTATATTATCTTTTGCAGTTACAAATAATTTGTGCTCAAGTTGGAACTATATACCTACAAGACTGTTTGTGAGTATGTGTTTCTTTTCGGCTATTAACCAATTTCTTAAAGACTTTGCTCTTTGGTATCTGTTACAGCTGATCCCATTGAAACTGCTCCCATGGAATTGTCAATAGAAACAGGGGATGGTAATTATATGATCCATAATCAAACTCATATTTCAAAAGAAGAGCAGTTGAAATATGCATCATCATAATAAGCCTGTAGTGTGGTGCTCGAAAAATGGTAGGAATAAAGAAAGTGAAATACCTATTCCTTGTATTTTTGCTACAAATTTTTCACCTGCTGAGCCTTTTAGAAGGATATTTAATCTTTTTTCAGTCACCAAGAAACGCATTTCAAAACTCCGTCTGAGTGTTTAAAGATATATTATCACGATTTTACAAGCAGCCGAATATTTTAATTGATCGAACATTTATCATGAGTGTTTTAATCTGAGACAAGAAAATCCAAGATACAAAAGTCTAGTCGATTACTAACAGGAATCTTAAAAACAGATATCAAAAACTTTGTAGGTTAAGGGCAAATAGCTAAATATTCGATTATTCAGACTCCAAGGGAATTCCCTTCAATGATTTAAATTTTAAAATTTATATGTACTGACTTCAAAATTGAATGAACTACAAGTTCCTATTTTACTACATGAATCCATTGTGCAGACCAATGGTGTCCAACTGGTATTGCTCCAAGGGCTTTTTTGAAAATCTAAATAAGATACGCGGGTACTAGCGATTTGGTGGTGGGTGGTGTCTGGTGCATTTAACGTTATCGAACACGTGATTATAAAGGAGAAAATTGTTTCAGTAGTAGTAGAACAGCCAAAGCTTAACAAAAGTAACATACGAAACCAAATTTTTTGTGATAGTGTGTTACGTGTGTCGAACAAACTTAGTATACCACGTAGTAGTTGCGCGTACATACGTATGTACATGTTCTGTACATACATGCCTTTGAAATCCGCATAAAGATATCTGTGATGACTTTCAACGTTTGACAGCTTTGGTACCGCTACAGGAGCATTGCAGAGAAAGCAAATAGCTCTTTTTCGATAACACTCGTGAATACAAATTCGTCCTCCCGTTCGCTTTAATTTTCCTTTTTTCGATGATCCAGCTATGTCCATCAATCATTTTAAATAGCAAGAAGATCGCGTATGTATGTATCGACAACAAAGTAAAATCTATAGTTAAATTTTTAATGCTTGAATAAATTAAGCTAAGAATAAGAACGGACTGAATGACGATCTACAAGTCAACATAATTTGCATTGGACTGATTGAATCAACGAGCGAGAAGGATGACAATGCAGCCTTCTCACCTATTGAAACGGTTCACCTTCACATGAGTATTGAGTAGGTATAAGGTAGACGCGGGTAATAAGGCCTAGCTAAGGGTGGTTTTAAATGAAACAAAAACTAAAAATCGAAATAAACAAATTTAATTGGTAAATAAGGTGAAATATATAAAATTATTAAAAACAAACAAAAAATGGCAACTTCTGCCGGAAACATAAACAGAATTCACATTTGAAAAAAACCTGGTCAGTCGGCCTTATTATAATGCAGTCGGGTAATAAGGCCTAAAACTTTCTACTACTAAAAAAACTCAAAATATACTTTTTACTTTACATATGGTAGTTGATTTTTGGGGGTTGACGTCTTTTTTATTTTATTTTATTTTCTGCTTTGTCAAACAGGTTCATACAAAAAAGGAGGGTAATAACAATAAGGCCTATGATGAATTTTTTAGGCCTTATTAACCACCGGCACAATTTGTAAATAAAACCAAAAATATCATTATTCAGACTATGATGCATAGTTTAAAACATAAAAGTTAGTACAAGCAGGGAACAATAGAACACTACAGCGCAATTTATATATATTAAAGTAATATTTTAAAAAAAAGTACGATTTTTTAGGTTGATTTTTTATAATTTCACCTCAAAATAAAAAAACACATTACAGATGAAAGCGAGCGAGCAAACATGTAGCAACAAGTTTGAAATGTCATTTGTGAGTGGTAGTCACATACGAGTAGCAATGGGTTCTCAGGCTACTGCGATTATTTTAAATCGTTTTTCTGTGACTTAGGCCTTATTAATCGACAGGCCTTAATCCCCTCATCTACCTTATAAGCTTTGTTTTTTACTCCTTTGTTTTTTCTACTTATTTAAAACAAATCCTGTTTAATAATACAAAATTCCGTACTTTTCGGCAGAATTTTAGCCAATAAATTGTAAGTTTAGTCAAAAATCAAATTTGACAGTGAAGAAAAATTTACTTTGAAATTTTACTAATTCATGCCCGTTTTTGTGCTGATGTCGATATTGAAGTTGATTGCTTATTCCACTCACGAAAAAGAACATAAGTCTTGTTGAAAGGGATACTGAGCCAATCAACGCCAACCACAAATAATATATTGCAAGCATTTCGCTGCACTTGTCCTTTTTTAATGGAAGATGTCAGGATTCAGGAACCTTATATATTCCAGAGAATTCCTCAGATCCTTTAGTTCTAAAATGAGAGACAAACTCTTTTTCCGAACAGAAAGGAAAACTCAGTCTTCGGAGTAGCCCTTTATGCATTTTTTTTTTCCTCACTGATGCGAGAAAAACATCATAATTTTTTTTCCTCTTGGTCGGAATCTTCTAGAAGCCGATTAAATTCTTCTTATAAAGTTGGGAAATATAATGCGAAAAACTTCAGACGTTTTAAGGTTATGTAAAAAATTTTTTGTTCAACGCTTTTTTACTTATTCAAAAACATTTCTCTCTGTGAGAGAATTTCATCCCCATTTTTCAATATTTGACAGGCTTCCCATTTTGGCCCCAACAGTAGGTAAAAGAACCTATTATGTACGACAAATAGAGCGATATGCTAGATTTAAGAGTTTGTTTAAGGGCCGTTTGCAATCGCCTAGAAAACAGACTGCGGGCTACCAAGCGCCCGCGAACTACGGGTTGGTGTAGACTTTTCCGAATGAACTAACTCTTGTTTATTAGATTGGACTTAGGGCATCAAACATCTTTTCAAACGGCACTAACATTAACACTAGTCTTAATAATTTGCTTTGCAATTTTATTGCTTGGTTAACTAATATTTGTTAGAATTCGGGTTATCCTCGAAAAATTCAAATGAACTCACTTCGTGATCACTTCGAATCAGTCCTAAATGAGCAAGACTCAAACTGAATTCACAGTGAATTGATTCCAGACCACCGGCTGAGTGGCTTGTAAAACTATCGGCAACATCACACCTCATCACAGATCTGAAGGAGGTCTTTGGGGGAAATCTAGTCCACTTACTTGGTTGTTCACAATGAAAACGACGGTACGTTTCCGTGAATTTTAAAATAAATATTGGTCTTCGAAAAACCAAGATTTTAAGCTTGTTAATTGGTATATCAATTAGGAAGACATTGTGCCGGAGCTGCCATCTTAGAATATTTCGTTATTAACATGATATATGACTTAATTTTTAAATTATTTGGTTTTATACCGCGGAGTGTTGTTTTCAGTGTTGGAATTGAAGACTTGGCAGGCTGGTGCGTACTCGTACATAAGCTTCTCACGCCACTACCGTTTTTGCCCCCTAATGTCGCTGCCTAACTCGTACGGTTTTTGGTTCAAAATTTGGCGTTATAGGTCTCATCGCCCACCCCCCCCCCCAAGGTCATAACGCCCAAATCTAAAAATGTCATATCACCCGAAAACAGAACTTTTATTGAAAATTTAAATTAAGAAAGCGACAGAAAGCCCAAAGAAATGACAAAACGCCCAAATCATTTTCAAAGTGTCATAAAGCCCCAATAACGAAATGTCATATTGCCCAAAAGAATTGTAATTTTTGGATTTGGGCACTCTGAAATAAAGTTTGGGTGATATGACATATTTTTCAAATTAAGTGATGTTTTTAGCTTTAACAATTATTATCGGTTTTGTTTACAACTCCCAAAATAAAAAATGTCATAAGGCCCAAAAACTGACGCAGCTCCCAAAATGATTAAAAAAAAATTGTCATAACGCCCAAATGTTACGACAAATTGCCCAAAATTGTTAAAGAACAAAAAAAAGAAACAGAAAATTTTAACGGTAAACATTATTTTTTCAAAATGCTTGTGCAAGGTAATACTATTGAGTTTTGTGTATCACGAAACTCAATATAGTATTACCTTGCACAAGCATTTTGAAAAATCCTATTCATGTTTGTTCCTCTTTTGACTCTTAATGTTAACTGTTTGATTTTTAATTGTACAGTTTTTAAAAAAATGACAAATTTAAGAAAATGTCATAGCACAGTCCATTGTTTTTTGTAATAACAATGCAACTGAATTTTGGGACTCCGTGTATTTAATGGAAGTAATTTAAAGACAACGCCTATTTCTCGTAGGACACTGATCGAGTAAATTATCATAAAATCATACTTAATATCCAAAAAACTGACTTGGCCACACTATGCATAATTAATTACATGTTTTTTTTAATGAGCCATTTTAAAATACGAATCTTCGAGATCAAATAATTATTCGGTACTTATACTTAAACAGCTTAAAAGCTTCATTGCTATAAATTGTAATGAACACTGACCTATGTCTTGTCAGATTCGAAACATGAAGTAAATCAGCCAGCTCATGCGGTAGTAGTAGGAACTCGTCACTCACTATCTGTCACTTCCAATGAGAATCAGCTCCTGAGCAGGTGAGTTGATTCAAAAGTAGGCCTCTATGATATATCGCCCCCGTAAAATTGTTTCCAATTCCAACAATAAGAATCGTTGGGAACATAACAATTTATTTATGTTTATATACGACTGACCGAGAACTTTTTATTTATCACATCGAAGTTGAAGTTGGACGAATGTCGCAAACTACGTCATCTCAATCGAAAGGAATGTTAAGTGATTTGGGGTTTCTTTTTGTTTTGACAAAAGCGATCCGTGAATAAGAATTCAGTTTCAGATTCCCATTCAGGTGTTTCACATTGGTGTACGACGACGAAGAGTTATGTATATCTACAACATTAACATGAGAAATAAAGTAGATATGTGATGGATATTGTCTTTTTTGGTGTTGTTCGCTCTCATACCTTATAAGTTTATTTATCTTGATTGGGTCGCACAATTTGAATATAGAACTAAAAATTATTCTTTGGCGTTTGGGTGTAGCCCGATGGCACGATGTCATTTGCGAACTTTCTACGTGATCATTATTTTGGATGGTGAAAGTTTTTGCGACAGAAAACGAATTCAATAAAGAGCCTTGTTTTGCCTAAATCATTTTAGGGTGATTGTCACAATTAAGAGAAAACAAACAAAGAAGCACTTTCTAAATAGAACACAAATATCAATTTGTATTCATGTATTCACGACATCATCGGACTGGGCTCACCGATAAGCAAATATGATGGGATCTGAAAATTTTCCAGAAACTATTGAATTTCAAAGATTGTATCTTGATTAAGCATTAAGAGTTCAGTTAAGAGAAATTCTGAAAAAATGAGGCTGAAGAGAATAAGAAACTTTAAAAAAAAAAATCGGTAAGGTTTTCGACACAGGAACCACTGCAGCACCCATCATTCAATAACCAGGTTTAAAGGTAAGAAATGGCAAATGGTTTTTGAAACAAATAATTTGAAATAAAACGTTAAGTAAGTATTGCGATTGCGACAGATCATCTTCTATGTAGAACGCTTGGTCTATGTTAATTTTACAATGTCGGTCAAATATTTAAGTTAAAGCCAATGGAAACTAAGTATCGGCTTAGCTTATTAAAACTTGGTGTTAGCTGACTTGATATATTTTTGTTTAAACATTATTATCTCATTGTTCTTGCATTCTTCCTGTTCCTCCAAGCACAAACAAAAACTTCAACTCATAAAATTAAATAACAATCAAAGAACTCAATAAAAACAATTCTTAAAGTGTGTGAAGCTTATTTATAGTTCCTAATAAGTAAAGTTAATTTAATTCTAACAATTGGTTTGATCCATACATTGCAGCTCATTTTGCTGCAAATTCCATGTTGCCTGCAAGCAACGATGCCCTTCCTGTGCTTGAAGACGTCAATTCTTACACGGGACATTTCCGCACTCGTACAGTAGCAAGCGTTCTTTAAGATCTTGATAAACATAAATCCGCTAGCCCGTATTGAATACCCCCTATATTTGACGTGTTCTTCTTCGCTGGCAAAACCATTGCGTAAGCTTTTCCATCGCTCCTATCGTTCAGGAATCTTTCCTTGTAGATGGAAAACAGCATTTGTACAGCCCGTCTCTAAAAAAAGGTGACTCCTCCTCCCTCTCCTCCTACCGACCAATTGCACTTACGTCCCTTCTTTCCAAGGTCATGCAAACACTGATAAATCGTCAGATCAAGAAATATCTCATCAAAGGCATTTGATAGAGTTTGGAAAGAAGCTCTTTTATCGAAAATGCGTGCATTTGGTATCGATGATACTCTTATAAGTTGGATTAGAAGCTATCTTCTGGACCGTTTCATACAAGTTGAATTAAACGGTTTCAAGTCTGACCTCAACAAAATAAATGCTGGTGTGCCCCAGGGCTCCGTTCTGTCTCTGTCTCCGACTCCCTTTCTCATTTTTATAAATGATCTTTTTGTGACTTCTAATCCATTAAATTCTTTTGCTGACGACTTAACCCTCAGCTTTTCATATATTATTATTATTTTATTGTAGCGGAATTTTTAACATTATTACATTTTACATATATTGCACAATTTACAGAGATTGGTATATAAACTACCTTACTACTGCCAAGTTATATTAAGTCCATATTTTACAAGCATTTTCTTAAGTGGGAAGATTGAAGGAAAGCTACAACTAAAAACCTTCATTAAATAGAAAAAAAAAAAGAAATAAATAAGTAAATAAATAAACGAGATTGACGGTGGTGCGCATCTTACAAATTATAATGCCATAATTCAAAACGTCTTTTACATGATTGAGTGTACAAAATAAGTATACAGATTTGGTCTGAGTTAATTACAGAAATAGAAAAACATACAAATAATATTAATTATATGTATATGTATAAATATAATATATAATAGAAAAAAAAAATTAACAAATACATAAATAAATAAATAAATCAATAAATCCATAAATCATTAAATCCAATAAATAAATAAATAAATAAATAAATAAATAAATATATAAGTAAATAAATAAACACGTAAATATTAGAGACAAAAGCAAAATATTATAAATTATTTTTATTACTAATAACAGAAAAATAACATAAATAGAGAAACAAGCTAGAAGATGAACAGATAAATTAGACAAAATAATAGATAAATACATATTTACATAAAATGAATAAATAATTTAACTAATAAGAAATCACACTTTTTTTAAAATTTTTATTTAGATATAAAGAAAATATATATTAAGTATAAATATGTATGTGAATCACTAAATACAGACATTAAAATCAATAAGATAATCTTGAGATTAGAGCATTATCAGAAGAACTACAGGAGACATTGTATTTATCTTTAAGTTTTGAAATTCGACTCGAAATAGATTCAATATTAGCAAGAATATGCAATGTGACAGTTGAAAAATGCCAAGGAAGCCTCAACATAATTTTCAAAAGTTTGTTTTGTGATACCTGCAGCCTTCGTATATGGCTTTTAGCGCAATTACCCCACACAGAAGAACCATACAACATAATCGCCTGGAAAATCGCTTTGTAAATTAAAAGTTTGTTTTCCTTATTTAACTTAGATTTTCGGTTAATAAATGGATATAGAATTTTGATTGTAGTATTTACTTTTCTAATAGCTTCTTGAATGTGCAGATCAAATGTTAACTTTGTATCTAGATGTACTCCAAGATATTTTACACTGCTTTTCCAATCAGCCCTTATACCGTCAATAAGAAGAGAGTTGCTTGGCAAGAAACAAGCTTTTCTTTTACGAGTAAAAAAGATTGCTTGGGTCTTGGAGGCGTTAATTTTAATCTTCCAGTCATTGAAATAAAGCTGTACCGTATTCAAAGCTAATTGCAGGTTGGTTTCAATAGTGAAACCAATTGAATTAGAAGAAAAGATACTTGTATCGTCAGCAAATATGGCTTTCTCGCAGTTGGGTAAATGCGGAAAATCTGACGTAAAAATAATATAAAGGATTGGGCCAAGGACAGATCCTTGGGGAACTCCCGCAGTGCAAACAGAGATTTCAGACAAAAAGTTGTTAACGGATACTATGAATTTTCTGGACAATAAAAAGGATTGAACGATCTTTATAACATAAATGGGAAAGTTAAGGATCAAAAGCTTATGCAAAAGTCCACTGTGCCAAACAGAATCAAAAGCCTTTTCAATGTCAAGCAAAACCATACCTGTAATTTTACCAAGCGCAAGATTTGTTTTAACGTGGTCAGTTATCCGATGAATTTGGTGTACTGTGCTAGAAAGGCTCTAAAGCCAAATTGTTCCAGAGGTATAATATTGTTAGCATCAATGTGTGCTAGAAGTTTTTGTTTTATTATTTTTTCAAAGCATTTACTCAGAGAGCTCAACAAAGATATAGGTCTATAACTTCCTGGCAAACTTGCGTTCTTTCCTGGTTTTAATATCGGAATAATTTTTGCAATTTTCCATTAAGTCATTTAAGCTCTATTGTCGTAGAGTTTAAAATTTAGACCAAATTTTATGACACTTTTCAAGAAGCTCGTTGTTAAAAATGTTATTTAAAAATTTCATATGCTCGCAATAAGGACCAACTTTTGTTAAAAGTACGACATATTCTGCAGGGAGAGAAATTGCAAAGTGAGCTATTCGACATCACTGCGGAAACTTTAGACCAGCATATCTCACCGAACATTGGAACAAATCTTTACATCGCTTTGGCGAAAGCACGATTATTGCTTTTGATATTTCAAAGGCATTTGATAGAGTTTGGCATGAAGCTCTTGTATCAAAAATGTGTGCATTATCGATGATTCTCTT
The DNA here is from genome assembly GCA_916050605.2 of Platycheirus albimanus. Lineage (NCBI taxonomy): Eukaryota > Metazoa > Arthropoda > Insecta > Diptera > Syrphidae > Platycheirus > Platycheirus albimanus. The sequence continues at coordinate 80,575,765 of OU696696.1, forward strand.
ATTCTTTGGATTAGAAGCTATCATCTGGATCGTTCAAATAATCTATTGGACGGTTTCAAGTCTGGTCTTCTGGTGTGCCCCAGGGCTCCGTTCTGTCTCCGACTCCCTTTCTCATTTTTATAAATGATCTTTTTGTGACTTCTAATCCATTAAATTGTTTTGCTGACGACTTAACCCTCAGCTTTTCATATATGTTTGATAATTCACGGCCCTCGCCTTCGGACGTGCTATTACAACGATACCGTATGATAAGCTCATTAAACTCCGATTTAAACAGCATTGTGAACTTGGGTATTAGAAATCGTGTGGAGTTTAATGCGTCGAAAACTCAATGCTGCCTTTTGTCGTTAAAGCTAAACATACCCCCTATGCCATTATCCATGATTGGTACTTGCATGGAGGAGGCCGAAAAATGATCAGTAGTCGGTATGTGTATCAGTGACAACTTTCGTTGGAATGACCATATACTTGAGGTTGCCAAGAATGCTGCAAGATGCTTAGGCTTCCTTAATAGATGCGAGAAGTTTTTCACCCCTTCTTATCTGGCTACAATTTACAAAGCTTTTACACGCCCGAAACATGAGTATAACTCCCATTTCTGGGCAGGTACTTCTCAAAATTTTTTACACCTGCTGGACAGAGTTCAGAAAAAAGCGTTAAAATTGATAGGAGACAGAAAAATTATGGAAACATTTCGAAATGTTTCTTGTCTTTCCTTATTTTACAGGTTCTTCTACAAAAAAGGCTCACTCGAGGTAGCCAGCTGCGTTCCACCCCTTAAACATTTTCCCCGTAACACTCGTCTTGCTAGGAACGCTCATCAGTTTACACTTGAACCCAATTTCTGACGTACCGTGAAATATAGGGATTCTTTCTTTAGCTGTACAACACGAATGTGGCTGGTACAATTTTCCCTTGCCATTTTGATCTTCAAACATTCAAGACCAATGTTCATCGACACCTTCTTTTCCTTCCTCCCTAATTTCCTACGCGCTGTGACTAATCATTTAAAGGGCTATACAAACCCCTTGAACGTGTGTGCAGTTAAAAAAAAAAAACTAATAATTTTGTTTGAGCAATGAAATATCAGAATTTATCTTTTATTTTAAGACTTTAGCAAATGACGGTGCCGAATTAACATAACCTTCAACCAAAAAGTAAACAATGATAGTCATGTTCGCTTAGCGTTGTTATCTCAGTTGTATCCTTCTTATAGAAAGAAAGAAATTGCTTCTTCTTATATGGGAACAAGAATTGTTAAGGACTAAATTACTGCTGAAATTTCTTATAGACTCGATGACACTTCCATCGTAATTTCTTAACTTTAAAAGACTAAACACCATCAGGGATTTCAGTGTTCGGTTAAGAATTAAAAAAAGGGACAGTGATGGCAAAAACTTAGTTCAGTAGCTAAATATAGTTTTAAAATTAAAAAAAAAAAAAACAACAAAAATCATTGTACAGGGTGTCACACCACTTGGGGTCATAAATCTGTATGAGCCAAAATTCGGACTCCAAAATTCTGCAATTGCAAGTAAAGTGAAAAAAAAAAAAAAATTTTGGACTAACAATTTCCAAAAGCTGAATAATGGATTTGCAGAATTTTGAAATACAGATTTTTTGATTTACAGAATTTTGAAATACAGAATAATGACCCGTTGCCCACTTAAGTGATAGACGTGGTATATTATTTTCTGGGGTTACTTTAAGTCTAGCTCTTTCGTCTTATAAAAGACCAATTTATTTTCTAAAGAAAACGGAATATTTTAAAAATTAGATATCAGTAGACGAATAAAAAAAAAAAAATAAACCAAAATCCAACCTATTGATACTATTTTAATAATTTTATTGAAAATTTCAGAATATATTTGTATTCGTTTTTGGTGTGAATAACATTAAGTTTTCATGCTCGCTTTCTTTTAAAGACCCAAAACAGTCGAAGTAGAAGTACAAGTTTTTTTCACTATCATATCAGATTTTCTCAGCTCTGGTATAAATGTAGGTCCTTTCTCACTTATGATTTCTGGATCATCGTCCTTTTAATGTCCATGTTAAGATCCCTGTTCAAGCCGCAGAAATTTTGTTAAGTATTTCTTCTGCTCTCTTGCAGCTCCTGAAATCGCCACTGACTGTTCCAGTTTCTTGATTCCACAGATCCAACGCCGGACACTAAGATAACTCTGGATAAACAAAGACCCGCTGTTTCGAAAAATGTATAAAAAGAATAAACTCAGAATTAACTCATTAATTATAATTCAAAATTGATGTAGACAGATTCTGATTTATCTGTCATTAAAGAGGCAAATATTGAGTTTGATCGCTCAATTGCTTATGAATTTATAATAATACTAGCCTCACCCGGCGTACGTTGTTACGCCCAAGAAAGAATGAATAAAGTATTTTATTTCGAGATTGAAAAAACTTAGTTTATTTTATCAATGACAATGAAAATGTTCATTGTAAATAATTAGGTATTGTAATGCGAGTGGATATACAACATTCTTAGTTTTTCCATTTGGTGCAAAAATGAACAATTTTTTCGGCGTTCCAACTCTGGAGCATGCAACATATAGCTGGCCATGGAAAAAACATGGATTCTCAATATTCAATCCCGCAACAGCAAGCGATTGTCCTTGTGCTTTATTGATTGTTATCGCAAAGGCTAGGCTAACAGGAAATTGCAATCGCTTGAAATTGAACGGTAGGTCGGTGTGTATCATCGGAATTCTTGGAATCAGCACATCTTCTTCTTTGCTTTTACCGCTAATAATTGTTGCTTCAATGACATTTGGCATTAATTTCTTAAGGGAAAGTCTGGTTCCGTTGCATAGCTTTGGTCGATCCAAATTTCGAAGGAGCATGATTGGTGAGCCTACTTTCAAAGACAATATGTGTGGTGGCATTCCAGACGGCTCCAGGGAATTCAAAAATTCTACCGGATAATTGACTGCTTGATCCTCATCTGTAATTGTGTCAATTGATTTATATTTCATTGTCGCTCCTGGGATTTTCAATTGAATTCGATCATTGATTTTGTTAACATCATCATTTTTGGGAGCTTAAATTGCTCGTTCGCGAAGCCAGTCATGATTTTTGAAGTTTGTCGAAATGTTAAGGAAGACCATCTTTTCAATGTCTTGAATTGACGACTGCATTTGGCAAAACCTTGATGGAAAAGATATTTCACTTGTAGCATGATCAATCGGAAATTTGCCATCACCAATATCCAATTGTTGCTTGAAGAATGTTTGAGCAGAAATGTCTTGGAGTAAATGTACACGCATATTGGTCGATAAAGAGATTTTTTTCACATTTCTCCAAAGTGGTGATGCTTTCAGGCAAGCATTGAGCTCATCAGCAGGTGTTGATTCTGGAATCACAGGTAGACGGTAGAGTTCGACGAAAATCACCAGCTAATAAGAGAGGTACTCCTCCAATTGGTTGATCTTTTCCTCTCAGATCTCGCAAAGTACGATCAAGTGCCTCAAGCGATTTCTTATGGGCCATTGTGCATTCATCCCAAACGATAAGTTTACATGTGTTCAGTACCGTGGCCATACCTGATCCTCTACCAATGTTGCATGATATACATTCAGGGCAGTTATTGTTCGAACTCGATTATTTTCATTTCGTTCTGAACGCTGTTCGTCCGTTTCCATTGCTCTTGCAGTTGCAGTTTGAACTCGATTTTTTTCATTTCGTTAAAAACGTTGCTCATCCGTTTCTGCTGCTATAACGGCTGTCACACGTCTCAACTTACGTGTAGATCTTCCAATAGATGTCTTTTTCCGTGGCCTTTGGTTTAATTTTCACTGCTCACTATCTGCAACTAAATAGAATATTTATGTCCTATTATACATATGTACACCATTTATGACAGTGAATGTCACCATAAATATTTACCACGCAAATATGTTTTGCGTCTCAACATGAATTGATTATCAATTTTTGATTTTTGAAATATAAATAACGACAACGCAAGTCAATTTTATTTAATCGATCAATCATCACAGTATGTTTGTTCATAAAAAATCATGCAAATATTGCAAATTTTTTCATGTTTATGATCTTCTTTTCCTTTCGATTTTTCTTCTTATTATTTCATTTACTCCTCTTATGTATATACAAAAATAAAAAAATTCCTTTCTTTTTTCGTAAAATTCCAAGCGTGCGTCCGCTCTTTAAACCTTACTTATGAATTGTAGAATACATTTTCTTTTAGCACTCAAGATTGTTGTGCGTAAGCACACATACATTTTGTATTTTATATATGTATATAGATAGATAGATTTAACAAAGTGCACTAAAAATGCATTTGTTGCAAACCATTTCAATCCTTCGTAGGCGTATTCAGAAGATCCTTCCATATTTTTATCCACAATCTGATTAAACGTTTAAAATCAAATAAAAACATAACTACTTTATTTTTTCTAGTCTAAACTTTGCAGTCCAATTTGTTGCAACACCCTTAGCTGTTTTTTTACCTATTGTCCTCAGAAAACCCTACCAAAGAATATATTAAAACTTAACTCACCGAATTTTGACCAAATTTCATACAAATTTTATTTTGCCGGATGGTGTTGCACTGTTCCGCTGACGAATAGTGTCCGATAGTGCTGTTACGTGTGCTCAAACTTTGCAGTCTACTCGCTGAAGATATTTCAAATTTTTTTAGTTATTTGACAAAGATCACTTAAAATGCATTTGTTGCGCCATCTATCTGAATGGTATCGGACTGCTCTATAAACCATCCTTATGACTTTTAGAACAAATTTCATTCAGCACTCAATGGGGTTGTGTGCATAGTTTTCGAGTTTATCGCTTAAACACACACAAATTTTGAATTTTATATATATAGATAGATTAAAATGTATAATAAGTCCACAGAAAGAAGGTTTTGGGGCTTTTACATGCGTTTCGACAAGGCATGAACAACAGTGGGATCATCAGAAAGATGAGAGAAAGGCTACTTAAGATTCTTTTTTAATTTATAATTCAATTTCACTCCACAGAACAAAATTTACTATATTGTTTGAGTCTGCAGAATTTTAGCTTCTAAATCTGTTCCGTTTTTCTTGTTCAGTGGGATCATCAGAAAGATGAGAGAAAGGCTACTTAAGATTCTTTTTTAATTTATAATTCAATTTCACTCCACAGAACAAAATTTACTATATTGTTTGAGTCTGCAGAATTTTAGCTTCTAAATCTGTTCCGTTTTTCTTGTTCATAAATTTTTTTGAATTACAGTTCAGTTTCCTCCAAAAAATGGAGACAGATCCAAAAACAATTTATTATAAAACATGTCCGTAAATCATTTCAGAAATTATTGCTACCGCATTAGGAAATAAAAGCCTGTTTTAAAAGCACTAACATGAAAAAAACTGGTTATCGAACTCGCAACCATCGGGTTTGTTAATATTAAGTTAACAAAAGCGTGTTAAGACAGTATCATGAGACTTGATAATTATTTTCCCAGTGAAGTTTGAAGGGATTCTGTTCTTCCGAAATCTGACATCTGATGTCAAAATGATGTTAGAAAACCAAAGCTTAGTTTTATACATTTCATCTAGACTCAAGATAAGTACTTAGCTTCAGAATAAAAAATTAATGACTGCAGGCTGTACTTTGTGTACGCATCGAAGTGATTTCTATGGTGAATGGCATATCACATTGTCGTTATATTCTATCATTGCAGTTCTTTATCCCGAAGACGCATTTGTTGGACCAATCGCTTTAGAAATTTTGTTGCGGGGTAGACAAAGTATCGACATTGAGACGCCATTTTAAGCCATTGATATAAATTAGGCATGGTCTTTACCGTACCACTAAGCGTCGATTAAGGAAAATATAGTTAGGTATATGTCCCATATAACTATGGTTGAATTAACTCTGAATACAAATAATTTACTTAACCACATTCATTCCAGTTAAGCGAACCTAAACATAAACTTATACATTAAAACCTCCCACATTGCTCCACCTTTATTGCCTTGTTTCCAGTCCAAATTGCAAAATTTAAAAATAGCACCTTCTTAACGCACCCATGCATTCATTAAATTACTCAAGTCAACTCCCCAAGATGCCCTTAAAGGCAAAATGGTTTTATCACCACACACTAGCCCAACACAGATCCTTATCAAATTTCATTAAATGCACACTTAAACCTGACGCATCCATTTTGCCTGCTGTGCTGGATTTTTTAAAATCAGTTACCAACAAAATCCAAAGAGTCAATCCCTTAACGCAACAACTTCATAATACATTTTGTTTACCCTGATGTTCTAGCTCCAAGGGACGGGAAACTATTAATTACACGTGAATAACACAAGAAATTAGTCATACAAATTCGGTCGGTCTCCGTGCAATTATCGGAGGCAGTGATGCTGCGCGTGGACTGGACTGGTCATAGATATTGCCAGAGCCACCGTCAACAGCCACTTCTTCCAAGAAACAAGTCATCGTATTCGTTGGCCATAACAGTGTACGCACTACACTTAGTCTAGTTTGTAAGTTCTGTCCCTTCGGGCAAGTGTTGCTCAGCTTCCTAGAGATATGTAAGTACGTAAATGTAGGTACCTATAAAAAGATACAGATTGCTTGCTCACACCGACCGACGACGCACGACGAGATGAACCTATTTTCAGTTGGATCTTGGAAGTGGACCTCAACGACATAACGACCAACGACCAACGACCAACGACCAACGACGAAGACGATGAATACCTGAGATGGAATCCGGTTCTTGGTTTTATTCGAATCTATTTTCTGACAAGTGGAAATTTTATATGTTAAAAGGCCATGTAAGTTTTAACCCATATTTGTTGTTGTTATTTTTGTCTTGTCTTGTCTTAGCTCTTTGACCAAGATACTATCTTTCGGGCGGCCAGTTAACTTTATGCGGTGTGAATTTCCCTGCGTTAGCAAAAACTAAATTTGCATGATTCGTCCGTCCGTCCATTGCCGGTAGGTAGACGAGTAGGTTTAGCAAGCCTGAGTGGTAAAATGGGGCAATGGCCCTAACGCCATCCACCATCGCATCGCCATCACGATGGAAAAATGTAAGCCCATTAAAAATAAATTTTAATGAAATGCTGCGACAAGGTGTTGCACATTAATGAGCTTGAATTTTATTGCAAGATACGAGTTGGAATAGTTGTAAGGCGGCACACCCAATATAATATACCCTTACCCTCTTATTCATCAAACCAATCAAGACTAGTTTCTTTTTGGTGAGCGCTACATAACATTTGAGGAAATTTGAATCCAGAGATGCTAGAAAAGTGGCTTTTGCTGGTTGAGGAGCGCATCAGACATCAGACAGCTCTAACAGATGGGATGGCCTTAAACTTGCAGAATAATGTTATAAATCGTGTTTGTCGTTTGGTAATGTAATAAAGTATCTGTGAAAAAGTCACATATTTTAAACACACTTTAAGTAAATATGATCTAGCAAAATGTTGCTAGGTAATAGAGTTATTACTTTTAAAAGATACTGGTTTCGGAACGTTTACGTACAGTGAACGCGATAGCTCTTATTGCAGTTAGCAATCTTAATTGACAAGAATATCTTCTTCTCTGATAAGAAAGAAGAGGCCTGAACTGGTAACCAAACAGATGAGCTGTTGCCTGTTGTCACAAAGAGCATGTTCCTTTAAGAACTTAACCAGATACCGACTGATAACAGGCTTATAGATGACCAAGACGTATCGATACAATACCCATATTATGTCATTTTTACTTGCGATTATAGGTACTATAAGGCAAGTTATGCATTCGTAAAAAAAAAAAAAAATAATTCTAACAATCAAACATGACATTACGATGATAGAGAAGTCGAAAAAAGTGGGTGCGACAATTCTGTCTGTCTGTCTGTCTGTCTGTCTGTCCGTGTGTCTGTCTGTATAGTTACCTACAGCCTAAACGGCTGGACCGATTTGCTTCAAATTTGGTACATATTATTATTATAACGTCCTACAGAGGGGTTTTTGGAATTAGCATCCTAGGTCCAAAACTAACGGTACGCAATGGCGATCTGAGAACACTGGTTTCACCAGGTTTTATGAAGACAATTTGGCAAATGCCACTGTCGCCGAGCTAAATGGGCCCAGTTCCCTGCTTATATCGAAGGTAGAGCTCCAGCTCATCTTTGAATCATTAAAGAAAAAGAAGTCAGCAGGAGTCGATGGTATACCCAACATTGTACTGCGACATCTTCCTAAGGAAGCAGTAGACATTTACACCACACTGTTTAACAACGCACTGAATAATGCATATTATCCGGTGCGTTGGAAGACAGCTGTGGTTCATCCTCTCCCGAAAAAGGGAAAGGATAGCTCCAATCCGGCGAATCTCCGGTCGATAAGTCTTCTTCCGAGTATCAGTAAGGTATTCGAAAAAGTTCTTAATAGAGCTCTGACCAAGTGGGCAGAGGACAAAAATATTATTCCGGATAATCAGTTTGGCTTTAAGGCGGGGCATGACACCATTCATGCTGCGTCTAAGCTAGTCTCTGATATCCAATGGAACAAAGCTAAGAATCAATGCACGGGTGCCGTTTTGGTTGATTTGGAAAAGGCCTTCGACACCGTTTGGTTAGAGGGTCTTTATCTGAAGCTGACCAGACTTGGCATAAGTAAACCATTGTTATACATTCTTTATGATATGCTTAATGGTAGAAAGTTTGTTGTCAAAAGTGGCAATGTAACTTCTACCACAACATTTGATATAAAAAATGGTCTACAGCAAGGAGCGGTGAACTCGCCGATCCTCTTTAGTATTTACACCAGCGATCTGATAGGTTGTCTTGCTCATGCGATTGCGTATGCCGATGACCTTGTAGCGTACAGAACGGCGCCAAAAGTCGAGGTCATAAGAATTCTCTTGCAGCGTGACTTCGACAAGATTCAACAATATTGCGATGACTGGAAATTGAAAATCAATTTCCAGAAATGCGAAACTATCCTGTTTAGAACCCCATTATCTAGGGCTCCTAGGGATACGAGAAAGAACTGGAGAAATCTAGTGATCGTTGGACCAAGTGGACATCCATTGGCGAGTAAAAGTGTAGTAAAGTACCTTGGCATCTGGTTGGATCAGTATCTGTATTTCAATCGACATATAGATGCTGCTCTGGCCAGAGCTAGGGGAGCTTTTGCCCTGACAAAACGGCTGTTTTATAGCAGCCGTCTTGATAGCAGGGTGAAGGTGATTTGCTACATGGCCCTCATCCGGCCGATGATTGCCTATGGGTGCCCTGTGTGGTTCAACGTTGCCCCATCTCAAATGGAAAAGATTCGGGTGTTTGAGAGGCAGTGTCTTAGGACCTGCCTTGGATTACACAGAACACCAGAGTCCGAGTACAAACGTTACTATTCCAACGAGGTCCTATACAATGGGGCCAACATAAACAGGATAGATAACTTCTTGTTGAAGCTTATTCGCGGTCATGTTGCGAGAGCTATGACCTCTTCTAATGGACTCATCTTTGGGGCTTACTACCCAAATGATGAATATTTCGAAAACGCACGCTTAAGCTTCATTCCACCAGAGGCTTTCCCATTTTTAGATAGTCGAGGGCTGATACAGGATAGGTTGGCAATTCCGTTAATCTACCACGTCGGCCGTAAGACTGTGGATCGGCGACTCCTGTACGACCGAGACGTCGCCGCAGGAGACGGAGCAGAGCGCCTCCGGTTCAGTAGGGCTGTGTCCAATCGGGACCGTCGGGATATAATAAAACAAGCTCGGCACTTTTGGTGGATGAGCATTGAAATTAGAGATTCTTAAAGTTGGTCAATGTTATCGTCTTGGTCAGCTTACATAGGTTTAAGGTAGTTATATAGGGGGCAGACATGGTGGCACAGAAAAAAATAAAAAAATAAAAAATAAAAACAAAAAAAAAACAAAAAAAAAAAAAACACAAAAAATACAAAAAAAATACAAAAAAAATACAAAACACGAAAAACACAAAAAAATAACAAAAACACAAAACCGCTGCTGTGGCTGTTCTAGTTTTAGGTAGTTTTAAGTAGGTTTATTTTAGGTACTAGGGTAGTGTTAAGTTTTATATAAAAATAAAAAAGATCCTTAATTTGAGTTTTTTTAAATTACATTTTCTCAAAATAAATAAATAAATATATGCATGAATTCCTTAAAATAAGTTAGTTTTAAGCCGAAAGGCAATAGTATAATGGTTATGGGATAATTTAGAGCGCCCGCATAGGGCCAGTAAGTTATGTTAAGTAGATATTTAAGCTAGTTTTTAAGGTTTTTGGTCTAGCTGTTAGTTTAGATTAAGAAATGAATTAAATAAAAACTGAATTGAAAAAAAAAAAAAAAAAAAAACTAACGGTACCTGCCATACGATTTTTTGTGAAAAATTAAATTTTCTCAAAAACGGCTCCTACGATTTTGATAAAACTTTCTGAGTGATGTTTTCTGTGCAAACTTTATGTTTTGGTTGGAATAGATTTTTCGGGAAAAGTCTTATAACAGTACCTCCCATAGGACCGGTTTTTTGAAATCCGATTTTCTCGTAAGCCACTTGACGAATTTCAATGAATTTTTTAATGTAGAAGCCCTCTTATTAAAGAAATAATATAAATTCGTAAATTTTTCAAAAAAAGTTTTCTTGAGTTTTTTAAAAAAGTTTCAAATTTTTTTTTTAATTTTAGTTTTTTCCAAAAACGGTTTAATCTATATTTTTTTAATTTTATTTTTCTGATAAAAACTACAAAGTGCCAAAAGTTGGCATACTCAAAAAAAATTTGGAAAATATTTTGGAAAAGTTTTTCAAAAAAAAACTGTTTTTTGAAAAAACTGGTCCAACGATTTTGAAAAAAAATTTCGTCAAAATTCAAAAACGTAAAAGAAACCTGATGGCTTACTTCATTTTCGCCAAAAAACGTTTAAGGTATTGATTTTAAAGTGATTTATAAAATTTCATATGATTTTTTCAATTCTTTTTTCCCAAAATCTCAAGCACCCAAAACACATTAGAGCAAGTTTGTACGACCCAGTCGTGCACTTTATTTTTGGTAAATTCAGATTTGATCTCAAATTTCAGATTTGGCTCGCCCAAAGGAAATCAAACGAGATCTACATATTTTGTTTTATTTTAAAGGTTAGGTTAAAAGTATATCCAGTTGCCAGACAAGCACCTACATCGACAGTTTTTTAATTTGACAATGGTGAAGCTTATGATACTCTGGAGGCAGTGCTGCGTGAAAATGGAAATTTCTAAATAGGTATGATATATCGTACCAACAAAATGTCCAATTGAAACGTGTCAGAAATGTCAGTGCCAAACTGCTAAGAAAAACAAACAAATCTGGTGAGAAAACAAAATCTTCTTTTAAGGACAAGAAAGCAATCAACCAATATTTATGTAATACGAGTATTTGGCTTGTTTTCACGGCTACAGGCGACGGTAAATTCATGCATGTGTAAACCCCGCAGTAGTCACCTGCGCCGGTGAATCCACTCATATTGTAAACCCTTCATTAACGTCAAATAAGAAAGAGAAAAGACAAAGAGACATTTTGGAACTACAAAATCCACGCTCCCTTCCTTTCCTATTTTGAATTACTGTACAGCACTTACTTTTCTGTCAATGTGAAACAAAAATAAAATAAAATTAAATTAAAGCATAATGTGAATTGAATATTTAACATTATGTGATTTTCTTTTGGTACGTCAGATCATATTTTTTTTTGCTGTCAGATATAATCTGAAATCAAAATCTGTTTTTCCTTTGGTCACAGATCGTATTTTTTTCATTTCAGATCAAATCTCAGTTCAAATCTTTGACATTTAATCTGAGATCAAATCTGTATTTACCGAAAAAAATCATTACAATAAACAAAGAAATGTCCAAGAATCTCAAGAAAGAAGGGAAAAATCTATTGTATGCTCCGAGAATATAATATTTTATTATATTTGCTTTTTATCAGGCACATATAGTATTATTATATTATTAATTTTTTTTTGCAGAAAAATTTTAAAATTTAAATTTTAAAAATATATTCCTTGCCAGGTTGCCGTTGCCACAGCTGGCAGCTGGCCCGACGGCAATTCATCAATCATCCAGCTTTGCCCTAAAATAGTGTAGTCAATCGTCATTCGATCGCGTTTTTGGACGGAACTTCTAAATTTCAATTTAACATAAAATTTAAGTTTTTGTATTTGATAAATTCTATTACTTATAGTTAGTTACATTAAGTTACAATAGTAGATATATTTTTTCATAAACGAACAAAAAAATGGTACAAATTGAATATTGGTACCCTAAACATTAAAAACTATGTTCTGTTCTTCCATGAACAGTGGGCGTAATCTACGCCTGAAATTAAAAAAATTCTTTTCATACACAAGCTACAAGTACAAGTACCGTTTATTTGCAAACATAAGTTTTGTATTAGATTCTGATGAAAAATGGGCGTAAGCCACACCCAAAATTACACAATAAGATGCTTACGTATCAACAACTAATACCCACAAAATTTAAGGTTTTTTGCTCAAATATAAGCATTGATATTTTATAAAAACAATATTGATGGTTTGGTATGAGAAGTGGGCGTCAGCCACGTCCAAACTAAAATATTTTCATTTAATTTTGAGAAAATGTATCTATAGCTTGGGTATGCAAAATTTTAGCATTTTTCTTTGATCGTAACTGTACAAAAAACACAATTTCATTTTGCAAAATAAAGGTTGTTGAACAAAACTAGCGATTGTGGGCGTATTTGTAGGCGATTTTCACTGGTTCAAGAACATATAGTTATACCCTTAAACCAAAAATTATACATACCAAATTCCAGCGGCCTCTTTAGATTTCTTTTCAAATCAAGTCAATTCATGTTCTTATTTCAAAAATATAAAATATCTAAAAATAATTTTAATGCGACCTAGACGATATGAAAGAGCATTTTATTATATCCCCTTTGAAGCTATTTTAAAAATTGAAGAACGGGCTTTTTAAAAGAATGCTAGGAGTTCTTTTTTCAAGACTTTTTAGAGTTATTCTGAAACCATTTTCGAAGAAATATTGTAATTCTGTGACTTATCATCGTTAAAATAAATTTATCAACACTTTCTCGTTAACAACTTAACCGATGTTTACCAAAACATTTTGACTAATCAAAATGGATACAAATGTTTTTAATTCAAAACAAATGTTTTTAATTCAAAACTCAAAATTTTTCAACGAGGCACTCAAGTTGGTTCTTAAAAATAAATTTTACAAATAACAATAATTCATACAACTGCAAAAATATTAAGCTTTCAAACCGCACCGCACTTCCAAAACGTATGATAAATAGTTATTATTATTGAGTTTGATTTCTTCTCGACTCCACTTACCAACCGACATCCTTTTGACATCGAAATGATATTTTTCCCAAGTGAATATGAATTTTCCACCTGAAATCTTAAATCTCAAATCCTCGTTCTTCATTTCTCTGTTCAAGTGGCAAAGTGCTTGTGATTTATTGACTCTTGGACGGGCGTACAAATCGTCGAATATAATTATATGTATGTATGCAAGTGCCTCAATAGTGAATTCTGTTATTTTTGATGAATCATCTTTCAAGAATTGTTACGCTGAAAGACGAATAAAAAATAAAATAAAAATCGAATATGTATACATATATGTACATACAAATACATATATATAACTCTTCCATAAACTTCCTTTTATTTTTCGAGTGATAAATGGCTGCGAGGAGAGGCAAAGAACTACTTTTCTGAAGTTTGATTTCTTGATGTATTGCCATAACTTGCATTCGAAACGTGCAAGGAATTTAAGGGTTAGTGACCTTGGGAGCTTAATGTAGTTTGAACAAAAGAATTTTGCATTATATGTACTTGAAGGAGGTTAATTTATGAATTTATTCATTTTTATTTTAAATGTAGTTGACACCTGTTTGTTGTTTACTCATTGAATTAAATTTCCCCTTCATTTGTTGATTTGAAGGGGGAAGCAAAAGCTCATTTTTTCAATTCTTGAATTTCTAAAAAAATTTACAATTTGTATTCAGAAATCGTTTTGGTTTAGAGAAAGTAAAAGCAAATTAATTCGGATAAGGAATTTTTCGACGGATTAACAGTTAAATAAAACAAATATTATTAAAATTCATTTTATTTGATTAATTTAAATTTTATCGCGATTAAAATAAATATTATTCGCATAGTTTCGGTGTTGTTCTTTTTTTCTAACCAAGTAAAAACATGAATTCTAATTTTAACGCAAAGCAGTTTCATTTAGAAAACAGCTTTTATGGCTTTCAGTCCAGACACAGATTTCATTTCGTCCCGATATTCTCACCTAGATTCAGAATACTGTTTCCAGTGAACCTTTCTGATTACTCTCATTGGACTTATCGTATAACCTAATCAAACAGATCCTATAAAAACTTATCACCCTAACAAGACTCAAAGAACAAGTAAACATTTGAACACCTAAATTTCATGCGATGGAGGATAATAACGGGTCTTTTCTTATTTAGACCTTGGCGAAAAATCATCTTTAAAATTAAAAAAAAAAAAACAAGTTCAACTTAAAAAGAAAAACTAATTTTATATCCTAAAAAGAAATCAATAAAGAAAAAAATTATATTTAAAATAAAAGGAATGCGATTGTTTTGGTTTACAAAACTTTCAATCAAAAACTAAAAAACTGCTAGGATGATATTCAAAGCTTAAAAAACCCATGTTTTCAAAAATATCAGGCCATAACATTTGTTAACGGCACCGCAAGATCTCAGGATAAGACCAATTTGGTATTTTATTCTCTGCAAGGGGATGCATTTATTCGGAGTAGTCTTGCCATTATCAATTAATGGAGTGATTGTGAAAGCATAAACTCTATGATTTTTAACAATATAAACATAAGCGAGAGGTTCAGTACGTTTTCAACGAACTGCTTATTACCCTATTCCCTATATTTTTGTACGTGTATGTGTTCACCTCCCGCATCCAGTCGTTGTTCTAGTTTCAGAAACAAAGTTCTTCTTTAGCAGACAGGAAAAAATTCAATAATAATTTCATAATTCTTGAACCACACTCTGCTCCGCAAGCAAGGAGTACAAACCGAAGTGTTCATCTTCTTACTTCAAAACTGAGAATTCATAATACGACTTTTGAAGGAAACGCCTCTTAAAAGTGGGCGTGTCCTAAAAATTAGAAAACTGAAATATTTTTATTTTATGGGAAGAAAATTTACCTAAAGCTGGCTTGATTATATTTACCAAATTTCAGCTTTCTAGATCGAAAATTGGGACCTCTAGAGAGTATACATACGGACGGATCGCTAATTCAACTAGGCTTTTGATTCTGAGTCAGAATATATATAGGTACTTTTCTATACCTAACGGTAATTATTCTCCTTAAACTCCAACACTAAATACAATATACCCATTTAAAACCTTTATTATGAGTTTAGAGACACTCAATTTTAAGCTCGCATATCGATTCTACCTAAAAAACAACACATATTTGAATTTGGAAACGTTGGATTTTGAATGAAAATGTCTGATGTGGGTACATCTTAAAAGTTTTTGAACCAAGTCCTGCTACGTAACCAAATATTACATGCACAGATTTCGCATTTTTCTACTACATACAAAACTGCGACCGATTGTAAGTAAACATTGAAACATTAGTGTAGATTCAGACTGTAAACGAAAACAACCCTACAAAACGGGTGTGTCATAAAGCTCTGTAAAAAATACTGAACTTTAATCGTAATTCAGTTGATGCTTATGATGATGCTTATGATCACAGCAGAATCGAGATTTTTTTTTAAATTTAACTGAAAAAAGATATTTTACGAAAACCTAAAAGTAGGCGTATTTTGAAAATTAACCAAAAATACTTTTTTAAGAAACATTGTTCCTATTGCGAACGAAAAAAAAAATGATTGCAATTGACTTTGGGTACCTTGAATTTTTGAAATAATTTTTTTCTATTCTTTTATGAAAAGTGGGTATAAGTTACGCCCGAAATATAACTAACTCACTATACTCTATAGGTTGGTAACCAAGCACTACATCCACTGTGCCATTGCCACTCGCAATCGTCGTGCATTTGTTGATTTGGAAGATTTTTTTTTCAAAATCGTTCGACCAGTTTTCACAAAAATATTGTTTTTTTTTAAACTTTTGGAAAACAACAACAAAAAATTTTAAAAAAAACTTCAGAAAACGAAAAAATAGATTTCATTCCCCTTCCCCAACTCCGAAGAAACTTAATGACTAAGTTTTGACAAAGAAGAACACCATGCAATAACCTTTTATTATCTGTCACCAAAAGTGGTTCGCTATCCGAGAGATACACTACGCCTACCTACCATAATCCACATTGTTTTACATTTATTATGACTTGTACCGGTTAAATGTTCACATTGGCTTACGCTTGGCTATACCAGCATGGCGTACCTGTTCGGAATACTAAATAGGTAAGCCGGAGCAGGTTAAGCTCGCGCGAGCCACAAGCAAATTTTGTTGTCATCCGAAAAATCTCCATACCTGATAAAAGCCGGCAGTGGTATCTGGTATGGCGTCTGAAGAGAAATCGTAGGTGAAGGTGACTAACTTAATCAACAAAAAAAAAAAATACCAAAACATTGATCTGCCCCAACAAAAAATTGGATCAAATTCATTTGACACAGTTTCAAAAGCTGTTTCGCTTATTTTATTTTATTGGTTCTAAACATGAAAGCATTAATTCACAGTTCTTGTCTCGAATTAAATTCCAACAAATGGAAAAGTGTCAGAATGACATCAAAACAAGAGTGAAACGTATTTGAAAAATCTTCTTAAGGCAGAAAGGCACCTATCCTACATAAATTCGGCAGAAGCAGCCAGTACTGTACTGATTAACTTGGTATTCATGGCGGGTCACTTTTTATGCTTGAGAAACTCTTTATTTGGTTTTAATATTCTGAAAACGAAAAAGAACAAAAATATTTTGCGAAAGTCTAAAGAAATGAAAATTAATTGAACTGCAATTTTGGGACAAAAATAAAGGATACAGCCATAATTGGGGGCACCACCTGTTGAAATGATTGACTTTTATAGATTTTGTGATGACTCGTACTTTCTTTTGGAATGTCAGGTTGTAGGAATTAAAAAAAGATTTGAGTGGGGTTTTTAAAAAAAAAAATTAAAAGAAGAAGAATCGTTTAATGTAGTTTATATGGGCCCGTTATTCACGTCACCAATGGCGGGTTAAAGATGGCTTTTATTGCAAAAAGCAGTCTACGGAGAAAAACCCAACGCTTTCGGGAAAAATCCAATGTTCAAAGAAATTATATATTCAAAGGTATTAAAATCTGTTTTTTGAGACAAACCGGCAAAGTCATATTTTTGGTTGCTTGACCTAGCTGAAGAAAGTGGAGACGGTCAGTCCAAAAAAGACTAGCTGGGACTTGTTGATTGGGGCATTGCTTCAGTAGAAATGGTAGCTCAATAAAGGAGACAAATTTAAAAACAGCAAAGTGAAAAAAAAACTAGCACAAAATAAAAGATGCATTTTGCGGATTAAAAATGTACGGCCTTACACAATATCTTGAAATATATATACATATACTCGTATAAAGGTTTTTTTTTTTTAGAGATATTGAACATTAAGTTAGCAGCACTGCTTTCGTTTACAGCCATTTTTCTTCTAACATGTGATTTATCTTTAGTTTGGTTTGCCACTTCATTATGAATCAACTGACGCCTAAACAACGAATTCAAATTGTGCACATTTATGGTGAATGATGTTACAAGGAAATTGCTGTTGATTCCGATTGTAACAAGAAAATTTTGCTTAGCGAATGGCAGGTTAAATATTTCAATAAGCAAAACTGTCACATTTGGAGTATACATAATCCTCAAGCTATTGTTGAAACGCCACACTGGCCGACGTTACATCAAAAAAAAAATTATGCGTGCGTACAAAGTATACACATGTCAGAAGTGAAACTTCTTTTGCAAACTAATTTTTATTTTTTTGCACCGCATCAACCGACCAGTGCAGCTTCTTAAGGCCGCTTAACCACCTAATACATTTAATATTATACACATCACATTTTTCATATCAACCTTCCAGCGCTCATTTAACCACACACCAAGTCACATCCCTGCTACCCACCGTTCTGTTTTTAACCATCAGCCGCCTACCTACCCACAGTTGATATGCAGAACCAGTTTGTGCTGTTATAAAACAAACCTAACCTAACCTACAGCTCTCTTTCCCCATGGCACTGTGCGTGAGCGTGATGCGACGTTTGTTCTCTCTCTCTCTCTCTCTCGATCTTTCTCACTTGCTTGCTCCCTACTTTCGCTCAATGGCTATGTGCTACGTTCGCCCTTTCTCACTCTCCGTCAATCGGTCTCAATCGCTCTCTCCATTTTCAGTAAAAAATTTACCCCCATGCGCCTAAAGAAGTTTCACTCAACAAAAAAAACTTTCTTAAAGTGCTTGATGTGCTTTATGGGCTTTTGGAAAAATTGGTTCTTACCGATGCCGTCCAGAGGATTACAGTCAATGGAGCGATGATCAATGACTTTTTCGTTCCTGAGTTGAATAGACTTAATGTGGGAACTGTGATTTCAACAAGACGGCGCAACATGTGACACAGCTCGTGTCATAATAATTGATTTGTTGATGGAAACGTTTGGTGAGCGCATGATAGTTTGACGACTGGAAAAACAACATTTGCAGCGTTATTGACGACCCCAAACACTGCAGAGTGTGTTCGAAGTTCGAACATTGAACCGTAAGTTTCGACTACATCCGGGCCAGTCATGGTAAAACACTCAAAAAAATAAAAAAAAAAAATTGCCAAAAATCTTACACCTTCTACGTAAAGCGTTCCTGTAATTTAAACAAAACATATAAAAAATAAGTTCTTACTATGCACTATGTTGCTGCAAAACGTTTTGAAGAAAAATAAATATATGTTGTCCGGCTGCAAGTACAACAGCGCTTTAACTCCTCCTGGAGCATAGGGCAGCAACAAGATCCTTCCACCTATCCCGATTCGCCGCAACTGACCTCAGCTGTGGCCACGATTGAATACCTTGAGACCGTGCTTCTTTCAAAACTGATGACCTCCAAGTTGTTTTTGGTCTCCCAACGCGTCTATTACCCTGGGGATTCCATTGGACGGATTGTTTTGCTATATTGTCGTCAGGTTTCCTCAGTGTATGGCCTATCCAACGCCATTTCCGTTGCATGATGTCTATGTCCAATTTTTTCTGTCCGGTCCTATTCCACAGCTCAACGTTAGATATGGTTAGCGGCCACCGGATCTTCAAAATAGAGCGCAGACAACGGTTAACGAAAGCTTGTAGTCTGCTCGAGATGTTGGCAGAGCATTTCCATGTTTCAGAAGCATATAACAGCACTGATTTGACGTTGGATTCGAAGAGTTTCAACTTGGTGCGTAGCGATATTTTGCTAGAGTTCCACACAGGAGAAAGGATTCCAAATGCACTACGGGCTTTGTTTATTCTACTGTTAACATCCAGGTCCGTTCCGCCATCGAGTGCTATAAAACTTCCCAGATAATTAAACTGCTCGACCTCCTCTATGGTCCCCTGCCTTAGAATAACTTGTGTGCTTTGGCCCGTGGTCATTACTTTGGTCTTATTTGTGTTAATCCTTAAGCCAGCCACTTCTCCATTCAATTGCAGCGTATGACACATCTGATTTAAGCCTGCCGTGTTGTTTGCCAAGAGACATATATCGTCAGCATAATCTATGTGGCTAAGCTTGTCAAACAGACTCCATTGGATACCATGTCTTTCATTTGTACCCACCGTGGCAGTCATCACATCGTCAATCGCCAGCAAAAACAGAATTGGTGACAAGACATCTCCTTGTCTCACTCCTTGACGCACATCGAAGGAGTCGGAAAGCTGTCCATTGTGCAAAACAAAACACCTTGCGTTGTTGTACGATTCTTTAATAACAGCGACAATTTTCTCAGGGATGCCTCTCGCAATAAGCGATCTCCAGATGCACTCACGATTGACCCGATCAAACGCCTTCTCAAAATCTACAAACATTAGGTACAGCGGTGATTGGTACTCAGATGATTGCTCGAGTATGATTCGCAAGGTGTTGATGTGGTCGACGCACGATCGGCCACTGCGAAACCCCGCTTGGTGCCTATTGAGGGTAGACTCGATCCTGGACTTAATCCTCTCGAGAATAATAGTTGCCATTAACTTCGGAAAAACGGACAGAACTGTGATACCGCGCCAGTTATTACAGTTTTTTGAGGTTTCCTTTCTTTGGTAACTTCACAATAACTCCATCCTTCCAGTCCCTTGGGTAAGTTTCACTCTCCCAGACAGCCTGCACGAGTTTAAGCAAAATACGGGAAGCTGCCTCAGGGTCTGCTTTTAGGAATTCTGCGGGAATACCATCAAGTCCAGCTGCTTTGTTATTCTTTAGAAGATGTATCGCATTACATATCTCTGCACTTGTTGGGGGACTGGTGTCAATACCCCTAGAAGATCTACGCATGTTGTTCAATTGTGGATTCAATTCTGCATTGTGGTCATCATTTAGCAGCGCCCAAAAGTGCTCCTTCCATCTTTGTAGCTGATCTTCTATCGTCACTAAAAGGTTGCCGTTCAAATCTAACACGGGATGGTTAGTGTTAGTGCTACTACGCTGTCCGACAATGTCCTTAGTGATTTTATACAGCTCCCTTGCGTCCCCTCTTCCTGCAGCATGTTCCGCATTTTCCGCAAGTTTGTCCACCCTTGCCCTCTTGTCACGTCTCACACACCGCTGCACTGTCTTATGAGATGCTCTATACTCGTTTCGTAGAACCAATTTCCGCTGAGCATCACTTTCTGAATTGATTCTAATTTTAAGTGTTCTTCGATATGTGATTTTGTCCCAGGTGTTTTGGGATATCCAGGAATCTCTAGCTCTTGTCTGTCTTGGTATAGTTTCAGTTCCAGCTTCCATGTAAGCGCTCTTTATTTGGCCCCACAAAGCATCTACCGATAAGCCAGCATTTTGTATGTTCGATGCTTTGTCGTCGAGTGTGGTGGCGAAGTTACGACGTACATTAGGGTCATTTAGAACGCTTGTGTTGAATCTTGGTCTCCTTGCTATACCCTCTGAGCGACGCTGTACAGCAGCTGTTCGTAAGCGAAGCAAACCCAGTAGCAAGTGATGGTCACTACCTGCATCAGCCTTTCTTTCGTTACGAACATCGCACAGTGACTTCCTCCATTTCTGCTGTATAATGAAGTGATCGATTTGATTTTTGGTTCGACCATCAGGAGATTCCCAGGTGATTTTGTGGCAGGTCTTGTGCGGAAATAAAGAACCCCCAATCACAAGTTGACGAGCGTTGCAGAAGTCGACAAGCATATCACCATTTTCGTTACGTTGACCTAAGCCATGCTTACCCATAACTCGTTCGAGGCCTACGTTATCAGAACCAATTTTGGCATTAAAGTCCCCCATGATGATAATAATATCGCCCCCTGGAACACCGTTGAACACCGAATTCAGATGAGTATAAAAAGAGGTCTTTTCGTCCGCTGAAGCCTCATTCGTTGGAGCGTAGCATTGAATAATGGTGACTTTTCTGATTTTTGAGCTAAACCTCGCCGTCATAAGCCTCGCCGAAATCGGTTTCCAGGATATAAGACTTTTGGTAGCTTCTTTAGTCAGCATGATGCCCACACCGTTGAGTCTTGGACCTCTGTCTGCCTCCTCTTCGCCAGAGTACAACATTCTCGTTTGGCCCGATTCTGCAGTATATTCAGCTCTTCCTCTCCATTTCGTTTCACTCAATCCCAGAATGCTGATGTTATGCCGAAGCATTTCACGCTCTACCTGTTCGTACCTACCTGGTGCGTACAGGGAACAAACGTTCCATGCTCCAATCTTCGTTCGTGTTTTGTAGCCAAAAGTCCGTTTTGTTGAATCTGAAGGATTTCTTAATCTTGTTTCTGATTCATTATTGATAGCATCACGATTGCCATTGTTGTATGAAAGATGCCGCACCCCCAAATCCGATGTGCGGTTTACTACAGTCGGAGGGACTGTAGAAGGATTTACCAAAGCTGGGTTACCTCTTGGGGAATTATTACCGTTCGTTGTCATATTTCATAAAAAAAAAAAAACATTCTCGCTCCACTACCGTGTTTTCCCGGTTGCGGTTAATAACACGTACCTGTATAACATAGTAACTACATTATACACACAAGCCTTCGATTCGACAGGCACACTACGCCTTTTTGGATGGTCGAATACATACAAGATATAGGCCGCCCACTATGGGAAACAGACGCCTTTTGCAGCCGCCCACTATGGATACAGACGCTGCTTGCTGTTGCCGTTGGCCTTGCAGGATAGGCTCGTCCGCCACCAGACTTTCATACCGTTGACCGCCATATGCAGTTCCTTCGCTTTTAGGGAGCTTTTAGTACTACCCAAGGACAAGATCGTGCCCTGACCAGCAATGCTGGATTGTTTGCTTATACCGGCAGCCATTCGGTCCCCTTGTGCGTTAGCGTTACCCGCTCTCTACCGCGAGGAGGTGCACATAGGGATTTTCCTTTCATTGAGCCTAGGACCACCGAGGTGGCGTTTCCTAGCGCTCTCCAGTACTTTAGAGAGAAAAATAAAGATTTTCTTTTAATTTTTATCTTTGCATGCAATTTATTTGATAGTTACTCTTTTCACCATGAAAACTAAAAAATCTAAATATAAACGTATAAGTTCAGTGCCCAGTCTAAGTCATAACAGAGTGCTTGTTCAATTTTTAGGCTCATCAGAAGATGATTCCTCTGCCAATCCCAAACCGGAAATGAGACCTCCTAAGAAGCTAGTTACAACGTTTGCATTTGGTCCTTGTGCTCCAGAAGCGGGGCCAGGCTTAGATCCAGTTGGTCTACTCGCAGAATTTGAACCAATGTTGCAGTTGTACATTGAATTAAGTTTCTGCACATCCAATGGGGAAAAACCTTCACGTTGTCCCATTTGAACTCCTTGTTTCTGAAATTAAAATTTAATAATTTGATTTATGTTGAAGATTTTACTGTCAAAGAACTTATAAGCTAAAATGATTGTACATAAACCAAATACAAGCAATGATGATACCATTATGAATTTATACCTTTGCAACAATAGTGGGATTCCGATTGGTTGAGAAGGCATTGGATGAGTAATGCATTACACTGCCATAATCATATGACACACCAAATCCAGTTGTTTTGTCCGCAGAGGCTTTATCAAAGTTCGAAACGGCCGAAGGCTGAATATTTTGAAACAGAATCGTTACATAATTATCTCGTTCGTTGCGATTCTGCTCGTGCAGGAAGCCCACCGCATGCATAAGCTCGTGCATCGGGGTTCCCTGTTTTGTCAAACATCCAGGTGCTTGGAGATTAACTTCCTGCTTACCGCCAATGCGTCCAACCGACGACCAACAGCCAGAGTTTCCGCTAACAATCGATATGTAGTCAGGCTGATTCGTTCGTGGAACAAATTTTATGCAAGTCTTGCTGTGGAATTCACTGATGGCCCGTTCGATAAGAGCCATTTCACGTGCATTGAAGTTGCCCCGGATCTCGAAGGGGACGATGCCATTTGGCCATCTGGAGCTCTGCGACCTCAGTCCATTGCGTCCCATTTGTCGTGGGATAAGAATGTCACCCTCAACATAGGAACCCAGCTCCTCAGGATTGGTGTTCGATTCTGCGGTGTATTCAGCTACTGCCTTGCCAGTTGCTTCACTGTCCGGTTGGCCATACAGTGCGGCACCATACTGACTGAGGTCAATGTAATCAGTCGTTATGGCATCGACTGTGTCCTCATTGTCAATTGAATTATTGGCCACTTCGGGAATTCCATTTTCCTCAATGGGCAGAGAGTTACCCACTACCGCTAGGGTGGCAAGGAATACGAAACAAATCATTTTGATTCAAATTTGAAAAGGATACTGAATGAACTTTAATGTCTGTTTGAAGGAACCAATACTCAGTTTGAAACTTCTTTGACTGTGATTTACTGATGACAACATTTGGTTTTTATAGGAATACGTTTTTGGGGGCTTTGTCACGCTAGAATGAGAATATCACACATGGAAGTCCGTGAACTATTATCGGTTACAAAAAATATGTAAAAAAAAAACTTAGAATTTTTCGTGCCCATAATTCATTGATAAAACAATTTCGGCTGAGCTTAAATCGTACATATGAAACAGGTGTACACTCTTCATACTAGATATTCGCGAATTTCTATCTTATGGTTTTGTCTGGTATCTACTATTTATTATTCGCTTAGATAAGAAGTAATATTTACTTCACAGGGCTAAATGTTTGTGGATTTACAAAAAAATAGAACAGTGTGCGATACATTTCTTAAAAAGCTTTCAAGACTATTGTATTTTTTTTTTTTTTGTAAATTGCATTCAAAAACATTTTCGCGAATTTCCAGGGGACGAACACAATACTTTTGGAGAGGTTAATAGTTTGGTCTGAAAGAAATGTATTGCTATGCGTTTTAGAAATTCATTGAATCAGATGTATGCCTCCTTGCACAAAAGATGATTTTGTAAGGCAGCACGACGAAGCTCTTTAAAAAAATGGTAGGTGCTTCATGAGAGCAGACACAGTGCTTATTTGAAGACACAGTTGAGTGACAGAGTTTCATACTCTATGTTCACATAATATAAGAATTAAAATTAAAATTTAAATACAATTTCCTGTTAATCCATTACAAGAACAGTTTAAAAAAGACATCTCTTGGAATTCTGTCAAAAATATGAAACCTATAGATTTTAATAAATGAATATTAAGAAAAATTATTTCGAAAATTCTTTTATTTTTTTAATGAATTTTAAGAGTTTTCTCAGAAAAATTAAGTATGCAATAAAATTCCAAAACTAGCTAAATGTCTATCTAGACATACCAGTAGGTATTTTTAAAAAGTAGTGTTTATCTGGGAAAATAATTTAAAAGAAATTCAATGCACTCCTCTCCAAAACATTTCGAAAGCTAAATTTTGTTTATAAAAAAATTATTAAAAATAAAAAAAAAATGTTTTTGTACTTTGATATCAGTAAGGTTATAAATGAAGTCATTTGTGTCCAAGATTTTATTGAAATCGGATGTTTAATTTACGAGAAAACTTGATTTGAAAATTCCGGTTCTATGAGACAAATTCCGAAAAATATTTTCCAACCAAAACATAGACTGTCCTAAAAATGAGGATTCTGAAAGTTTTATCAAAATCGTTGGTGAGAAAATCAATTCTCTTCTTTACGAACGCTTGGCAGGTACCTTTATTTTTTGGCCTAGTGCAAAAATTAAAAATACATTTCGAGGGACGGCCAAAAAAATATTAAATACCAAATTTGAAGCAAATCGACCATCCGTTTAGGCTATATAAGTGCGAACAGACAGACGGAATTTCCAGACCCACTTTTTTCGACTTCTCTATCATCGTAATGTCATGTTTGATTGGTAGAATTTTTTTTCACGAATCCATAACTTGCTTTATAGTACCTACCTATAATCGCAAGTAAAAAATTTCCCGCGAAATAGATAGCTAATCGGTGAATTAGCGGTGGGAAGAATTAATGGTTTGCGAGATAAGCAAATCTGAAAACGTTATAAGCCAATTAATGAAAATGTAAAACAACTAACTCCTTCAAAATAGATGAAAAATATTAAGACATTCGCGCTATAATAGTGCGCGAAATGAAATCCGCGATTTGTTGGGCACCCATTTGGAGCTATTATATTTTCTTTCGATCGAAATTGAAATTCTAAGTTTCCGTTAAAGCATCTGTTTTTTATGAACTACCTACATATTATATAATAAATTTTCTAGTAGGATTTTCGTCATGTAAAGAAGATAATCTAGAAAGTGTAAAAAGGCCATAATGGCGATATGACACTTTGGTAATGTAAGGCGACGTAAGGCCATCACTTCGAATATGGTCTTATGACACTTTGGAATGCGTCATGCAACACTACGGCCTCTTGTCATGGAACCAATAAGCTGAGAGTTTGCGTAAAACAAACGCATACCCTCTCAAATAAAATAAATGCTTAGCTTTGTTTTGTTTTTCTTTTTGGTTTTCACAACTTTTTCACCAAGTAGTACTAGTCTAGTACTTTTATAAAAAGATAAACCTAAAACATGTTTGACAAATTATTTGACAAAATGATTCATTGAGAAAACTAAAGTGCAATTATTTTGCAGCAACTTTAAATATTTGTTTCAATACCTACATAAATGTACATCCTATAGCAGAATAAAGAAACATTAAGAGATAACCATAAATGGAAGTCTGGTAGAAAATTTTAATTATTAACGGTACACCATTCATACAGTGACGTGTTCCCATTCCCAGGTCTAAGAAACTAAAATCCAAATTTCTTGACACCAAAGGGATTGTCTTAAATAAAAAAATCCCCTTTTTACAGCAAAATAAAAAAAAGTATTTCAAGTTTCTTAAACATTTTATGTTATATTCAATAATTATATAACAGAAATAATAATAAATACAAATAAAATGCACGACTGAGTCGTATGATCTTAGTTTTATGCTAGATGTTCACTACGTATTAAAAAAAAAATATTGAAAAATCTTTAATTTGTTTAAGAAAAAAGGTTATTTTTTAAAAACTTTTCGAAAAAATATTTTTAAATCTGTTCTAGTATGTAAATATATGGCAACTATTTGTAACTTGCAACTGGAAAAATAATGTTTAAAAAATTCAATAAACCCGCTTTTTATTAAAAAGTCTTTCAATGACAAAGTCGTAACAATGGTCTGCCTTTAATAAAGCTTTTCTATATGTAAATTTCCAGTCAAAGTGCAATTTGATAATTTATTTTGAAGCTTTGTTTTATATTCATAGATGAAAAAATTCTTTGAGAATTGTTCTCGCTGCGCTGTGAGTAATTCTATAAATTTTCTCATGCTAGGAGACATGTCCTCACATCAAGTTTTCCATTTAAAAGTTCTTATATATAGACAACTTTCGAAGGACATTAGAATGTCTGTTTGTTGAGTATGTTGACCTAAACAATTTTCAAAGATTTTCTTGGAAATTTTTTTTTATAAAATTAAAAAAACAAAAATCACTTTTTTGAGTTTTGTCCCCTTTTTCCTCTTTTGTTTAAGAAAACCGGTAAAAAGGGTGTTTTTCTCATAACCTTGGACCACTGCAAGACCAATTTTTCCATTCTTTCGTCCCAATTAGTAGTCAGTTCTCGGAAGAAAATAAAGGAGAGATAGTGATCAAACGCCCTTATATTATAGAAAAAGAGTAAGAAAGCAACTCTCATTCAAAAATATTGGGGGCATGGTGCATCGTCAGACTCCAAATCTTAGAGCTGAGCCTGAAATTCACAAGAGTACAGCAACACTTCCTGTTCCTTTTTACTTGCGATTATAGGTACTATAAGGCAAGTTATGCATTCGTAAAAAAAAAATTTTTTTTTGGACAATCAAAGATAACATTACGATGGTAGAGAAGCCTAAAAAAGTGGGTCCGACAATTCTGTCTGTCTGTCTGTCTGTCTGTCTGTCTGTCTGTCTGTCTGTCTGTCTGTCCGTCCGTCTGTATCGGTACCTACAGCCTAAACGACTGGACCGATTTGCTTCAAACTTGGTAAATAGTATTATTATGACGTCCTACAGAGGGGTTTTTGGAATTAGCATTCTAGCTTTAAAACTAACGGTACCTGCCATACGACTTTTAGTGAAAATTCAATTTTTCTCGAAAACGGCTCCTACGATTTTGATAAAACTTTCTGAATGATGTTTTCTCTGCAAACTTAATGTTTTGATTGGAATAAATTTTTCAGGAAAAGTCTTATAACGGTACCTCCCATAGGACCGGTTTTTTGAAATCCGATTTTCTCGTAAGCCACAGGACGAATTGCGATGAAATTTTTAATGTAGAAGCCCTATTACAAACGAAATAATAAAAAATCTTTAATTTTTCAAAAAAAGTTTTTTTGAGTTTTTTAAAAAAGTTTTAAAACTTTTTGTTTTTTCCAAAAACGGTTTAATCAATTTTTTTTTAATTTTATTTTTCTGATAAAAACTACAAAGTTCTAGAAGTTGGCATACTCAAAAAAAATTTGGAATATGTTTTCGAAAAGTTTTTCAAAAAAAACCGTTTTTGGAAAAAACTGGTCGAACGATTTTGAAAAAAAATTTCCTTAAATTTTGAAAAAGCAAAAGAAATCTGATGGCTTACTTCATTTTCTCCAAAAAACGTTTTAACTATTGATTTTTAAGTGATTAATAAAATTTCATATGATTTTTTCAATGCTTTTTTCCGAAAATCTCAAGCCCCAAGACCATTTGAACACATTAGAGCAAGTTCGTACGACCCAGTCGTGCACTTTATTTCACTTCCTACCGTTCCCTCAGCTGCAGCCGTGTTGATAAAAATTTTATGCACTTTCCACATTCCTCCTAAAAAAAACCATTCTGAAGAATATCATGCGTTGGATTTTATTTTTAAATCTAAAAATTCGTTCTCTAAATTGTTTTTTTTTTACATTAATTAAGTTGCTTTAATGTTGCTTTAAAAGTTTTGGAAATCACACATTCAAACAAAAGATATTTTGGAAAAAATGTCGAACTCATCCTAAAATTTGACGCTTTAAATTTTGATTTTAATTAATTTTAATTTTAAAAAATTCAATCCATTCAAAAGAATGGATTTTTTTTGTGAACTATAAAACTGCACATGTTTTAATCAAACACCCACTTAGGGTGGAATATTTTATAAGAAAAATTAAGTACCAAATAGATATTTTGTCCCAACCGTAGCTCTCGCTTATGTTTTTAAGAAAAAGAAGATTTTTTTTTTTTAATTTTTGAATTTCGGGCATGGCTTCATTATAAGTTTTTACTTTTTGTTTGCAAAAATAATTTTTTTATAGTTCTTTATGAAAGTGGTCGTCAGCCACACCCTCGCACAAATTCAAATATTTATGTATATTTTATTTTGAGAAAATTTGCCGATTTCTCGTGTGTGCAAAATTTAAGCATTCTGCTTTGATCGTAACTAAAAAAAAAACATAATTTAATATTGCCAAAGAGAGGTTGTTGATCAAAAATAGCAACTGTGGGCATGTTTGTGGGCACCATCTTATCATTTCACTCATTAGACCTAATAGCTCAAATTTAGAAGGTTTTATATTTTCTGTTAAGCTTTGTTTTCATTTCAATATTTCAGACAGGTTCTTAAATAACAAACATTTTTAATAAACGATCTTTTTAAAATAAGTCTAATACTTCCAGAAATCAAACCAAAATTTTAAATTTTGTTCCATTTATTATTGGCATAATATATTATATTAATCAAAGTTCTTGCGTCAGCTCTTTTGTTTGTCAAAGCGACACAAAGTCGTTAAATAATAACACTCAAATGATGTCTTCTTTATCGAAATTAAATACACCGTTAAGTCTGAAAAATGTTTAAAACAACTCTTTTCCTGGTACTCTTTCCGAAAACTGATTCATATAGGTATATTATTTCGTTTTTGTGCTCCTTCCATTTGAATAACTCCTGTGGGTACCCAAAAACGAAACATGTTTCACCCAATGAGCAAAGTACTTTATGTATTTTCTTTTTCAGAGATGCACTTTATGACTTTGCAATAAAATAAAAGAAATGAAGAAGTATGTCACCTCGTTAAACTTAACTGATATAACCCACCAGGACGCATTCAAAACAATATAAAAAAAAGCATACAATTTAGAACGCATCAAGTAGCTATACCGTTTAAGAACCTTAAATAAATGCAAACAACTCAACAGTTATGAAGCGTTTACATAATTTTAAAGGTGTAAATAAAGAACCTTATGATAACAATCAGGATCTACATGGGGTTACCGAACTATACCTCTTGACATAGTTTATAAAGCGTACAATCCAGAATTACCTGTATTGCTTTATTAAACAAACAATAAAGTCTGCTCCTGCTTAAATTTCCGTTTGAAATCATCTTTTGCAAGATGAGAGATGTTTTTATAAGTTAACGAGATAGGCACTTGAGTATTCAAATGATCTACTAGAATGTAGGTGAGTACTGCAATAATATGCACTGCCGCTACTGGTTAAATTGTCTTTTTTGTGATGCATGGTACAGCTTCTTGTAAACGTCATTCTGCATACATAATAATAAACGGTTGTTATGAGTCAGCTTCACAGAACCGGGAACATTAATAATAAGAGTGTTTAGGACAGAAATATTCATCCTTGTTGTCATGAATTGTTTATATGTGTTCGTTGTCGCGTGCAGAAATTTACTTAAAAAAAAGACGGCAAGGTTGCATCAATTTAGATTGTTATGAAAGCACAATATGAACATCAAAATAATTGATCTTGTTTAAGTCAATACATTGTAAACGTTAAAGTATTGTAACTATATTGAAATCCTAAATAAGTAAGCCTTTTGACTTCTTTATTATGGCATGACTCTTTTACTTTTTTTTGCGAGGGCGATAAACTTATAGTGCATGTAAGAACCTATACAAATAAAAATAAAGAGCACGACTGGGTCACACGAACCTGCTCTAATGTGTGGCAGTAGTCTTGGGGTTTGAGATTTTGGAAAAAGAGCAGGGAAAAAATGATTTCTTGGAACAACTGAAGTAAGCCATCTGATTTCGTTTACTGTTCCAAATTTTTTTTAAAGTATGCCAACTTTTAGCACTTTGTAGTTTTTATCGGAAAAATAAAATAAAAAAAAATAGACTAAACCATTTTTGGAATAAAAAAAAAAATAAAAAAAAAATTTTAATTTTAAAATTGATATTATTTCGCTTATATGGGCTTCTAATACATTAAAAATTTCATCGAAATCCGTCAAGTGGCTAATGAGAAAATCTGATTTAAAAAAACCGGTTCCATGGGAGGTACCCGTTATAAGACTTTTCCTGAAAAATCTAACCAAAACATACGATTAACAAAGAAAACACAATTCAGAAAGTTTTATCAAACTCGTAGGAGCCGTTTTTGAGAAGAATTTATTTTTCACTGAAAATCGTATGGCAAGTACCGTTACTTGTAGAGCTAGAATGCTAATTCCAAAAACCCCCCTGTAAGACGTCATAACAATACTATGAACCAAGTTTGAAGCAAATCGGTCCAGCCGTTTAGGCTGTAGATAACTATACAGGCAGACCAGACATACAGACAGACAGAATTGTCAGACCCACGTTTCTAGGCTTCTCCATTATCGTTATGTCATGTTTGATTGTCCAAAAACAAGCAAATTTTTTTTTTACGAATGGATAACTTGCCAGTACCTATAATCGCAAGTAAAAAAGACTATCTTAATTGAATTCCTTCTAATTTTTGTTCTGTTCAACTTCAATTGTAGTCATACCTGTATATGATTTACGAAGTAACAGCTTCACAATTGTTTTATTTCCAAGTAAGTGGTGTTATGCACACATACAGTTGCATGCGGGTCAAATAATAAGTTATTTCTATTTTAACCAACTCGCAGAACTACGATTGCTCGCATAATAACCGTTTCGAATAGTTGATGTTTTTTTAGTTTTTGCTGATATGGTTCGTACATAAGCTAATAACCGACACCTAAAAGTAGACTCTGTTTTTGCGATATGTTGTTTTTATTTTGAAAAGAGTTACCTTTTCAACTATCGAACCAAGATAAATGATTGAGAAACGCTGAATATGGTAACGGAGCTCATTTTATTGCATCAATTGATTAGCCTCATGGAGGAAATGACAAATCCTCCAACAGTAAATCTTGTAAAGAAAAAGTGCCTTTGTGCTAGCCGTACCCAGACTAGGCGGTAAAAAAACACACACAGGAATGGTTGAGAACGTAAGTTACACTTGCCCCGGCCCCGCTATGAGCTTTAGTGCGAAAAATGATTAATTTGTATCTTGTTGCTGTAATACGTCAAATGAATTTATTTTATCAATTAGTCCTCTAAATGGTTTTGGAAAAATGGGCTCCAATTATAACTTAACTAAGACTGGCTGGCTCATTAATGTCTGAAAATGTCGCCCAATATTCTTTTGCTGGGATCTAGGATCAAACAATGTAGAAGATATAGATATTAGAATAAGAAATTTTGTAAAAATTGGAATTATCATACAGAAAAACCGCCCTCCCGCACTATAGCTACTTCAATATCTACTTTTAAAACTTTTGAGAAAACCGTTAAACTTGATTATTTTAAATTGTTTAGAAAATTCTATGCATGCATTTAGAAAAGCTCAAATACTTATCGCTTATAAAAACAGTAGGTTTTCTCTTCAAACACATGGCGTTTGAAAGAGAATTTAAGGGACGTTGTCAATTGTCATGTCAGCGCACAGCGCATGTATGAATTTTGTTCTCTGAACAAGTGAGCTTTTAATCTCTTTTCTCAATGCTTCAGGAATCTGGATTCTGGATTCTGGATTCCCTTATCCTGATAACATGCATACAGAAACTACAAAAGAGATAAAACAGTAATTATTTGACAATCAGAAGAAGGTGGTCAGGTGGTGAATTTGAGCAATTGAACATTGTTGAATGCCTCATAATTATATCTTGGTATGAAAAATCATGCAGTTCGAGCAGCAGGCAGGGGCCCTTTTCTCGTAAGCCACTCAACGACTTCGGAAGAACCTTTCAATGTGGATACTCTTTTATAAACAAAATTATAGCAATAATTGCTTTTAAAAATTTCGAAAAAATCTATTTTCAGATTAAAAAATATAACAAATTTTGATTTTTTTTAAATTTTTGCATATTTGAAAAACGTTTTGATAAATTAAAATGTTTTTCTGACACAAACAACAAAGTTCTAGAAAATCACATACTCAGAAAAATTTTAAAACAAATTTTGAAAAGTTTTTCTAATAAAAAACTGGTCATTCTAAGACATCGGATCAAATTTTTTTTCTACCCATTCGTGCTAATATCCCCCAATTCATGAAAAATTTTTGAAATGGAATTTTCGTGGGATAAGAAAAATAATTAAACAAATCTTTCTTTTTTTTTCTTCTATCAAATTCCATGAATATTGTATTAATGCTGACATGAATGAGTAGGTTATTAAAAATAAAATTTTAAAATTTAAAATAAAACAAAATTAAATAAAATAAAGTGCCCGACTGGGTTCCACAAACTTGTTCTAATGTATGATATTAAGCTGAAAAAAACGTAAGCCATTTTATTTCTTGAATGAAATTCAATTTATGAGAGTAAAATTATCAAAATATGTGGAGCTGTTTTTAAGAATGTGTATTCATATGTTTTCTGCTTATACATACATACATGAAAGAGCCTAGAAGGACCTTAATAATAAATTCTAAAGAAAAGGGCTGTTGAAAATGTCTAGGTCGTTTTTCAATTTCAACGACTTGATTCTAGAAAAACTACGATGAGAATGCCCCAATTCTCATCGTTTCACTTTTCATTAGACGAAAAATATTTATTGTTTTTGTTTCGTTTTTCAAACAATCCTTAACGACGACGTTTTCAAAGTTTATAGATCTCCTAATAACAAATTTACAAAGTTTCAATTTGTAAATATCTTTATCTATCATACATTTAATATATATTACTTATTACATTTACTTGCTCTATAGGGCAAGTATTGGTTTCGTGCAGAAAAAAAATCGAGGTTTTAATCAAACATGACATTACGATGATAGTGAAGCCCAAAAAAGTGGTTTTCGCCATACCGTCCATCGGTCTGTCTGTGCGGATGTGCGTATGTGCGTCCGTGCGCTTTTTCACGTCATGCTACAGTCTAAACGGCTTGATGGATTTTCTTCAAACTTGATATATAGCAGTTTCAAGAAAAACGGTTGTCGAGATTTTTTTATTTCGTCTTAGCCCGGCTCAAACTTGTACCTTTCAAGTAACGGTTTTTTTTTCAATTTGGATTTTCTCGAAAACGGCTCTAACGATTTTGATTAAACTTAAAATTTAGCTAACTTTAAGCATTTCTAACAAAACAGCGTTTTTTGTTTTTGGCTCAAATGGTCGTAACGCAAATCAGGTTTTAACGGCTTTTTTTCAAATAGCCATAAGTTCACAACGGCTTTACTGAATCAACTCAAATTTTGTTTGACATAGTTTTTCATAGTGAAAAGCCTTTCTAAATGGTGGCTTCCATACAACGAGCCGTTGAGTTTTAGCCAACTTTCTTTGGTTTTTTCTAATTTTCTCGAAAATGGCTTTAACGATTTTGATTATACTTTGTGTGTTATATTCTTTTAGTGTTTTTAAGATAACTGCATTTTTAGTTTTTGGCTAAGAATGCAAATAACGGAGATCTGCTCTTAACGCCTTTTTTTCAAATGGCCATAAGTTGTCAACGATTGCATCGAATTCACTCAAACTTTGTTTGGTATAGTTACAGCTTACAGCTTTCTATCAGATGGCATTGATTTTTTTTCAGTTCCTCTTTTTTAAATGGTGGCTCCTATACAAAGAGCCACTAGATTTTGGCCATTTTTTTCATTTTTACTTGCGATTATAGGTACTATAAGGCAAGTTATGCATTCGTCGAAAAAAAAAGTTTTGAGATAACAATCAAACATGACATTACGATGATAGCGAAGACGAAAAAAGATGGTCTAAAAATTCTGTCCGTCTGTATGTCTGTCTGTCTGTCTGTCTGTCTGTCTGTCTGTATGTAGACCTACAGCCCAAACGGGTGGGCCGAATTGCTTCAAACTTAGTATATAGACTTTTTTAGGTATTGTACAGAAAGGAAATTGAAATTTTTTTTTTAGCTCAAAAAATAACGGTACCTGCCATACAACCGTTACGTTAAAGCTTATTTTTCTCAAAAACGGCTCTAACGATTTTTAATTAAAAAAATTAGTGTTGCTTTTTAGGTACGACCAATCATATGGCTGAAAAAAAAGTTTTAAAAAATGGCTAAGAACGGTACTTTCCATAGGACCGTTTTTTTTGCTTTCGACTATCTCGAAAACGACTCAACCGATTCTTTCGAAATTTCACACACATATAGCTGTAGGTAGCTCAATTTGTCTTGCATACCAATATTTTTGAAAAATATTTTTTTGTATTTTTAAAAGCATTTTTTAAAAAAAAATTTAAAAAATTAATATTTTGAAAACTGCTTATTAAATTTTTTTTTTTTAATTTTAAATAAATGTATTTGCTGAATACCTATGAACTGACGTTTTTGAATTTTTTTTGAAAATTTTTTTCAAAAAGTTTTTCAAAAAAAACTTTTTTTCTCAAAAACCGCTCCACAGATTTTTCTAAATTTATTCTCATAAATTCAAATTTATCCAAGAAATATAATGGCGTACTTTTTTTTCAGCTCAAATTAGTTTAAGTATTTATTTAAGAATTTTGAAAATTTTATTTTTATCAAAATCTCAAGCCCATAAACCACTGTCACTCATTAGAGCAAGTTCGTACGACCCAGTCGTGCATTTTATTTTCTAATTTACTCAAAAAAGGCTCCCCCGATTTTTATGAAACTTTGCATGTAACATACATAGAATACTTCAAACAAAACTGCATTTTTAGTTTTTGGCTATACATGATAATAGCGGAAATTACTAACTGTTAACAGTTAACAGTATTATTGATTTGGCCATAAGTGGACATTATTATATCATTTATAACACCCAAAAGATAACGTCTTAATTTTAAATATTAAAGGTAACGTTAAGTTAGCTCCCGTATATCGGTTTTTCCAGTTTCAGTCAATTTTTTTTAGGTTTTACCAAATTTTTCAAAAATGAGTTGTTCTCATTGATCGAAAAGTTTGTTTTCATCGTACTGTTGCACCCACAGAGCAAGTACGTGCGACCCAGTCATGCATTTTATTTAAAAAAACAAAAAAATTATATTAAAAATATTATGGTATGCGGAACGAATTGAGGTACCTAAAATACCTAAAATGAGGTAAAATTTCGATAAAATTAAACAAATCGGTCAAATGGAAGGTACCCTTCTTAGACATTGTTGGTAATTTTCTTCGATATATGATAGTTCATAATTAAAAAGCTACGCTGAGTTTCTTAATACAAATTCGTTAGAGCCATTTTCGAGAAAATTAACTTTAACGGTTATATAACAGGTACCTACTATTATTTTTGGGGTTAACAAAATTCTGTACAATGCCGAAGAAGCTCTATAATCAAATTTAAAGGAATTAGGACCACCCGTTTAAGGCTGTAGGTGTATATACGAGTACATGCATACAGACAGACACATAGACAGGAGTAACCCTTTTTTAAATACTATTCTCAAAAATGCAATGCATTCCTATGCAATTTCTGCGTTTGGTGTTTCATGTTATTACATTTTTATACAGTCAAAAAACGTGGAGTAATAAAATCCAGTTGCGAAAATATGTAATTAATTCCAAATTTTAACGTTTTTTTCAAAAGCGCATTTTAGAAAAGTAAACTTAAAGTCTGCCTTGCCAACTTTAGCAGGTTGGCCAGCAGTCGGTTGTGGGCTGGATTAGGTTTTTGAATTGCGTTATAAATTTATTTTTACCAACGTTATCTAGTTTATTAGATTTATTAGATTTTTGTCTTCTAAGGTAGCAGTGGGACATGGTGCCGTAAAATATCGCCAAGGGAAATAAAGAAATTCTTGCAATATATGATTATTTTCTCAAATTATATAGCTTTCACTATATTTTTACTATATTTTTGTTGACACATAATTATTTTTTTTTAAATCCTTAATAGAAATCCCGAAAACTCTTTCCTTCCCTTTCCATCCACTGTTTTCTAAAATACATCAGAAAATCTTTAAAGATGTTTAACTCTTTTACTCTAAACTGTACACCTTTCACCACGTTTATTTTTAATGTATTAATAAATTAAAAGCGAAATAATGCTGACCCGGATTTATTTCACCTTAGCAAAGTGAAATAACACCGAATATGGTATTTCGAGGTTATTTCGCTTTCATAAAGCAAAATAACGCCGAATTTTGGAATTCGCTCGGAGTTATTTCACGGCGAAGTTTTCAAGGGCTTTGTCTATTTGGGTTCCACAATAACCTTTCAAAACAATATCGGAGTAGAAATCATTCGAAGAATCACTCTTGCCAATCGCTGTTTCTTCGGGCTTAGAAGGTATCCTAGTACCAAAGCTCTCTTTCTGAAAGGACAAACGAGACACTACATGAAACCCTTATCATCTAAGTCCTGCTGTATGGGGCAGAAGCGTGGACGCTGACACAATAGAATGAAAATTCGCCGGTGCTATAAGAGAAATATTTTTCAGGTTATATTCGACCCTGTGTGTATCAATGGAGTATGGAGGAGAAGATTTAATGAGGAACTGTACGTACGGGCTATACAGCGACAATGACCTGGTCTAAAAGCTGAAAATACAGCGGCTAAGATGGCTGGGGCACGTAAAGCGCGTGGACGAATACTCACCAGCTCTCCGAGTTTTCTACTCCAAATAGACAGCGACCTCTCCTCAACCAACTTAATGTGAGCAACTGGAGGCCACTGGCTAGGGACCGACCTAGCCCGAGGCGACATGTACAGATGCACTTCATCCTGTTGGAAATTCTTCAAGCTGTATCCTAACTTTTTCAGATATAGTCGAATGGTATTCAATTTGTTAAGTCACATTTATTTATGGATTGAGTAAGATTCAAGTCGGTGTTCTTCAAAGTAGTGTCCTAGGAGCTAAGTCCAACCATGTAGTTACCATGCAATGTAATTCGTTGGATTTTCGTCAGATATTTATCACCTTTAATCTCAATCCACTGTACCAACTTTCTTTCCTATCTTTCTATTCCTTCTCTCTTCGCTCGCACATGTTAATTCATTATAAAGGTATTAATATCCCTTAGAGTGCGAGTGCATTATACAAAAAAATAAATGTTATGATAGGTATTTTCCATATTTTATCGTACTCAACAGATGAGTATCCTCTACTTCAGCGAGTCATTGATTAAACTCTTATTTTTTTATTTTTGAAGTGTAGAAATTCATTTCGCTGTGTTAAAATAAAATAAGGCCAAACTTTGGAATCACCACTGTCACCGAAGATGTGAATGCAAAATATAGCCATCGACAATGATAGTCCTTTGGAAAGCGAAAAATGTAATAGGAATTCCAACTGTTCGACAACCTCAGTGAAACTGCTTGATACAGAAAGCACCGTGTTGCAGCTGAAACAATGTATCTAAGCTTTGTGTTTCACCACAGACTAGCAGCATTAAACCATATATATCACTTCCAATTTCAGCTGATATGAAGTCTAAAAAGCGTAAGAAGTGCAGTGATTGGATGGCTCAATGCCCCCGTCTGATGTTAGGTACTATATTAAATAATTATGTCAATAGAAAACCAGAATATTAAATATTAAGGTAACTTCTAAGCCTCTAACAATTGGAGGAAAGTCTATTCAAGGGACTCGAGGTTATTTGTGTTTTCGAAAAAGGTTTTTGTCTACTGAGAAAAATATTTGTATTTCTGCTAAGGTAAAATAGAAAGGTGGGAAGAAAAAATGCTATAGGCTCTGCAAAGAATCAGCGGTTAGCAACGACGAAAAAAAAACGATTGAAATATTACCCACCAGCTATTACGGCTTCACTGGCTTCAGAAACACCATCTGGAAAAGATCTTAGATGGTTCCTTGTTGTGTGGGACATGACAAATAGAGACAAGAGGTTGAATAAAATTTGTTCTGGGTTGGTTCACTTAATTCATTTTTTTTTTTTTTGAATAATTGTAAGCATACAAATTTTGACCCCGATTAAGGAAATATTGTTTTGATTGAAGGAACGATAAATTACATATTGTACATTATGTTTTTAAAATACAAAAAATATTTGTCGAAAACGTTCTGTCATCGGCGTTAAAACAAGACATCTAAACCTTTTTATATGATAAGGTAATTGAACAAGTTATCTGAGTACAACCCAAATTTTTACTCCAAAAGTTCCCATAAAAGTGGTGAACTAAGTCAGGTGACCTCATTTTTGAACAAGGGTGTGCCTTAATTCCAGAAAAGCCTGTACAAACAACATTAAAAGTTTAAAGATAGCATGACATCACGTACGCTTTTTTCTTCCCATCCATCTAATGCCATAACGTGTCGACTTCCTTAATTATGTACTTGCTCCTTTTTTTTTTTTCAAAATTCTATTATAAATGTGAACCTATGTGCCTCTTTCCACAATCCACACCAAAAACGAAAATGCCTGTTGGACGCGAACACCAAACACATAGTACATACACTGGCAAACAGCCCCCACCTCCGCCAGAGGACGAAATAAAGGTATATCTAAGAGGAATCCGAATTAAGCAAAAAGGCAAACGTTTTCGCATGTTTAGTGATTCAGAAGGTCATCTGACAAATAGACATTTATTTAGGTATAAAATTAGTGCTGCTTTATTTTATTTTGTTTTCCGGCCGGATGTCACGTGAACATCGTTTATTTAATATTTCAGCTCACTGGTCAGTAGATAATTATTACACGGCTTATTTGGAAGGGGGTTTGTGTGGGAAAAGTAGTGGTATCATTTCTATGGTGTGGATGTGGTGTTTGGCAAGTAGGAGGGTTTTAAGGATAGCAACTGAATTCCATGCGGTTACCGCGATACCGTTTCACAACGAAGTAATAGTTGTTCTTTTCCTATCTCAGCAATTTAGAATTTGTTACGGGTCAGTAAACAGTATGGATACCGAATTTTCCTCGAAAGCAAATGACATGTAAAGGATTCAATTTGTGAACCAAAGTTTGATTGAATTTATATCGAACTTGCGTTTCGTTATGATTATTTAAATAAAAGTTATGAAATTTAAAAATATGGAAATGGAAGGGGTTGAACTCATACCTTGTGTATGAAAGTTCGGAGCATGAACTACATATTTTGGCATAATGTGTATGGTTGAAATCTCGTCAGCTTAATTTTTTTTGGGGGATTACGCCCGTAATTGACATTGGGGTTTCTCAAATAGATACTTCGGCTAAACATCTATCTTAATCTGAGCGAGTTATGTCAAAACAT
Organism: Platycheirus albimanus; assembly: GCA_916050605.2. Lineage (NCBI taxonomy): Eukaryota > Metazoa > Arthropoda > Insecta > Diptera > Syrphidae > Platycheirus > Platycheirus albimanus. Next base: position 80,615,786 of record OU696696.1, read on the forward strand.
TTTTGGGATTTTAAAAATATACATATATAGTTACGTCCCGAGCGGCGTAACTATTTAAAAAAAATATAATTTCAACCCGAACCACTGGGGAATAAAAACACTTCTATTTTAATTTATTTTTAAACACTTTAGCCAAATCATTAATCAGTTTCCGGTTAGAGTTTGTTGGTCCAGCTCACCTTGTACAAATTGTTTCTATATCGGTGTCATGGAGAGGCATACTCTGCGACACATGTCGTTTCCCTAGAATCTGTTATCAATTTCAGAACTTGCTTCCCATAATGGCAAGCATCTTTTGGATTCAGACTTTATACAAAAAAAAAAAAACTAAAAAAAAAAAAAAAAAAAAAACATCCAAACCCACTTTATTTCGAAGCTAGAGACAAACAACTTTAATTGCTTTTAAAACACGACACTTTTTGTCGTCAAGAGTAAAAAAGTAAGTGTCTTTTGAGAATTTCATAACATTAAAAACAGATCTGGCAGAAGTAATAGCCAAAAGTAACAGAAGTTTTAGTGTCAAAATCCCCTTCTTATATTACTTCTGCAAAAAGAAAAACAAAATTCAGAGTAATTATCCTTAAAATATGCAACACAATGTTATTCGAACCACACATTATACACATTTCCAAAAACTTAGCAAGCTCAGTTCAGATAAAAACGTCTTTATTACCATTTAACGTATATTACAAAGCAAGTTCCTTAATTAAAATATTTTTTTCTGAGCAAAAAAAAAGGACATACCTACCATAAAACTATACACATACTTCTTAATGATAAATTGCTCGACCTTCTATAAAATAGGTTAATCGTTGCATCATTTCTATAAAACTATGTGTACCTTACTTTACAAAACTGTTTGCGTTTTTTGATGGCCAACTACTCAGGAATATTAAAAAAGGTGCGAATTCGCATACCCTATACCCAGAGCCCAAACTACTTGCATTTTAATTACATATTTCGCGTGATAAGTCTTCATTTGCCAACTTTACCACCAGAAATTATATTCTTTTGCAACGCACTCTGCTTTGCAGCAATCAAGCTATCTTTTTTATTTAATAGCTTAGGTACAGTGTAATTATGAAAAGAGTCGGACGGACAGAACTTCATTATCATGGCGTTTCCTTTCCGTTTGAAAATGGGAACTATACCAAGAACAAGACATCAGCATAACCATTCAATGTCCTGCGTCCTGATGGAAGGTAGTCACCATCACCATCGCATCGCCAGGACTAAGGAACTTCTTCCACTATAGAAAAGTAGTGTAGAGAAGAAGGGAGTTAGCCTAGTGATTATGTCACCCCTACAATATACCTAGACATAATATTCCTAAGGGAAAATGGAAGAAGGTGTTTCAACAACATTGCAAAGGAAAATCAATGTCAAAGCAATTTCTTGAATTAGTTTCGTTTTTATTTTTATTTTTTTTTTCGCAACGCGGTGCACTTTTCCTTTTGCCAACCCTCTTTTGCAATATTGGATTTTAATTTTAACTTCTGGCCTTGCAACATCCATTGGTATGGCTGGCATGGCATGACTGGCGCACCGTATACCTTTAGCGCGTCTTCGCACTGGAACTGAAAGACTGCTGATTCCACTTGACAGTGATGCTTGCATAATTCAGAAAAGGAGAGAATTGATTACACTCAGATTTAAATATATTTTGTAATTACGCGCTGGGAAAGTTTTCCATTTTCTTTTGAGTTGAAAACTCTGGCTGGTGGTGGTCCTGGTGCTGCTGCTGCAGGAAGGGATATTGGTTTCAAGCTGGAACAAAATTTACGAAATTTAAGCATAAGGAGGTTCAAATGTATAACCTTAATGTAAGACAAATTAGGTTTAAAAAAGGAATTGCACTCCATTTGAAAACATCGAAGTTCAAATAAAAAGAAAATAGCTAATAAGATTTTTCTTTCTGGGAAGATTACTGTAAAAAGTGCATTAAGAATTGGATACCTTTTAAGTCATACAGAAGGGTATTTTTGACCAGCTTATCTTACAAAACTATATACTTACTTTGTTTTTTGTGTGTGTGTGAAAATAGAATACCTATTGACTGGTTCTGGTTTTATTTTGCCAATAATGTTAACCAAATATTTTCATTAATGTGTGAAAGGCACCTGTTTCACTCTAATGCCTAATATGGACGCGATTAGAACGAATCTGAAGTTAGTTTTTCAAAAAAAAAAAGTGCGTGCGTACAAAGTACACATGTCAGAAGTGATACTCCTTTGGCAAACTAATTTTTGTCTCGTTAATATTTATTCTAATCTAACTAAAGCCTTAGATTTCCGAGACTTAGAGGGAGGGAAAAAGGAAGATATGTTAGGAATTTAATGACTTAAATTGTCATTATAATATTAAAAGTGTCGAAATTAATACAAATTATAAATTAAATTTTCTAATTTATTTCTTCAATATTTACATTATTTGATGCGATTTCTATTGGTATTGTTGTGACTAAAAGCATTATGAGAAGTAAAATATGCAATATAATCTGCGTTTACAGCACAAGACGTTATGCGACAGAATTGCCATCTAAGTTCTAATACTTAACTACTAAACGAATACATCACCAATAGCGTGTATTTTTTCTAGATCTCCCTTACTCTCTCTCAATCTTTCTCACTAGCGCTTTAATGAAGAATTACAAGCTCGCCCATTAGGACGATTAATATTCCCCAACATTAAGCTCATTTTTTTTTTGCACCGCATGAACCGACCAGTGCAGCTTCTTAAGGCCGCTTACCCGCCTAACACATTTAATATTATGCACATCACATTTTCCATATCAACCTTCCAGCGCTCATTTAACCACACACCAAGTCACAACTCTGCTACCCGTCAATCTATTTACAACCATCAACCGCCTGACTGCCTGCAGTGGATATACGAAACACTTTTGTCTGCTAAGACGCACATACTGCATGCATACCGTCCATGAGACCCACCGTTCTATTTTTAACCATCAGCCACCGACCTACCCACAGTTGATATGCAGAACCAGTTTGTGTTATTATAAAACAAACCTAACCTAACCTACAGCTCTCTCTCCCCATGGCACTATGCGTGAAGCGTGATGCGACGTTCGCTCTATCTCACCCTCTCTCTCTCGATCCTTCTCACTCGCTTGCTCCCTAACCCTATCTCGCTCCATGGCAATGTGCTTCGTGCTACATTCGCCCTTTCTCACTCTCTGTCAATCGGTCTCTATCGCTCTCTCCCTCTTCTGGGACGGAAACATCCCACATTTCCGTCGTGCTAATTTCCGCTTCTTCCGTAAAAATTTTACCCTCATGCGCTTAAAAAGTTTCACTTTTACAGATACAAATTGTTGCACTGCATTTAATTTAGGCGGAGTTGGGTCGTTACAGAAAAAAAAAATTAATAAATATGAACGTCCTCTGAACCAATTGTGTTCAGAGCGCTCTGAACTATTTATGAAACGAATTTAAGCACTAAGGTGTTGTTTCCTTTTCTCATGCCATTTGGAAAACCTGAAAGAAGTTTTTTTTTCAACATTTAAAAGACCTTCGTCGGCCATTTTAATTTTCTTTTTATCTGGTTTGGAAACGTCTAACTTTTGACATTTTGTTCAGTTTTTAGCTCAGAGTGCCCCATTTATTTATTTAGAGCTCATAGAGCGCCCTCTGAACACACTCTTAAGGAGAAAGGAAACACGAATTCTATGCTCTGCAGTCTTTGAAGCAAAAAAGAAACACTTTTTTTACAACTCAGGGTCTGCTGTGAACTTAAAAAAAAAAAAAAAAGATTATCTATATATATAAAAAGTAAACTATATTTTGTTGGTCGCCGATTCACGCCTTAACCCGTTTACCAATTTCAACCAAACTTTCACACATCTTTGGTATTGGTCTATATATGAATTCGGTGAAGTTTCATTGAAATCGGTATGTGTGTTTTGTGCGTGCGTGAAAAATAAACTTAAAGCTCACTTAGCAAAACTGAAAAATCATTTAATTGAAATATAATTCAGTCATAGTCGGAATTTTATAATATTGGATTTTTGTTTTTAGTTTTGAAGTAAAAAAAAGCGTCAATACCCAGCAAACATTTTCCTTCAAAAATGAATCATTATGATTCATTTAAATGAAGAAAACCTTCAGATATGAATTCACTAACGATTCAATTCCAATCAAATCTCCTGAGAAATGGGCATTCATTTATGAATCTTTAAAAATGATATATACATAAATGATTAGAGAAACATTCACCAAAATGAATGTATTTAAGCGCTTTTTCTTTACAATTGTATGTTAACATTCACTTTTATTCATAAGAGTGAAGGAAATTTAGAAAGATTTATTAGGTTTTTGTATATTTCTTGATCACACTCATTTTTGTTCATATATGTGAATGAAAATCCAATGTAGATCACTTCTTAATTCGAATACAATTTTGATTCTTCATTTTTGTTGAACATAAAGTGAACCTTCATTTTAGGTGAAGAAAAATGTTTGCTGGGTACTCGATACCCATACATAAACATTTGTTGTTGCTTTTGCTTTTTTTGTAGTTGTATATGGTTTATCGCTGTGTATACAAATACATCAAAGCATTATTGTGAAGCATGAAATTTGATTTTCGAAAAAAATGTAGTCGTGACCTATATATGTATGTATGTACATACATATGTATATGTAGTATATCGTATATGTATATACATACATACCACTTATGATGAAGCCTGGTCGCTATGTTTTGAGTAATAGTGAAACTGAAAAAGTTTTCTTGGTTGGCCAATAGATGTTGCATCTTGCATAGTTGGATTTGTGTCCAAGCGATGATGGTGTTTCGATGTGGTTAAGGAGTCTTTTGGTTACCTGCAGATTTAATAATAAAGCAATAAAGTTTCAATGGTTGTTTTTATCTTTTTTTCATAAAATGGTAATTGTATGCGCGTTAACAGTTGGGGGATGATTACAGTTTTTAAAACATCAAAATCACGCTTTTTGGGTGTATGGCGTATGAGCACTTTTTGTATGTTGGTTTTTAAATAAAAATATGTAGTAGCTATGTACCTACATTCATACATAATACATAAATAAATGGCATTTCTTTAAGTTCTCAAAGTAAAAGAATTGTTTGAAAATGTGCCAATGATATAATATACGTAAGATTTTATAGATGTGACATTATGTTCGCGCGAAATTTCTTAACATGTGATAAAATTAAAGCCAAACATATGTATAAGACAAAAAAACACCAAACATAATTTCTTAGATATACTGACGATTTTATATAGTGCATCCCAGCCAACATGAATGTTTTTGTTTGCATCTTTTATTGGTTAATGTTCCTCGACCTACATCTATTTTGAGTTTAACAAGAGTATATGGGCGCCTTTGTCACACTTATCGTCATGTATGTGAAGAACTGCATTTACTTGAAAATGATAATCATTATGGAAGCATCCTCAACAGGTTTACTGATCAAATAAGAACAATATTTTCAATTATTATCAAAACATGTTTTCCATCAAATCCGGTAGAATTGTGGCAAAATTATCGTGACTATATGACTGAAGATATCTTGAATAGAATGCGTCGTATTTCTAGAAATCAGGAATTAATCATTACGCTGGAAATGTATAATGAGGCATTAGTTATAATTGAAGATATTGTGCTTAACAATCTCAAATAAAACATTGTCACAATTAGGTTTGCCTGCTCCTAATCGACCAATACATGATGCATTTAATCAAGAAATGCAACGTGAACAACAATATGATATAAATGAAATGAACACATTTATAAATTTGAATCTTCCCAAATTGAATCGAGAACAAAAAGTGCATATGATACCATAATTCAAGCTCTACAAAACGAAAGCGGAGGAATATTTTTTTTTTAGATACGCCAGGCGGTACCGGAAAAACATTTTTGATTTCCTTGCTATTAGCGACTATAAGACCACAGAACAATATTTGATGTTGGTCGTACACCGCAATCTACACTTAAATTACCATTGAATATGCAAATTAATGAAAATCCAACATGTAACATTTCTAAAAATTCTGGAATGGGAAGAGTTTTGCAACAATGCCAATTAATAGTGTGAAATGAATGTACAATGGCACATAAGAGATCGATGAAAGCTTTAGATAGAACTTTGAAAGATTTACGAAATAATCAAGAAATATTCGGTGGCGCTCTGATATTGTTGACTGGTGATTTCTGTCAAACGCTGCCAGTGATTCCCCATTCAACTCCAGCAGATGAATTAAAGGCATGTTTGAAGTCATCCAGTTTATGGAGAAATGTTCAAACACTCACTTTAACAACAAATGTAAGAGAACAATTACTAAATGACCCATCGGCTGACGAATTTTCTAGACAACTACTGTACTGATAGGAAATGGACAAATTCCTATTGATGCTACTGCTGGATTAATCACTTTGCCAGGTATTTTTTTGTAATTTCGTAAAAACAAAACAGCAATTGGTTTCAAGTGCCAAACATTGCGCAAAATTATCGAAATCACAATTTTTAAGCTGAAAGATCAATACTGGCAGCCAAAAATAAGGACGTTGAATGCGGATATTTTAAGTGATGTGCCTGGTGAGATTGTGACGTATCAATCAGTAGATATGGTCACAAATCATGATGACGCTGTCAATTATCCTTGGATTTGCCTGGACTGCCGCCTCATCGTTTAAATTTGAAAGTTTGTGCACCCATTATTCTTCTTCAGAATATAAATCCACCTCGATTGTGTAACGGAACAAGATTAGCAGTCAAAAATGTTATGAATAATCTTATTGAAGCAACGATTTTAAAAGGAAAATTTAAAGGTGAAGATGTATTGAATACGCGTATTCCAATGATTCCGCCATCAGAGACAATCATTGGTATTGTGTGAAATCGACCTAGAATACCCATGCTTCTGCCACGGACAGTTGTATGTTTCATGTTCACGTGTAGGAAAGTCATCAGTTCTGTTTATTTATACCACAACTCCGGGCAAAACAAAAAATGTTGTTTACGAAAAGGCTATGCGACAATAAAATAAAAAGAAGAAGAAATAAAAGAAAAATAAATAGAGGGTGTATTTAAAACGAGTGTATTCTGCATTCTAATATTAATGTGATCTGCTTAGCGAAGCAGGCACAAGGTCCATTAACTAAATATTTTTTGCATGCCTTAGCTGTTTATAGGGTGAAATGGGCTAAAAGAAAAAAAGTGGTATACGGTTTTTAAAAATCTTTTTGTGTTTGATAGCTTTTACGTACTTCGATGCTTGAGTGATGCTATTTTTAACAAGCTGTTATAAATAGGAATTCTATTGGATTTTTGTTAATGTAATACACTCGGGTGTATACTTACTTTTATCAGTTTATTAAATTAAAAAAAAAATCCAGGTTCTCATAATTTTACACAAATTAATTTGACGGTATAAATATAATTAAGAATTCAAACTTATCGCTTTATATTTAAAATGTTTATATCTATCATCGTTTATATCACCGCGCTATCTGCTCGGAAGGGCAGAACAACGTCTGCCGGGACAGCTAGTTGAGTGACGAAAATGAAAGAAATAAATAAATAGAATGATATACCTTCGATAATGAAAGTGTGTTTCGCTGGCGCTAAAATATGGAAATATTTTTTGATTTGTTCCACTATAATTGTATCAGGTATTGGAAACAGTTAAATGAAACATTTTTGACAGTTGAAGATCATCAGCAGGTGAAAAGACCATTTTTGAGCTCTCCTTAGTCAAGATCCTCTTGCGCAAAAAAGCAGTTATGTATATCGTGTTGATTGTAATTTAGAGATATTGGTAGTGTCATCCAACATTCAATAGTTATTTAGACCAAACTCCTAAACAACAATAAAGCAGCTCGACTTGATGGCCCGCAGCGGCTAGTGTGCTTCTGTCATTAATTTTTACCAAAAGTAAATCCTGAAGACTGTATAGACGAGGCTCCTTGATTGATAAATTTTTTTCCTGAGTGCTCTTAAAGAATAATCTAGGACTCTTCGTGGTTGGTTATGAACACTTATGGTGCGCAGTTTCTAAATATTAGTTCGCATCACGGTCTTTGTTTTTTGGGCTTATACCTACAGATTTAAGGGTTCCCTCAAGTACACACGCAGGCTTAGTTATATATATTCGTATATAAATGTTAAACTAGATCGCCAAAAACCACTGAAGTATTCTGTTTGGGATGAACGGACATCCAGTATTTTTGAGAATATTGTCTTTTACCACTTATTAAAATGTCAATTTGTATGCTGAAATAAGTAAATATATTAATATTCAAGGTATTCATGGGACGCCGTTCTAGCGTTCGTATATCCAACCTTAAAATTGACTCCTGTATTACCACAAGAATATGTATGTCACCGTTAAGCCATCCCTAAATGCGTGTATATCAGAAAATCACCCAAACCTTTATAATTGAACACATGACTTGACATAATATTTTACACCAAAATTCTATCGCCTTAGGAGTGTTAAAGTTATGGTATTATCCCAGACAATTGTGATGTGAATAATAAAAGACTTTAAATGTGTTACAACACCACTGACGGAGACGGTGTATATTCTACTAATTAACGATGCTCTTTATGTGCCAACCTCAAGGCAATCCCATCAGAAAAACAAATAATCATACTTTCATGTTATTTGTAAGTGTAAAATGTAGGTATTTGGTATTCCTGTTCTGAAGGGGGTGCTTTTCAGGACTTTTGTTGCACCCATTAGACATAAGACTCATTGTAGAAGGCTGAAAAATGTTGTTCTATGATGATTACATATTTTGTTCTGTTGGTATTTTTTTTTTTCTAAGAATTGTCCTTAGGGTGAATTTTGTTCGAAATAAACCTAGCCCATTTTGGAATGTTTCCCTCTTTCTATAAGAATATGAGCACAACGTTTTCATCTATTAACTTTTTTGTTTGTTTGCTTTGTTAAATTCAAAGCCAAAAAGGCTTGTTGCTCGACCTACTTTTGTCATCTAAAACAACGATGTCCTTACAAAGGGCTTATTAACGTTTAGATGGTTATTTTTTTTTCTTTTTTGCGGTGTTGGGCACAATATTGAAATAGTTGGAACATGATCTAGAATTTTTTAGCTATCAAAATAGCCTTAATTAGTATACAAATGAGCTTGGAATGAATTGCTGAATTCTAAAAAAACTGTGCTCAGGAATAGTATTTTTATTTGCGATTATAGGTACTATAAGGCAAGTTATGGATTCGTGCAGAAAAAAAATTTCGAGATAACAATCACACATGACATTACGATGATGGAGAAGTCGAAAAAAGTGGGTCTGGGAATTCCGTCCGTCTGTCTGTCTGTCTGTCTGTCTGTCTGTCTGTCTGTCTGTTCGCGCTTCTAGAGCCTGAACGGATGGGCCGATTTGCTTCAAATTTGGTATCTAGGATTTATTTGGCCGTCCCTCGGAACATATTTTTACTTGCGATTATAGGTACTATAAGGCAAGTTATGGATTCGTGCAGAAAAAAAAATTTGAGATAACAATCACACATGATATTACGATGATGGAGAAGTCGAAAAAAGTGGGTCTGGGAATTCCGTCCGTCTGTCTGTTCGCGCTTCTAGAGCCTGAACGGATGGGCCGATTTGCTTCAAATTTGGTATCTAGGATTTATTTGGCCGTCCCTCGGAACGTATTTTTACTTGCGATTATAGGTACTATAAGGCAAGTTATGCATTCGTCGAAAAAAAAAAGTTTTGAGATAACAATCAAACATGACATTACGATGATAGCGAAGACGAAAAAAGATGGTCTAAAAATTCTGTCCGTCTGTATGTCTGTCTGTCTGTCTGTCTGTCTGTCTGTATGTAGCCTACAGCCCAAACGGGTGGGCCGAATTGCTTCAAACTTGGTATATAGACTTTTTTAGGTATTGTACAGAGAGGAAATTGAATTTTTTTTTTTAGCTCAAAAAATAACGGTACCTGCCATACAACCGTTATTTTAAAGCTTATTTTTCTCAAAACGATTTTTATTTAAAAAAATCAGTGTTGCTTTTTAGGTAGGACGAATCATATGGCTGAAAAATTTTTTTTAAAAAATGGCTAAGAACGGTACTTTCCATAGGACCGTTTTTTTTGCTTTCGACTATCTCGAAAACGACTCAACCGATAATTTCGAAATTTCACACACATATAGCTGTAGGTAGCTCAATTTGTTTTGCATACCATTATTTTTGAAAAATATTTTTTTGTATTTTTAAAAGCATTTTTAAAAAAAAAAAATAAAAAATTAATATTTTGAAAACGGCTTATTAAATTTTTTTCTAAAAATTTTAAATAAATGTATTTGCTGAATACCTATGAACTGGCGTTTTTAAATTTTTTTTTAAATTTTTTTTTAAAAAGTTTTTCAAAAAAAACTTTTTTTCTCAAAAACCGCTCCACAGATTTTTATAAATTTTTTCCCATAAATTCAAATTTTTCCAAGAAATAAAATGGCGTCCTTTTTTTTCAGCTCAAATTAGTCTAAGTATTTATTTAAGAATTTTGAAATTTTTATTTTTATCAAAATCTCAAGCCCCTAAACCACTGTCACTCATTAGAGCAAGTTCGTTCGACCCAGTCGTGCATTTTATTTATTTTTGCTCTAGGCCCAAAAATAACGGCACCTGCCATACAATCGTGAAGAAAAAAATTGATTTTCTCAAAAACGGCTCCAACGATTTTGATAAAACTTTCAGGATGCTGTTTTTGTAAGACAATCTATCTTTTGGTTAAAAAATATTTTTCAAAATTTGTCTTATAACGGTACCTCTCATAGAACCAGTATTTTCAAATCAAATTTTCTCGTAAACTATACATTCGATTTCAATAAAATTTTGGGCACAGGAAGTCATTTATAATTTTATTAATATGGCATTTCAAATTTTTCAAAAACTTTTTTTTTTGATTTTTTATAATTTTTTCAAAAAAATTTTTGGTTTTCGAAATATGTTGGAAACGGGTATATTGATTTTTTTTAAATTATTTTTTCAAATGTAAACTATAGGTTGCCATATATTTGCATACCCAAATAAATTTCAAAATATTTTTTGGAAAAGTTTTTCAAAAATAACCTTTTTAAAAAAAACTGGTCGAACGATTTTCAATATTTTTACTTGCGATTATAGGTACTATAAGGCAAGTTATGCATTCGTCGAAAAAAAAAGTTTTGAGATAACAATCAAACATGACATTACGATGATAGCGAAGACGAAAAAAGATGGTCTAAAAATTCTGTCCGTCTGTATGTCTGTCTGTCTGTCTGTCTGTCTGTCTGTCTGTCTGTCTGTCTGTCTGTCTGTATGAGACCTACAGCCCAAACGGGTGGGCCGAATTGCTTCAAACTTGGTATATAGACTTTTTTAGGTATTGTACAGAAAGGAAATTGAAATTTTTTTTTTAGCTCAAAAAATAACGGTACCTGCCATACAACCGTTACGTTAAAGCTTATTTTTCTCAAAAACGGCTCTAACGATTTTTAATTAAAAAAATCAGTGTTGCTTTTTAGGTACGACCAATCATATGGCTAAAAAAAAAGTTTTAAAAAATGGCTAAGAACGGTACTTTCCATAGGACCGTTTTTTTTGCTTTCGACTATCTCGAAAACGACTCAACCGATTCTTTCGAAATTTCACACACATATAGCTGTAGGTAGCTCAATTTGTATTGCATACCAATATTTTTGAAAAATATTTTTTTGTATTTTTAAAAGCATTTTTTAAAAAAAAATTTAAAAAACTAATATTTTGAAAACTGCTTATTAAATTTTTTTTTTTAAATTTTAAATAAATGTATTTGCTGAATACCTATGAACTGGCGTTTTTGAATTTTTTTTGAAAATTTTTTTCAAAAAGTTTTTCAAAAAAAACTTTTTTTCTCAAAAACCGCTCCACAGATTTTTATAAATTTATTCTCATAAATTCAAATTTATCCAAGAAATAAAATGGCGTACTTTTTTTTCAGCTCAAATTAGTTTCAGTATTTATTTAAGAATTTTGAAAATTTTATTTTTATCAAAATCTCAAGCCCATAAACCACTGTCACTCATTAGAGCAAGTTCGTGCGACCCAGTCGTGCATTTTATTTTTTCCTAGATTCACGTATAGCTTTGAAATTTTATTGTATACTTTGTTTTTCCGAGAAAACTCTTAAACTAATTTAAAAAATAAAAGAATTTTCGAAATTATTTAAATTTTTTTTTAAATCCATATATGCAGCCACTTAGCAATTGCTTATCATAAGAGCAAGTTCGTGCGACCCAGTCGTGCATTTTATTTATTTTTGCTCTAGGCCCAAAAATAACGGCACCTGCCATACAATCGTGAAGAAAAAAATTGATTTTCTCAAAAACGGCTCTAACGATTTTGATAAAACTTTCAGGATGCTTTTTTTGTAAGACAATCTATCTTTTGGTTGGAAAATATTTTTCAAAATTTGTCTTATAACGGTACCTCTCATAGAACCAGTATTTTCAAATCAAATTTTCTCGTAAACTATACATTCGATTTCAATAAGATTTTGGCCACAGGAAGTCATTTATAATTTTATTAATATGGCATTTCAAATTTTTCAAAAACTTTTTTTTTTGATTTTTTATAATTTTTTCAAAAAATTTTTTGTTTTTCGAAATATGTTGGAAACGGGTATATTGATTTTTTTTTAAATTATTTTTTCAAATGTAAACTACAGATTGCCATATATTTGCATACCCAAAAAAATTTCAAAATATTTTTTGGAAAAGTTTTTCAAAAATAACCTTTTAAAAAAAAAACCGGTCGAACGATTTTCAATATTTTTTTTTGCTAGATTTACGTATAGCTTCGAAATTTTATTGCATACTTTGTTTTTCCGAGAAAACTCTTAAAATAATTTAAAATATAAAAGAATTTTCGAAATTATTTATTTGTTTTTTAATATCCATATATGCATATGCAGCCACTAAGCAATTGCTTATCATAAGAGCAAGTTCGTGCGACCCAGTCGTGCATTTTATTTCCTTTACGTTTGGATTTTTAAGTATAGAATAGCTTTGACGTACATATGTAATGTGAGTTTATTCAGGAATTATGACTAAGTTTTACAAAACCTCTCACGAAATTTCCTGCAGATTCTATAAACATACATTTTTACTTGCGATTATAGGTACTATAAGGCAAGTTATGCATTCGTCGAAAAAAAAAGTTTTGAGATAACAATCAAACATGACATTACGATGATAGCGAAGACGAAAAAAGATGGTCTAAAAATTCTGTCCGTCTGTATGTCTGTCTGTCTGTCTGTCTGTCTGTCTGTATGTAGACCTACAGCCAAACGGGTGGGCCGAATTGCTTCAAACTTGGTATATAGACTTTTTTAGGTATTGTACAGAAAGGAAATTGAAATTTTTTTTTTAGCTCAAAAAATAACGGTACCTGCCATACAACCGTTACGTTAAAGCTTATTTTTCTCAAAAACGGCTCTAACGATTTTTAGTTAAAAAAATCAGTGTTGCTTTTTAGGTACGACCAATCATATGGCTGAAAAAAAAGTTTTAAAAAATGGCTAAGAACGGTACTTTCCATAGGACCGTTTTTTTTGCTTTCGACTATCTCGAAAACGACTCAACCGATTCTTTCGAAATTTCACACACATATAGCTGTAGGTAGCTCAATTTGTATTGCATACCAATATTTTTGAAAAATATTTTTTTGTATTTTTAAAAGCATTTTTAAAAAAAAAATTTAAAAAATTAATATTTTGAAAACTGCTTATTAAATTTTTTTTTTTAAATTTTAAATAAATGTATTTGCTGAATACCTATGAACTGGCGTTTTTGAATTTTTTTTGAAAATTTTTTTCAAAAAGTTTTTCAAAAAAAACTTTTTTTCTCAAAAACCGCTCCACAGATTTTTCTAAATTTATTCTTATAAATTCAAATTTATCCAAGAAATAAAATGGCGTACTTTTTTTTCAGCTCAAATTAGTTTAAGTATTTATTTAAGAATTTTGAAAATTTTATTTTTATCAAAATCTCAAGCCCATAAACCACTGTCACCCATTAGAGCAAGTTCGTGCGACCCAGTCGTGCATTTTATTTTGTTTGATTTTCTCACTACGGACAATCTGCTAGTTTCCAGAGTTGCAGCAAACCACAAGTTTTTTTTTCAAATAAGAGAAGATTTGGGCATTGTGTTTAATAAAGAAATATAAAATAAAATATACATATGGATGTCCGCACTCTCCGAGGGGCCAACAATATAGACTCGGACCACTACCTTGTTGTAGCTAACGAATGCGGAGGTCCACAAGACCGCAGGATCGAGCATCCACTGTTAGAAAGTTTGATGTTGCGAAGTTACAATCTCAAGAGACCGCCACAACCTTTGCGAACCATGTCTCCTCTTATCTCTTGACAAGCTCGCACATTTTGAATAAAACGAAGAACTGGAAAAACGAATGGTTGAATTTATTGAGGGGTGCTACGGCAGAAGCAATGTTTCAAGTTCTACCAAAGGTTAAAACATTTGTCCATGGGTTACAAAGCCTGGCGGGAGCCTGTAGAGACGAGGAAGGGAATGTCGTAGTAGATACGCAGTCGGTGCTGAGAATTTGGAAAGAACACTTCTGCAGACTTTTAAACGGCGAAGACAAATAACGAATCGCTGTCAGGCAGAAAGATTTGGACGATGATGAAGAAAACCTCCGTCCACTCAAACTATAAGAAGTTCGGGTAGCAATATCAAAACTAAAGTCCAAGAAGGCTGCTGGAGAGGATGGCCTTACGGCTGAACTCTTCAAAGCAGCGGGAGATGACTTGGTGAGGAGCATACACCAACTAATCTGTACAATTTGGTTGGATGAAAGTATGCCTGACGAATGGAACCCCAGCATTGTGTGCCCTATCTACAAGAAAGGAAATACTCTAAACTGCGCCAACTACAGAGGTTTAAGTCTCCTAAATGTTTCACACTTCAACAGATTTTAGAAAAGACCCAAGAATTCCAGATCGATAGCCACCAGCCACCACCATTTTATCGATTTTAAAGTCGCCTATGACAGCGTGAATAGGAACGAGTTATACAAAGCAATGTCACTTCTTGGCATCCCTGCTAAACTCGTTCGATTGTGCAGGATGACTTTGGAGAACTCGCGCTGCTCAGTCAAGGTTGGTAAGAACACCACCGATTCATTTAATGTCGAGAAAAGCTTACGACAAGGTGACGTGCTGTCATGTAACCTCTTCAGCATCATTCTTGAGGCAATCGTACGCAACTCGCGTGTCAACACCAGCGGTATGATTTTTTTTAAATCTGTTCAATTAGCTACTTGGCTATGCTGATGATATTGACATTCTTTTGGAAAAACGTTGTGCGCTGTCAGTGGAGCATTGGCAAGTATTGAAGTGGTGTCGGGGAAAATGGATCTGGCTGTAAATGAAGATAAAACAAAGTATATGCTGTCCTCGGGTGCAGAACATCATGACCGTAGACTCGGGTTGGGTTCCACTATAACCTCTCAGAACAACATCATTGAAGAGATCAGTCGAAGAATCACTCTTGCCAATCGCTATTTCTCCGGGCTTAAAAGGCATTTTAGTAGCAAAGCCCTCTCTCAAAGGACCACGGGGACACTATACAAGACCCTTAACATCCAAGCGTGGACACTGACACAATCAGATGAATACAGGCTTGGGTGCTTTGAGAGAAAGATTCTTCGGGTGATATTCGGTCCTGTATGTGTATCAATGGAGTATGGGGGAGAAGATTCAATGGCAAACTGTACGGGCTATACAGCGACATTGACTTGGTTAAGAAGCTGAAAATACAGTGGCTTAGATGCCTGGTTCATTTGGAGCGTATGGACGAAAACACTCCTGCCCGACGAGTCTTCAATTTCAACCCGGAGGGCCGACGCAGTTCTGGAAGACCCCATCTAAGGTAGCGCGATCAAGTGGAGAACGACCTCAACCAACTTGGTGTGCACAACTGGAGGCCACTGGATAGCAACCGGTCTATCTGGCGAGTATTGTTGGTTGAGGCCGTGTTCCACAATGGAGTGTCTGCACCACCTAAAGTAAGTAAGTAAATTCCTTTTTGGTTTTGGAACCCTATACCGAAGAAAAACAACGAAATGACAAAGTTTTACATTTAATTTTCTTTGAAAATAAAAACAGAACCAGGGTAGAGGTAGGTAGGCTGGCAGTCTTCACTACATGGAACTGATTTTCAAATTTGACAGTAGGTTTCACAAAATCTATTTAGCTTTAGAAGCTTTAAATTAATAAGTTTAAGTTTTGTTATAAGGAAAAACTAAGGCAGGTTTTTCATTGCGAGCAATCATCTGAGGTCAAAGGCCATATGGAAACTTTTTGTTAGCTGAGGAAATTTCTCAAAAAAAGAGCACTACAATCAAGGGCAATTGTTTACATTCCCAATGGATAGTTCACAGTTGCAGTGCAGCAGGGCTTGATAAAAAGAAATATTATGTGACTATAATCACGTTTGAGAAAGAAGATATTTAGTGGACCCTGTGTGATAAGCTAAGCCTCTTTAAGCCTGTTTTATTTTACGGCACGGGAAAATAGCCAGCTGGACAAGATTTGTAGGTCGATATGATCTTAGGTGGCGACAAAAAGTGGAGAAGGCATATCCACTCATCAAAATGAGCCTCTGCGGCAAGTATCTCGAAAAATGTTCATCGTTCCCTGTTCCGACACATTTCAAGGATTCACGAAAAAGACGAAGAACGAAAGTCTTAAACGAAGCGCAGTTCCAGGAAAAGCATGTCCAACGATAACATATCTCCCTACGAACCGTGAACAATTTAGGGTATTCAATGTATGTACATACCACGTTCCAATTACCTATATGGCCACCATGGTGATAAGAAATATAAATATAAATCAAATTTAAGCCCGATTCCCTGCTTTGAAAACATTTATTTACATATTTAGGCTCAAGGGAAGTTGCAATAAAAACTGTCGCTAAGTCAGTTTTATAGGTTCGTTATTTTTGTATATGATAAATTATATTCCTTAGTTTCATATTATGCCATTTCCAAACCAAAGCCATACATTAACTCGTTTCTATAATATTTACATAATTATATTTTATGATCTTCGAATCTGTAATTTCATTGAAATATTACCTTTGCATCGAACTCCGAAGGCGCCCATATCCTTCAGTAAAAACTGTCATAAATTTACAACAGCTTCATACACACACACACACACACGACGTTATATTGGAATTGAAGCTACCCCAGGCAGGATCCTATTTAACATATAGAACATTGTGTTTCCTCTCGTTGTTCCTCTTTGGTTTTGCCTATATCAAATCGGATCCTATTATAAATATGGCGCAGAGCACAATGTTTCGGATACGAAATAATAATCTCAATTTTATCAAAATTTATTTTCGTTGGAAGAGCATGGAGCCAACATCGATTTTCAGTTTATTTGGGATGCTTCAATAGTTTTCAATGTTTCCTGCCACACTGTTTGATAAATCCTTTGATGCGTGAACCGCCATCGCCATCAATATTTGTGCTAGGACAATTTTTTACGGCTAATTGAGTTATGAGATAGTTGTATGTATATTTGTACGAGTATTGGAGTGTGGAAGCACTTTACGGAAGTTGTTAGTTTAGCTGGAAAAAATAAATATGTAATAAATCGTTAGAATTTAATAAAAGTTGTATTTGCATGTGATAATGTTGATTTGGATCTAATCTATTTAAATCAACTCCTTTTTTTCAAATAAACTACAATGGGGCGGGCTGAAAATAAAATATAAAAATAAATGCTTATAAAAATCCCCGTGAAATAGCTATAACTTCAGCCTATGAACTAGGCACCGACGTTGAAGTAAGGTTAAAGTGGCTGTACGCTAGAGATGTATTAGCTGACACACTTTGTCCCATAGAGGACCAACGCTATACCACAAGTTTAGGGTGTCACAACCTAAAAACTTACAAGCTTATAACCAATTAGAGCTTTTACCGAAGCTGTCGAGACCCATCAGTTCCTCAATGTCATTGAAAAAGGATTCTCCTAAAAAGAGTTTCCGTCTATAAGCAAGTGGATAATCGTCTCATCCTCTTCTTCGTCCATACAGCTTCTGCGAAAGCATGCATGCCAAATATGAGACAGTGTCCTGTATTGACACCTAATAATAGAGCTAATGTGCTGTCTGCTAAAGAGATCAAAGCCCTGAAGCATTTCGGATCCAGCTTTGGCTAAGTCGGCTTTGTCGCTAGACATGTGCTTCCACCTGTCGACTTAAGGTTCGTCCTCTCAGCAGCATTTTGCTCTAGCAAAAACAGGTAGGTACATGTAGCAATGGGAACACCCAGATAGATGGGCTTAGTTAAAATTGGTTATGTTGTTTCGTATTTGGAGAGTTCGCTGTTTTGCAGATCCGTGACACTCCATAGATGTGAATGTTTCATTGTTCCGCCATCTCTCTGAGAGATAATCGACAATCGCGAGCTGTTTTGTAGTGAAAAGAGATGGAATCCAAGGATTTAAGTGCAGCTTGGCTATCCGAGTGTTCCGCTTGGGACACCTTACAATGGTTTATAAGATGGAAGGAGAGACTTAAATTAAGTCTATTAGAGTTAACACCACCCTACACGCTAACATTTGTTTTTGAATCATCAGGGAAAGCTGAATTTGTTCTTCCCAGATGTCATTTTCCTCCAAAAGCGATCTAGAGGGAGTAGTCTTTGTTATTTTGATACGGATACGGAAAGTGTTTAGCATGTTAGCGTGGCCGAAGCTACTAGTTTTCACTATGAGATCGACTTTAAGCGAGTTGCAGAGCAAGCAGCAGTTTTCTTGCTGAAAATATCTAGGGGGTAAGATTAAAAGAAATGTCGAGCGCTGCAGAAGGAACTGTGCACAGTGCACCACTCATGCGTATACAAGCAGTACGTTGGATTTCTCCCAGCTTATCACAATTTGTCGTTGTATCAAGGGCAGTCTATTAAACGAGTGATAGATGAGAATCGGTCTAATAACCGCTGTGTATAGCAAATGGAATACACGGGACTCTAGACCCCATTTGTTGCCAATAACTTTTTTGCAAGAGCAGAGAGCTTGTAACGAAGTTACACATTTTCACTCTCCAACCACCCACAACAACACCACCAACCGCCACCGAGGAAGCCATTCCACACCCAACCGTACACAGCGACATCATCAAGCACCATCGACGAAGCCATTTCGCATTCCACCGCACACTACAAAATCAACCACCGACAACACCCGCCACAATCCCAGGCCCCCTTGTCCACCGAAATAGACCTACAACAACTTGCAATAGGCATAACCCAGCTAAGCAACAAGAAGCACAAGAATAAAATATTTCTAGGGAAAGTTGTATTTTATCTTTATAATTCACACTATGTCTTTCCAGAAAAATTTCATAAGGAGGATTGAAAAATGCACTACAAATCAGATTCGAAAGCTCAACCAGTTGTTTCGGTGCTAATTAAACGCACTAAGGAATTCGTTTCTCATCCGAAAACACGCTGTATTGGAATACCAGTCAGAATCTTAGTTTTTGGTTGTTATACCAAAAAGAGCCCTGCTCACAGTTTATGTCGGCTTTTCATTTCGCTGTTCGTCGAAGAGGATCGATGAACCGGCAATAGGCCACCCGTTTATGTCGTGGATCGTTTGCTTTCTAGAATTAACACCACAGACCTGTTTATGTCGCAGATATTGCTTCTTTTAGCAATACTGTAGACCGAGTATAAAATCACCCGTTTTATGCCGTGGTCCCTTCATTTAAGTAGGAAGGAAGTACAGGCCGAGCCCTGCTCAAACGTTGAAATAATACTGTTGTTTTTTCTGGCAATGCGCAGAATTGGACTAGTTGTAATCTTCTTCACGAACAATATTCAGCAAACATCATCACTGGGAAAATAATGGTGCGGATAACTACTCCCTGAGCCCTGACTCTGTTTTCACGGGCTTAGTTAGCGATGGAAGAATACGGCCGCACCAACAAGAAGCGAGCTAAGTAGAGCTGCCATGCACAAAGTATACTCATTATTTCAAGTTTGTAAAGTGGCGAAGATAGATTGACACTAATCCAGTCAAATGAAAGATCTCTTGTTGTAATCTAGAAAAATTCCTACATTCCCAGGAGAAGAAGACAAGATTGTGGCATATGTGCACTGTAAAGCGATAGAAGCCTAGTCCAAAAATTGTTGAATTGCCGGGTCAAGAAGCGAAAATAGATATTGGCGCTCTGGCATATAAAGTCTTTAATGCCACCTGAAAGAATTAGGTGAGAGTAGATCACTGCGGACTTGAAGAAGGAGATTGGGTATGGTTGGTTGGATATACTTAAAGTAGTGCTTACGGTCTATTGTGGACCACGGACTCAACTAGCGTACCCCGATAGCAAGTCGTTTGAGGTCTTCTTCCACTTCATCGAGCTTAGATGAGGTTTCCCACTCCTGGGAAACTAGATTGTCCTTAATTGGGTATGGGTTGGAATTGAACACTCAATGGGCTGGTGGCAGTGTTGCAGCTGAAAATTTTCAAAATGTGTCTCAAAAAGGGTACCAAAACGAAAAAAAGGGCCTAAAGGGGACAAACGGCAACGCTGGCTAGTTAGTATTCGTTAATATGATCTTCAGTCTCCAGCCATATAAGTCACTGTAAATTAGGCTTTTCGACCAGGCGAATGCCACTGCATTGCCCTGTGCAGTTTGTGGTTAAATCTTCTTTTCTACAATCCATTGGTACATGCAATTCAGAATATCACCCTGAGATTGAGGCGCTTTTTACCTGATTTTGTCGGGGTCAACGCGTCTGTCCCATTCCCCATACAGCAGCTGTATAGAGAATGTAAGATTTTTGTATGGTATCTCGTTGGTACTTACTACGATGCCTTTAAAGCTCGAAAAAAACAGCATTTGGCAAAAATGATTTTTCGACTTATCTCTGAACTGATATTATTTTGAGAGGTTAAAGTGTAACCCAAATAGCAACGACTGTGCCTCTACAACGAAATTTTTCCTCTCTTCTCTTTGTACTGCTTGAAAGAATATTTTACAATCTGGAAGAACATTGGAGCCATAGCACCTGCCGCAATAGATTCGACCGTTCACTTTTAGAGCTTTCTCTTATACTTTCTGAATAGTCAATGTTCCTTCAAGCCTTCTATGTTGATATGTCCAAGAGAAATTATTCTTGAAACAGATCAACGCCTTACTGGCTGCACACAATGGTGTAGCTGCAGTAGTAGCACGTAGCAATGTCAAAGTTAATGTCAAAAAAAGTAGCGTACTAAGCAGCACACACGAATATAATGTGCAGTGCAGCACTGAACTCAAACAAAAATCATGTCTGCCGTTTTGGTTTGTTGTTGTTTTGCAGCGCAGCACTTTCAGGAAGTTGGAGTCGAGTCGTCTTGTACTTCAGCTACTTTCTAAACTGCAACTCCTACTTCACATTTTAGCCGTGCTATACGATTTACGTACATTTAACTTTGACATGGCAACGTGCTACTGCTGTAGCTACACCATTGTGCGCAGCCAGTTACTCTTTACCCTTTTCGGCGTTATATTACGCATGCCATTTCTTGGAAGAACTGCTAAAATCAGAAATTAGCTTGCATCATATTTAAACATCATATTTTGGTCTCAGTTCGGACAAACTTTAAAAAATCTTCTGTCTTTTTTACTCTTATGAATTATTGAAACTTAGAAAATAACCCCTTGCTTTTGTTTCATTATACATGCCATGGTTTTGTAAAAATCATGTTCAGAACATTTTTGGATACAAAACTAAATTAGATGAATTTTCCGAATAAAACAAAACTAATTTCATATTCACTTACAACGAGACGAAAGGAAGACAACACAAGAGGAGCAGGGTGTTTTAGAAAGCCAAAAATATTGTGTGAATTAATTCAAAATTTCATTTCATTATCCAAATATTTTGTCAATTTTGCGGAACCACCACTCTGGCCAATTCCTTGATTCATTACCACCTTTGCTGTCGCTTGTCGTGTCATGTGGGCGATGTTGGCTGTTTGGTGTTCAGTGTTCAGTGTTCATGTGGTTTGTTTGTGCATCCGCTGCCACATAAAATCAGAGTATTTCCTACAACAATTAGGGGTTGTGGAATTACATCAATTCATTTATACAATAGCGCTCGAGCTTGAAGCTTGGCCATGATGATGGGAGTCTCTGATGATGGTGTGGATAGGGCTTATTGTCGTTAAGGGAGTTGAGTGGTGGCTATTTGCTGGAATGGACGTTACGTCAAGTTGAAAAATTGCTTTTTGACGTTACGCCCAGTTCATTGTTTTAATCATTTACCTTCTCTTTAACCTCCCCCTGATATGTTCATGTTCATTATGCTCAGCTGGCTCAGCGTAAGGGTTGAATTCGCAATTGTGTTGTTTTTTTTTTTTTTAGATTTAGGTTAACCCCATTCAAGAGCTGCAGTTGAAGTAGGGCATCGTTAACGAAATCTATTAAAAGTCCATTAAAAATTCATTGCTGACGATATGAAAAAATTCTGTGGACCTGTGGTAATATTTTCTTTTCAACACGAGTCTACGTAAGAATCGAAACTTACTCTTACTAGAGAAAGCAGTCAAGTAACCATTAACCAGTAGCAATGATCATCAGCTAAGTAAGCGGTTGGAAAATTGAGATGTTCTTGGCATTCAATAGTCCATGCTGCTAACATAAAGGAGCCGCTGGATTGATGTTCACAATTCAGAAAGTGTAGTTGAAGTTCAAACAAGAAATTTGTGAAAGCAATTCCTTAGTGAGGAAGATATATGTTATCCGGCTGGAATCCTTCCATCTATTCCGATTCTCCGCATCTGGCCTTAGCTGTGGCCCCGATTGAATACCTTGAGAACGAGCTTCCTTTAAAACGGACGACCTCCAAGTTGTGTTTGGTCTTAAAAACGCGTCTATTACCCTGAGGATTCCATTCGAAGGATTTTTTCGCTATACTGTCGTTAGGTTTCCTCAGAGTATGTCCTATCGAACGCCACTTCCGTTGCCTTGTGTCGGCATCCAATTCTTTCTGTCCGGTCCTTTTCTACAGTTTAACGTTCGATATGCTTTGCGGTCACCGAATCTTCAGAATGTACCGCAGACAACGGTTAATGAAGGCTTGCAGCTTGCTCGAGATGTTTGCAGAGCATTTCCAATTTCTGAAAAATATAATAGCACATATTTCACGTTTGATTTGAAGAGTTGCAACTTGGTGCGTAGTGATATTTTGCCGAAGTTCCACACATGAGAAAGGATTCCAAATGCACGACGGGATTTGTTCATTCTACTGTTAACATCCTACTCCGTTTCGCCATATAGTTCTTTGAAACTGCCAAGATAATTAAAGTAAAGTGACCTACTCTATGGGTGCCTGCCTTCCAATAACTTGTTATGTGCTTTGGCCCGTGGCCCAGTTTGATTTCGATGTTCATTTTTTGATTGCCAGTCTGGTTCCGTTCCACGGTTAAGGCGGCGTGTTCATGTTTCGTGAGAGCATCCACGGTGTTTGAACTTCAATAGTAGGTATTCAAATATTAAGAAGTATGGTGGTACTACGGGTCCCTCCAACAATTCCAAATATTCGATCGGTAAAACTACGGCTTAATCTTCTATCCACACGTTTTTATTCATTGTACTATTTGTGTTTGTATTAACCCTTAGAAAGTTTAAATTGAGTTTAATCGTTAAGTTAGCCGACATCACTTTTCTTCAGAGCTAATATTGCACTTCGCACGGTTGTCACTTAGAATACTTTCAAGCATACTTCACCTCTGAGAATTAAACGATCTAATCTAATCATAACCGTCTGTCCAATTTGATGATTTTATTGCTGTTTTTAATTACTGCATATCCTATTTTTTTCAACTTCTTCAGACATTAGTCAAGCCTACAGATTCAAAACCTATTAAATCTTCCCTAATAGCGTAACTTCGGCTTCGGGATAACCTCAATATCATCAAAATAAGCAAGTTATTGGATAGTCTCATAAAGAAACCTAGGAAACTTCGCCAGCGAAGATAGGGCGTGTATTTTATAGCTCGTTTCTGTTAACGCTGTAGAGGGTGATTCTTGGTTTCCAAATATATGTTGAAGTATATAAAATGTTGTTCTATGGTTCATGCAACTTTTCATGAGAAAATTGCTGATGGCATGGTCGCTGGCATCCCGCTCAGTGAATAGAGTACGATCTTGAACTTTGCCACAGCAGCACAGAAACTCGTCAAAACCTTACCTGACAGTCGAATTTGACTGGATACGCTCTTTCCTCATCACTATCATAGAAACCTTTCTACTTCAGCACCTCTTATCCACTTTCCTATTATCAGTGTTGGACTAAGGTCTGAAAGTCGCTACCACAGCTTCGTCATCCGCAGTTCCGTTGGCAATCTTTCATTGTATGCGCGGTGTTTCATGTGATCTAGCACTAATTCTCTCGCCATATTCAAAACTAAAGTTGCTCCTCTAATATATTTGTATCTAGTTCTTGACACATTTGATACAATACAAAACTGTTTATCCCAGCCATATCAAGTATTCTTGGGAAAATCGCCATATGCCAACGACGAGTCTAGCGGCTGCGAGAATATATTGAGCACTTCTTGTCGAGTGTCGACTTCATCCGCTCCTCCTTTTGGGTGATTTTCTGATTGTAGTCTGCAACAATCATAGCTGGTTTTCTTGTATCAGCATCTATCTTGATTGTGGTGGGAAGAAGAAATCAACAGTACAGCTTTATTTTTTTCGGTACGTATGATAACAATGTGCAGTCTTTTGTAAAGCCATACATCAGGGAAGTCTCCAACTCCCTCGTTCGGCAAGAAGCATGGTGGTATCTCAGCTTTATTCCTTTTCGCGTACATACCTAATTAGTTTAGTCCCCTTTTCAGCAATATTTCCATAAGTGGAATCGAACTGAACCAGTCTTGTTCAGTCAGTCCTATGCCAACCGAATTTTCGCCATGGTAGATGTGTAGGCATTATAAATGTACTATGTGCGGGCATCTCCTTAAAACATTATTTTGATGCCATACTTTGCTGGTTTCTTATTCTTGGGCATGTAAATAACAAATTTGCAACGACCTTTTAATGCCATAACAAATTTGCAACGACCTTTGAATGCCAGCAAAATTTCATCGATGCAAAGGTATGGTCCATGGGTAAATCGAGACTGCCTGGTTTGAGATGAACTTGGTGAACATGTCTGGTATTGGGGCAAGTACATTCTTATTCCAGACGTTCATCTCTGGCATTGTAATTATCGAATTGGAAAAAGTTGATCAAACTAAAAAAAAACGCCATTTGGACATTACAACGGAATATTTCGTGGCCAGTTCCATCGGTGACAAATATTATGCGAAGATCGGCGTGATAACACTTAAATACTGACGAGTAGTGTAGGTACATTAGACCTAAAAACGCTTTCATTTCGGCGGCATCTGTGTCCATAAGTTCAACCATACTGCTCTGTTTGACCTTGGCTGGGGTTTCATTGAGTTTTTGGTTCGCAAACGTCACCAAACATTCCAGCATTGACTGGTCAAAAAGCTTTGACCAGAGTTCAAAATAGCCTTCGAAATTAAAAGTATGCAAACGACCTAGTAATCTTATTATGTTATAGACTGCTGTTCGAGATGTTCTTGGTTACTCTTGTTTATTATAAATGAAACCGTTCTTTTTCATTGTAATATTTCGACGATTCTTCATGCTCATTTCCGGTGGGGTTGTATTTACCACTTCTTCAGGTGGTTCTGCATCTGAAATTTCGTCGGCTTCCAAGATTTCGGTTTCTGGCTGAAAACTTGGATCACCGCCTTCATCGTCAAAATCGCTTTCTTCGTCTAACCACTGTTCTTATAGCTGGTCGTGACTCACAAAGGTTCAGCCGATAATTTTCTTCTTCGTTCCACTTAGACATTAACTGAATTACGTTGTTTAAGGTACCTGGTTTTATTTCTTTTTTATAAGCCCACCACCGCAAAGTTGATGGAGCAGGAAATGGGAAA
This sequence comes from Platycheirus albimanus, assembly GCA_916050605.2. Lineage (NCBI taxonomy): Eukaryota > Metazoa > Arthropoda > Insecta > Diptera > Syrphidae > Platycheirus > Platycheirus albimanus. The sequence goes on from OU696696.1 coordinate 80,641,815, forward strand.
TTTCGCTTTCTAAGAACTCTGTTGGCTCTGGGGCTAGCTGAATATAACGACATTGCCAAAGAAATATCATCAGCCTTCCATCGTGGTTGCTTCTGTTGATGCTCCAATTTTTTTATTTGGGTGACGGTGAATATTTTTACAGACCGCCCGCCGTATAGCCTTGTCCTTCTGTGTCTGCTGATTTTTTTTTTGATTTGGGATCTTCTCTATCCAGCTCTAAGATTCATAGTTCCTTACTGCATTCGGGATCAACTCTATGCAAGAAGGTAATATTTGATGTTTTTTTTTTTGCAAATTAATCAAAAGTATAATTTACTCTGTCTGAGTGGTACCATTCGTGTAGAATTAAACCTCTTCTTGAGAATTTTCTTCGTAATAATCCTCTCCTTGTTTCCTTGTTGACTTTCGAGAGTCACATTACGTGTAGAGGCCGTTTGAAAACTATACAAAACAGGGTTTATACTTTCTTTAAATAACTTTTAAATTAAAATTGCTTACCTTCCAAAAGAAGCGAGACTTTTATTTACGATCTCTTTATTTAAGTAGTCTTTTGGCTCTTGAAGATGGTCCCACTTTGATTGGCAATTGAATTGAAGGCACTGATCCAATCTTTAAAAATCCTTTGTTAACAGGAATATCTCGAAGTCTATAATCAATCTCCACAAAATATTCTGAGCAAATACGACTATTTTTAATTAAAAATTTGGATTTATTCCCACATAGAGTAGGTAATCCATTGTTTACACGCACTTGTGTCTTTCGGAAAATAATGAAATCTTATTTTTTTCAAATATTGTTTTTGTTTGGGGAATTTTTTACATCCCAGAACTGCACATACAACCATTATTTAAATTTAAACTTAAGTTTTAGTAAGTGCAAAGAAAATTCTAATAACCAACTCTACTTGACAACTTATCAAATGATATAGACGTCACATCCCAAACAAAATGGCAATTTAGGTATACGATCTCAGCATTGGTGTGTTCTTTTTCTAACCATAGTCAACATTTGTTGTTATGTCAAAACAAATTTGTTGGAGTGTCATTGTTAGGATCTGTTGGGTTTTTTTACAAACCATTTAGGAACGATACGTTAGCTAGGATTTGTTAGACTGTCAAATTACCACTTTCTATTTATTGCATTTAACTTGCAGAGAGAAAAACAGGCAGAACAAATAATGAAAGACAGTAATTTTGTGATTGGAAATGAAAACTCATCGCCGGAATCTGAATATTTGTGTTGCTGGCCATATAATAGTTCATTTTGGGGTAGTTTTTTTTTTTTTACTTAAAAGATATCAAAATTGTGGTGATGCAGTTTGTGAGATGAGTTCATTAGTGACTCAGCATGACAATAATCAACATAATCTGATAAGTAACTTGTACCCCTGAGAGGCATATGGCCAAATAAACAGTCCTTGTATTACAGTTTTCTTAAATACATTTCTTAGGGTGGAAAAGAGGATGCATAAAATAGCGGGGGATCCAGCTGAATTTGGAAACACTAAAATCTTCAACATCGCATGGATAAATGCTGAGAAAAGGGGGATGCAGAAAGGAGCCTTTTAAACAAATTGCTTTGCCAATTCAAGGGAAAAATCTTAACTTCATAATTGTTGAAAATTCAATGCTCCATTAGAATTGATTTGGATTTGTTTTAGTCGAGAATAAACTAATCAACTTCCCCGATAAAAGTTTAAAGTTTATTACTTAACAGCCTTTGTTTGCCTCCAAAAATCACAAATTTTAGAAAAGTATTTCATTTGATGTCTCGGATCGAGAGAAAAAGAAGTATATCGCAGTTCGCTTAAATAGTCTATTGACAGATCAACAATCTCAATATCAATATCATGGAGGTGAGTTGGAAATAGTAACAAATCGTAACTATTTGACACTTCAACGTGAGTTTACGAACGCTGTTATGACGTCATATAGTTACAAATCGTAACGAATTTGCATTAAAAGAACGCCTTTTGTTGACTATCGTTAAAAAAGAACTCACCACATACCTTAGTTGTCTATGTATCATAAGTAGGTAGTGTGAGCGAGAGAGTCCACATTTGAAAAATAATGGCGCTAAACAAGTTTTTTGAGACACCATGTCATGTCAGTCGCAGAGGGTTTGAATTATAACGTTTAAAAGTAGATGGAGTTTCTGAAGGCTTTTGCAACAGCTCGTTTAAAGAATTCCTTGCGTAAATCAATTTTGAAATGCAATAGATGAGAAGTGTTCTATTTTGAATCAATAAACGATATACAACCTAATCGAATGCTAACATTTTTATTTATTTCGGTTTGGAGCTTGAAGGACTATTTTAATTAAATACAAACAAACTGCTAACATGATTTTAAAAGGATATTTTAAAAAAGATTAATAGAACATACATAGGTACAATTTGTTTTGAGTACTAAGTTCTCATTTACATATATTTTACTCGGAATGACTGTTTTTCACTATTTTAAAAATTACAGCCACAGTTGTGATTTTTCGATAGCAAAGTCTTGTAAAATAATATTTTTTTCAAAAAATGTTTCCAATAGATTATATTTTCATTAGCTTTGGAAAAGCTTTTTCTTTTGAGCCAAAAGTTAAAAGAAACTGTCACTTCGCTGTGTCGGGTTTCTTCACTACCAACTCTTGGACAACTTCAAACAACTTTTCACATTATTTTACCCGAACTCCCAAAAACAAGCCAGTAAAAATAAAAAAAAATAAAAAAAACTGTTAATAAAATGATAAATTTATAGGAAATAACATTCCGAACATTTGCTTCATACTCCGACCTCCCAGTTCTCAGTTCCCAGTTCCAAGGCAAAATGACATTAAGAAAACTTTGTAAACTGTTCACTTACCTCCGAAGTTTGTCCAATTTTGGCAAAAATTGAAGTCGTGGCAAAAATATCAATGCATCCCGGTTCCCAGTTACCAGTTCCCCGTTCCCCGATCCCAAAATAAATAAAATGAAATCTTCTACGACTTTGACTTGATTCGGTAGCAAAGATATTATACCTATAACCTTGCACAGCAGAGAGGGTGTGCATTTTTGTAATAAAATTACATCCAAAAGAAGGCAAAAAGGCAAGAAGGGTTCCTACTATAAATTGCTAAACTGCTGATTTCCTATCATCTTATTGGGTCCCAGAAAAGACGCTAGGTACTCGTAGAATATATAATATTATTTGGTGATGGAAAACTTTATCCCCAAAAATGCAAAACACTTACCGGATATGCAGAGATAATATTATGTTGACTGGGTGAGTGAGAAAGTGAGTGAAAAAGTGTCACCCTCTTGTGATAGTTGATTCTATGAACAAAGTTTATTCATCCAGCTTAAGTCTCTTGGACTACGTTGTCTCAGCGTCAGGTCTCAGCTTCAGCTCTCAGCTCTCGGTTATTCTCAGTTTTCAGGGTGTCGGGTTGAAAAGGGCAATTTGCATATTCTGCTTAATTTTGTTTCGAAAACGATATTGTATGCTTTGTTCGGATTATCATATTCCAGATTGGAAGTAGTCCTTAGAGGAAAACCAAGCAGAGCAACTTGATTATTATTATAGAAGCGAAATAAGGAATTGTTCATTTTGTTGAAAGTCATCTTCTTCTTTAGTGATTTTATAGTTGTTGGAAGTTTAATTAAATGGCTTCAGGGTGTAATCTGGGCATTTATAAAAGGCTCGACAAGTGGTTGAGATTGGAAAGTAATTCTAAGGATTTCCTTTTAAAAAATCAAATTGTTCTTACCTATCTTTTACATTGTATAACAACTGTACTGTGTTTTTTGTTAAGTGAAGAAAGATAATGTTTTCATTGGATAAGGAGACCGTAAGTCTTTAAATTTTTGACTTGAAGAGGCTTTAAGACTTTGTTATTAAAACTTAAGATCAAACAGAAATGAAACAGTATTGGAAATTTAAATTGGCTGGTTTTGGTAAATTGGAGATTGTATTTAAGAGTATTGCTAGGGGTGTTTGGTCTTTTTTTCAATTCTTCGAGCAAATTTTGTGTGGTTTTATTAACAAGACTTAAGATTTAAGAAACCAAGCTTTTCAAAATTTGAATACGGTAATGAAGGAACAGTTGTTTCTCAATATAGGGGCCTCGATTTCTGGAAACTTGCCCAAATGAATACCGAGGTAGTGCACTTATATACTGATATTGCTTTAATGTTTTTAAAAACTTTTTCATAACTCTCAAACGATTGTTAAGAATACAAAACAAATATGTAGTTTGTGGAACCACATCGTGCATTTTAGTTCCTTATAAATAAAAAAAGGTTTTTTATATTAACAACACCAGGGATTTTCAGGTTTTCAATAGTTGTCTTGGCTTCTTGAATAATTCTCACAAGGCATCGTATTAAACATTTTTTAAACAACATTATGTGCTAAGAATCGTCTATACCAAACTCCATATTGCACTTCAAATGCATCCAAAAATCAGTTGTTGTTCAGCTTTTTTATAATAGCAAGAATGTTACTAGGGATAAATCTAGCACCAAGAGATCTCCAGATAAATACCGAAATTAACGAACAAGACCCAGAGCAGCGTTTGATACTCTGACGATCGTTCAAGGATTATCTGCAAAGTGTTGATATGATGTGATCACTGATCAATTCATTATTGTCAATTGCTAAGCCCCGCTCAGTGCCTCTTGATCATTGACTTCATACTAGACAATATTTTCTCAAAATTAAGAGTTGCCAATTACTTGGAAAATATGAAAGAATGGGATACCACGCCTATTATTACAGTTCTTAAAATCATTTTTTGGTAGCTTGACGATAACTCCTTCCTTCCGATTCGTATTAAAAGTTTCGTTTTCCTAAGCCGACTTAGCGACTGGCAACAATAAACGATGCAGGGAAGTAAGTCCCCGGGTACTAAGTCCACCGAGGGACTTTATTCCCACTTAGTGGGAAATAAATCCTCTTAAGAGAAGTGGACTAAGTTCCCATGAACGGTGAGAATTTAATCCCAAGAAAATCGTGTGGATTTGAATGTGAAATACGTTCCCACTTCCTTCTAACACTTGGTACATTTTCAAAAACGAAATAATAACAAAAATAGATTTCGGATTACATATTTTTTTTTTTTTTTTAATAATAATTTTAACTATATGCCTGTAAGACCCAAGGTCTTTTGAATGCAAACTGCACGGCAATAGTTAGAAGGAATAGAAAGATAGGAAAGATTTTTTGTTGGTACAATGGATTGAGAAATAGGTGATATTAATCTCATGAAAATCCCACGGGTGGCGTCCAGTTGAAGCTGGGGGAATATTGAAAAGTTGCTGCCCAGGCTGGGGCTCGAACCCACAACTCTTAGATTAGCATCCAAGCACTACATCCACTGTACCATTGCCACCCGCATAAATTATAATTATAAATTATTTCATTTACCGACAGCGTGATAAGACCAATTTGGCCTTATACACTTCTAACTGTTTTCTACTTACGTATAGTTGTTTTCCAAAACAAAAGAAGTAAGAAATATGCAAATGAAGCTTACATAAAAAAAAAAAAAAAAAAAAAAAAAAAAAAAAAATGAAGTGGGAGCCTTGCCTGGGCTACTTCTTAGATTTGGATTAGGTGCGAGGATGGGTGTATGCAAAGCTGCGTTTAGATAACAAAAAACTTTGCACATATCCAAAAACGCATTTAGTTTAGTCCAAATCCAACAGTGAGGCCAAGCAGAGGTGTTACGGGGGGTTCAGCATGCCCCCCTTACCCACTTCAATTTTTATACGCAGTAAGCTTTATCATTGTATATATATTTTTATAATAATTTCACGGAACATGTTCTTTTAGTTCTGAACTTCGTCAATGGCGGCGCTAGTTGTCTTATCTACTTTGTATGAAATGTCTTCTATTATTCTATATTTAATCTAGACAAAAACCACTTCTAACTCACCAATCAAGTGTTTGTGAACTTCGTCCATAGATGGCGCACCAAACGTTCCTCTTAATAGGAATACTATAGATTATAAATACAATGGCTTTATGTACCCTTGTAAGAAATTCACGGTATTTTTCTTTGTTACCTTAGTTTTTGGTCTTCTTTTGATAGAAAATCTATTTTACCTGTCAAGAACACATTGTTGCTCGTTGGTTATTATATGCAACCATTGATTATCATCTACTTGCAGCCTTTTCAGAGCTCTCCTCGAATTCATCCCATCTGACCATCTTATCTCGTCTCACACACCACTGCACTAACTTTTAAGCTTCTCTGAACTTACATATTTTGTGGAATCAATTTTAATTTCAGCATCAGTTTCACATTTTATTCTTATAGGTTAGGTGCTCTGCGGTGTGTACTCTAAAGTAACTTGGGATATCCAAAGATCTCCATCATCAGATTCTCCCTGTACTGTTTCAGATCCAGCTTCCATAAAAATCTTTCCTCCATCATTGTTGGACAATGAAATTTTTGATTTGATTTTGTGTCGAAACAGGGCCCTACTACAAGTCCTTAACACTTAAAAGGCTGCGTTGTCTGGCCAAATTTGGCATTGATGATAGTGATGTCCGTTTTTGGGCCCAGTTGAGCTGAGCGTGCTTTTGACTTCCTACACTGTATCGTCCGTTGGAGAATATACCTACAACTGGATGAAGTCATTATTATCGCAATCGACAAGCTTTGGAAATGCTGGCCAAAAGCTTAGTTCGAGGCTGAAGCGAGATGGGACATTCCCAACACACCTAAGTTTTGCACCTGGAAAGATAGATATCATTCAAATATTTACTATTGCATTATCGAGCTAATAAAGTTGCACGAGCATTTATTTATAGATGTCCGGTTACTGTTGTCAGTAAGAAATTTCTTGCTCATTTTGCAAAGAATAAATGTGTGATTAAGTATGGTTTTAAGTCCAATACTTTGAGATTCTACAAGAAGAATGGATTAAAGAAAGGAGTAGTTCATTCATAACAAGCAATCCCTGCCCAAAAGTGCCTGATCCGGAAGCGTTGGTGGCTGCTCCATACTGGATTGAAAAGATAACTTTTCCATCGAGGGTGAAAGGTCTGAGCACATTGCAGAATTACCATCCTCTACAAACAAAATATCACATCGATTAGTCTCATCAACGATGCCGTATGACTCATCAAAGAGTCTTCTGGACGGGCATAATTTTTCCGTACATCCTTAACTATGACAGACCTATAAAAATAAGTGGTTTCAGTGTATCTGCTTGATTGTATCGATTCTGCTGCGGTTTGTTCATCATTCTCCTGCCTGATACACTGGCACAGGAAATATAGATGAAAAGCAACCAGGCTTATAGACTCAGGATACCGATATACTTCACAGATAATGCGGTACGATCGCTTGAATCCCAGATGGACCCTGGTTTGAAGAACCAACGAAGTAAAAGGATAAAAAAGAGTTCAGTGAGTAAAAACAATCTTACTTAGTCCCTTTGTAAGTATAGGCATCTACCTAATAGTGAGACACTTTCATTAGAAATACCTTGGAGCACGTAGTCAGGTATTTAAACCTTCTCTAGGTTCAGAATTGTGACAAAGCATTATGTTCCCTTGAGTCTATTGTAAACTTAACTCCCCTTTCACAACCAATTGAGACTCAATCGTAGTCCATAAATTACTATCTCAATTGGCTGATCAATATAAAATCCTCCCGCCTCTCACTAGCCATGCCAGACCACAAAATCTCGTATAAATGTGCCTCTTCAAAAACACTTTCGACTGTCTCTGCAATAAATGACTATCTTTTTCCAAATCCCTCTCATAAATAATAGTCTGCATTTAAGAACAAGTATATAATATTGGTCCCACAATTGCCAAAATGGAACGTTCTCTTTTTCTTACCATATTCCCTATCCTTTCCCATTCATGACAAAGCCTTAACAAAGATTCCGAATAAAATTCAGTAAAATTTAATATTACAGCCATTGTGCCATATAAATACATAAATACGCCTTGGCCCCTCGCTCGACATTAAAAAGTCAAAGTATCCATCACAGAGCACATGGTAATTAATCTTTGCCCATTCCCAAAAAACCTTCCGTATCTCAAAAATGTCCTCAATGTCTTTATTTTCAGATGGGAATGTTTGGATTTTGAGAATTTATCTCTCAGACAAAAGTATTTTTCTTAAATACAACTACTGTAGCACCACTGGCCAAGAACTATAGGCCAATCCTATATATATATGTATATTCGTTGCTCGTATAGTTCGTGTATAGAAGCAAATCCTTAAATCATACCACTAAACTGGGGTATAGAAACCACAGAATCCACAAAAGGCAAAAACATGGCTATATAGCTTTGCTATGCCATAACGACACCAAACAACCGCCACTGACGTTTCATGTTGGATTCCGAGATTCACCCAATCTTCTTGTACTTGTGTAGTTAATGCGGATCTGTGTGTTTTTTTTTTTTTTTTTTTGAAAACAAGAGTTGGAATTAGGCTCTTCTTTTTTTTGGCAAAAGGCCGGGTTTGGGCATGGATATGGTAGGTATAAATGCGAAGGATTTTACAAAGGACCAAGTCTGCCAACATGAACGTCATGCTTCGGAGAATGTTGACGTTTTGAAAGTGTGAAATTTTAGGAGATTTTTGTTGAAAAGTTTACTTTTACAAGTTGTTCATGATGCCGTTTTGGTGTCCCATCATCATGTACCTAACCTTGTCCATAATAAAACGGGAATATGGGGGACTTTTTGGCCCGTGAAAACTTTGATTAGCCGGGTCAAGGCTTTTGGTGTTGATGGCGTATTAAATGCTCTTTGAAAATGCCACTTGAAAAAAATATTTTTGATTCATCTCTTCAAAATGTTTCCCAGAGTATGCAGATGGCTACCCAAGCATTTCAGATACGACTGTTCAAATTTATACAGTTAAAATACTTTTCCACACCTTTGATTTACTATTCGTAATAAAATTTTATTAAAGCACACCTGATGTGTGTAGATCGCATCAATATTTAAAAACAACAACAATAATAAAAAAATAAAACATTTCATAAAAAAGATACAAATTCCCATTTTGTATTTCCCTCAATAAATGCACGATTAGGATGTTTGCCAGAATAAACATGAGTTATTTTCATTTCAATGCACTTGATGATGGTTCTAAGCGGGTTTTTGCAAAAATAAAAAAAACAAAGAATAATAAAATAGAAAAAAATAACCAAAGATACATAAATAAAAACCTATTTTATAGGCTACTCCATTGAATGTGTAAATCCAAAATGCTTTTATCTATTAAATGCTAAAATTAAAGCGATAGAATCATGTTCTGTCAAATCATCCTGGTTTTTAAATCAACTTTGTTGACAGAAACATAAAAACTTTTTTTTTTTTTAATATAATTAATTATTATTTCATCATTTTATTTCTTCAATTTGTTCCAAAATGTTCAACAGCCCTTATAGTTTTTTTTGAAGTAAATATTCTTTAGGCGCATGAGGGTAAAATTTTTACGGAAGAAGCGGAAATTAGCGCGACGGAAATGTGGGATGTTTCCGTCCCAGAAGAGGGTGAGAGCGATAGAGACCGATTGACAGAGAGTGAGAAAAGGAGAATGTAGCACGAAGCACATAGCCATGGAGCGAGATAGGGATAGGGAGCAAGCGAGTGAGAAGGATCGAGAGAGAGAGGGTGAGATAGAGCGAACGTCCCATCACGCATAGTGCCATGGGGAGAGAGAGCTGTAGGTTAGGTTAGGTTTGTTTTATAATAGCACAAACTGGTTCTGCATATCAACTGTGGGTAGGGTAGGTCGGCGGCTGATGGTTAAAAAAAAGAATAGAACGGTCGGTAGCAGGGATGTGACTTGGTGTGTGGTTAAATGAGCACTGGAAGGTTGATATTTATGAAAATGTGATGTGTATAATATTAACTGTGTAAGGCGGGTAAGCGGCCTTAGAAGCTGTCTGCACTGATCGGTTGATGCGATGCAAAAAAAAAGTTTCACTTCTGACATGTGTACTTTGTACGCACGCACTTTTTTTTTAAAGTGAAACTTTTTTAATATTGGAGTGATTTGAAACTCGACGAAACGGAAATGCGCCATGACACTTTTAAGCAAATAAATAAAAAAAATTAATGTATCGCAATTCGCAACAAGCCTGAGGGAGAACGAATGAATAAAAAAATCATGACAGAATTTTATATTCTAGCTTTCACTTTCTCCCATGCTACGTAGCCTCTCACTCTGGTCTACTAAGCATTGTACATTAGGCGTTTTTCTTTTTTAGTCCACAGCAGAGCCTGAGTTGTCAAAAAAAATAAGTATTCCTTTTTCCTTCATAGTGTGTTCAGAGTGCGCTCTACGAGCTCCAAATAAATAAATGGGGCAGACTGAGCAAAAGCTGAACAAAAATATATACGTCGAATGTTAGACGCTTCCAAACCAATTCAATTGATCAAAAGAACTTTTTAGCGGCGGCTGAAATTAAAAAAAATTAAAATGGCCGCCCAAGGTATTTTAAATGTTAAAAAAAAACTTTTTTTCAGAATTTTCAAGTGGCATGAGAAAAGGAAATTAATTGGATATTAAATTCGTTTCATAAATAGTTAAGAGTGCTCTGAACGCAATTGGTTCGGAGGACGTTCAGAGTGAACTCGATATACTCGAACTTTGTTCAGATCTCGTTTCTGAATGAAAATAAAGCGAATGAGCAGGCGCGTTGATACGAATAAATTAGTATGTGTGTTAATATACGTTATTTGCATCCTGTAAACCAGGAGAAGCTTTTGAAAAAGATTTAAGAGACCTTAGTTCAAGAATACAAAATGCAAACGTTTTTGATGTTTCTATTTGTTAATAATAGTGGCGTCTTGGAGTTGAGGTTTTAAAAAGGATGCAAAAGGACGCAAAGGATTCCCAAAGGCCCTGCTCTACAGATCACAGATCTAACGTGTAAGAGCAAGTGTGTCGGTATATTTGCATGCTTGAATATGTGTTAAAACGTTTGTTTTCGTATATATACGTGTTACAAGCATTTAGTCATAACATAAAGTTTGAAAGTAAGCCGAAAATTGGTGCTGGCTGGCTGAGTGTTTCATCAACTTCTCTGAAGTTTCACTTCGACCGAGTGTGAATTACACACACACACATTTTTCTCAAACTTTTGAATTCTTGGATTGATAGTCAGAAATAAGTTCTAAGATGTTTTTTGTTGATATTATATCTGTTAACGGGAACAGTTTTTTTATGTGAAAAAATCCTAGTTGCCGGTATGCGGTATCCGAAAACTCAGAATTTACTCGTAACTTTCAAATTTTATTAGACTTGTAAACATTGTTAACATTTGAAGCATAAAAAAAAATAAAAAAAAACCTTATATTTATGTATTGCTACTATAAATAAAATAATTTACATACAATACATTGAATTGTCCATCATCGGATTTAAGTCAAAACAATTATTAGTAAACATGTGATTTTACTTACCACATGGCCTCCAAGCTGTGTTTGGTCTTCCGACCGGTCTATTACCCACCAGAGGATTCCATTCAAAAGATTGTTTCGCTAAATTGTCGTCGATATTCATTACGGTATAACCTCCGTTAAAAGGGCTTAAAACTAAATATTAAGGTTCAATACGCAACTTGGGTAATCATACAGATATTCTCAGTGTATGGCCTATTAAACGTCACTTCTGATGTCTGCATCCAATCTATTCTGCTCGATCCTGTTCCAACGTTCCACGTTCAATATAGTTTGCGACCACCACCGGTTCTTCGGTTAACGAAGACCGGCAGTCTGTTCGAGATGTTTTTCATTGTGCAAAACGTGTTGGAGAATCAAACGTGTTCGAATTTATTCAAAATACTTTACTTTAAAATACTTTGTCAAATCAATCATCTCTCTCATTGTCAAAATATAAAGTAGTCATAGTTTTCATTTGTTATAGTTTAGTTTTATATCACTTCTAAATTTGTTGCTTGGTAGTGAAGGTCTTTTTCCAATGATTAATATACGTTTCTTTTGTTTAAATAAATACACATTATAAAAGTTATTATTCTTTTGGTTCCTGAACTTCGGGGGAAAAACTTTTAATTCTTCTACAGGTTATGGGCCCAGGACCCAAATCGCTTAAAGGTATAAAATAAATTTTTTCTAGAATTTTTCAAGACGAAAGGAACGTTACACAACAAGCATGGCGGAGTCACGATTTGCAATAAAGAAACTCGGCAGCGACAATTATTTTGTATGGAAGTAGTGGAACGACGCCAAAGCCTGATCCGGTAACATCGGAATGGAAGTCTAAGGACAATGAGGCGAGGGCAACTATCGCTCTCTCAGTAGAAGACAACCAACTTCAGCACATACGAAAGATCACTACATCAAAGGAAGCGTGGAATAGTCTGAAAAACTACCATGAAAGAAATACTTTGAGCAACAAAGTGCAGTTAATGCGAAAAATTTGCAGTCTTCGAGTGAATGAAGGTGAAAACGTCGAGAAGCACATTGCAGAAATGATAGATTTGTTTGAACGTCTATCAGCAATCGGAGAAGCAACATTATCTGAACAGTGGAGTGTAGCTATGCTGTTGAGTAGTTTACCTAGGAGCTATGACACTCTAATCACAGCTCTTGAAACTCGCACAAGCACGGAAACTGAACTCACATTTGACATTGTGCAGTCGAAACTTCTGGAGGAATATAGAAGAAGAGAAAATTCAAACGGAGAACATCGGGAAAGTGCAATGAAAGTCACAAAGTATATACCTCCAACAAGTAACACAGTAAGTAACATCGGGACTGAATGTTATTTTTGTCACCAAAAAGGGCACCTTAAAAAGAACTGCCGCCAGTACCAGCAATGGAAGAATAAGAAGAAATCTCATGCAAACTGTGTTACGAAAAGCTCTGATCATTTTAGTCTCCTTACATCGTCAGGAACTATTTCGGGATGGATTTTAGATTCTGGTGCAACATGTCACATATCGAACGTCAAAGATTTTTTCGTAAATTTTGATCCATTTATTAAGGAAAAAGTATTTATCGGAGACGGAAGTGAGATTGTATCGGAAGGAAAAGGAGTTTGCAAAATAAATGTGATGAACAGTCAAAACTCTCAAGTCACTCTTTCAATTGAAAATGTTTTGTATGTCCCGAAAATGAAAGGCAATCTGTTGTCAGTTCCTTGTTTGGTTGAAAAAGGATGTAAAGTGCAGTTCACAGGCAAGGTATGTGAAATTTGGAAAAATGATGTGCAGATTGCGGCAGCAGATTTAATTTCGTTGATGTATGTTTTGCGTCAGCCAAAAAGAGTTTTCGCTGCAGGTCATAAAGAAAACTGTATTCATCACTGGCATCGAAAACTTGGACATCGAGATGAGGATGCGATTAAATCAATTAAATCCAAGGAAATGGGCACAGGCATAACAATTCAAGAGTGCAAAGTAAAAGAAACTTGTGAAGTCTGCATAAGTGGTAAATCTGCAAGGTTGCCATTTCCGAAGAAATCTGAAAGCGTCTCACATGCTATACTGGATTTAATACATACGGATGTATGTGGGCCAATGGAAGTGACCAGTCCAAGTGGTAACAGATACATTGTCACCTTCATTGACGATTACAGCAGATATACTACAGTATTCTTGATGCGGCAGAAATCTGAAGTTTTCAATAAAGTTAAAGAATTCGTGGAGACAGCGAAAACACAATTTGGACGTAAACCGAAGGTATTTAGATCCGACCGAGGTGGCGAATATTTGGGATATGAAGTACAGCAATATCTAAGGGAACAAGGAATTAAATCTGAATACAAAGCAGCTTATTATCCACAGCAGAATGGGGTTGCTGAAAGACGCAACAGATCGCTCGTTGAAATGTCCAGGTGCATGTTGATTGATGCGAAGCTAAGCAAGGAGTTTTGGGGCGAAGCGATATTGACGGCTGCTTATACACAAAATCGTTTACCAACAAGAGCGGTTTCAATAACACCTTTTGAACTCTGGAATGGTTCTAAGCCAGATTTTAAACATTTTCGGACTTTTGGCGAGAGATGTTTTGTGCACATTCCCAAAGAAAAACGCAAAAAGTGGGACAACAAGTCAGAGTGCTTAGTTCTTGTTGGGTATGACCAAAACTCAAAAGCATATCGACTTCTTAACAGCAAAACAAAGAAGATAACCATAAGCAGAGATGTTCGTTTCTTGAAGTGCTCGGAAACAGAAATCAAGTATTCCAATAGTGACAATATCAAAGAACGTAACTGTGAAGATTTTGTGGAAGTTGTTATTAAAAATGGATGCAAAAAGGATGATGACTACCATGCAAGTGACTCGATTTCTGGAAGTGAGTTCTTTGGGTTCGATGAATTAGAACCAAATGAAGTAGCAGACACAGAAACAATTGAAGAAATAGAGCGGAGGGTATCTAATAGACCAACAAAAGGAATACCACCAAGCAGGCTTATCAATGAGATCAATGTGCTGTCATGTATTAAGGAAGTTGATCCAACAAATTTTAAGGAAGCCATATCTTGTAAAAGTAAGGAGTTTTGGAAGCGGGCAATGCAAGATGAAATGGATTCACTTTCACAAAACCAAACATGGGACCTGGTAGATTTGCCGTCAGACAGAAAAGCAGTTGGGTGCAAGTGGGTTTTCAAATCCAAGAAAGATTCTGGTGGAAATGTTATATATAAAGCGCGCTTGGTTGCGCAAGGATTTCTTCAACGTTACGGATTGGATTATGACCAAACATTTGCACTAGTTGTACGTCAAACTACTTTGCGAACTCTATTGGCTGTAGCGGGTCATAGAAATATGCATGTAGTTCATTTAGATGCCAAAACAGCATTCCTGAACGGAGACCTCGAAGATTCAGTATATATGCGTCAGCCAATAGGATTCGCTGAAGAGGCCAAAGAACATAAGGTATGCAAATTAAAGAAAAGCTTCTATGGGTTGAAGCAGTCAGCGAGAATATGGAACAAAACAATCAGCAATGTCCTCGTGGAACATGGATTCTCGCAAAGTAATGTTGATCAGTGTCTTTTCAAGAAAATGGAAGGACAATTATGGATTTACAATTTACATTCTTGTCTACGTCGATGATCTGCTGGTGCTAAGTAAAAGTCAACAATTAATCGATGATGCAGAACGCGTTTTAAGCTCAAAATTCAAAATGAAAAATCTGGGAGCGGTTAAAAACTACTTGGGACTGGAAGTTCATAGAGACGGAAATGGACATTTTTCAATCAGTCAAACATCATATATAAACAAAGTAATTGAAGAAATGGGCCTCAAAGATGCTAAAATTTCGAAAGTTCCAATGGATCCAAGCTACGGGAAGTCAAATACTGAGAAAGATTTTTTATTTGACAACGGATTATACCAAAAATTCATTGGATGTTTTCTATACATATCTGTAAATACTCGTCCGGACATCGCAGCAAGTGTTAGTATTCTTGCCTCCAAAGTTTCACAACCATCAAAAGAAGATTGGAACGAATTGAAGCGAGTTGCGAAGTATTTAAAAGGATCATCTGATTTGAAGCTTGTTCTAAGCGAAAATAACAAGATTGAGGATTTTTTTGGATATGCGGACGCAAATTGGGCGGAGGACCGAAAAGAAAGAAAATCAAATTCCGGATACATTTTTAAAGTTTTCGGCGGAACAATAAGTTGGTGCTGTCGCAAACAAACCTGTGTGGCTTTATCATCAACAGAGGCTGAATTCGTTGCCCTAGCAGAAGCAAGTCAAGAAGCAGTATGGCTAAGAAGGCTACTTAAAGATGTTAATGAAGATTTCACTGGACCAATAATGATATGGGAGGATAATCAAAGTTGCTTAAAAATCTTAACCAGCGAGAAATACAGCAATCGTTCCAAACATATCGACACCAAATACAATTTCATTAAGGATTATATAAACAAGAAAATTATTAAATCTGATTATTGCCGAAGTGAAAACATGTTGGCAGATCTTCTCACCAAACCACTTACAGCAATTAAAGTCAAAGATCTGAGGACAAAGTGTGGACTAATCGAGCCCGTTTGAAGAGGAGTGTTGGAGAATCAAACGTGTTCGAATTTATTCAAAATACTTTACTTTAAAATACTTTGTCAAATCAATCATCTCTCTCATTGTCAAAATATAAAGTAGTCATAGTTTTCATTTGTTATAGTTTTATATCACTTCTAAATTTGTTGCTTGGTAGTGAAGGTCTTTTTCCAATGATTAATATACGTTTCTTTTGTTTAAATAAATACACATTATAAAAGTTATTATTCTTTTGGTTCCTGAACTTCGGGGGAAAAACTTTTAATTCTTCTACAAAACGAAACAACTTGCAATGTTGTAGGATTGTTTAATAACAGCGACAATTTTTCCAGGGATACCTCTCGCAATAAGCAGTCTCCAGATGCATTCACGATTTACCTCATCAAACGCCTTCTCAAAATCAGCGATGAATATTAATCAGATGATTGTTCAAGGATGACTTGCAAGGTGTAGTTGATGTGGCTGTCGTACGATAAACTACTACGAAAACCTGCTTTATGCCAGCTAGAATAATGGTTACCATTAACTTCAGAAAGCAGACGGAAAGGTTATATCACGCCAGTTTTTGAGGTTTACAACAACTCCATCCTTCCTGTCCCCTGGGTAAGTTTCTGTCTTCCAAACGGCCTGTACTAGTTTGAGCAAAATACCGGAAGCTACATCAGGGTCTACTTTTGAGAATTCTGCTTTTATACCGTCAAGTCCAGCTGCTATATTTACTTTAGAAGATTGACGTATATTGGGGGGGGAAGGCTGGTGTCTGTAACTGCTAGAGATGAGCTTAGTCGTGATTTTTCATTCACAGGTATAAATGTGATTTCCAATTCCAATTTTAAACTGACACTGAAATATTATTTTTCACAGATTTGGTGCACAAAACAATAAAAGTTAAATGTAATCTAATTTTCTCGTATTAGGTTATTGTTATAAATGAAGTCATTGTTAGCTAAAATCGGGTTTTAACTTTTAATTTGAATTTTTTAATTTAAATGAAGATCTCAAGTCTTGTATGCGACATGACTATAATATGCTATTTGTTATTCAAAATACGGGTTAGGACCTACAACCTTTGCCAACTTATGGCCATATGAAAATGCCGTTAAAATCTGATTTTCGTAATGACAATACCAAAACGAAAAAAAAACGGCACCGTGAAAGGTACTCGTTTGAGCCGGCTTAAACAAAAATAAGGAGTCGACAACGCTTTTCTATATCTTCAAAATGTAAAAACGCTGAATCTTAAAAAAAATTATTCAATATTTCTTTTTTTTTTCGAAACTGCCCCCATTGGCAGTCTCACAGTGCCCCACTTACCACTTTAAGTCCCAAATTACTTTTTTCAATACTTTTTTTTTAAATTAAATTTTAAAATAAGAAACACAAACAAACAAGTTTTTAAACTTAAGTCGTAGCTGAAATGAAATACTATTTCAAATTTGTTTGAGTATATACGAAGAACATACTAAGAACTAACAAACAATTCAGAGTAAATATTTCAACTAAATGGAACAAGACTCAAGAAGACAGTATATACTTATGCAATACGTTTTTTTGGTTTGCAAAATATTAGGGGCTTCCGAATGTGCCCCTCATACCTACAATATGAGGGGCACAGTGTACATATATGTACTTGTACATGTTTATCAAAGCTAATTTAAATTTCCATGGCATTTTTGAAAAAAATTTAAAATTACAACCACTCTTGAGGGGCAGTTTAGTCGTAATTGAAATATGTACTTATTTTTCTACAAAACAATTTTGAATGTTAAATCTCTCACATACCTTCCTATTGTGTTCTTAAATATTTTATTTATACAATGCCCTGCAGAGTTATGAAGTGAAAATAATATCTTCTTTTCTTCAAGGTTTCCATTTAATACAACTCAGAGGCAGCCAATCCTGTTGGAATCCTGGTTCCTGGTAGACAACTTAACAAACACAAACAAAACTCCTTTCCGGAAACGAATATAAGTACGAGTAAAGGTATGTATGTTGTGTAATGCTGTGAGGTACAAATTATCAAAACACAAAAGTTTTGCTTTTCATATTCAGTGTCCTTAGTATCCTTATATAGGTACCATACCATACCAATACCATACATAAACCGAAACGGACCAAAAACGCAGGCGAAAACGTGCCTTGCCTCCAGCATGCAAGTTCTATTCGGAACAGGAGTACTCGCACTCTTACGTATATGATGATGATGACGATGACTATGATGATGATGATGGTTGCTAACGTACAAAACAGCTAAGGAAACACTTCACGCCGTGCAAGTAAATTTACTAAATTAAACCATGGAGTTCATGAGGTTGACAGGAATTTAATGTGTGCAGGACGTAAGTATAGCAAAACTATGGTTGGCAGCAAAATTAGTTGAGACATGGTGTCCCTGATGCTCAGTGCTCGCAATGGTCCTGCTCATACCTCTTTCTTTATTTTTCATCCAGGTCCTGCATGTGATCTATTAAGGACAAGCGAAATTGTCTGTCATCTTTGTCCGTCCGTCGTCGGTGTCTTGTGTCTTGTTTCTTGTCGTGTCGTGTCGTCTTAACTTAACTTAACTTCATTGTTAGGATGCAAACGACAAGAAGAAGAGTCTATTCTCTTTCATAATACAGATACAGACTCGTTTTGCTGCCGGCGGCACTATTCTCAAGTTAGCCATAGCAAAGAAAATATTTTACAATGTTTTATAGAATCCTTGCAGGTATTTTCATCTCAAATCTTACCCTCGTCTTATCCTTCGAATATAAAAATAAGATTATCCTAGAATATCATTTTGATATGATAAGGGAAATTTAATTATACGAGATTACGATTTTTATTGCAATCTCTGAATTCTTTTTTATGATTGTGATGCGGACAGTCTTTAAGAAAAAAGGACAAGGAATAGTGGGTGATATTGCGTTCCATGTCTCTGGGCTTAGGGTGCATTTTCATCAAAGGTGTAAGAACTATTTAAGTGGATTTTTTTTCTGCGTAGTCTTCTCGTGGTTCCAATATTGATATTAAAATTCCTCGAAAACATATTGCTAAGGAACAAATTTAATAATAGTCTAGTGATGATGATAAGAAAAGTATAGAACCTGTGATTTCCTCATCTATCTATTGCTGATTATTAAAATGATTATTAAGGCCATTTTAATATTGCGGGATCAGTTTTTATTACACTTTTTATCTTGGTTATCGTATAATTTAAGTAATTTTATAAACCATAAGCAATTACTGAGACACGTTCAATAAAAACGTTTGCAAACTCATTTTTATGAGTATCTTTGCACTAATGCTGTAGTACGCTAATCAAAACCAGGGCGTAAGAAGCACGATTTTTAAATTCTTGAAAGATTTTGTATTGGCAATTTCCTAATCCTTTACACTGATGGCTGGGTGCTGTATGAATAGGGTAGACTTAGACTCTGATTGGTATCAACCTGACGATGCCCAGCGTTGCAACTGTTGCATACGCGTCAATTATGCTTATTTTACCTCCTAGTGGGTACAGGTCTTGTCCACCCGGACCTGACTTACTAAGCTTATAAGCGCGAATGTTGAACACAGAAAAGTAGCAACACTATTATTGCCCTGCCATAAAGCTCCTATGTTTCTCTTGTTGGGTAGCAGTTATTCTGGATGAACCCCTCAGAAGACAAGCGAGCGGCGGATGAGCCACAATTAAGTGAATCAACGGGGACGCCAACAGTTAGTATGGTAGGCACTCCATTGAGCTACTTCGGAGCTGAGGTCTTTGGGTCCTGTCACTACTATTAGTTAGGGTACTAAAATAGAGAAGTTGGCAGACGAGCCCATATAGGGCCAACGGTATCTCTCGCATCCCGCCCGTAGTGGATTACTGACTCTGGATTTCTCCAGCTCGTTTTGTTCAAGGAGAGCAGCATAGGGCCTGGTCCCCCAGGTTGAGGGTTGTGCGTCGGGGTAACTTCCCTACCACGTAAGAAAATAAATAGTTCCGAAACAAACAAATGCCAATGACAAAGATGACGCTACTGATGACGGCCCAAGCAAACGAAACAAGGACAACGAGTTCCGTTTCTGCACGTGGAATGTCCGGACCCTAAACAGACCATGTTCAGCCGAACAATTAGTGGAAGCCCTTAATTGTGTCAAAGCCGACATCACAGCCATCCAAGAAGTGCGATGGGGTAATGAAGGCACAAGGAGGATGAAAAACTGTGACATCTAATACGGCAAGTGCTACAGGACAAGAACACAGCCACAGCGGCTATTGGGATGTGGATTTGTGATAAGAGATAGTCATAGGCTTGAAGGCTTAGGATTAGGGTTGGTATAAGCGAACGCATTGTCACAATCCGCATTAAGTCCAAACTAAGCAACATCTCGCTGATCTGCGTCCACGCCCCCATTGAGGAAAAAGATGACACAGCCGACCAAGTGCTCTACGATCTTCTTGAGAAGACGTATGCTGAATGCCCGAGGTATGACACTATAAATTATTCTTGGTGACTTTAACGCCAAGATCGGAAAGGAGGGTAGCTCTGGCCGAACAGGTGGAAAGCATAGCCTGCACGACAGCACTTCCGGCAATAGACACAGGCTTATCGACTTTGGTGCGGGGCGAAGTGTCATCATAGCTAGCACGTACTTCCCACACCTCAATACACACAAGGGGACTTGGTGGTCTCTTGATCATTATCCGTCAACCAAATTGATCATATTGCAATCGATAGCAGACATGCTTACAATATCATGGATGTCCGCACTTTCCGAGGTGCCAACATAGACTCGGACCACTACCTTGTACAGTAGCTAATGTGCGAATGCGGATTTTCACCAGACCGCAGGAGAAAGTTTGATGTTGTGAAGCTGCAATCGCAAAAGACCGCCAGAACCTTTGCCAACCATGTCACGTCCTATCTCTCAACAAGCCCGGCGGGCGGCGCCTGCGCCAAACTCAGAGGCTCAGTGGCAAATTTGCAAACCGCCCATCAAAAACGTAGCTACTGATATTTTGGGTTCCGTTAGGTGACCACAATGAAACACCTGGTTCGATGATGAGTGCAGACTCGCACACACGTCCAAAAACGAAGCGTATCAAGCAGTTTTGCAGGCCAGAACCAGAGCTGCCAAGAGCATTTCCCGTGCGGTATTCATGAAAAAGAGGAAGGAGGAACATCGGCTTTTCAGAAAGAAAAAGAGAGAACTGGAAAAACGAATGGTTGAATCTATTGAGGGGTGTTACGGCAGAAGCAATGTTCGAAAGTCCTACCAAAGTATAAAACATTCGTCCAAAGGTTACAAAGCCCGAGCGAAAGCCTGTAGGGACTAGGGTGGGAATGTCGTAGTAGATACGCACTGTCAGGCAGAATGATCCATTCAATTTGGACGATGAGCGTAAGTCAACCGTCGACCAAATTTTCACACTTTGACAGATATAAGAAAAGACCCAAGATTTCCAGACCTATACATATACTCACCACCTCTTTATCGATTTTAAAGTCGCCTATGACAGCGCGAATAGGAACGAGCTATACAGAGTCATGTCACTTCTTGGCATCCCTGCTAAACTCGTTCGATTGTGCAGGGTGACTATGGAGAACTCGCGATATTCGGACCTATATATGTATCAATGGAGTATGAAGGAGAAGATTCACATTCAATGGCGAACTATAACAGCACGCCATATCCGATCCGCATCATGTAAAAATACTAACGAATTATGGTCACTATAGTCTTGAGTCAAGAAATCAAAATCTAAATCTAAATGCTTTCGATCAACGTTGGTCTAAGGCAGGCCCGTAGCCAGGATTTCGTTTCGAGAGGGGCTTGTCCAATTTCGAAGAAGAAATTCTGTACATTTACAAGCATTTTAAAAATCTATATTGAATGTTTAATTTTTGGTTGTATTTTTTTTAAAGTGAAACTTTTTTCCATCGCCACAAATTTTTTGGTTCATCTCTCGCATGTCGCAATATGGTGGCGCAGATGGCTCACATCAGCTGACCGTGTAGCATTTATTCTCACTCATTGGTTCGCGTGCTCTGCGGTATGTGTATGCTTTGATCATTGTATTAATGTAACAATATTTACTTAATCGTTGATCATGATGGACAACGATACAGCTAGTGAGTCAATAAACTGGTAAACAAGGGAAAAACCAAGAATAGAGCTAAATGTCAATGATCCGAAAAAAGTTTCACTTGCATCGTGGTTTCATAAAACCACACAATTTATTTTTCCAAGAATACGTTTATTAAGAATACGTGCATTTATCAAAATCAAGACATCACACAATGTTATTTACGACATAAGCAAAATAGCTTAATATCAACAGAAAATATTCTGATATTCTGCAGGAATGGAAGGGAACTACAATTTACCACCGAATCCGAACGGCTACACTTTCCTTGACGTTAATTACTTACTCTTGGAAGATTTGTCACTTCCTCGCAAGATGCAGTACCCCGGAAAAGCACTGAGGTGGAGTCAGGGATCGAATTGAGAACCTTTGGTGCGGCAGTTCAACACACCAACAAATGATCGACGGGGTCCTACTTTATGTTGAAAGAAAAGTTATATGAAAACTTTTCTTTGAGACACCTTGTATAAACATAAAAAGTTACTAACTTACATTGGTCACTTTTTTTTTTAGTAGCAATCGAGCTTTGCCGTTTCATTGTTTTTGAATTTTTTTTAAGTAAAAAAACTCAACTTTGAGTGTAATATGATAGCCCACACACCTTTGTTTTGGTGTTCCAAAAGTTGTCTCAAAAATCACATAAAATCTCGCGCGCCTGTGCCGTAGATTATTCTAGGTCAAAGGTCACGAAAATCAGTTTTTTTTTTAAATCACTCAAAAACGGTTAATTTCATTAAAATTGTTTGGGGCCAAAGTAGTCCATAAAATTAGTCCGATTAGTACTATTCTTTGAATTGCTTTAACTTTAAAACTGTAAATCTTACGGTCAAAACTCGAATAGAATAACCATTTGTGTTGGAAATTCACTAAGAATACGATTTATAGCTTTAAATTTATGCTAGTCCATTGACTTGATAAAACAATTTTCATCTTTATAAAGTGCCTATCAAATAGATGAAAAAACATAAGTAAGACAACCTAAACAAAAATTGGCAATTTGAAAAAAGATGTTTATATTATGTCTATTCATGTTTTAAATAAAAATTATAAAAAAAAGGTTGTTACGTCTTTATAAAAGAGTATAGCTAAATTTGGTTTTTAAATTCTTGATACGTGGTTCAACTTTATTTGATCTGCGGAAATCGGTGGGTTAACTCAAAAACCACTCTTGAACCACAGTCTAAACTTTGATTTTGCACACAGGGGCCGAGGTAAATCCTTTTTAAATTTTGATCCTATAATGAACCACGATTGTACAACCGGTCCTAAGAGTTGTTTTTTAACAAAAATTTGAGCTTGCTTATTATTATTTATACTAACTACACAAATTCATTTATTAGTGCCTCACTACTTATATATTGTTCTGAATACATGTTACTTTAATAAATGTTTATATTTATATCAAAATAAACAAAATATAAAAACTAGGTGAACTTAATTCAAATATTTTCTTTTAAATAATTTCGGGAGGGGCTTGAGCCCCTCTAGCCCCCCCTCTGGCTACGTGCCTGGTCTAAGGCCGCCATTTTCGCCATAGGATAGAAAAAAACCTAACCACATTGTTTGAGAACGCATACATTTGTTAATTGCGACATTAAAAAATAGTTTGCATTTCAATTTTAAAACTTTATTACTATTTATTATTTGTTACATTTTTGCAACATAACAACAGTCACCCTATGTATTTCATTGTTTAAATTTTGTACTGTAAATCAATAATTGTCATTTAAATTAATCGCTAGCTGTAAAATTAAATTATGTTCGTTTCCCATTCTCTACTCATTCGTGTTTAAAGTGTTATACAAATATGTTCTTTGAAATTTAACTGAACTTAATTTTGATTAGTTCCATCACTTGGATTTTGGACACACGAGAAGTAAGACCTCAATAAAGCTTATTATTAATCACTAAGTCTCGCAATTGTTTCCCTTTCGTTTCGTTTTGCTGTTGCTGAAGTTTGTCAACTTGGGAAGTAAGATCCTTGTGAATTTATTTTTGAGCCTTTTTATGCATTGTGAGTGAGGTGTTACGTCTCGAATAATTTCGACCATTCTTAAACACACATATTGAAGAAGTGAAAAAATGGATGTAATATAAAGACGGAGTCTATCTTATGGATAGTCTTCTAGGTCCTTTAAACATCCGGATGAAAGCCCAAAGGACTTCTAGAGATTCCTTGAAATATAGTTCAGAATAATGCATTTGCTTACACTTCAATTTAATTGTATTCAAATCAGCAAAACATATGTCCAATTTAATCATGCTCAAATCATTTTCCATCATTCAGCCTCCGTGACAAAGATGAGACACGACTTCATAATATCCTTACCGGTTGGGTTGGGAAGAAATTCAATAAACCTCCTTCGCATTTTAACAATCGGGTTTCGTTTATTGTATGTTCGAGCGTTAAGCGCAAAACTTTCGTTCATTCACAACTCTCTGCCACGTAACGAGTTTTATAAGCCACATCCGGTGTGTTATTGAATAGAAATCGGTGGCGTCTCCTTCGGCAATGGCATCGGCATCGACATCGGCACCGGCACAGACAGACGCCAGTTTCTAAGTGCGGAAAAAATGTTTTTTTTTTTTTTTTTTTTTTTTGCGTTTTTCTATTGTGTATGGTTAGAGACCACAAATCACAGGTCCCATGTGCGATGTACCCCAATGGTAAGCAGGGCGAGCACTGATTTCCTGAAGAACATCCCTGTTTGTGGATGTTTTTTGCACAACCAAAAATATTGACGAAATTTCACCAGGATTGTAGTTTCAAAAAATTTTAAAGAGATGCTATACAAGCTTTCAATTTAAAGAAATTTTTTTTAAAACAAAATAACATATCGTAACGGGAGTTTTGTGAAAATTTTAGAATATCTTCCTAGATATAAGTAATCAGTCTAAACATTTATGTACCTATATATAACATTTAAAAACACGTTATCTACAAAATTGGTACGCAGAGTTGTTTGTATACAACTCTGTCAAGAAACTTGAAGCTTAAAAAAAAAGCCTCGAAAAACCCACGCTGACTTGTATCGGCTGGAATCGGGTATGAAGAAAGTCGGAGCACGGCTTACCACACGTGACCTTAAGAAGGCTAACTAATTATTTGAGATTGATGAAAAGTTTGCCGCAGAGTATACCCGCAGTAAAAGAATAGACTTGTTTAAAACGATTCTTTGACCGTTTTGATATTTTTTCAAAGAGCTAGCTTTGTGAATGGTAGGACGCCTTAGAGTCTAAGAACGTAGGCAATAAAAAACAATTTGATTTTTTAGTGCAACTCAGCCTTGCACTTTATTTAAAAAAGCACAATTGGTACTTAGATATTCCTCCAGATATCATCGAAGGAAGTAATTCGATTAGTGTAGTATTTTCACAACTTTTAAGAGTAGAATCATCTTAGGAAATATCTTTTCATGTCGTTTTATTTTTCGGAGAAGTGAAGGCATCAAAGAACCATGCGTAATCCCGACAAACATGACCCTGCAACGACAAACGTTCCGCTTCCCCTTTACTATCCCAAAGTTGTTTCCCCGTGGAAACCAGGCTTAGAAAAATTGAACAATAATGCCGTTATTACACGTGCATTTTAAGGTCACTGTTCTGTATGACAACCATACGGAGTAAAATCCTACTAAATCCAAAGAAGACAGCCCTGGATCAGAATCATGACATCCACCAATACAGCAGTCAATCAATATTTTCTATATAAAGATCTTTTTATATAATCATGCCAGCCTGCTAGCATTATAATATGTAATTTTAATTTGAGTCTGACTACAGCGAGCAAGCGTTAAGCATCTACAAAATAAATTGGGTTTTTTTCCTTAAAATGTTTCCCAAAATAAAAATGGTCGTCTTTTTTTATTTATTCTTGGTGGTTATTATTACTTTCAGCTTGGCGGTTGAAGAACGTTAAATAATGCCGCAACAGTCACCAAGACTCGTTTTTATTTCACCTTTCACATTCACCAAAGGGTCACTGCAAGATTTGAATTCCATACCAGGTTCCCTGCTGATTAACCTAAGCACAACATATTTATGTATTTACATATTTATATCGGATACACCTTCCACCAATCTTTAAAACATGCCATTGCTGTTAAAATCTTAACGTGTCGGCAACGTAATTGAGTAGCAATAAATGGTATTGTCGGAAAGTTCACTTTAGAGCTTCTGTGGTTTTTTCGTTCAAATTTAATTTAACTGTTTTGAATTAAGAAGAAAAGTATGAAATTTTTAGTATTTTGTAGTTTGTATTATTAAAATAAAATTTAAAAAAAATTGAACAAACCTAAAAAAACAAACATCTAAAAAAAACTTTTTTTTTGAGAATAATACTAATTCTTTCTCATCTTTTATAAAAGAGCTTTCATATTCAAAATCCTTTAAGTGGTTTACGAGAAAATCTTATTAAAAAAAACAGGTAATACAAAGTACCGTTATAAGCAGGGCCGCATTTATCATGTCGGGGCCAATAGGCAATGCAATTCTCGGGTCCCTTTTTATTGATGAAGGGGGGTGTAAGTTACTTCCAGAGGTCTGATTGACTCTAAATTTGGTATTCTGTTCTGGACTGTTACTTCAATGTAGGCAGTGATATGATATGACAAAAACATGCTTATGTGTTCAATAAGAACAAATTGCCATCGTTACAACCCATAACAAAACTTTTACCCAAGTGTATGGAAAATGGAGTAGATAATAATCAATATTTTAAATTTTGTTTGTATGCGTGCGGGGCCCCTAGGCAGTTGCCTTTTCTGCCTAAGTGTTTATCCAACCCAGGTTATAAGACTTTTCCTGAAAAATCTATTCCAACCAAAACATAAAGTTTGTACAGAAAACATTATTCAGAAAGTTTCATCAAAATTGTAGGAGCCGTTTTTGAGAAAAATTAATTTTTCACTAAAAATCGTATGGCAGGTACCGTTAGTTTTAAAGCGAAAATGCTTATTCTAAAAACCCCTCTGTAGGACGTCACAATAATTCTATGTACCAAGTTTGAAACAAATCGGTCCAGCCGTTTGGGCTGTAAGTGCCGATACAGACAGACGGACAGACAGACAGACAGAATTGTCGGACCCACTTTTTTTAGGCTTCTCTATCATCGTAATGTTATATTTGATTGTCAAAAAAAAAGTTGTTTACGAATGCATAACTTGCCTTATAGTACCTATAATCGCAAGTAAAAAAATTTACTTTTTTAAACTTAAAAACACTTTTTTTGAAAAATTTAAGAATTAATATTAATTTCGTCTATAAAAGGAATTCTATATCAAGAATTTCATGGAACTCCGTCAAGTGGCTTAGAAAATCATATTAAAAAAAACGGTACCGTTATAAGACTTTTCGTTAAAAATCTATTTCAACCGAAACATAAAATTAACACGAACAACACCATTCAGAAAATTTTATCGAAATCGCAGGAGCCGTTTTTGAAAAAAATTATTTCATGAAAAATCGTAGGTATAGCAGAAACTGTTAGTTTAAAAGCTACATAGAATGCTAATTCCGAAATGTCCTATGTTGGACGTCATAATAATACTGTATACCAAGCTTAAGACAAATCGGTCCAGCCGTTTAGGCTGCAGGTGCTGATACTGGCAGACAGACGGTGAGACGGACAGACCGAAAATGAATTTTAATAGTTTCTAATGAAAATTGATCGTCAGGCCTTAAATAAAAATTGTCCTTTACCCAGCAAACGTATGCTCAGAATTATAACAGCCACACAATTTTTGAATGAAAAGTGGGTGTCAGCCACACCTAAATTCAGATATTTATATTTTGCTTACAGAAAACAAAAATTGTACAAAATTTAAGCATTGTAATTTGATGGTAAAATAACAAGGAGAATATAATTTAATTTTACCAAATAGAGGTTGTTGAACAAAAATTTGCTATTGTAGGCGGATTTTGTTTTACTAGTTTTAGAACTAAGCCTTACTATTGAATCAAAGATTTCTTATGCCAAAATCAAGACCTCGAGGGAGTTCACATACGTTACAAACTCAACAAAAGCAAAATTTAGATTGGTCTTAAGAAAAGGCAAATGCTTTTTCAAAAAGCGCCTTTCAAAGCTGTTAAAATAATGAAATGAAGAGTATACCTAATTTGAGGGCAAATTAATACAGTTATAGTACTTTTTCGCATTGAGCCATCATAACATGTATAATTTTGATAATCTAATTAATATATATTTGTGTTATTTTCTCACACGCCATGTTTGTTTTATCAGTTGTGAAATTCACATGTGCAATGTACAAAAGAACTCATCTTGCCCTAGATTTCAATACCTTATTTTTTTGTCGATGGGTTTCCTTTTTCCTGTTTCCTATCACACATTTTGTGTGTTTTTTTTACTTGTATATTTCTTTAAGTGAGGTTAAATTCGGGAATGTTGTTAGTGGCTTTTCGCAAATATTTGCCATTCTGACACCACCACCGGCTTCATTCGGGACTAGCTTCGTCGCTAGAGTGAATATTTGTCTTTCATTTGCCTGAAGCTGTCAGTCGTCTTCACACGATAATGCAATGTTCTTCGCTATTCATTGCTGGTTGTTGTTGTTGGTTTTTGGTGCACTATTTGTGTTAGTTTGCAGCAATAAACCCGGAGAAAACAAACGTTAGAAGAGCAAGGACGAAGTGGGGTTCGGCAAAAGACCAAAAATAAAGCGAAATTCGAAGCAACTCGCGGAATGAATAAGTGCTGAAATTTTAACGTTAAGGTTGTTGCTTCGGTGAAGGAAAACAATGATGATGACACAAGAGACAAGACGTTGTTGGAATTTAAAGGACAATTTTTTTGCAGAATAATTTTCTAAGTTTTGCTTTCGTTTCCGCTTTTTTGAGATTTTTCTTTCACAAATTCTGGCTTTTCGGTTGAAAATAAGACATTTTAGAGGTGATGAAATCAAGGAATTCTATAGCGTGTGAGCACAAATCCAATTTGAGATTATTATTTGTTTGTTCTTTTGTCAGTGTAGGTACCTTATTAACATTGTAAGCTAAGACTACTTCTTTTTACCACCGTCACAATTTACAACAAAAATATTTTTCAATAACGGCGAATAAATAAAAACACAATTCCGTTTTTTTTTATAAAACAGCCAATTCAACTTGAATTTATATTTCATGTAAGTATCTAGAAAAGCAGGACTGTATTTTTTCCGATCTGTATCTAAAGAAATGACGACCTAGATTCTAGAGTAAGGAAACTCTTCAATAGATTCCAACGGAATGGGAACTGGTAGCACCACTATGGTTTCGTACTGCCTACCACCGGCAGCGCACGCGCTGTGTGTCGTCGGCGTCGAAGATCCCTCGTCTTGTCAAACTGTGTTTTCTGTTTTATTTTTTACACCCCATAAAGTTGTGTCTTGTGTCCAAAACTTATTTTATAAATAACTTATTTTATAAATAGCCCAAAAAAAAAAAAAAATTAAAAAAAAAGTGCAAATCATTACCTACCTACAATAGCCCATCAAAATATTAACATAACGCGCGCGCAATATAGATCAGTGCCAGTGTTCGAAGTTAATATTAAATGCAACAACAAAAGTCGACCGCTACCACCTGCGAATAATTTAGTTAAAAAAAAAAAAAAAATAGCCCCAACCACCAAACCCAAATTTAAAACAAAAGCACAGTAGCTAATCCAACAACAAAATCCGCTATCAGTTCGCGCAAGGAAAATTCAGTGTCGTTGTCATCTGTGGATTAGCATCGAGTGGTTCCCTTCTTCTTCCCTTCCCTCTTCTTACACACAGCCTATCATGGTTTTAATTGCTATATTCAAATGTGTACACACGCATTGAGGTATCAATTGAAATCATGATAGTAGATGAATGTATTAGTAGTTGCATGTAAGTTTCCAGGGGCGGATTAGGAACATATTAATATGAAGGCATAATTACTCATGTTGGTGTGTTTTTATGAAGTCTTTTTGGTGATTGATGTGCAACTATTATAGAATAGTCGTTCGTTATTGGTTTTCACTATATGTTTGTATATCGTAATGACAGGTAACTTTAGGGTCGATTACAGCAACATTCGGGGGCTAAGAAAGAATTTCTATGCCGCGTATGTTCACACTGCTACGTACAGGCCAGCTGTTTTGGCACTAAGTGAAACCCAAATAAGTGATAATTCTGATCCGTTAGAATTTAACCTACACGGGTACAGCTTAGTGCCATTATTCTTTTCCTATCACGGATTAGCCGTATACGTTAGAAATGACGTTGCTTACCAGCTTCTACCACAATACGGTCAGTGTTCAAACACAGACTTCAATTTCATGTGGTTTAAATTCACCGTACAAAAGCACGTCATCCATACATGTTTTATTTATAGAAGCCCAAATCTGGACAGTAACTCGACTTTTATCGAATTCGATGCACTGTCTGACTCCATCCAAAGAATTGTTTCCCTTTATCCTCGCACTGAAATCGTTGTTACGGGCGATTTCAATGTATACAATTCTTCGTGGCTTCGATATTCTGGTCAGACAACACCCGAAGGAAGGTATGCTGAGTTCTTCGCTGAGTCAAACAACTTGACTCAGCTTGTCGACGAGCCAACACGAATCCCTGACATTGCAGGTCATTCCGCATACACCCTAGACTTGTTTCTTACCTCTCATCCTGATAAATACACGATAAATGTATTATCGCCCCTAGGCACGTCGGATCATTGTATCATATCAGCAATTTTCTCGTGTTCCAATAGTACAGTTAAAGAAAACATCCCTAAGAGAACCGTATGGCGATACGAGAAGGCCAACTGGGACGGTCTCAATGATTTCTTCAGAAACTTTAACTGGTCACTATGCTTCCTCGATAGTGACGTAGACTCCAGCGCTGATATGATAACAAACATTATTCTCTGCGGGATGAGACATTTTGTTCCGAATAGAACAAAAAATATCAAACCAAAAGAGAATTCATGGTTCGACTTGAGCTGCAAAGAGGCTATCAAGGAGAGAGAAGTAAGCTTCCGATGTTATAAAGCCAACCCTTCTGAGGAAAACCGGAAAAAGTTCAAACAAGCTAGAAAGACCTGTAATGCTCACATTCAAAGAACCAAATTTTTGCATGAACAAAAAACAAGGCAAAAAATACTACAATGTCCCAGTGGTAGTAAAAATTTTTGGTCATTCGTAAAAAATGTACGTAACTCTACCACGTCTTCGGTTCCGACACTCGTTGAAAATAACACTCCTGTGGTAAGCTCCCAAGCGAAAGCAGATTTATTTGCAGCAAAGTTTGCTGCTAATTCAACGCTACCCCAGTGTGATATGACTCCTCCTGTACTTGAGAACGTGAATGGTTTTATGGGACAAATCTTCTTTCGCACTCGTACAGTTGCAAGAGTACTAAAAGATCTCAACATACACAAATCCGCTGGCCCGGATAGTATTTCTCCCATAGTTCTGAAGAGGTGTGCTTCCACGCTGGCAAAACCACTGCGTAAGCTTTTCCATCTTTCCTATTCTACAGGTCTCTTCCCGAGTGGATGGAAAACAGCATTTGTCCAGCCCATCCCAAAAAAAGGCGTATCTTCATCCCCCTCAAATTACCGACCAATTGCACTGACTTCCCTTCTTTCCAAGGTCATGGAAACTCTGATAAACTTTCAGATCAAGAAATATCTTGAGAAACGGAAACTTCTCAATGACCGGCAGTACGGTTTTCGTAGCAATCGTTCCACTGGTGATATGATGGTATATCTCACCGAACAGTGGAACAAATCTTTACATCGTTTTGGAGAAAGTAAGATTATTGCACTTGATATTTCTAAGGCATTTGATAGAGTTTGGCATGAAGCTCTTTTATCGAAAATGCGTGCATTTGGCATCGATGAACCCCTCCTTCGATGGATTAGAAATTACCTTTCGGACCGTTCAATTCGCGTTGTTTTGGACGGTTTTCAGTCTGCTACCCACAAAATAAATGCTGGTGTGCCCCAAGGCTCCGTTCTGTCTCCGACTCTCTTTTTAATCTTTATAAATGATCTCTTGTCTAATACTTCTAATCCACTAAATTGTTTTGCTGACGACAGTACTCTCAGCTTTTCATACTCGTTTCCAGATTCACATCCATGTCCTTCGGATGTGGAACTGCAACGAAATCGTATGATAAGCTCATTAAATTCCGATCTTGACAGCATTGTCCAATGGGGAATCATCAACCGCGTGGAATTTAATGCTTCAAAAACTCAATGCTGTCTTCTGTCGTTAAAGCATAACCTACCCCCTATGCCACTGTCCATGAGTGGCACTTGCATTGAGGAAACCGATCAGCTCTGCGTTCTAGGTATGTGCATCACAAATCATCTTTTGTGGAACGATCACATATTTGACGTCGCCAAAAATGCCGCAAATTGCTTAGGTTTCCTAAATCGATGCAAGAAATATTTTTCCCCTTCTGATCTGGCTATAATCTACAAGGCATTCATTCGCCCGAAGCTAGAGTACAATTCTCATATCTGGGCAGGTGCTCCTGTCACTCACTTGCGCCTACTGGATAGGATTCAAAAAAGAGCCTTAAAATTGATAGGTGAAAGAACCATTACCGAAACATTTGTTTCACTTGAACATCGTCGTAATGTTTCTTGTCTAACCTTGTTTTATCGCTACTTCCACAAACAGTGCTCCAGCGAAATAGCCAGATGCGTTCCTCCCTTAAAACAATTTCCCCGTAACACCCGCACCGCAAGGAACGCCCACCAATTTACCCTCGAGCCTAACTTCGGACGTACTGTTAAGTATAGAGACTCTTTCTTTAGCCGCACTACAAGAATGTGGAATGCTTTACCCGGCTCGATTTTTCCCTCCCATTGCGATATACAGGCATTCAAAACCAATGTGCACCGGCACCTCCTTTTATCTCCTATCCTCATTTCCTGAACGCTCGCACTGTGTTGACTCATATTAAGGGTATTAATAACCCCTTGTGTGCGGGCTCAAACTAAAAAAAAAAAAAAAAAAAACCAACTACAATGGTGAAATGTGAATAGATAAAAAGCAGTATTCTAGGTGCTTTGTCGAACAATTATATGAAGTTCGCTGAAATTGACTTCTTCGTGAAGTTCTGGTTTCTGATAAACTGTAACAATTAGTACCTACTCTTACCAATGAATACGAAACTCAGACAAAGAGTAAGAATATACTCTGCATCAGGTACTTTCAAACACTAACTTAGTTGTTGTGGACCCTAACAAGAAACCTACATCCTCAATGAGAACGGTAAAGGATCCCATCAAGACGAGACAGGTATATATACATTTGTAAGAGAAAGAAGGAGTTATCTGGACCACTCTCTTTGAGTAACACATTTTTGACACTCACCTCACCTTATGCCTACTTAAAATCCAATTTTATTATTTCACTGACAGAAATCGATTTCAGTGTACAGCTGATTTTCGTTCCTGACATATGCAACACAATCGTTCCACTGAATGTGTTCACTTTTCATTGTGTTTTCATACATCAGTTTTACTTTCAATGATCAACTCTAACCTCAATATGTTGCTTTTCGTGTGACCTACTCGTAAATTGCTTTCAATGATGACTAATTTAATGATTGCTATAATCGACCTGTCAGTGAAAATATTAAACGTATCACTGATTTGTGTTTCAATGATACGTTTCAATGATAGCTATAACTGGCCCCTTACCCAAAAAAAAACCACTGATATTTCGAAACTACAAAAATTAAATAATATCCATCAACAAAAAGGAATTCTGAGGTAGCCTTCATCTTCATCTCGCATCTGTCAATCGTGGTATATTGAGATCACTAGGGGTATTTATACTATGATGGACTTCGCTCAGAATTTCGCATCCGCTATCTCAATATAATCCAATTTTCGAAAGAAGAAAAAAAATTAAGAAACTAAAATGTCACGGAATCCACAACTTAGACTAAGTGTCATACAATACGAATACATGATGGGATGTCAAGATTTTACATTTTGAAAAAACTACGTTCAGCCATACTACACAATTGGAAACAAATTGTAGAACCTGCCCTTCACAAAATCGATCCAGTCTGTGAGCAAATATCCTTTTTGAACTTAACCACCATCAAAAACTAGTAGTGTTTTCCTACATTTTTATACTAGGTTTCGTAAACCGCAATTTTTTAACAAAATTATAACTTTGGGTCGAGTTAAGACTCCAAAATGAATAAAACATTTATGCATACTTTTATTTGAATACTCCGACCGGGCTATCAACATCTAAGAAAGTGCAAGTAGTGAACTAAGCATTAAAATCGTGCGCGTTGCAGATGCTTCTGCACAATATAGCAGGACCGAGTGTTTTATACAGTGCCTCCTTGGTTCTTCTCGATAGGGCATTATTTCTCAATTTTTTATTCAGCTCAAAGAAACAGCGATTAGAAATTAGATTGATTTCAGAGCTGATGTTGTTGCCTGTTATTACAGTAGTGCCCCAGGAGGCAAGGTAGACAAATTCACTGACTACCTCGAAGTTATACGTTATCAATGGTCCCGATCTGAGCAAGTCGGTGGTGGGAATGGACTTTTGTTGATGAAAACATACATTTCGTCTTTTCCTCTCTTATTTCATCCTCATTCCCCTTGATGCTATGACTCCATATTAGTGAAGGCACCGATTACTGCTCGCGTGCTCGCTTTGTTCTTCCTATCACGTTAATGTTATATGCAAACCCAAGTAATTGTGTCGATTTTATTAAAGATGGTGTCCGATGTGCTTAAATGGATGTTCCGTATTACATTTTCACCAACAACATTTTCACTTTAGCCAAGTCCCAAGTTAAATAAATTAAACGACTGTGTCGTACAGTGGTCTTGGGCTTAAGACTTTCAAAAAAAGTAAGAAGGAGACAAAAATATATGAAACGAAATCAATCACTTGTAAATCACTTTTTTGAAAAAAATGAAGTAAGCCATCTTATTTCTGTAACTGATTTTAATTTTAAGTATAGTATGCACATTTCTAGCACTTTGTTATTTTTATCAGGAAAATGAAATCTTCAAAAAATTGAATAAACCCTTATTGAAAAAGCTAAGTATGAAAAAAAAAAAAAAAAAAAATAGCGGTCACGGGACGCCCGGCAGATGTGAAACATTCAAGTTTAAATTAAAATTCATAATTTTTAAAAACCATAAAAGAAAATAATGGTGTGAAATAAGTTTTAAAAAATTAGTGTTTCTTTAGTATAATCAATATATTTGTCTTATTATTTTATTATAGTAGCAATTATTTCAGATTATATTTCATTTATAAATGGGAACAAAATTTCCTCAACCCACCCGTCAAATCCCCCACCATCGTCATACACCCTGCCCACCTACAACTAACAACCAACCATCCACCATTTTGGACAAATTTTTCCTCAGCCCCCCCCCCCACTTCACAGCAAGTCCCCACCACCAATAACCACCCAATCCACCTGCAATTTTCCAACCATCATATTTGACAATACACCAAACTCGACACCAATAACCACCCAGCCCACATAGAGCCCCTAACCAACCACCCACCCCCCAGCCCAAACCAAATGCCTCCACCAATATCAACCTACCCCACCT
Organism: Platycheirus albimanus; assembly: GCA_916050605.2. NCBI lineage: Eukaryota > Metazoa > Arthropoda > Insecta > Diptera > Syrphidae > Platycheirus > Platycheirus albimanus. Next base: position 80,677,503 of record OU696696.1, read on the forward strand.
ATAACCAACCACACACCATTTTCGTAATTTTTTTCCCACCCCACCTACAACCAACCACCCACCATTTTAGTCAATTTTTTTCTCCAACCAACTACCCACCGTTTTTGACAATTTTTCCCAGACCCCCCATTCCCCCTCACCAACCGCCCAGCCCACTTACCACCACCAACCAACCATCCACAAATTTTTGACAATTCCCCCCCCCCCCTCCATAATCCCTCGTACACCCTCCTCCACTACCGTTCCCCACCCTCTTTACCACTACCACCCTACCCCTGACCAACGACCACCCAACATGCTCCAGTCACACTTTGGACAATTTTATCGAACGTCATGCCATTTTTCGTGACAATTACGATCGATTTTACTGCCTAGGTGGGCCAATAGGTGATTCACATCAAAAATTTTAACTTCATTTCAAAAAACTCCAAAAAATTTATTTTGAAAAAATCTGAAAAATTTATTATAATCGAAACCAAAAAAAAGAAATACAATTTAAAAAGTTTTATCAAAATCGTATTTGCCGTTTTGCAGAAAAATTTAGTTTTTCATAAAAAATCATATGGCAGGTACCGCTAATCTTAGAAATAGAATCCTAAGGCTAGGCGCGCACTTAGCGGCCAGGCCGCGCGACCAGCCGCAGCGGCCAATGAGCTCTTCTACAAAACATGCAGGTGCGCGCATTAGGCGGCCAGCGGCCAGCGGCCACACTCCAGCCGCGCGGCCACCAGAAAACATCGCGGCACACACACGGCCACGTGGCCGCTGCGGCCACCATTTTATGTGAAATGCTATCAGTATGCGCGCACTTGTCACAGCACTATGTAAATCAAACTGATGTGCCTGGCCGCCGGGCGAGCCGCATTGGTCCGCGCATATAAAAACTGGCCGCTGCGGCCTGGTCGCGCGGCCTGGCCGCTAAGTGCGCGCCTAGCCTAATTCCAAAAACTCCTCTGTAGCACGTCTTATACTGTGGTTCTGTGGGAAGTGGGAGTATACTGTCTTAACCTCTTTGACAATAATTTATTTCAGTCTACATTAATTCATAACTTAACACTAAGGTTATGTCTATCTAGCGACTCATGCAATAATATCGCTGAACGTGAACAGCATCACAAGAAATTAAGCTCAAAAAATGTATAAGCTTAAGTCCAATTTAGTCTGGGCCTGAAAAAATTTATTTCAACTTTTGGTGGGGTTTGGAATTTGAACGCTACATATAAAACTGCTGTGGATACAAAACGGGCTTTTCTGTTTTTATTGACTTCGAAATGTGCCCGAAACAATTTGTATTATACCTTTAAAGTTTAAACAATACAATCTGGTAACAGTGCTTGACAACTAGGTTGCAAACAATATCTCACCAGCAACATATCACAACAAAAAGTTAAAGGACCGCTATATTTCTTCCAATAAAAAAACTCAGCAAACCGTCAAAAAATCTTTCTGAAAAATAAAAAAAAATATATATAAAAAAACCAACGTGAGTCGAAAATAATAATAAACTTTAAAAAAAAAAGTTCTCGCGAGTATGAGGTGGAAAAATGCACTCATGAATGTTCCTTTTATTATTATTTTTCTTTTAATCAAGGACTCTCCACACCACACAGGACCGACCAACTCTATAAGCTCATATTCAGGAAGGAAAATACTGCAATTTCATGGAAGTGTCTCTCTCCGGTCAGATTATAGGTGACTTACTTTTTTAAAAAAGGTATTTTTTTTCTTTGCAAAATTACTATACAAACATCTGACGATGGTGAATCAACGGACCAACGTTTATTTGAAAACAGCTCAAGCCATCTGGGTCGAATAAAGTTTTACAGGGCGACTGAAGCTGGCTGGCTGCTTCTAGGTCGAAGCGTTGTGTTGCAGAAAAATTTAAATCAATTCGTGGACTGTGATGTGCAATCACAACTACTTATTGTTCTGACTTACGATTGTATATATGTATGTAAAATGCGTGTTTTTTCCATTGGTATGTGTGTGTGGCTGTTGTTCACTTGTGTTTTTGGATAATCGCTATTCGCTAGCTTATTCTTTAGTGTCCTGCAATTTTAAGCTTCAATTAGAGGTTTTAAAATTTCTTTGTAATACATTTGTGTCATTAAAAATGACTGTGAATACAATATTCAATTATTTTTTTGTCATTACGATGGAAAAATGTGTTTTGTTAAGCATATGCATAAGAATATATACGTTTTACTTATATGTTATGCATTCGTATAAAAACTGTCCAAATATGTTCGGGTTCAAGCATTCTGTCTATTTGTTGGTATCCAAACCAATTTATGTCAAACTTAGTACACATAATTTTAGGACGTTCTACATAAGAATTTCTGCAGTTGGCATTCTAGCTCTTAAACTCATGACACTATGACACTTACCTGCCATTATGACTTTATGAGAAACTCTTTTTTTTTAAAAAAGGGTCCTATATTTTGTTTTAGTGTTTTTGATGCAAATAATTATATACATATTTTGGTATGAAATTTTCTATGGAATGCGTCCCATAGAACCGGGGGTTTCGAAGCAGCTTGACGGACTTGGATGATATTTTTAATTCTGTAAGAAATAAAATATTGTTTTACAAAATTTTCCACAAACAGGTTTTTTTTTTTTAATTTTTGGATATTTTGAAAACTCTTCAATATAGTTTTTTTTTTCGTCTGACGTATAAAGTCACCAAAAAAAGCCTACCTCGGACCGAGTAGAAGATGGTAGATAGTAGCACATGGTAGAAGATAGTTGATAGTAGAAAAAAGTTGATAGTAAAAGATGGTAGTTGGTAGATGGAAGCAGACAGTAGATGGCCGATGTTGGATTCGTATTGAACCAGGTAAACGTATTTTATACGGAAAAATTTATTTTAGGCAGGAGGCGGGATGAAGCTTTCCAGGTAAGCTTGAAGTTAGAATTGTTTGGAATAAGTCTTGAATTTCTGTGATTTTCGCATCGACGCAGACAATTTGTTGTACGTTGCGTGCTCAAGAGACAGCAAACTATCGGCAAAATTTGATTTCTCTCCCGAAGGAAAAAGAGAACAAACAAAATATTTTACATAAGGCTAAGATTAACTACACATGAAAGTTTTACTAACGAATGTTACTCACAAGAAACTTCTGAAAAAATTACTTATGTAAACGGCTCTGTAAGTGACTTATAGTAAATATTATCGATTCACGTAAGTTGTAAGTTGAAAGAAAAACTGACAAGTATAAACGCGTTTTTTGACACTTACGGAAATCTCACAACTTACACACCCAGCAGTGATAAGTTTACAACTAACGGGAAGCATTTTTTATTGAAAGTTCATCTATAGTGTAAACCTAACTGTAAGTTACTTTTTTAAGACTTACGCTAGTGGTAAGTAAAATCTATAAGTGTAATCTTAGCCTTATAAAGCCTTTTATGTCTCATTTTTGATGGGAAATATCTTTGGCGCACCTAGGCAGAAAAATCGATTGTATTTTGAGACGAAAAATGGCATGACGCTCGGACGCCATCCAGCCATCAAATCTTTGATAGCATAGACGATAGACAAATGAACAAAGTCGATAGGTTGATGGGTGGGTGGTCGTTGGTGACGTGGTAGTGAAGGAGGGGCTTGAAGGGGGGAGTCAAAAATGTTGGGTGGTTGGTTGGGAGTTGGGGGTTGATAATTGTGAGGATGGTGGAGGGGAGGGGGGAATTGACAAAAAAGTGGGAGGTACAAATATTCAAAAATGGTGGGCGGTTGGTTGGTGGTTTTAAGAAGGATAGGTGGTTGGTGGTGGAGGCATTTGGTTGGGGTGGTGATGAGGAACAAATTGTTAAAAATGATGGGTGGTTGATTGGTGGTTGTAGGTGAGTTGGGTGGTTAATGGTTAGGCGAGAGCTGAGGAAAAAATTGTCAAAAATTGTGGGAGGTTGGGAGGATATGGGGAGAGGAAAAAAGTTAGGGTATGAGGATGCTGGTTTGGTTGTTGAGTGTCGGTGGGGAGGTGTGGGGATTTCGGGGGTGAGAGGGTCACATATTTGTTACTCCTTATTTCCTATAATGAATTTATAAATTTTGAATTATAATACTCACTTGAATGTTTTACATCTGCCGGTCGTCCCTTGACGGCAAACTTTTTTCATTAAGGACGTAACGCGTTAAATGTACGGTACTGGTTTTGGACAGGTTAATCACTTTCGGTATACATTAAACGCGTCAACAATTATGTAATTTTTGATAATTCAACTGATTGGAATAATGGAGCTGAGGCATATCTACGTAAACAGCAAAAAAATTCAGGAATTTCGAAAATATTAAAAAAAGGCGGTACGGAGTTCCCCGGGTCAGCTAGTATATATATAATAAACATGGACAAAATATCTAACAAAGCAATTGTTTTGCCAAAATCCCCCGGCAGTCTTCAATTCTCAATGTGTTCGGGTACTTACATTATGTATACATAGATACATGTATTCTCATACAATTCTCTTGTTGTGACATTAACATTCAAACAGCAAATTGATATAAAGTAGTGCAGTTTTAAAGCTATTTTTTAGTACCGAGTGTTTAAATAGTTTTTGGTTTTTATTTGAAATTTTAATTGTTACGTCATTAATATGCATTATTATAGAAAAGTTTTCAAAACTCTTACAGTTTAAAGTTTTTTTTTTTTCAAAAGGGCACGTTCAGCATCATGTTTTGTGAAGCTGAAAACGCTTCTAATTGGAAATAAAAGCGAATTATATTGAAGCAAACTGTCAAACATGTGTTTATTATTGAAACGAGATCCTTTAACAAAATAAATAAAAAACATAATAAAAAGGAACTGCGTCCTTAGTTTTGGGCTAATTTTGACATTGCATACCAACGGAGCAAGTATGAGCGACCAAGCTGTGCATTTTATTTATGTTCAGTTCCAAATCGACCTACCTCTTTGTTGATAAAAAACTCGGTCTTGAATATTATTTTCGGCTGAATTGTATGGCATTCCTGAACTTTATTTTCCTAAAACATTTGAGACCAATGATAATGTCTGCCCTATTTTAATAATCTTGTAAAAAAAAGGCTGAACGACGCGACGTTACCAATCCTAAATTGGCAATGGATGGCGTTCTTTTTCTCAGTAGATTGAAATAAAGTAAACCAATATCTGTCTATCTACTTTTAAATTAAAATATTAAATTGAATTGACCTATAAACAAAGTTTTAGTCTTTTATTTTAATTTGTATTTATTTTAAAGATACCTTTATCCGCACCTGCAGACAAACAAATAAACGTACTTTGAATTGTCTAGACTCAGTGTAAGTACATCTTTATAATGTGCTCCGTTGCTTCGTTCAATTGTTAATTACCAATTAAATTTACAATTCCATTCATATTTTTTATCGAAAGGACACCCAGACTTCCAATATACTTCATTAAAATTTGTCGATACAATAATGTTTCCATAAAAGCAAACTTTGATCATGAAGCGTGGAAATAACGAATTAAGTCATCTTAAAGTAACTTTCTCTGCCGACGAAATATTTTTTTTCTTGGAATATAAGAAATATGAAAAAAAAGAACAACGTTTGATCTATTAACAAGGTACCCTCCAGAAAATGAGCAATTCTGTGGTTGACGCTTATTCAATCGAAAGGAAGATTTCGCACGTTTGTTGTTGTACAACAAAAATAAAAACCTTGAAAACAGCAGGATCCATAACCAAAAACACTCTCTGATGGCTTATCTCACGTTTATTTCTTTTGAAATGTACGCCTACACAACAAGGGCAGATGGCAAGTGGCAGGTGGCTGGCGTGAAGGAACTTCTCAATCTCTCAATAAATAGGCAATCATTTTGATTTCGTCCTCATTGGTTTAATTTGTTGTTTTTGTAAATTGAAAGGTATCCGAAATCCAAGAAACAAACATCCCAATCCCAATCCCAATTCAAATGAAATCGAAGCGTTCGTTTGCTGGAATGTTGGCTCCCTGGCCTGGTTGCTCAGGCATTGGCCTCATTTACTTCTTAATCCGTGTGATTCCATTGAATAGCCATGCCAATTCAAATGATGTCAATTGGAGACGACAACGAATTTGCACCTTCATTCTACAGATACATTATTAAAGTTGAAAGGAACACATTTCGGTGGGCCAGTCAGACGAGGAGATAGGTGCAAATATGTTACGTCAGTTGGAAAATGGAATTCTTTTGAAGAATTAAAGGTGAAAAATACGTTTTAAGGTTCCAGAACAGGAAAGAATTTTTATTTTAAACTCATGTTGTTTTTTTTAGTTTTAAACGAATTGTGCAGCAGTGTGTCCTTATAGGATGTGTAAACTTTAATCGAGGACTTGAAACTTGAACCATAAAAAAGATATGTATAAAATATAACATCGCTTGAATGTTATGGACACATGGGATGGAATACAAACTATTGATTTAAATTCAAGGAAGCATTTGTCTGGATTTCAATGTTCCATAGTACAGGGTGCGCCAGAGAAACTTACTTATTTGAAAAAATTCCCGCGCGGTGAGTTGGGCGGGTAGAGGGGCAAGAGGGGGCGCATCTTGAGGGGGAAGTTCCCAAGTTTGTTTCTCCCTCCAGTCAGTTGCCATCATGCTCTGGTCTAGAGAGCAGCGGGCCTTCGCAGTTGAGAGCTTCTTTTCTAACGGTCGCTCACTTGTCGTTACAGGAACATGATCGAGGAATTTTTTCTTCCAAGACTCGAAGAAATGAACGTTAGGAACGTGTGGTTTCAGCAAGATGGAGCCACAGCACACACAGCACGAGACTCAATGAATTTGTTGCGACAACATTTCCCCGACCGCCTCATCTCTCTCAGAGGCGATCTCCAATGGCCGGCACGCTCTCCAGATTTGACTCCATGCGATTTCTTTTTATGGGGTTATTTGAAATCCCTGGTTTATGTCGATCGACCACGGACCATAGCACACCTCAAGAACAACATTCGCGACGCGCGCCGCGCCATTGCCAACAACCGATTGATATGCTGCGAAGAGTGGATACGAATTTCAAAAATCGACTTCATCAGTGTATGCGCAATGGGGGTCGCCATTTATCCGATGTCATTTTTAAGACTGCATAAAAAAAATTGGGATATTGTATTCTCAAATAAAAAAAAAATTTAAAACAATAACTGAAGTACTTTTTTTTTATTCACCTTTCAAATAAGTAAGTTTCTCTGGCGCACCCTGTAGTATGGAGTCAACGAAGGTTTCAACCCAGAAGTCCACAGAAACAGCTTCGATTTTGATAATTTCTTTTTTAATTTTGTATTATTTATATTGTTCAAAATCAGAAACCTTTCAGGTGGGGAAAATAATTATTTATATTGTTAAAACAATGTGTTTGTTTTTTATACAGGGTGATTCACCCTAGGTGCCTCAAAAAAAGATAGAGCGTGTAGATTTTGTCGAGACAAGAAAACAATTGTATGGGATATGATCTATTTCCCCCCGTTAAGGCGGGAGGGGCAATTTCATAAGACTATTACTTACATTAAAAAAAAAACCATTTAAAAATAACGGTGACTCCTCCTTTTTGTAAAGCCAAAAATCTATTATTTTATTGCTATAAAGTTATTTAAGTGAACTGTTTTTGAAATATTAACTTTCAAACTCAAAGCCTTGAAAAAACAAAATATAAAATTAACTTTCAAACTAATTTCTTTAAAATTTTTACGTGATTAAGTACTAATGTTTTTTTTATAAAAATTCAATGCTCTAATTAATTGTCAGTCGAGAATTTAAAACTGGATGCTAAAATGTCTTCTACTTTTTGAGAAAATAAAAATTAACGAAAATCACATTGTCCATCCACTCTACAAATGATATAAACAAAAAAACAAAAACAAAAAGAAATAAAGTGCACCACTGGGTCGTACGAACTTGCTCTAATGTGTTAAAATGGTCTTGGGGCTTGAGATTTTGGGAAAAAACCCCTTAAAAATCAATAGTTCAGATTTCTTTTCCTGTTTTGAATCTAAAGGATTTTTTTTTTAAATTAGTTGGACCAGTTTTTCCAAAAAACCGTTTTTTTTTTAAACTTTTCGAAAACATAATTTCAAATTTTTTTTGAGTACCTATGTCAACATCTAACAGTTTAAGGCTCTTATCAGAAAATAAAAGTTTTAAAAATTTTGAACATATCGTTTTTGAAAAAACCAAATATTTTAAAATTAGGAAACTTTTTTTTAAAAAACTCAAAAAAAAAATTGATTAAATTAAAGAATTGATATTATTTTGTTTATAAAATCTATTTGATTTTGAACAATATATAAATAAACAAAAATTAAAAAAAAAATTATCAAAATCGGAGATGTTTCTGTGGACTTCTGGGTATTGCCTGTAACGACGCGACCGACGGTTTAATTTACTCCACTATAGGTTATAACTATGAGAGATTTTAACATGTTTCTTAAATTACAAATTATCAATTTTTAAACAACACTAGCTAAACCGGCGAAAATTCTTTTACTTTATTCTGCTCTCTGCTTTTCGGAATTCTGATTTACAAAATTCTGCCAGTTATACAAAAAAACAAAGGGCTCGCTTTTTAATATTTCCCAAACCTTTGTTTTTTTTTTATAACTGGCATAAATTTGATAACCATTGCGTTCTCTTACTTTCTTAGGAGTATAAAAAAGTAGTTTGCTTGATTTCTTAGGGCCAGTGTACAACAGTGGTTCATCCACGGATTAAAGTTTAAAAGTCGTTTTACCTCGATTCGCGTTTGCACAATCAAGCTTAGACGGTGGCGGTGATTTAAGATTGGTTTTAGAGTTGACCCACCAATATAGATACGATTTAAATATAAAACTGATCCACTGATGAAGAATTTAAAAAGAGATGTTCACCACAATTGTAAAACTGGTACTTATAGTCGCTCAAAAAATATTGTTCTTTTTGGTCTCGTTTTTTTTTTATTTCATGCTTAAGATTTTTTGATTGTTTTGTTTAATGTTGTTTTTCTTAGTAAGAATTTTTTGTCAAAATCCACAAGTAAGATATAATTTAATTTGTAAATAAAAAAGTAAGTGAACAAAACAACATTTTTTCTTTTTTAATAGACAGAATTTCGAAAAATAGAATTTTGGAAAGCAGAATTTTTTCAACCGGAATGAAAAAAAGCAGACTTTTCGTTTAAAAAGCAGAATTTCGAAACCAGAATTTTGAGCCGTTAAAGGAGGCTGTCAATAATACTAATATAACACTTTTTTGAGAATGATTCTTTTGTCCTGGATGCAGATCATGTTGTTCTTGAACTTGAGCTAAGACATTTTTAATTTGATTATGAAATCTTACCAACAAAAATAGAAATTAAATACATAGGTACCCTTATAATTGATTCATTCTATATCCTGAGAATAAAACTTAAATTTCTTTTCGGGTAATAGTCTCATACGAAAAAGTTAGACAACCCCTACAGATTCTCGCATTTTTAATAGCTGGAAAGCGTAAGCAGGGCCGCCGAGGTAGAATTACGGCCCGGTGGTAACCATGTAGTGGTTTTTTAAACAATTGCATAATCATTAATAAGCAACAAATTTATTAATAGAAAACTTGGTTCAAATGAAATTAAAACTTCATTAAATATTAATTTTATTTCATTTAGTTCAAATCTTTGTTTCTGTGCGAGTGCGATGCAAGTTTTTTTCACTTTTGTTGGAGACAAAAACATTGATCACGACATTCAAATCTCTAAATCCTACCTAGTTCCAATTTCAGGTAAGGTATAGCTTATTCTGATACTCTCTTTTTTGGACCGAAGAGGAACGATTATAATAAGAGATCGTTTAGCTCCGGCCACTGAGATTGGTAATGTACAGAATACCTATGCGCAAAGCTATACTGCTATACAAAAGTTTGGAAACAGTGAGTACAACTTCTTTCACAGAACCCAACTAACAATTTGGCAAGTAAAAGCTTGTATAGAGCTTGTATAAGGCAATCCTGAGCAAGCCGAGAATTTTCCACCTCAAATTTAACAAACAGCTGCTATAAGGCCTTAAAATATGAGTTACACAAGGTCTATACAAGGCTTGTAAATATAAGTTATAAATGGCTTGTATAAGGCCTTCCAAAATTGTTTACTGAAAATGTTTGAAATAATAGCTGCTATAAGGCTCTCCACGACAAGTCATTGCAAACAATTTGTATAAGGCTTGTTTGTAAAGGCCTTATACAAATTAAAATAATCAGTGAAGATCAACAAGTGTGTCTTATAAAATATTGTGCTTATAAAAAAAATCAGATTAAAATAAATAAGAACGGTAAGTACCCATTGAACATCGTAAAACAGAAAAGAAGTGCTAACAGTAATATTGAACTTTTTAACAAAACTTAAAAATGTATAACGCATGGCAAAAATTTAAAAGATCTGGAACCTACCAAAGACAAGTGAGAAAAAACAGAGAATCAATTCTTAAAACAGCCAGAGAACATTGAAGAAGTTTGGAAGAACAAAGAACAGATATTAGATGTGCACAGTTATTGACTGTTCCCTCTGCTGCAATAGGAATCGCTGGTACCAGCCAAAACGCTTTTGTGGAGGAATTTCCTATACCGTCAGACAGTGTTTCTGATGTGATTGCCAGTAGTAAGATTATACAGGTAAGATTATACATAATCTATTGGATAGAGTTTTATCATACCTACCCATTAATTTAAAACTTTTGTAGATGAAATGCAAATAATTATGGCGCATGGAATATTTATAAATTCGCACAAAATTTCGATAAAACTACGTTGCATTATTTGTCATTCACCAGCAAGAGCATATGTAAAAGGTATGCATCAAAAAAGAATATTAATATTCGATGGAAGGTTTACAAGAATCTCCTATAAAAAGTAAGTGTACATAGGTACATAACTCATTTTTGTTTTTATGTCCTTGCAATTTCCTTCTGTCCTTCACTGAAAAAGGCAAAATCGAAAATATTTGTTAAAGTAAAATTCTTTCCATCACTTAGATGAACGGAATCAGGATCTAAAGATGTACATATCATTCCTCTAGGATCAGTGGTCTAGTAGATATGGAGCAAACACACATATTTTTTTCAATGTTGCTTCTGAAGCGAAAATTCTAAATACTTTGCTCCATAGCTACTAGACCACTGATCCTAGAGGAATGATATGTACATATTTAGGTCCTGATTCCAATCATCTAAGTGATGGCGTTCAAAGAATTTTATTTTAACAAATATTTTCGATTTTTCCTGTTTGAGTAAAGGACAAAAGTAATATTGATCCTTCTGCCAAGAAGACAAAATCGAAAATATTTATTAAATAAAAGAAAGTCAGTCGATAATTCTTGATTCGCTTCATCCACAGAAAAGAAAAAATGTCTACAACATTTTTAACCGCGGAAAATCTACGATTATTTCCCGATATTACAGCATCCAGGTTTTTTATACCCCGAAGAGTAGGCAGTACTGTCGAAGTATCTTCCATTCTATTTGCAACACATTCCACTGATTTGGCAAAAGCTGCTTGTCCCCGAGGGGGCTGGCGAGATATTTTACTTCAATGCTGATGATCATGCATCTGGCCTGCAGTACAAGATTTCTATCATTGATGGCGTTGAGAATTTTTTAACAATTAGATGCCACCAAAACACTTTGAAATTTGCGCATGTATTGAGATTCCTGCAGGTTCCGCCGAGAACTATGGGCCCCATTGGAAAACAACGAGCCCGGGGGTATTCCACCTCTACCGAGCCTCAACCTTCAAATGACCTGAATGTAAGTCACCAGATGGTGTACATCTGGCATTCTCGAATTGCACCGAATTATACAAAACAACAGTATTTTCAAAATATTTAAACTGAGTTTTAATGGTTCGTTACCATACATTCCCTATATATTCTCTAAAAATATAAAACATTCGCTTGAACTACCTTACCCTTGAAATCTATATAAGCCGTTTGATGGTAATTCTGTATCCACGAAATATACTTACGACAACGCCGTAAATCTGCCTTTAATAACTTATGTGCATTACGTAGGTACTAATAAAGTCGTGTGCTTTTTATTTTTATGAACAATTTAGTATTCCTCGAACTATTTTTGTACAAAGATATGAATTCATAAATACGTAGGTACATAAGAAGTGTGTATATGAAAAAAAAAAATAATGCAACGTTCAGTGTTTTATTCATAACCAACAACAATACAGATAAACTTTTTTCTTCCTTGGCGTTTTAAGAGGAAAGTTTTCGTACAATTATTCATCTTAAAACAATGACGAAGCAGGAAATGGCGTGGATGCTTGACGTTAATTGGGCTTGTAGTTTGCTTGCTTTCATTATAACTTCTTCTTCCATGTCTTCCTATAGAAACTTGCATGTTTCCAAGAAGGAAAAAAGTGGACTATTATTTAATTATAAACCATTTATGTTTCTTAGTGAACGAGTGAAGCATACATGAGTTATTAAGACATTTGTATCAATCTTATTATACTGGACAGTCAACCTACACATAGTAGATACGTAATAAAAGATTGTATTTTACACACAAATATTTTACATTATGTATGTATATGTACCTAGACATATTGTTTTACAAAGAAGAACGAATTTTAAAAGCAACTGAAAAATAATTCAAGTTCCCATATAAGTCTCCACTATCTACTCTGAATGTGTCAAATTTGACCTGTTGTAAGGTTTGACATTTTAAGTGGTAATCGTACTCAGAACGTTTTATCAGACGAGTGCTGTTTGACTGTTTGAAACGTTGCGTTGCCTTGTTGAACCACTGCTCCCCGTATAAAGGCGATTCAATTCAGGAACGAAAGAATTATTATTCATGGATCTTTAACGGCCATCTTTAATTGCAACCTTCAGGCCAGCATCGTTTATTAAGTAGGGACTAGGGACAAATCATTACACCATCCCATAAAATATACCAAACTGTCAGTTTTTCTTTGTGTAATAGCGTCTTTAAAATGGCTTGATAATTGAGGCAACCATTAAAATGAGCATCATCGCTGAACAAAACATGGACGTAGTGGGCGATGAGCTTCACAAAGAAACCCATGTTTTTCGAAATAAATCTGCGCAATTTGCATGCGTTGTTCAGTCGATAAATACTGAAATGGCAAACCCAACTAAAACTAAAGATAAAGCATATGGCAGTTGACAAAATCGCTGTCAATGAAAACAGTACTGCCAAAGTAAGGTTCGATAACTCTAAGAAACACCCTTCACGTAAGCCTTTCAACGATGATAGAGAAGTCGAAAAAAGTGGGTCCGACAATTCTGTCTGTCTGTTTTTTTGCCTGTCTGTCCATCTGTCCGTATCGACACCTACGGCCTAAACGGCTAAACCGATTTGCTTCAAACTTGGTACGCAGTATTATTATGACGTTCTTCAATGGGGTTTTTGGAATTAGCATTCTAGCTCTAAAACTAACGGTACTGCCATACTATTTTTAGTGAAAAATTAAATTTTATCTTAAACGTCTCCTACGATTTTGATAAAACTTTCTGTATAGTGTTTTCTGTGCAAACTTCATGTTTTGGTTGGAATAAATTTTTCAGGGAAAGTCTTATAACGGACCGGTTTCTTGAAATCCGATTTTCTCGTAAGCCACTTGACGAATTTCGATGAAATTTTTAATGTAGAAGCCCTTTTAGAAATAATATAAATTCTTAAATTTGTCAAAAAAAGTTTTTTTGAGTTTAAAAAACTACAAAGTCGTAGAAGTTGGCATATACTCAAAAAAATTTGGAATATATTTTCGAAAAATATTAAAAAAAAACTATTTTTTGAAAAAACAGGTCGAACGATTTCGAAACATTAAACGAAATCAGATGGCTTACTTCATTTCTTCCAAAAAACGTTTTAAATGGTGATCAATTAAATTTAATATAATTTTTTCCCTGCTTTTTTTCCAAAATCTCAAACTCCAAGACCACCGTCACACATTAGAACAAGTTTGTCCGACCCAGTCGTGCACTTTTTTTTCTTTTTTAATAATTGTATACATTACCATCGTGTCAGAAACGCACAACAATGAATTCCAATTTTAAATTGTTCACCACCATTTATTTGCCAGAGGTGATTAGAAATATTAGAAACCAAATTCAAGCTTCGTCACATTGGCTGAAACAAGTTTATTTTTGAGCATTTCAAACATCGATCGACCCGTTAACTCCTCATATGTATATGTAAACCAAAAATGCTTTTCGACGCCTGATGAGTTGATACATTTGAAATGCATGTTTTGGAGGTTGTTTGGAGCATTCAAAAGTGTACCTATATTGATTTTAAAGAAGAATATTTTAACAAATATTTTTTGATAAAGTATTTCATTTCTATTTCTATTTCAAAACTGAAGTATGTAATAAATGCACATATTCTTATTCAACATCCAACAATTTTCGAAGAAACTCATTAAACAAAAAAGTTTGCTTTACATTTTAATTCCTGTTTGAGAAACGTAAAACTAAAAAAAAACCTTTTTGAAAATGCTGTCAAAATATGTTTAAGCACACCCGATGTTCTTGTCAACTTATGGCCAATTTAAAATAGCCATTGAAACATGATTCACGTTATTTTTCTCTTAAGCCAAAAACTATAAATGCAGGTATATTGATACACTTTCAATATAACACCATTGTATATACATTTTTATAATAATTTCATGGCAAATTTTTAGTTCTAAACTTCGTCAATGGTGGCGCTAGTTGTATTATCTACTTTACATCAATTGTCTACTATTGTTGCTTTTGCTTCCAATGGCAATCTAGACAAAAACCACTCCTAACTCACCAATAAAGTGTTTGTAAACTTCGTCGATAGATGGTGCACCAAACGTTCCTCGTATTGGAAGTATACTATAGATTATAAATACAATGATAACGCGCACTAATCATAAGAACCGTTTCTGAAAAAATAAATCCAGAAAAACTATAACCGTTACTTATGGAAACAAATCGGTTAATAATAATTCCTTAAACTGATTTGCAGGCAATCCGTCTAAGCGTTTAGGCTGTAGGCTGCAGCTCAACGGCACAGCACAGAGCTCGGGACCTTTATAGTTTTTTTGTGATACTTATGTACATACATACAAATCGTATTTAGAAGTTTAAGTAGCGAATTTTGTTTAAAGTGCATGGTTTTCAGCTTTGAAAAAAGTTTTCAATCTTTTAACCTCCCTATAGAAACTAAAAACAACATTTTATTAATCTGAAAATGCAGCAAAGTTTTGTTCAATAACTAAAAAAAAAAAAACAGGACTTCAAAAAGTAGATAAAATTCTACTGCAATCCATATAGCATAAATGTGAGAAGGATACCCATTTTTGACATATTTTTCAGGATATTTTGTGTCAAGTAGGTCATCATCATGTTAATGATATTAATGGCATGCTATGTCAGTGGGGCGGTTAAACTTTACGAGATTTATGAACAAATTGCAAGCACAAAGAGATTCCATGTCAACGTGAATTTAAATTAATTTTCATGAAATTTCCATTATTAATTAGGAATTCCTTGCAGTTTGTTGGCATGTTGATGGGTTTCACATTGCGTGCGTATCCCATATCCCAGGTATATCTACTCGTTAACATACATATCTTCCAGCGTTTTACTCAGTTCGTCATACTGATGGAAAATTAACGTCAATTGTGTTTATGAAAAGCCACAAACACAAAGACTGGCCTTCTTTTTTTTTTAAATTTTTTTTTCATTACAAATTTTCCGAAACCAAAAAAAAAAAAAAAAAAATTAACAACAAAGTAACTCATGAAGTTTTACATATAGATCGTCCATCAGCTTACGTAGGAAAAAGGACTTCTGGGAATTTATTAAAATATTTCACATTTATATATTTCTTAGCTTTAATTCTATGTTGGGACACAATTGAAAAGCATCTCTTTTTGTCACCAATAAGCATGAACTCATTTTAAAATGGTGAAAATAACATAAAAGGATAAGATTAAGGTTTGAAAATATAACACTGCAAGTGTCACCCACGACTCACGTAGAAGAATCGGTAATCCTTTCTTAGGATTCTTACGAGGAAAATTTCTGGAGTAAGTGAAGTTATTTTTGTTAAGGTTTTTTAAATTTTAAACTCAAAAGGGAAGCACAAGGATTTTCGATTTTGTTCCTATTTTTAATTTTTGTTATTAAAATTCAAAGCAGAAAATATTTTGAAATTCGAAGGGTCTTTGTGCAGCCCAGAACAAGTCTTAAAATTTTGAAATTTGGCTCACATGTGATGCAGTCTGTACCTATCATTTGTTTATAAATGGAATTTTTAAAGAAAGAGCTTCACACCTTCGAGAACATGATGCAGGGCCTCAAAAACATAGTTTTGAATAGTTTGAAAAAATCCATCAGAGCCCAGTTTTGCACTTATAATTTAATTTCAAAGACGAACAACAATCTGAGTATAAAAAAGCACCATCCGGAAAAATTCGTCAAAAGTTGTGTGAAATCATTCAATCATTTTTCGAATAATTGATTCATCAATTTTTTTCTTTTACTCTAGCTCTAATGTTTATCTTTTCTAGCTCAAATAAATGAAACAAATTTTGTTTGACCGGTTCATACCATCGCTCGTCCAAAATTGCTTTCCGTCTCACTAGCGGATCTATGGCTGCTCGGTTATAAGTAATCTGCTTAGAGTCTAAAGATAAGACGTGCAGTTGGAATACATAATTCGAAACTAATAAATCTGTCGTGTGTGACCTTAACGTGAGCGGGAGGTAGCAGTAACCCAAGTACACGGCCCTAACTACCTTTTGGTGCAATATGGTAGGTGTATACGTAGATGTAACTGCAGCTTAAGTTGGGTTTATTTGAACTTCAACAACTTTTTGTACTACAGCGACAACTTCAATTTAAGCCGAGCTATATTGAAATTACAAACTTTTAACTTTGACATCACTACGTACTGCGTACTACAGCTGCAGCCTGCAGCTACACCATAATGCCAAACTCTCCTTCATATATTCTCCTTGCCCAAGCTACTTATTCTCTCTTTCTTTATAAGGATTTTTCGATTTCTGGAGTGATATCTTAATATTCTCTTCTACCCATTTTTAAATAAACTCCCAAAATGAGGCAAGTGCTGGCAAGTGATTTGAGAAATAAAGGTAGTAGATTAGATAGCAATATACCGCAGTAGATCTAAGGTTAGGTTAGGTGGGGTGATGGTACGGCAAGCCGCACCTTCTCACTCGGACCAGCGCTGCGCAGCTGAAAAAAAAATCGGTGTGCCAACTTTTATTCAGTTGGGTGCCACAGAGTGCCAAGCTATTAAATCCAAGTAAAAAAATCTGATGTTCAAACAAGAACTATTAATATTTCTTATTAATAACTTCCTGCCCTGGCAGATGTTCGAGTATGTACATTTATGGGAATTTGTAGTTTGAACCTGAAAAAAATTGTTTAAAAAATTCAAAATACCCGTTTCCAACATATTTCAAAAACAAAAATTTTGTTATAAGAAAAAATTATTGAAAATCAAAAAAAAAAAATCAATTTGAGAATTTTGAAATGCCTTATCAATAAGGTTATAAATGACTTATTGTTTTCAAAATTTTATTGAAATCGGATTTATAGTAACTTGATTTAAAAATTCTAGTTCTTTGAGAGGTACCATTATAAGGCAAATTCTGAAAAATATTTTCCAACAAAAAAATTGACTATAAAAAAATAGCATTCTGAAAGTTTTATCAAAATCGATAGAGCGGTTTTTGAGGAAATCAAACTTTTTGTTTAGGATTGCATGGCAGGTACCGTTATTTTTGGACTTATAGCAAACATAAAAGAAGACCTCGCTAGAGAATTCCAAATAAATACTAAATACCAAGTTTGAAGCAAATCGGCCCATCCGTTCAGGTTCTAGAGGTGCGAACAAACAGACAGACAGACGGACGGAATTTTCAGACCCACTTTTTTCGACTTCTTTATCATCGTAATGTCATGTTTGATTGTTAGTTTTTTTTTTTGCACAAATCCATAACTTGCCTTATAGTACCTATAATCGCAAGTAAAAATCACCCTATACACAGCTTGTTAAAAAATCATTATTGGACACTTCTGACATTTCTTCGAACGTACAAGTGACAGTGTTGTAACTTGTAAGCAATCAATGAAGTAGATTTCTTAGGGGTTTACACAAAGAAGTAACAAATGTGAAAAAGTTGGTTCAGTTTTTAATGTTTGTTATGAATTTTTTACTTAAATGTATGATATATAATTTAAATAAAAAGAAGTGCCAAATTTTAAATTTTTGAGTGCCAGTGGGTGCCACAGTGCCAAACTTATTTGATAGTGCCAGTTTGGCACTAAAGTGCCTGCTTCTGCAGCGCTGACTCGTACCTCGTTGGATCCATTGTGCTCCGCACTTTGGGTGTGATGTTGAAAAAGAGGGGTTGATGATTGAGGGGGGAGTGGGGGGCTAAGTGTTGGGGGCCTCCCTGAACCAACCTGAGTTCTGAATGAATCTCAGGATGTTTCTTGGTGACATGCTAGAGACATCGACTAACTCGTTGAAAAAGTATCCAAGTGACTTGTTTATGGGTGGGTTATCTGAAAAGATGCCTGATCCTACCCCATCTTAGGTTTTGGAGCCGTCTGTGAAGACCGAAATTTTCATTTATTCTATCCAGCATTCTCTTGTAGGGAAGTCTGTTTAGGCTACTGGGTTAAAATCTATCTGAGGAGATTGATTGATTGTAAGAATTTTTTTTTTAGAATATATAACTTGGCTTATAGCACCTATAAATCGCTGGTAACAAAAACAGGATAATTTGGAAACTTAACAATAATTTGAAGTACTCGGTGGAATCAGAGTGAACATGGTTACGCATATTATGTTCTAGACGGACGCGCTTAGAGTTAACTTTGGATAATGCTCAAAACTCCTGAAAGAGGAGTAGGTAGATGCTCAGCAAGCAGTAGATTTAATGCAGGGCACACACTATCGATCATGAGGGACGGATAAGGAATGATGTCATTTTGGAAGGATAGGTATCGTGTACACACTAACAAACAAGTTTCTTGTCATTCACAGCAGCCCTGTTCCCTTTCCGGAATTTTGTACGAATCCTTATGTCAATTGCACTATAATGTCAATCAGACTCAGATTCTTATAAAACGAGGCTTGTTTTAAATTTGTTTATATATTTTTAGTTTTTGATATTATTATTATTTTCAATTCGCGGCGATAGCTGCTTCCATCGTAATATCTGCTTTTTTTTATACTTTTTCATCACTTCCAGAAGCTCTTTGTAGCTCCCTTCTTTTTTGTCGCGTAACAAATACTCTCCGCAAGGAATATCCCACAATCGTCTACTTGATTTATAGCATTCTATAAATTCGTCTAAAAATGCTCTATCGGAGTCCATTTTTATGTTACTAAATCGCAACCTTCACGTGCGTGGTTTTGTTTTGAATGATGTTGGACATTTTTTTTTTGTACACATTATCGAACAAATCCACGAGCAGCCCCTGCATGTCATTCCATTACCAAAATAATTTGCGGTTATCCATCCTGATGGACTTTACTTCATTTACTTCAATTTCATTTACCCATTTACTTCAAATTTGTTATTCATCATCGATAATGTGTACCCCACATTGTTTGCGTGCGCCGCAATAGATCTACTACTAAAGGAGTAGCGTGGCAGCACTGATGAGGATACAGATTTTGAACGTAAATTGCTTTTCTCCTTATCAATATTTGTACAGACAGAGTGTGAATCATAAATGGGGAAAGCGAAGTTCTCTACTATAAAAGCTTTTCTCGTTATACGGAAGATTATAAGTGGAATCGCAATCGCACAATAGTCTATGATGAACTGTGTCAAAAGGGCACGTGTCAAGGTATTAATAAAAAAGGTGTTACTTCGTTACGAAATTTAATTACCTACCCAAAAAAAGAGCATAGATCTGATTTTCATACACTATTTTTATAATATCCTTTCATGTGGAAGTATATTTCTGTATGACATATAAAAATTATTTAATGTAGGTATACCTTTAGAAAGAATAAATAGATACACCACACTATCTACCCTTAAAGGTAATGCTATCTCATTGAAAAAAAAAAAAGAAAAAACTGTCGCATCAAAAACATGAAACAAATTGCACTATGCTCCGATTTCCTTTTACATAAGATGCATTTTATTTTATTTTTTAGCATGGGAGAGATAGGTAAACGGAAAAGGATACGTCAGCATATCATAGAACATTACCTCATTATTTTTGATGTTTCAAACTCTTTTAAAGTGGGTTTTGCTTGTTGAACATTCAAAGAATATTAATATGTTACAAGTTACAACCTACCTACGGCATGCGTTGCTACATACTTACTTTTTAAGTTGTCACAATTTTCTGGCTTTTGTATTTTGTGTTGTTGAATGCAGCAATTATTATGGTTGTGGTTGTTATAGTTATTCCCAACGTTGGCACATCATAGAAGATTTAAAAATATGGATGCTTGAATTTGATTCTGTGCAAGGACTCACGGGAAGCAAATTGACAAATTGAATGTTTTCAAAGCACAATGAACTACAATTTTAAGGTTATTTATTTAATACTACTTTAACCAAAAATATTTTGTTTTTCAATCAAGTGAGTCTGAAATAATTGTTTTTTATGTTCAATAAATTATTATTCCAACTAATTAAACTATTGTCTTTTTTTATATGTATTTCTAAGGTACTAAGGGAGTACCAGTACCTAGGTTTCACCATAACACGAAAATCAATTTTGTGATGCTTTTTTATACCTAGGCTGAGGTAAGCTCGTCGAAGTCCATGGTTGTTCCCATAGAAAGCGAAAACTCAGGGTTGAAGAGTGTTGAACTCCGAAATAACAATGTTTTTTATTTGCCAGAATATTCTTAACAGGTTACTTCATATACGGACTTAACAATAGAAACTAAGATAATAATTCGCTGTATATTATAATATTAAACAATAATAGCTTAAATAGTTTGGCCTGTAGGGTTTACCCTACGGCAAGAAACGATTCATAATCGGTTTTAGGACAATAATCGGTTTTAGGTCTGTAGAGATTCTTGAAAAGAAGCGCTCCACGACAAGAAACGAATTAGGTCTGCAGAGATTCTTGAAAGGAAGCGCTCCACGGCAAGAAACTGATTAGGTCTGTGGTGAAGCTGATAACTGCAGCAACCCCACGACAATAAACGGATGAGGGCTGTAGAGATTCTTATAAAGAAGAGCTCCACGACAAGAAATAAATTAGGTCTGTGGTGACGCTTACAATTGCAGCTACCCCACGACTGATGGCCTAATGCCCTTACTTCAAAATGTAATAAGGTTTCTGCTGGTATTCCCCGCACCTTCGAGATCTCGTATTCCCGGTATTTTATTAAATAGAATCGTATACCAATGGCTGGGAGCTCGAGTCTGATTTTCCATACAAATTCTGCTTATACTTATGGAATATTACAGTAGTAAGGAAGTGTGAATTATAACATAAAAGATAAAAAAATACTAGTACTAAAATAATTCTTTCTGTTTGTTGGATGTTTCTGCTGGTTACTATCATACATGTGTTCGGAGTTGGTCGGTAGTCCAAATCAGCGGTACGGGGCGGAGGGGTGGTCGGTTTTGGTTCACTGGCTGATGTAAACCTAATGTTGTGCAAAATCGTCGTGGTGATTGTGACGGCGGTCGGTGGCGGTCGGTGATGATGGTCACTGGCTGATGCACTCATCATGGTGATTGGGGGGCGGTGTGACGGCGGTCGGTGGCGGTGAAGGAAACGTGTAACTTCGTTACAATAAAAAAACGATCGGCTTCCAAAAATGCGATTGCCACCAGTGTGGCAAAGAGTTTATGGAAACAAATATATCCTTTTCAGCTCTAAATAAAAAGCTTTCTCCTCTATATCGGAAGCAATTATGCTTTATGCAGAAAAACTTCTAAGATTCTTTCTTAAACGCCAATTTCGTCTCCCTGAAGTTACACCAAACTACATGTTGCTAATTGGAACAGGACTGTCTCCTTTATATTTAACATCGTTGGAACTGCATTTCAATTATATCGTGAAATTAATGTACAGCCACACAGAAAAATTAGTTCGAAGAATAGCCATTTCTTCCGTTAAATTAAATAGCTCCTGGTTTAATGAATGAAGAAATCTAGCCGAAGAGTGTGCGCTTCCTTTTGATTTACGTCTGGATAACATTGGAACATGGAAACTATCTTTTGTCAATTGGTCTTGTTAACTGGTCTCCGATTATTATTATCTTAATATAATGCAGTGGCCGCTTAAAATCTCAAGCTGCCCTGCAAGTTTTTCAGGCATTTCGCATTAAAATTCTCTCATTAAAGGATCTCTTAGTAGCTATGAAACTCATTCAAAGGTCAATTAGTTTAAAATAAAATTTAATGAGCTGAATTATTAACGTGCATTTTGCATGGACAATTCGCTGTTCGAAACGAAATACATCCCCAGGGGCTATATGTATATCCGTTGACACTGGTCATTAACTACACCAGCTCCAGCGCACGTATTTAATTTTAGGTACGTGGATACATCCTTCAGTCAAGAATATACTGACTGCATATCCTGTAACGCGGATGGTTTTTGTAAACTCATAAAATAATAATTGTAACATGGAGCCAAGCCTCCTTGCACAATTCGCGCTACAGGCGATTATCGTCCTTTCCCTTTTATATGTATGTATATAGATGAGGTGAAAAAACCACCACATAAGTCGCCATTGCCACCTAGTGTCAGAGGTTAATTGAGCAGTGCATTGAATATGTTCGAAAGGTCGGAACAAACGGGATTCCGGTGGCCACAGGAAGAAGGATCAAAATGTAGTCTAACATGACCACTGGCAACCACTGTGCCACCCCGCCCGTGGGCTATCGAACAGGTTGTTAGTGAATCAGTCTCTTTTTTTTTTTATTTTTTTTTTGTTTTGTTTAGTGTAAGGTCCTTGCGAATAGAGATAGGAAACACAAATGTCCAGTCCATTGAATGCGATTGCCATTCAGAGTAGAGCCTTCTAATACACTGGTCTTATGTGTAGGTATTACGTGCAGGTACAGGTATATCCTTGGTTGGCTTTGTTCGGTTTGTTCCTTTTCGTTTAGTCCTTTTGCTGCTATCGTGTAGCCGCTCGTTGTTGTTAGTGAAAATATACTGTAACCAAGTTATACCATATATAATCCATATATATAATACATATATATCGGTGATTGGTTAACCCTCAGGCTGTGTTCTACGGAGCTGATTTGGCAGACAAAAGATTCCGTACAGAATGGACGGCTACAATTTAACCGAAGGCTTGATCAGAATAAAAATTAGATTTGTCAATACTTCGTTATTCAATGGAAGTCTAATGAGTTGTGGTTGTATATTTTATGTTCGAAATGGAAGAAAATATTTTGCTTTTGCTTACCTCGTGTGAATTTAAGAACAACTGTGAACTTTTTTTTTTTAATATAGAAATAAAAAGGTATACGAAAATCTGAGTCCTTCTTCTGATTAGAACATTTATCTAATTCAACTACTAACCGGATCTTAAAATGCATACACGTTTTAAACAAACACATAGTGTATGAACTGCCGCCCTTAGGAGTGGTCAATTGGAGCCTCATCAGAAGACAGGAGCTAGCATGGACTTGTGAATTTATCTTGGTCAATATTTTGTGTCTGTGTGTTTTGTGCGAACAAATAACTTTTCATCTTGTAGCTTGTTGTGCGTACTGTACATCCGTTGGTCTTTTTAAGAGATCAATTACCTCTTCGACTAAAACCTGATACCAATCAGGTCTAAGAAAATTTTTTTCAAAACGTTTACTTTCATGTGTCTCAAAATCTAAAGAAAAATAACCGTCTCTGTACCTATTATTAAAAACTTTAAAATTTAACAAACACTTTTTGGTCAATACTAAACGCCTGCAATGAATAGATGAGATATCGTATAACTTACTTATACTTACTCAAGGCATTGTATATATAAACTATAGTACTCTTCTATAGTTGAGGTGCGCCATCTATCGACGAAAAACTAAGCTTTTGATTTTAGAGGTTTTTGTCTAGATTACCATGGGAAGCAACAAAAACAATTAAAATAGTGGAACGTACGTTTGCCTCAAGAAGGATGTTGAAAAGATTACATGATCGCAGGTCACCTTGTCTGGAGCCTTTCTCGACATTTAACCAGTCGGTGGTATCCCGAGTTTTCCATAGTCATTCTACACGATCGAACGAGCTTAGCAGGGATGCCAAGAAGTGACATGTCTCAGTATAGATCGTACCTATTCACGCTGTCATAGGCGACTTTAAAATCGATACTGTTACAACGAATCTACATATTTTCTTCCACCGCCCCCATATTGCCACGATGATTTCCAACAATAATCGACGAGAATGGAATCACCATAACGTGACGCAATACCCACCACTGCATTCTAATATGGCAATTCTGATTACCCCGACAGCTCGCACCGCTGATTTGGAATGCCATCCATTTTCAATCATCTACAACAGAAGTATTTTTAACTTTTGATGTTATAATTCACATTTTCTTTCTGCAGAAATATTCTATAACCAGAAGTTCAATTGGTACTGGAAATCAAACCATCCCGGACTTCCAGTTTGGCTTCAGGAACATGCACTCAACCGTTCACTCTCTCATGGGACTACACATGGACGCAACATCAGGACTAAAGAGGAAAGAGACAACAGTCACTTGCCTTCTGGACATCGAAAAAGCCTTTGATAGCGTTTGGATCAATGGACTTATTTTTAAGCTGACTAGGCTTGGGTTCCCCAGCCATTTGGTAAGAATTATTTACAGTTTCCTAACTAATAGATTGTTTTTTGTTCAGGTTATTAAGGAAAACTCGTCAACAAGAAGGATTAAAGCTGGAGTTCCACAGGGATCGAAAGTGGGGCCGTTCCTTTTCAACATAGCAGCACGTAGAGTACAGGAGCACATCGCGAATCTGTGGGAATACTACTTGAAGTGGGGCCTCAAAATCAACAGTGATAAGACGGAACTTATCTGTATTACCGGTAACCAGCAACAGAGAACGAAGAAGGTTTGCAACAAGATGCCTAAATATCAGCATTCAGCTACCAGACAGATCCGTAGTAAAAGCAAACGACTCTACAAAATACCTTGGAGTAAACTTTTCAAACAAATTTAAATTCAACAAGCACGCTGAAGCCATGGTGAGGAGAGCCAACTTTTCTTTTCACCTGGTTCATCCGCTTATGAGGAAGCAAAATGGATTGACCACAAAAACCAAATTTTTGATGTACAAGCAGCTCATCCGCCCAGTACTGACATATGCTTGTCCAATTTGGTTCACCATTTCACCAACAGCGATGAAAAAAATCAAAAAATTTGAGAGGAAAGTTCTGCGAGTCTGCACAGGATTATACCAAAACCCCACAAAAAGGAAGTATTGGCCGAATTAGATGCTGTATGAAAAATCAGCAAAAATCCCCATTGACGACCACATGATCCAGCTATCCAGCCGGATTCTAGGAAACCTGGAAGGACACCCAAACTCGGAGGTACAGCCATTTCTACAAGGACTCATCGAACCCCACGACAGATACCTCAGCGTGAGAGCCATCACGGACGACCGCTACAGAAGCATTATTCACAACGAAGGAAGACCATTCTACGACAAGTCTGACAGTGGACATTATAGGGGCTAATCCCCTTAATAATTCTTTAAAAAAAATATATATTATAAATTATCCACCTATATTTTAATAGAATATAAAAATTAATTATTTTAACAAGTAATAGATTAAGGCGACAAGAATATACATTTTGTGAAAAATATATTATATAATAGACATAAGAAAACGACGGCCCCATTTGTGCCGGAATCATTTTGTAAAATAGTAATAAGCTTAATTTTAAGACAATTGTATATAAAAATTTTTACACTTAATAAAAAAACACTTAATCTAAAAAAAAAACTGGAAATCAAACTCGACCTCCCTTACTTTGCCAAAATATTCGTTTGCAAATAGAATCCCAGGAATAGAGTTCGCACTGGAAATACCAGACAGAAGCCCCACCGAGTCTTGAAGCAAATTATTTTGTCAGAATTTCACTTCGGTGTTAGTAACAGTGGATTGCTGCCCTGCATTAGGCCAAACCGTTTTTGTCGTGGAGCAATTCCTTTTCAGAGGAAAACTCAACAGACCACCGCTTATTGTCGAAGGGCTGCCGTTACTGTTCCTTAAAGCATCACCGCAGTTTGAGTTGGGAACTAACCGTTTACTGTCATGGCTCGTGGAAACTCATGTTCTTAAGGGTGTCCCAGACGGAGCCTTGCTCACGAGATTTGCTAGAATAAAAACAAAGATACTAAATAAAATGAATTATTTGTCTTTTGTTGCAACTTTATTATTAAGTATATGAAATAACCTGTCAGGTATACAAATATTTTTAATCTGAAGTCTCGCTCGCTTTGGCAACGACCCTGGAATTCGCCTGATTTCAAAAAAGCATCACAATACAAAGGGGTGAGTAAAATCGATCTGAAATTCTTGGGTCTTTTCTAAAATCTGTCGAAGTGTGAAAATTTGTTCGGCGGTTGAACTACCGGGCCTGAAACCACACTGATAGGGGCCAATCAGTTCACGTGCAAAAAAGTTCTGACATTTACATAAGACAGTCATTGTTGGACTTTAGTTAAGATACTGCTACCCGAACTTACTCCTGGTCGGGTGTGTTTTTAAAGTTTTATTGAACTCGGATGTATAGTTTACGAGAAAACTTGATTTAAAAATACATGTTCCATTAAAGGTACCGTTATAAGACAAAATTTTAAAAATCTTTTCAAACTAAAAGATAGACTTTCTTAAAAAAAAAAGCATAATTTTCGAGAAATTTAATTTTCTTCTTCACGATATTATGGCAGGTGCCGTTCTTTTTGGGACTAGAGCAAAAATTAAAAAAAATTCCCGAGGACGTCCAAATTAAATTAACTTAAATACCAAATTTGAAGTAAATCGGCCCATACGTTCAGACTCTTGAGGTGCGAACAGACAGCCAGACAGACGGATTTTCCACACCCACTGAATTCTACTTCTCCATCATCGTAAAGTCATGTGTGATCGTTATCTGAATTTTTTTTTGCATAAATCCATAACTTGCCTTATAGCACCTACTTATTATCGCAAGTAAAAAAGGAATCAACAACCGATTAAGCGAGAAAAAATAAAAAACTTCAATTTCTTCTTGAGAGGACTTTTGTTGCTCTCCAAAATGTTTACGCTCATATGTAAAGTGCCCCGTTTCAAAGAAGGTGCGATTATCGAGTAAACCTTGAAGCATCTGGTAGCCATTTACTCGTATCACTTTTTTATTTCTTTTTAATAAAGTCAAATTAACAAGGAAAACTTTTCTTTTGAAAAAAAAAACACCTCAAAAATCTACCCTCACCACTATCTACGCTATAATTCTGTCATTTGTATCAACAAAAAAAAAGCCGCATATATTAAGCCATTTATGCCCGAATGTAAATAAAATGCCTGCCCTTTTGATTCTTTTTTTTTTTTTTTTGAAATAATATATCCCAATAACAATCTCGTTTTTGTCAATATCACTCGCTCATTTTTGCCCATATATAACTTAATGATAATTATTATCTGGTGTGGGTAAGTCCAAGTATATATACCCTGTGCACACGTATCCTGACATTTAATTTTTCATGTGGACTTTCAACACGCTCGGCCCACTCCGCGCCGCTCTGCTCTGCTCTGGCCTTCGCTGAACCAAATTAACATTTTAATTTCGACAGATTCGCTGCACACCCACTGAATTCTACTTCTCCATCATCGTAAAGTCATGTGTGATCGTTATCTGAATTTTTTTTTGCATAAATCCATAACTTGCCTTATAGCACCTACTTATTATCGCAAGTAAAAAAGGAATCAACAACCGATTAAGCGAGAAAAAATAAAAAACTTCAATTTCTTCTTGAGAGGACTTTTGTTGCTCTCCAAAATGTTTACGCTCATATGTAAAGTGCCCCGTTTCAAAGAAGGTGCGATTATCGAGTAAACCTTGAAGCATCTGGTAGCCATTTACTCGTATCACTTTTTTATTTCTTTTTAATAAAGTCAAATTAACAAGGAAAACTTTTCTTTTGAAAAAAAAAACACCTCAAAATTCTACCCTCACCACTATCTACGCTATAATTCTGTCATTTGTATCAACAAAAAAAAAGCCGCATATATTAAGCCATTTATGCCCGAATGTAAATAAAATGCCTGCCCTTTTGATTCTTTTTTTTTTTTTTTTGAAATAATATATCCCAATAACAATCTCGTTTTTGTCAATATCACTCGCTCATTTTTGCCCATATATAACTTAATGATAATTATTATCTGGTGTGGGTAAGTCCAAGTATATATACCCTGTGCACACGTATCCTGACATTTAATTTTTCATGTGGACTTTCAACACGCTCGGCCCACTCCGCGCCGCTCTGCTCTGCTCTGGCCTTCGCTGAACCAAATTAACATTTTAATTTCGACAGATTCGCTGCAATATTATCAACAATCAATTACGCAGTAACTACGCACCCGTTGATTTTCCTTTCATATACCCTTCGCCTTCATATACTCCCACCTACCCAAAAAGCAAACAATTTGCCTAATTAATAAGCGAGTATACCAAGCTGAACATACGAGTAATTTTTTGTATAGGTCGGCTTTCATTTGCTCCGAAGCGATGGCCGGATAATATAACAACTATAAGTTGCAGGACCGCACCCGCCTTTGCTAATTGTGAAAATTCCCGAATTCCATATAGTGGTATAGGCTGGTTGATATCCAGGACGCTCCCACTCTGACTTAACCTACCTCACCATTTCTCCATTCCATTCTTTGATGGCAGGCCTTGAAACAAAACAAAGTTACAAATAATATCCTCTTTTTCCAGGCCATCTGATATTTTGTTTGTTTGTCATATCTATGGGAGCAGCAAGGACCAGCACAAAAAGCACGTATGGCCAATTTTTGTTTGTACAGGACACGCCAACCTGATTCTAGACATTTACATGCACACAAACAACACAAACCCATCAACCATATAAACACATAGGCCCGAGGCTGGCAGGCGTCAGAATTAAATATCCACAAAGCCGCATTTTGTTACCCAGCCTGGCAGACTCCCATCTCCGCAATATTGCCCACAATCCCACCTACTCCCTCTATAGCCTTTGAACGGATGAGCCTGGACTCGAATACATATACATAGAAGCACATAGCAGCACACTCACATGACACAACGGCTCCGAATAAAATTGCATAATTTACAAAGTTTTAAAATTTACAGTCACGACCCATGGCAGTGGTGGACCATGAAGTAACTGCAATCAGATTTTAAACCGCTGAATTTAACCGCATTAAGTACGTGTCAAAATACCACCACTCCGGGCCTCCAACCGATACACATTAAAATGCAATGGGATTTTGGTTTGCAGGTATGTTATGTAAATATATTTATACAATATAGTACTTCTACCTACTACCTATGTATACCATACCAATGGATAGATTCCGTTACGCAAGTGATGTCATACAACATATAAACTGTTTTTGAAAACAAGAGGTAAATATATATATGTAGGTAGATGTACAATGTATATAAATATAGGTAGGCATGTTGGAACTGAAAATGGTTGGATGCGAAAATTAATTACTTCACTTTTTAATGGAAAAAACAATTAAATCATTTTTGAATGAGAGCTGAATTGAAAGGTTTTCAAAACCGTATGATAAATTTCAAAGGCGAGTTTGTTGTCAAAGCGCTTTCAGTTACAGATCGCTTTGAAGGTTTTATTTAATTTAGCTTTTTAAATCAGTTTTTGACAGATTTAGTCGATATTATTCAAGCATACGAAAGAGCTGAGGTCCGAACTTAGGAATCACTTGAATTTAATTATCTCGATGAAATGGGCCTTATAAATGCCTAACTAGACTTTTGTTAAAACTTTAAAACAAAACGGTTGAAAACGGATTTATAGATTTTATTCCGTAGGTGGTCTTTGGGGGTATTGTGTGCCGTAGCAAGGCCGGATGTGGACATTATGGCGCCTGGAGGTATAGTTATTTTTCGTTCCTTATGTTAACCTGCAATGAAAAATAACAAAAGTATAAGTTATCCATTTGCAAAGAAAACAGTTTTTGAGATATAAATACAACCGGGAAAACTTTATGTCGATAAAGCATTTCGTCAATTTAAATAGGGCTAAAAGTGCCAACTTTTGAATTCCTGGCTAAACTGATACGCTTTATCAGGATGACGTTGTAGAGTGCTAAGGTTAAGGGCTAAGACAAGGTGTGCTTGAAAATGTAATACGGAACACCCATTCCATTACACCAGGCACCATCTTTAATAAATCGACACATTACTTGACGACGGCTGATAACACGATTTGGGAATTTGGTGAACGAAAGATCGGTTGTGTATGGGCTGTGTGGTATGGCACGCCATTCTCTATGACCCACAGGTTGTTTAAATCCATGTCTAAGAAAATAAATAAATTGTTGGCACAACAGCTCCAAGTGATTCCGGGGCATGTGACTTACACTCTCAACCATTCCTGTGTATGTGTTGATATTCTGCAGGAATGGAAGAGACCTCCAATTTACGGCGAACAGAGAAGCACTTTCCATGACATCAATAACTCTTGGAGGATTTGTTATTTCCTCGCAAGATGCAGTCCCACGGAAAAGAAGTTAGGTGGAGTCAGGGATCGAACCCAGAACATTTGGCGTGGCAGTCCGACACACTAACCACTACGCAACGGGGTATTACATGTCTTTAATTTCAGTAAAAGAAGCCGGTCAACATGGCTCTGTTACGCTCACCGTTAACCGAATCATTGTTCCCAGCCTCACGTTCGAAGCAAAATGGTCCAATAATGCCAACACCGCCCAAAAAAAGCACAAAACTGTCACTCTTAACGTTCGGGTTTCCAGACCCCAAGATGCAGCAATTTTGTTTGTTAACGTAGGTACATAGATGAAAAAACGCGTCGTCAGAAAAGATGATTTTTCGCCCGAAATCGTTGTCCAATTCAAGCTGCTTTAAGGCCCAAACTGCGAAAAGATAACGAAGCGAATAGTCGTGCCCCTTTGATTGCTAAGTCAATTGGACATTGGCAGCAAATAATCCGAGTTCTTTGTGCAGAACTCTCCTCTGGCTAATGCTAGAAAAGTTGAGCTGTTGAGATCGATGGCGAGTTGATGTTCTTGTATTGAGTATCATCTAGGATACAACTGCCTCACGAACTTTTTGGATGCGTACAGCAGGCGCGGTGGGTAATTCATTTCGGAAAAAATTTCTTTTCAATAAACGCACTGTTTGGGCTACACAGTACTTGCTTTGGAAATAAGTTGTCAATATTTTCCGAACGTTGCTCAAGCTTAAGGCGAATTCTTTCGTTCTGCGGAGGTATGATACTGACTTTCTTTCAAGATTTCGATCGTGAAACAGATGACACTGTCAAAATAACCTATGATTTAAATAAAAACCACTAGATGGTGCACCTTGTGTATTATGCTTTAAATCATTAACAAAAGTCTAGATCTGCGTACGATTTATGGTCCTTCCTGCTTAAACAGAGAAAACATAAACTATACATTCTGTACAGCTACATAAGCCTAGCCAGAAAAATTTGAATTCAACGACTAGGATGACTGGGCCATGTAGAGCGAATGTACATCAACGTTCCAGTATGTAAAGTCTCCAACGTCAAGCCGAAGAGAGTAAGAAACGAAAGTCGATTTCATCTTCGATAGGGTGCGAAGTTATAGATGGGAATTGAGAGATCAGGCCGGCTTGAGAGACATATTAAGCATCAATGCCTAGGAACGCCATGCTCTTGTTGAGCCAACATTAGTAAGTAAGTTTTAATATTGGCAATGCCATAGATCATGTGAAATAATCCTAAAATTATCCGTTTTGTTAACATTAAGACTGCATTCTCGGAACAGTCATGCCAGAACCCATCAGAACTCATCAAAAACAACAGTTAGATCAACTTTTTGCGATTTCCAAAACTTTAATTCAAATATGTGCAATGTGCCATAATATAAGGATAATATTGATGGTGAATCAAATTCCACTATTTGCTATCATTTTATTTCATAAACTCAATTATTTTGGAAACAATAAATTCGATTGAGTAGGCCCTTAAATTATTCGACATGAGCATGAAAATACAAACCGGATAATTTTACCTGCATATACTCAACAAATTGCTGTTAAAACGAAAATGTGCATCTATGTGAATATTGTTTACATTTACACCCTTGACTCATAACAAATCCTTTTAAGCTTTAATAAATTCTATTACTCATGTTATTTTCCACAATTTGACCCAAATCAATGGCAATTATTGTCAGGCTTATAGTTCGACTGAGTAAATTTATTAGTCATACTACCGCCGCGCTGACCCATCCTCCTCCACAAAAAATCATAAAAAAAATAATGCAATTCTCTAAATGCGTGCGAGTAATTTGTAAAATTTAATTGATTTTTTTTATTACCCAGTTGTTAATACAGTGTTCTGTAATTTGAGGCAATTTCTACCACTATCCCAAAATTGTGGATTAAAAAAAAAAAAGTTATTATACTAAACCAAAAATGCTTATCTGTCATATTAAATAAAATATATGTTTAATGCGCTTAACTATAACCCAAATTCCTACTAACCCACACAACCACCACACACGCACTTAGATATGATTATAATTAAATGGAAAAACCACAAAAGAGGAAAATAACAATTTCCTAAAAATTTATTAAAATAATTTGTTATCCTACAGAGCTTTTAAAATATTCAACAGCAACTCTCTAATAACTTACAACTACTGTGAAGTTGTGTTTGTGGGTTTGTAAAAACACCAGCTACGAGAAGTAAGTATATAAAACCAATTAATGGAACTAATTTATAATTAAAATATAGGTTTTAATGTATGTGTATTTTTAATGATGACCCTTAAACCAACAAATTAATACACATATTTGATAAATCAAGATATCAATAATTAAAAAATAAAAAAAAACTCCTTCAGTTTTAGTATGCTTTTTCTAATGGGTTCTTTTTTAAGGGGATTCATTTTTTTTATAAACGTGTAGGTATGTAGTATGTACATATAAGCTTTGCTTGATTATTAATTGAATTTTATTAAAATTTATTATGAATGTTTTTATTCGTATATATAGGGTTTTTTAATTGAGGAATTAATAAGGTTCTATGATTTAAAAAAAATTTATTAGAATCACGATATCCATAAACAAAAATATTCTCGAGTGAGTTGCGCGCCAATGGTCTTTCAAAACATAATTGCCAAAGTTTAAATTTAATAATGTCAAGAGATTTTCTCTGTTCCAATGAAACTGTTCTCTTGCAACAAAGACATTTTTCTCCTTTATGTTCTTATTGAATCTTTCCAACGTTTTTGAAAGTGCGATACTACAGTACAATGTATTCTTAGTAATAGCACCTTAACCCAGTGCAATACAAAATTGTTCCATGATTACTGTATGAATGCACGAAATAAGACTTTTTGGTTCACAATTCTCCAGGATGTGATGGAATACCTCGAGAGACTTAAAATTTAAAGCAATTCTTTTCGCTGAAAACCTAAAAAGATAGACGGCCAAGTTTGTATGCTTTCTCTCTTCGCATAAAAGCTTGATGTGCATTTTATTATGAGCATGTGAAAGCTCTCTCTTAAGCTTATCCTTGCATTTTAAATGGGAACCAATACACGAACAAGTAAAATGCACAGGCAGAGATATGCATAAAACTGTGATGAAAAAATATTTTAAGGATTTTTAAGGCAAGACGAGTATGAGTTGGGGGTCTATTTTGTATGTCTGTAACTACATTATAGCGAGTGAGTCAAAACCTGCTTTCCGTGAAAATTATCCAACAAATTGATCGATTTTATTCTCTGAAAACATAATATAGTTGATAAATTCATGGGAATAGAAAAAAAGACAATTTTGCTTTAGGCTGAAAAGCTTGAAGCTATTTTGACGAAGTTCGAAATCATTATTGGAATTGTTTTATATACTACTCAACTAAACAACTGTTCTGCCATATCTTAGAAGCGAAGTACCTGTCTCAACAGTTTCCAGTAGAGATAGGACTGGCACATGGTCGCTGTTTAAATCCTCTAATGTTTGCACTATTTATTGACGGCTTTGGAAAAATTTTAGAATAAGGTGCGTTTCAGCACACATTTTGATTTTAAGTGTTTTTGTTCGCAGACGAAATTTTTAGTACAAACAAACAGCGCACAAAATGGAAAGCATATTGAATCTCTAGACTTTCCAGAATACATAAAATCTACTTGAAAAAATGGTGTAGCGTCCCAATTTACCACAGCTGCGGGAGATGAGAAAAGAGTCTCAGAAATATTTTGGCAAAAAAGGTAGAAACCTTAAGGACCTTTTTCTTCATACATCGTGATGAATCGCTAAAAAAAAAAAAATGAAATATGTTCCGAAATTACAATTGTAATCGAAGAGAATGACTACTAGCCCAACCCTTTTCATTAATTACACTTAAAGCTTATTCGCTACAAAGTAAAGGTTCATCAACAACCATGATAAAGGGTGTTTTTTTAGACGTGTGATTTTCAAAAAGAAATAAAACACATATAACTCAATGTTATGGCCAAGAATTTAGCTTTATTATAAAGATAAGGGTTTGCCATTATGCCTAAGAAATAATATCGGGCAAGTGGCCGCCGCGGCTGGTTTAAATAAATTCCAGCCGAAAGGCCCGATTTTCAACCACTTTTTCAGCGATTGGGGCCGTATGTCAGCAAATAACGCACCGAATGTTCTCTTTCAAGGCGTCAATAGTCTCGTCAATTATCTGCGGAGACAACGCGAGATAATGCGCTCACCAAAAGTTTCCTTCAATAAAATGAATGTTTCGTTGGCTGTATGGCATGTAGTGCTGTCTTGTTGGAACCAAAGGTCGTCCACATCAGCATCCTCCAGTTCAGACAAGAAAAAGTCAATAATCATCCCTCTATAGCGGTCACCATTGTACGTCCAAAATGTAACGTTCTAGCCAGCCTCGTTTTTAAAGAAGCACATCAAACATTAAGTTTTTGTGGATGTATATGATCACTTTAAATACGGCAGTTATCAATTCCATTCAACCAAAAGTGAGCTTCATCGCTGAACAAAATTTTCTTGTGAAGATCGAAAATCGTTTCACGAGTATAATCATGTATTTCAAAATAAATTTGCAAAGGTTGCTCAGTACTAAGTCTATATTCATTATAAAACATCAAACCAAACCAAACTGAGCATAAATCAAGTGAGAGCTGTCAAAAAGACCAACTCCGAAAAAGTATTGCCAGATTGAAAACCACACGTCTAAAAAAACACCCTTTACAACTAAACCAGACAGCGCCTTCCTGTTTTAATTTTTAATTCGTTCTGCCATCACGTCACGGACACACATCGCCTTTGCATTTTTGTTTTTGTTTTGCGCCACGGACACACATGTAGTTTGAATTGTTCCATTGTATCATGTGCAATGCAGTATCTTAAGTTAGTATAGTTGTATCTTGATCATGACCCTCAAATCAAGGCAAACTCAACAAATAGTATAATAAGAATTAAAGGTGCAGAGTTATTTATTTTTTTAATATTTTTCTCTTTTAATGAATCCATCAATATTCTTTCTTATACAAATATTCTCATTCATTTCTGCAGGTTTTATTAAAAAAAAATATAGTTAAGAAAGACACTTCTTCCATTTAAGTACTGTCACAACTCATTATTGTATTTTCCTAACTCACCTCTCCCTCTTTGCTCAAAGTTTCCAAATCAATTGAAACTAAATCCAATGAAATTTGTACATATATATGCAAAAACCAAATTCTGACAAATTAAATGTCCTTAACCAATAAATTTTTAATACAAAACCTTTACGTAGGCAGCATACCTACCTACTACGCCATAAAAAAAGGTCGTTTAATGCACAACACAAGAACAAATTCCCAAGCAACAGCTCACTTAACAATCAACACAAATCCTTTATAGTACTAGGTATACTTTTTTTTATACATATCATATACTTACATTTGTAATATAGGTGACCTTGTTTGTCTCCTCTAGTCCACAAGGACTCTATTTCCCTATTTCCCTATTGTCTTCCACAACAGCTCAATTTGCATCCCTTTTCGAATAATGTATTGTTTAATGTTACCAATGACAGTTCAGCCGCAGCCATATCCAGAGTGTCTTCCGCACACACCCTTTGGGTATTGAGTAATTTTCAAAACCTCCTTTCATCCGCATTTCAATTCATGTCCTCGCACCAATAGCATCAGCAGCAGCAGCAGTAGCAACGAACCAAGGCCATCAGACTCTATAGAATACCGCCAATGTGTGTATCAAACACACACATGAATGGCACTTCTTAACAACTTGTTACAACTATTTATGCTAATATAAACTCTAAAGCTTGGTGATTTCCCACATCCTTCCCTTTTGGTTTTGTCCCGTCCATCACTTCACTGGGATATTCGCACGAAGTAAGTAAGGAGACCGACGAAGCTCGTTCAATTTGCCTTGGTCGGATGGTCGAAGGAGTGGGTGGTCTTCTTTTTGTTTGGAGATTGGATACGAAATAGCTCCCGACTCAATTCGAGTGTTGGTGGCTGAGCAGGGGGTGGATGGGTCTTGTGTCTAGTGAAATGTGTTTCTTCTTCCACTCAATAATGTATGCAAATAGATGCAATTATGAACTTTCAAACAACATTTATTTTCCCGTCTTCATCAAACACTAGAGAATCCCTAGCTCAGCCTCAGCCCCCTTCTATTCCAGCTGTGATGGGAGCCTTCTTTTGCCATAAATTTGCATGCGTCTTAGACACTGTATTTCCAAACCGCACAGCCATTCAACCATTTCTTTCGTCCTTTCATCCCGTCCCGTCCCGTACGTCCGGTTTCACTATATGGTGTAATGGTGTTTAGATATCAGTGTTCGTTCACAATGTCGAGTCGAGGGATCGTTTCTTGGAGCCTTGGTTAGGTTTTTGGTAAAGTTACACAAAATGTCTGTAAATGCAACCTTAAATAAACTTCTTCACACGCCATAATAGCCTCTTAATATCAGATGCTGTTTGGTTGTGGATGGGGAGAGGGATAGGGGTTGCCTTGCACTTGTTACTAGTACTTCTTCTATCAAAGTGGGTTAAATTTGCTGTACGTATACTTAAGGCAAACTTCAGATAAGAAGGATAGGAACATCCTTTTGTGCGGTATCTGTAAGCCTTGTGGAAATGTGATTCGCTCTTGGTGTGCGGTTAGAGGCGAACAGCAAAAGATTTTAACTCGCTCTCCTTGAAGAGAAATGACACTTAGAAAAATTTGGAAGGAATTTTTTTTTTTTATGGAAAAAATAAAATCTTTTGTTAAGAACACTAACCTAAAAAAAATTACTGAACTATTCTTTTCGCAGGCTAAATGTGAATAGGTACACTGTTTCCTCTACTGGAAATATTTGAGGACCTTTTATATTAGGTTCCTGAGTTCGAAACGTGTGTTCACTATTTTAATCCTTAAATGTAACGATCGAAGGAAAATGGGAAGTTGAAACTTCGAATGGAAGTCTTGCTTCGAATCGGTATTGTCGGAAGGTCAACATATTGGGGGAAGGGAATGAAAAGTTTGTCTGTGTGCATATAAATCTTACTCAGTTATGAACAAAATATTGTTAAGATATACCATTATAGGTATAAGAGATCATATTATGTAAAATGACTTGTTCGCTAATATTCATTATTCATATGTCAAAGTCAACGAAATCTTTGATCATTATACTTTAAAGCCATAATTCATTTTTGCACTCATGACTATATGTATTAGCAATTTATCAAAAAGGAAACTTAAGTTTTGTACCAAAGCCTTGTTAATGGGCGTATACTCCTGTTGCATTTGCCAGACTGAGGTGGTCCTTATGAAAAAAAAAAAAATTTCAACGCTTTTTTAGTCAGTTACTGTCTGGCAAAGTCTATATACAAATTTCTTTATTGAGAAAACTTGACGACACTGATAAAATTTGCGTTATTAAACATGCGAATAGACAGACACTACCTAGGTACAAAAATCACAACTCTTCCTCGTGCTTGTGACAGTGATCGAAACTTAACGAAATAGAATTATAAAAGATTCCTATAAGAATTCCTATAGAAGATTTGAAATCCCAGAGCTGACCTTCGGAAGATAATTAAAATCCAGTTCTATACGAGTATCATAGCGATAACTTAAAAAATAGATTTAAATTCTGATAATTTTTAATATGATTTATTGTGAATGGTTACCATTTTCATGAATTATGAGAACAGAAAATGAATATAGAACAGCGATAGAACGATGTTTATTTTGGGTCCTATTTTCTGTTTTCATAAAAATAGATTTTTATGTGGTTTAATGATTTTTGAGCCATCGCAGATTTTCAAAACTTAAAGATATACAATAAACTACGCTAGGAAATTGTTATTGTTTTACGAAAAGTAATTACGCCCAAACCAATTCCCCTACCAGTTACCACCCACCCCACCTACAATCAACCACCCAACATTTTTAACAATACCCCCTTCCACCCACCACCAACCACCAACTAACCATCCACCATTTTTTACAATTTTTACACCCCCCCCCCAACCACCACCACCAAATCCCCCAACCAGTAACCACCCCCACCAGTAACCAACCCCACCTACCATTTTTGTAAATTTTAACCATCTTCCTCACCTACAACCAACCACCCACCATTTTAGTAAATTTTTCCCTCCAACCAACTACCCATCATTTTTGACAATTCCCTCTCACCCCTCCCAGCACCCCCCCCCCCAACCACTCCCTCCACTACCACCCCACCCCCACCTACAACCACCCCCACCAGTAACCAACCCCACCTACCATTTTTGTAAATTTTAACCATCTTCCTCACCTACAACCAACCACCCACCATTTTAGTCAATTTTTCCTCCAACCAACTACCCATCATTTTTGACAATTCCCCCTCACCCCTCCCAGCACCCCCCCCCAACCACTCCCTCCACTACCACCCCACCCCCACCTACAACCACCCAATACGCTACAGCCAAACTTTGAAAATTTTTATCGAGCGTCATGCCATTATTCGTGACGATTACGATCGATTTTACTGCCTAGGTGCGCCAATAGATGTTTCACATCAAAAAAGCAGGGTTCTCCTTTAAATTAAGAATTGCGTGAAGGAGAAAAATGTGCATATTTTCAATGCAATTTGACGTCAACGAGAAAAGTTCTGTGGTGGTCCCAGAAAATAGCAGGTTTCTAACTATTTTTTTTTTTTTTGAATTTTTGGTCCTACCCCTCACACGGAAGAGATAGGGCGGTGGAGGAAAAGATATCAGCCTCTTCATCAGGAATTGATGATGATCAACAAAATGTATGACCCGTTTGTTGTGGGGCATTTCCTGGCAGCTCGCCAGGATAAAATTGGGTTCAGTGCTTGTGCATAATAATATGCACACAATTAGCCCACACAAGGATCTCTTCATGTATTCTTATGCTTAAACTGTGACACGGATGAAGATTCTCCTTTCTAGTCCTATATCCTGTTTTTTAATGATTGAATTGTAATTTTTACTTTTTTGTTTTGAAGTTATTTTTTGTTTTTTACACAATACATATATTTAAAAAATATATGTTCTTGTCAAAAGTTTTATTTAATCAAATAAAGAGCTATGTTTTTTCTTATCAGCTTTTAATAAAATAATAACTGGCTTAAAATAATATTTTTTTTTATAATTCTTGTAACAACTTACCCTACCTATGTTACAACAAGACCCATTGTTGGGGTAAGTAACAACACGTCTTTTTTTTTGCTCAATATAATGTCTTGACATCTTCTGACTTTTTTGGTGGATCTTGAGCTAAAACATGATTCTTAAATTTAAAAAAGGTATGGCTGACTTATTTTCAAATCTTAGGAGCTACATAGGTTTCCGTATACTTTTAGCCCCACTCTCCCCTATTACAGACATACGTAATTTATGTACCTACAAAATGTACATAGGTGTTTCGAATCATCTTCGTACAGACTGATTTGTTTAAAATAAGAGAGTCTCCGGATTGATAAGGTCTGCGCTGGGTGACATTTGGTTAGATACTATAGTTGTTGAAATGTCAAATACTCAATTAGTCTTCACGGACATGTTGGAAGGAACATACCTACGGTCTTGCATCAAACTCCGTGAGAAAATACACTTGAAATTAAGTATCAGATCAGAGCCTTGGTTTACAATGTCTTAAACTTTTACCCAGGGAACATAACGATATCCTGCACGACAATGTTCCTAATTTTAAGCACGAGATTTTTAAAATTGTACCATTTCGTATAACTTGTTCGTATTTAGTTTGTTCGTACTTAACTTGTTCTATAGGGCAAGTATTGGTTTCGTGCAGAAAAACATAGAGGTATATAGAAGGCTCAAAAAAGTAGTTTTAGCCATGCCGTCCGAGTGTCTGTCGGTGCGTCTGTGCGCTTTTCACGTACATTTTTGAGTGTTGGCTTAAACTTTCTATTTTTAAATGACGATTATTTGGCAACGGCTTAATCGATTTTACTCAAACTTTGTTTGGTATAGTTCTTTGAGTGATTTTTTTAGATGACAGTGCAGTTTTTTCGGTTTTTCGGTTTCTCGGCAAGCCTAAAGGCAGAGATACACTTCTTCAGGACAATATAAGGCAGTCAAAATGGTTCCAAAATAAATAACAACTCAAGAAAAGCAAAAAAATTAAATGAAATTTTTCTGCAAGTGTACATTTTACAATTACAAGCCACATTACTGGCCCAACACCATGTCGGAATTGCTCTATGAAAATATTAATTTCTATATAACTTGGGTTTGCACCCCTACCCACTCACTACCCACTACCCATCCAACTGTGTAACTGTATAACGAGAGAAAGAAGAATTCATAATGAGCGTTTCATTGGATCTCTATGCAAATGCAAGAGCGGTTAAGTCGCTAAAGCCCAGAAATGTTTTTTAGAGAGCCGAAGAAGTAAGCATTAAGAACCAAGAAAGGATGTGCTCACGTGGTAGAGTAGGTGTACTTAAGTGTATATACACAGGTTCTATGTATGAAAATAACATGCGATGTATAT
Source organism: Platycheirus albimanus (assembly GCA_916050605.2). NCBI lineage: Eukaryota > Metazoa > Arthropoda > Insecta > Diptera > Syrphidae > Platycheirus > Platycheirus albimanus. Next base: position 80,718,682 of record OU696696.1, read on the forward strand.
CTATAGCATAACTTCAACTACAACTACAACGAAATGCAATTAAAATTGCACAGAAAAGAGAAAATTTAACGTTAAAGTCACACTCCAATGGAAATTATATCTAATGACCTGCGATTGAAATACTTTGAAGTGATGTCATGGTGCCTGCGTGAAAATGAAAATTAAAATGAAAAATGAAAAATGAAAAAATCCTTTTCAAAAGACAGAGCGAAGGGGATGTGACGATGTGAGTGAGCTTTGCTTTTTATAAAATTCCTTCACACTTGCTGTGCACTTTCCATATTTTCATACACACATTCCACTCCATGCTATCCATGTTCCGTGTACATGTATCTAATGACATGTAAATTAATTTTAGAATTTTGCACTTGACATAGATGTTGAAGTAATATGCCTGCAAGTTGCACTTTGTGACATTTATGGAAAGTTATTTTATTTAAATTTTTTTTTTTGTTTGTTCAAAAACTAGGGCAAGCTATTTGGTATCAAGTGCAAAAGCTGATGAATAACGAAATGCAGAGTGTATCACTTTATGTAGTGCTTGTTTATTACATTTGAACTTTTGAATTTCTTTAAAAATGTTCGTGTCCTTGAATTGTTTCTTTTCTGTCCTTTACATTTGCAGATTATGAAGAAGGATAACATTTCGCAGAATCTCGACCGCTCTTCATAGTTAAGGAATCTGATGTTCTTTGAAACCTTAAGTATAGTAAATCAAGGGAATTCGTCAATGTCGAAATTGTACGACTTAATATAGCAGACAAAAAGAAAGTTTGAGTCTATGCGCTTTTTGGTCTTCCAACCCGCCGCGCATTTTGAGGATTTCGTATTTACGAGTATAGTGCTGGCACTGACACTGGTACTATTAAATAAAAATAATTTACATAATGCTGTTGTTGAGGTTTAACACAAGGACAAACGCTGCCTCCTAAACACTTATATATTACACTAGAACTGCTTTAAAGTGTTTCAGTATAAAATGATGCAATCAAATCGAAATTTTATAATCCCATTATGAGGAAGAATTGAAAAAGGGGGTAGTGACGTTTATAAGTCTTGACACATACAAATCTATTTCACAGTCAAAATGCTTGAGCCTAGGTCAAATTATTGATAAATAAACTATACCAGTTATTCACTTCACTTCTGTGACATTGAAATTGAAATTTTATAAATTTAAGAAGAAAATTTGCAGTAAAAATAAATAATATAAAACAATCATTTCCGTGGTGAATACATGATTTCTTCCTAACGTCCCAATTGTCATATCGACGTTCTCTCCTGCAAAGTAATCAAGGTCCCCATTCATAAAATCAACCTCACGTCCGGGGTACTTAAGACCAAAGTGAAGTGTGCTCTTGACCGTACATTAAGATTTCAACCAACTGCCTAGAAAATTAAGCACATAATTGGCAAAAGTTTCGCAAAAATCGATAATTAAGTGTAAAATATTATAATTTTTTGGGAAAATTAAAATGATAATTTTTAATTGTTTGGTAGTTTTAACTTTTATTTAAAATCGTTTGCAAGGCTTATTTTTAACTTTAAGAACGATTTTAAATGTACGTTTAAGAATTTTAAAGAAAGCTATATTTTTCACTCAAACAAAAACTTAAAATTAAAAATTATACACTCGTCTTCCATATACAGTAGATGCGCGATATAGTGAACCTCTGTATAGTGAACTATCAAATATAGTGAACCACCAACATTTAACACAGACCATACTCTTAATAGTGAACTATGAAAATCTCAATATAGTGAACTTAACTTTTGTTTTTGGCGATATTTAACGAAAAATTTTCTGTTGCAATGTGCCTGTCAGTGAATGTCAACTATTTTTCTGAACAATTTACCATTCGTTTGTGTGTTTCTTACAAGTAGATACACTACTATTTTTTACTTGCTTATATATAGGTACTATAAGGCAAAGTTATTCATTCGTAAAAATTTGGACAATCAAACATAACATTGCGATGATAGAGAAGCCTAAAAAAGTGGGCCCGACAATTCAGTCTGTCTGTCTGTCTGTCTGTCTGTCCGTCTGTCTGTATTGGCAACTACAGCCCAAAGGCTGGACCGATTTGCATAAAACTTGGTACACAGTATTATTATGACGTTATACAGATTGGTTCTTGGAATTAACATTCTAGCTCTAAAACTAACGTGCCTGCTATACGGTTTTTAATGAAAATTTCATTTTTCTCAAAAACGGCTCCTACGAACGATTTTGATAAAACTTTCTGAATTGTGTTTTTTAATGAAAATTTCATTTTTCTCAAAAACGGCTCCTACGATTTTGATAAAACTTTCTGAATTGTGTTTTTTGTGAAATCTTTATATTTTGGCTGGAATATTTCGCACCTCCGGTGTAATATCGACACAATTGCATTTTTTTCTGAAATTGAGTCAAAAAAGAAGCAGGTGAAAGATATAAAAGAAAATAATGTGAACACTGAAGTCAGCTATTTTTAGGACTCTTGAAGTCGATCCTGTAGGCCTATTTTAGGGCGTTTTTGCATTTTGAATAAGCAAGCAAACTTTAAACGTGATTCCTCAACATTTCAGAAAATTGCAATTACGTCGTTATTACACCGGAGGTGCGATATTTTTTCAGCAAAAGTCTTATAACGGTATCTCCCATAAAACCAGTTATTTTTAAATCCGATTTTCTCATAAGCAACTTGATGGATTTCGCTGAAATTCTTAATATAGAAGCCCTTTTACAGACGAAATAATATATAAATTCTTTATTTAAAAAAATCAATTTTTTTTTTATTTTTTGTTTTTTTTTTTTTCAAGAACGGTTTAACCTTTTTTTTATATTTTATTTTTCTGATGAAAACTACAATGTGCTAGAAATTGGCATACTCAAAAAAAAAAAAAAAAAATGGAATATATTTTCGAAAAGTTTTTAAAAAAAACCTGGTCGAACGAAAAAAAGTTTCATATGATTTGTTCCTTTAATTTGTTTCCAAAATCTAAAGCCCCAATACCACTGGTGCACTTAAGAGCAAGATCGTGCGACCCGGTAGTTCACTTTATTTTTTACGAATGCATAACTTATGATATATAGTAGGTATATACCTATAGACGCAAGTAAGGGAAAACCCGTATGTACTTATTGGCAAAAGCCTAGCAAATTCCAAGGCTTTTATTCTGGATTGAAGACAAACAAATTATTTAGTTAAATCTTTTAGTTTTGCTTATTGATTTTGGAGTTTTTTGTAAAAAAGTGAGATTTGCAATAAAGTTTCATAAATAAATGTCTAATTATGCGAAACAAATATTATGAAAATCTTTGAATCATTTTGTCTTAAAAGTTTTTTTTTTTCTTTTAAACTTTTACAAAAAAAAAGGTTTAGGTACATTGTGAAAACAGCGAATTTAATAATAATCTGGGAACATAATATCCGAAAAATTCAATCCATCCGTTTTCAAAATATATTTCAAAAATTAAAATTTTTCTAATTTTTTTTTTTAAATTGGAATTTTTGAAAGAAAAATCTGATTCGAAAAACAGTTATATGAGAGGTACCAATGACTAATGCCGGGAAATCCGTTCTAACCAAATGACAGATTGTTCTTACAAAACCGCACCCAGAAAGTTTTATCAAAATTGTAAGAGCGTTTTTTGAAAATAAACTAAACTTCTTTTTAACGATTGCATGGCAGGTACCGAAAATGGGGGCAGACAGATGGCCGGACATTGGAAACTCCCTTTTTTTGACTTCTCCAGCATTGAAATGTCATGTGTAATTCCTATTTAAAAAAAATTATTTCCACGAATCCATAACTTACTTTATATTATATACATTTATACATTTAATTGATTGTAAGCCAAAATAAAGGGCTAACTCAACATAGTATATTGCTGGTGTTAACTTATTTCTTGTAAAAGGACGTTGAAAAAAAGAAAGTCGATAGCATGTCACCTTATCTTAAATCTTTCGAGACAAAGGAAGACCTTGTATTACTATCGGTCGTGACGAAACAGCGGTTATCCTGCAAGCCCTAGCCCATATTGCATTAAGGAATTGGCTAGGCAAAGACACTTTGATTCACCAAGCCTCTTAGCATACAAGCTTTCATAAAGACGATTTTGAAAGCAATACAATTGTATGGTTCGAATCATCGAGGATTTCATTGACCCGTTCTTAAATCTGTCGTAGATTGAAAATTAAGGTCAATTGTCTTGATTCAAAAAATAGTTCAAAAATAAGTTCACTTAAAATGCCAATATCTAAGTACATACACACAGAATACTGTTATACATGAAGATCTAAAAATAAAAACTTGAATTAAATTAGTGCAAACTGCAAAGAAAAAATATTTTCCATAAAACCACTTCAATTTATTTCCTATTTTGTATGACTATAAAGATATGTTAACTCATTTAAAAAACCATACAGTTCTATATAAAAAGGTCCTCCAGGCGCTCTCTGTACCTACTATTGGCTATTTACTGAAACTTACGCTCCAGTTTCAGTATAGAACTATAATAATTTCTTGGAACAGACTCTTTCCTTAAAAAATTGAAGGCAATTTAATCTTAAATCAATGTTTTTCTAGATCGCTCTTCAGTTTTAAATGCACAAGTTGTATTTGAATTGTTTACTTATCTAAATTTATACAACAAAAACAGCTCTTAACAAAACATTTAAAGAAAAATATCTGTTTTTCAATAAATTCCAAGAAAATATGTTGAACATTACTCTATGTTATACATTTATGTATATGAATATACGAGGGCTTTCTGTATTAGTGGAGCACATGGGAGAGTTTACGAATATACTTCACATACCAACTTTCATACAATTAAACCAAAACAGACGACGTCCTTGTTAAGAGCCTGTAACAAGACAGAATCTCATCTTTTACAAAATAGAAGTTAACCTCAATGTAAATCAAAATAATTGCTTTTATGGCGAAGGTAAAATTTAATTTTGAAAGTGTTAGTGCTTGTTGTTGTTGCTGTTGCTGTTGCCATCTCATTGAAGAGTTTTGTGGCAAAAGTACCTACGTTATATTAATAATTGCTTGCTTGAAATTGTGCGTAGGTCGACTCGAATATTATATTGTAAAAGATTTATTTATTGTTGTCAAAAAATATTCAAAAACAACTTCTTGTGAAATCGAATATCTATCTATACATATTATATTGAGTTGAGTTGAGGCTGGAGCAGGTACTTACCTAACTACCTCCATGTTGACCTAGTTCGGCAAAAGAACATTTATTCCTTATTTTTAAGTCTTCAATTTTACTTTCAGTAGAACCCAGATACATCTACATGAAGGGACAAAATGTGACCGCAAATAAATTAGAAGAGGTTTTAGCACTTCTAATAAAGAATTATTTTTCTTTATTGCAAGCTTGCAAAATTGAATCTAAAAGATATTTTTTTAGAAGTAAAGGACATTGACAGCCATATGATTTAACTTTAGTTTGATTGGCCATTTCATTGTGAACCGAAAACATGGTTCTGTTCTCGAAACACATCGCCCATATTATGTTTCATCAGAGCAATTAACGATGGACGTTTTCACACCACGTTTGCATGCGTTGGTGAGAGTCCATTTATGATAAAAAGACAAACCAAACTTAAGATAAATCACATGGCAGATACAAAAGGCTGTCAATGAAATAAGTGCTGCCAGTTTAAAGTTCAGTAGATTTACCTTTATAAGTAGATATGCCTGCTTTTTTAATTTTAACCATAATATGGTCCTTCAAGACCATTGTATGATGTTTTGTGCTAGGATGAATTCAAAGAGTCTTTATGGAAATAATAAGCTTGTCAATTGTTTCCATGGTAATGACTGTCAAAGTGATGACGGTTTAACTTCGGATTCTGGTGATTAATATGTTTCATTTTCATATTAGCAAACTACAATATCGAAGAAGTTCAGATGTAATCAGGTAATACCCGAGACATATAGTGATGTAAAAAGTCACTCTGTGTCCTATTTCATAGTAACTGGAGCTCTGGAAGCATGTCCATTGTATTCATAAATATCGAATAAGTCATCGGGAGTAACACTTTCACCACCGGTTCAGTTGGTTCCATACAATGAGAGCAGATCAAGACTCAGGCTGTATGCTTTCATTGATTTAAAAATTAGGGATTAAGATTAATTACCAATAAAACTAATAAGGTCTGCAGAAACATTCCTTACGTGGTAGGTATGCTTTTGCATATAAAAACGGATAAATGATCACACCAACTTTTTCATGAAAACTATTGCTTTCACCTTATTTGTTTACATTTTTAATAAGTCCAATCGTTTTAAGAATTAGGGGTATCTAGTGAACAGGTGTTAAATTTTTTAGAGTGGATGTCTTAAAAGATTATCTGTGCTGCAACCTTACATTTCAGAGTCTCTCTTTTTTACCGTACCAATTATCGTACATATTTCATGATATTATTTGTACAACTTAGCATCAGCATTTCCCACATCATGTTTGAATACAAGTAAATAATATGGTGTGATCTTTGACGGAGTCACACAAAACAAAAAAAGTGCGAAGTGAAACTTCTTTGGCAAACTTATTTTTATTTTTTACACCGCATCAACCGACCAGTGCAGCTTCTTAAGGCCGTTTACCCGCCTAACACATTTAATATTATACACACATTACATTTTTCATATCAACCTTCCAGCGCTCATTTAACCACATACCAAGTCACATCCCTGCTACCCGCCAATATATTTAAAACCATTAACCACCTGACTGCCAATGATGCCAGATGAAATATATGAAATCCCACCGGATTCGAAATAAAATCCCACTAATTTTGTACTGTAGGAGAAAAAAAAAACACCATGTTTTGTTTAATAGACAGTTTAACGCTTAAAGCCTTTTCAATGCATTTTTCAAACAAAAAAAAAACAAAAAAAAAAAAACACCTTAGACCCGCACGTTTGCACTTGAGTCAAAAATTTGAAATCCCGATTTAAAACCGTAGTCAATTTGATCGCATTGCAGTTAACTCGTTAGGTTTGCGCATGTAATTAAGTTTTGAAAGCACACTATTCAGCTTAAATGCAATCGATTTAACACCAGTTTGAAACTGGAATTACAAAAAAATTTATTCGTGTAGGGATAGCCTTATTGAATGAAATTAAAGTATTGTGTTTTTTCATTAGTTACCTACTCGTAGACTATAAAAATAACAATTGTCATAAATCATAATTCGGTTTTCGGGAAACAACAAAATAAATCTCACTTTTTTGTGTAAAAAATACTTGCTGAGCTCAATTACTATTTTTTTGTTAAATCAAACTTAAAGCCTTAATTGAACATATTTTTATTTTTGGTGATAAAATAGTTTTTTAATTTTTATGTATGTAGGTATGACCTATGCCGTACTGGATTATCCTTAAAATAATATAACCCCATAAAATAACAATCCAATCGGAGATTTTCCAACCATAAAAACCACCAAAAATTTGTTCCCACTACTTTACCTGTTCTGTCTCGCGTTAAGTAAATGACACACGCTTTTCAACTAATTCAATTTTATTCATATCAGATATAGCTCTTAATAATAGGTTTAAAAGAAACGCAACGTCTGACTATTAAGCTGACTTAAACTGGAGTGACGAAAATTAACTGTCCTAGTCTAGAAAAAAACCTGCGAGCTTAAATATTTCTTTGTTATATTCTGAAAGACGAAATATCGCCTGATTCTGTGATACGTTATTTCTGTAGTAATACAAAGCCAAATAGTTTTTCCCAAATATTTTGGTGGGAAAAACAACCAATCTGGGAACACTGCTGACTGCCTACAGTGGATATACGAAACACTTCTGTCTGCTAAGACACACATAATGCATACCGTCCCTGCTACCCAACGTTCTATTTTTAACCATCAGCTGCCGACCTTCCCACAATTGATTATGCAGAACCAGTTTGTGCTATTATAAAACAAACCTAACCTAACCTACAGCTCACTCTCCCCATGGCACTGTGCATGATGCGACGTTCGCTCTATCTCACCCTCTCTCTCTTTCTCGATCTTTCTCACTCGCTTGATCCCTACTCTCACTCCATGGCTATGTGCTTCATGCTACGTTCGCCCTTTCTCAATCGCTCTCTCCATTTTCGGGGACGGAGGTCACGCTTATTTCCGTTGCATCAGTAACAAATTTACCCCCATGCGCCTAAAGAAGTTTCACTTCAAAAACTGCACTTATCTCTACTTTATGCCATAGGTACATACAGTGGCCGAAATAAGTATAAAGACAGCCATTCTCCAGCTGTTCAATATGACGTAAGAGTTAAGTTCCAAAAGTTATGCAATGTTAATATTGGCCAAACCAAAGAGGATATATACATAGAGTCCAATCTTGTGCCTTGTTTTGATTTTGCCTACAAGCTACAGCTGTCATATTGTTCTTTTTGTTAAACATGTGTGCGTTCACACCTTACTACTTACCTCATCGTTTCTTGTTGTTGTTTCACACGGACAATGAATACAATAGGAAAGAGACCACGAACATTTTAGCAGAGGTGATTGAACGTAGGAAAGATTGGACTCTATGTATATATCCTCTTTGGGCCAAACGCTTAATAAATGAATTTTCTCTTAAATAAAAAAAAAATTATACCGTTATCCCCAATTTCTCTTGAAAGAGAAGGTGATAAGTCATTAATTGTAGGAAAATATGAGTAAAAAATGCGAAATAAGTATAAAGACAGTCAAGATTTGTCAATATTTTATTCATTTAAACACCGAGTTACCTATTAATTTTAAAGTCAATACTTTGTACAACCTCCTTGATTCTCAATAACTTGAAATATCCTGTTAGGCATAGAATTTATCAAGTTTTGGAGGACTTGTTCGTTGATTTCCAACCATGCTTCGGTTATTGCTCTATTTAGCTCTGCTTCATTTCTGTACTGGTTTTAATTTGTATAAATCTTTCTGGCTATTATTCCCGACAAATTCTCGATGGGATTAAAGTCAGGACTACAAGAAGGCCACGACAAGCACTGGATTTCACTGACCTCAAACCACTCACGAACACAACTGGCATTGGCATTATGAATGGGAGCATTATCTTCTTGGAAAATAAAATTTTCACCGGCAGGAATGTCGCTAAATTCATCCAAGGCATATTCCAGCATCTCCCTGTATTTTTGTCCATTCATTTTGGGTTGCACAAACATCAAGGACATTTTTCCAAGAAAACCAAAAGCGCGGGCCCCTATCTGATGTGGGCCCCAAGGCAGTAGCCTTCTTGCTAATGGTAAATTCGGCCCTGTTTCTAGGAGTTGAACTTGCTCAGGATACTCAGGGCAGTTTAAATTGGGTGATCCGCTTTTTTTTTTTAATTCGATTTTCCTTTTTATTTCGTTATTTCTGACTACAAAATGGATCTTTTGGCTGTGCATGATCCAGCTGGTTTTAAATTCAACTGATGATCTGTTCTACATTTTTACCTTTCATGTCATTTATCGTAGGATAGAAGTTGAGTCCCAAAGTTAAAAAAATTCCAAACATTTCCAAGTTTTCCGACTAGATTTTTCACTGTTGTAATCTATTTTAAAATATCTTCCCGTTACAATATACGTTTTACGATTTCTTATAACGCCTGGCCTGAAATACGACGGTGCATCCACTATCATTTAGATACATTTAGCATACAAACCAAGCTTTTTAGCTTATCTTTTGTAAGCGTTCGATAAATATACACACAATTTTTGCAATTTACAGCGTTTTAAGTTTTTTTTTATTTCCGAATTTTATTTTCAATATTTCTTAAGCATACAATCATACACTTTGAATTCTTTGGTTACCTATCTCAAATACAGAAACATTTATATTTTAATTTTTTATTATTTTTTAATTTCTTTTAATGTAATCTGTGCTTACGCTTAACAAATATATAATTAGTATTTTTTTTTACAATTTTTTTCTATGATAAACTTATACATAAATGTTTAAACTTATTTTATTTTTCTCAATCTCAAGAGAAGAGATCCCATTTCTGATTTCCTTTAACCTACATACTTAATTTTTTTTTAATTAATATTTACACAATAAATATTATTATAATTTTGTTTTAAATGCAATTTATATTTTAACATAACGTATTCACTAGATTGTGGTAGAAATTCATGTAAAGGCATTAATAAATAATTAATTTTTAAATCCAAAGAGAATGAATATTTAGTACTTTATTACGTATCAAAACGATGTTGTTTCTAATATTAATTGTAATAAGAATCGACACAAGCATACATATGTTTTTAAATTAAATATATATATAAAATAAATATTTACACATTTTTTTTTTAGTTTTATAACAAATTTTTATGATGCATTTAAAATATAAATTCCAAAAGTTTAGGTAATTTAGAAATTAAAAATCTTAAGAAATTATGCTTATTTTAAAATATATACAATTTTTTAATAAATATGATTAAATCACATTTATATACAAAATTTAATTTAGTAAAAATTTAAACACGAAACATACATTATAATATTATCATTTTTGTTTTTATCTTACGCATCAATTCAATGCATTAGATTAGTAATTTTGTCAACGAACATAGTAATATAATATTTATTTTTCTATCATCATTATAATAAAGTTTCTTATAGCAAAATTTAAAAATTTAGTTTAGTTTTATTTTTATTTTCATAAAAATACTATTTAATCATCATATTTACTCACATTTGAACATAGTTTTCTTATTTCTTTCTTGTTTTTTTTTTCTATTTTTTGTATATATTTTGAATTTCGCATTAATTTAAAGCATTCAAAGTTAAATTCAACTATCTGTATCTATATTGCAGCCAGTGAAAACTTCCAATTACACCTGAAGCTATACTGATTGCCAGCAACTTTGTCTGCATTGATGATGGGGAGGATGAGGACGATGAAAAATACAAATTAAAGAAACTTTTCAAACCGGACCCGGATGATAGTGTCACTGGAATAAAAAGAGAAATATAGTTAGTTGAACAGTAGAATGTTGGATTTGAAATCTAAATATTATGTTTGGTGAACAATTCACAATAAAGAAAAGGTTAGAGATGAAAAAAAGAATTGAGACATATTGTTATAGGAACGGAAAAATAAAAAGAGTTGATTAACACTTATAGTTGGAAATACCGCTCAAAATGCGCGATACGGTCCTGATCCAATATACATTTTTAACACAAGAAACAATGAGTGCATTCACACAGCTCCAGCTAGGTATCGGAGCTTAAGCGATATGGTGTGAATATACCACCTTCCTCATGTTTGAAGCGACTGGTTATTGAAAGTGGAGCGGTAATGCCATACTAAATTAGGAATCAACCGCAATGCGATTTAAGTTGCCCGATGAAGATAAAAGAAAATTCAAGAATCATCACCCAGTAAACAAATAAATAAATAAATTGTTGGCGCAACAGCTCCAAGCAGGACCAGAGCCTGCTACTTACACTCTCAACCAAATCTTATTCTTTATTCTTTATTCAAAAAAATTAATGGTTACAGACAATGTCTTTTAAATTAACAAATGAAGTATGATTGGAAAACATAGTTAAAAACCATTCCTTTGTGTGCGTTGGTGTTCTGTAGGAATGAAAGGGAACAACGATTTACTGCCGAATCTGAACGGCTAGTAGAGAAGCACTTTCATACCATCAAGATTAACTCTTGGAAGACTAGTCACTTCCTCGCAAGAGTCAGTACCGCTTAAAAAAACTGAAGTGAAATCAGCGATCGAATCTAGAGCCCTCGGGTTCGATCCCTGACTTTTGCCCAGTAAATCAAGCTCTTAAAAAACCATCGAACTTCTCCAAAATCCTCCTACGAGCTGGTTTCTTTTGAGGTGGCAACAAGAAAATTATTTAATATATGTCAAAGTTTCAACAAAAAAGTTTGCATGACAAACAAGATTTCATGAAACTCTTCGGCTTGGTTGGAGAGATGAAGCAATTTACTCGTAGACATTTTATTTGCCATTTCGTTCTACTCCTCCCACAGTGTCGGAGTTTACCAGTTTTGACTTTGGGGCTAATGAGGGGATGCTTTTGGTGGCCACTTGGCTGATATAAGGTGGGTAAAAAGAAATCACCCCATTGGAAGGTGCTCTAATTTTTGCAAATGATATTTGTGGACTAGACAGACGCGGAATCGCCTGATTTTACCGTTTCAGACTTTTTTTTGTGGGGTTTTTTGAAGTCCCGTCATCCCCGGAGGATGAAGTTCACGGATCTCTACATCTTCATTGGTGACAAATGGCAGTCTTTTGCACCCCTACAGGCTGACGCCCGGGGCAATTGCCCTCGTTTGCCCTCCTTAGATACGGCGCTGGGTCAAGGAGTAAAAATTAAATCCCGGGATAATTTCGGAAATGTGGTACTAGAACCGCAGGCGATGCTGAAAATTCAAGAAGAACTTTTCAGCAGATTGTGAAATGACAAAAACAACCAGGTTGACGCTGTCAACCTGTATGATTCATCCCATTTGACGAATATAGACAAGGTCTATAAGTCTACCCTATTCAAAATAAGTTTTTGAAGCGATACCCATAAGTCAAACAAGGCTGGAAAGAATGGCCTTCCAGCCAAGCAGCCGGATATGATTTCATTAAGTGAATATACAGTAGTTGGCATATGTATTTTGACGAAATCGTTTTGTGACTATTGAACGTAGCTTTTTTTAGTATCGTTAAATAACGGTACGAAAATGATGCTCTAAACAAAGCTTCTAGTTTTAACTCTATGCATGCCGAATTTTATATTGTTTACCGTTCGCATTCTCTTTCTGCTGATAAGAATGCATGCAAACAACGAATTTTTGAGTGACTTAAGTATTTTTACGGAGTCTTTGTCTTAATGTTTTTACAGTTTTGAGTACGTGAAAACCAAAAAAATCAAGTGCTTAACTTTGATTGGTATTTAACTTAGATACAAAATTAAAATTGATTAAAAGTCATTAAAAACCATGGGTAAAACTGTTGATTTGAATTTGGTTATCAGATCGTCAATGGGAGCGAAGTTGAAAGCTGCAAATGAAGTAAAAGACATTGCAAATGAGTTCAATGTGTCGCGTAAAACCGTGCACTATCAAAATAAAAAAGTATATAATGACATAATAAACCTAACGAGATCAGGTGCATAGCGCAAAACAACGCCCACAATCGAGTCTTTCTACGGGAATTAAAAAATTTTATTTTATGAAGCCTCAATCTGATGCAGATCAATGGAATTTGACGGCTAAGAATCCAATAAGTGAGCACACAGTCCGACGACGCGACGTTTGAAGGATGGAGAAATCAAGACATTTAAAGCTAAGGACGTGCGTACATAAATAATGTCAAAGACAAACAAGCTTAATACTGTTCTTTGCAGAAGAACATTGGCACAAGTCCAAGGAGTTCTGGAGAAGCGTTCTATGGACAAGTGGACGCTCCCTTGAGTATTACTCATCAAAAACAAATTTTGTGTAAGATTGTCAAAGTTAGTAAGGCAACCAAAATGGCCCCTTTGTATAAACGTGAGCCATGGTTGAGGCTATGTCATGTTATGGGGATGTGTTACGTATAATGGGCTGTGTGACTTGGTTCCTATCACTAAGTCCGGATGATAACTAACTTTTTAGAGGATGTTTGGTGTTACCAGTTACCACTTTGGATTAGCCACCTTAAAGTTCAGATTTACATATTAAAGAAAACGTCTGGTCTCTCCAGAGAGAAGAGAGATTATGATGTAACTTTTCTTTGGAAAGAGATATCTCCAGAGATCCTTCAAAATTTAGTTGATTCAGTAACGAGATGCCTTCAAAAATGTTTTGAACCCAAAGGCGGTTTTACCTTTTACTAAATTCTTCTTCATTTCTTTACTTTTGTTAGGTTTAAACTTTTTTTTCTTAGTATTACATACTGGTCAGAATAATTATACCAACACTTGAAATTACTAATTAATTGATATCTTTTAAAGTTTCTATGAAAAAAATTGTTTTTGCTTATTTTTAAGTTTGTATTATTTGTACGTAAAAACGAAAAAAATAAACAAGAATTCTTTATAAAGCCATTGAGAAGTAACACTTAAAAATGCACGATTTTTATTTCGTCAAAATACTTAAGCCGACTAGTGTATGTATACCAAGATCAATACTGGACATAATACAGCAACGTTAGCTGTTCAAAAAGATAAAACCAGTGTGACGTGTTTCAGACTTTTTCCGTAAGCAACGACGACGAATACGGGGATGACTCTGCAATATGTATTTTGATCTGTTGGAAAGTGACATCAGTCCACTTAGTAAAATTAAGGAACTGGTTTGAATGAGGTAGTCTATCTTATGTACAATTAACGCCATCTTAGGTTAAGAGTAAGAAGGATCATGATTCATTACTAAGAGAAATGCAACTGAGACCAAATCAGTTTTATGTTCACCAACAGACAAGCAAGCTGTGCTGTCAACCAATGTCCTCTTAGCATCTGCATAACATAAGGCTTTTCAGTAATTGTGAGACCAAATGCTCAAGGAAAAGGAAACAGTCAGAAAATCATTGGGTTCTTCAAATTAAAGAAATATGAAGGTTTGGAAACTGGTTGCGCAACGACATACTGCAGGGACTACCACAGTGTGGGTGTGGGATTCATGACTCAACTCAAATATAAAAACGATTTGAATGAAAAGCTATAGCATTGTTGTCTTCCTTTTTTATTTGCATATAATGTATAAGGCTGGTCATGGTCAAGGCTAATGCAGCTCCAATGTTACGTTTTTCAATTTCAATTTCAATTTAGCAGTTTAAGATTAATGGATAGAATCCAAATATTCCAATAGCTCTCCACTCACTTATTGGTATTACCTTCTGTAGATACTGACAATAAGGTCAGTCCCTCCTATTATTAAAAGTTCAGTCAAGTTCATTGTGAGGACCAAATATTCGAAAATGATGGAATTCATTGACTTATTTTTCTGTTGGAAAAGTTTTTCCAAAAAAATAGCAAATAATTCTTCAAGCTCAATCATTTCTTGTAATTTATAAACGAACTGTATATAAATAAATGCAATTAAGAAAAATAAAAACAAAAAAAAATTAAACTCACCTCTTGCTGGGATTGGATCCCTTTGCGGCGTACCAAGCTCTATTTCTTTATACTCTTGATACAAGTCACCAATCTGTGCCGTACAACGAAGGACCAGACTACCTCCAGCTGGGTTGCCGCCACTGCCCAGCTGATTGTTGTGAAGAGAATTCAACATCATTTGATTACCATTTAGACTGCCTCCGTTGATTCCACCATTTCCATTCAATAACGAAGGACTACCGCCCGCAAAATGAATGGCCTGCAATTGAAGTTTTAAACTTATCCTCGAGGCCATTAAACTGTCAACCGTCCGGATGTATTCCGTTTCGCCGGAAGACACCTGCAAATAAAACAAACAAATATGTTCCCATGAATAAGAGGATATCATTGCTTCTCTGGAAATTTTGTATTGTTGGGGAGGGGTTTAGGGGGCTAGTAATTTTTCACTGTAACTGTTTAAAGGGTGTATTAAAATATATATATGTTGTATTTGCTTATGCTTCTGCAATACATAAATAAGAATACAAAAGGAGGAAATTATATTTTCTTCTCCAGGACATCATTACATCAGGATCCTTCAACTGAAACCTAGAGCGAAATCCGATGGAACGTGCATTCAATTTAAACTTAATTTTGCGCATTGTGACAGCAAACGGTACAGATACAGTTACAATCTATGGATGCGATTCGAGATGCATCCTTTAGAGATGATACACACAACATTGCCATGCTATATTGATAGTGATAGTGGATAACGATAGCCATGGATGGATATTCTGCTGAAAATATTAGAGCGACATTTTCGTATAGCGTGATAGCATGGCGTGGCGTGGCCCTCTCCATTGACCATAGTTGGTCGCTGCTTGGTCCTTTGAAAGGAAATCAATTTCGTTTATTGGATATCTATCGAAAGCACTTGGCCTCTTGATATTCTTTAGGACTGCACAAGAGAGCAGTGCATCCAGTGTGTCATTCAGAATGCTATTTGTTGTTGGTTTGTGTGGCCAAACTGAGGGGCAAGGATGACAAGCGGGAAGAGAACAAAAATAGCTCTGGAAATAATATTTATTTTTGTTGAAGGTTTATATTTCTCGTTTAGGTCTACATACATATAGTCTAACGTAAGAGCAGACTATCATCAACATTGATACGAATGAAAAGAATGTCAAAGAAAGGACAACTTCACTAACGAGCATTTTATTTGAAGGTTGTTTGGTTTATTAGAAGTAGAAGGCCAACAAAGGACTCTCAGTATATTTATTATATGGGGGTGAGGGTGCATGAAATTTGGAATTTATACCTAATATACTAACTAGGTTTTTAGTTTGTTTAGAATACAAAAATACCAACTCCTTCGATTTCCGAGCTGACCAATATGTGTATCTGAAATATGTATCTGATGTAACTTAGAAAAGTTCGAGAGGACATTTTTAGGAATATAAATGTATGTTATATAATAGTATGTTATAATGTCAACGTACATATGTATATGCAATTTCGGAAATAACCTGTCGCTGTATCGCCGCTATAATGCTGTTCTTATTTAAAAAAAGCATCAGTATGGTAGTTTCTGACTTTTCCATATATTTTATGTTTTATGGGTTCGTGCGAACCAGTCGTGCACTTAATACTTAGATACTGGTTTTAGATTGTTCTCGAAAAATGTCCGCATGCAATACAATTCCATTACTAAATGTCTATATAAGAAAACAAAAATATTGAAAATCATTCGACCAGTTTTTTTTTTTTTTTAAAGGTTTTTCTTGAAACAATTTTCGAAAAAATATTATGGCATATGTGTTTGAGTATGTGGAAATAGCGAAATTTTGATTAACTATGTAAGATTGTAAGAAAATTATTTCGAAATGTTATCCACCCGTTTTTAAAATATTTCAAAAACTAAAAATACTTTTTAAAAAATTGTTAAAAATTTAAACTGGATTACAATAATTGACATCCCCGTATTCAAATCGAAAGAATAGCTCACGAGAAAATCTGATTTGAAAAATCAGTTATGTGAGGCCTTAGAGCTGTTTTCGATAAAAATTAAATTTCTTCTATTATATTGTAGGGCTTATGGATTGTATTTTTGTGCCAAATATAGAAATTAGAAATATGTTCCAAGGGACAACCAACTAAATACTAAAAACATAAGCGAGGGCTACAGTACGTTTTCAACGAACTGTTGGATACCTTATTCCCTATATTTTTGTATTTGTTTTTGTATGCCTTCGCCTCCCGCAGCCAATTTCAGAAACAAAATTCTGCTTTAGCAGACAGGAAAAAATTCATTAACAATAGTTTCGTGTGGCCGATGCTCAACATTTGCTGGCGCAATAAAAAAGACGTATGCCACGCCCAAAGTTTAGACTCTGTATTGCCAGGCCAAATACTATGAACTCAGTGGCATTCAATTTTAAGTTTGCAGATTGATTTGAACAAAAGAAGACCAAACTTAAATTTCTAAAAAAAAGATTTTGAATGGAAATAGTGATTGTGGGCTTATATAACAATTCTTGACCTCTGCCACATAACCAAAGTATACAAACCGAAGTTTTCATCTTCTGACTTCAAAACTGCGACCAATAGTTAAAAAACATGAATGAATATTACGACTTTTAATGGAAACGCCCCTCAAAAGTAGGGGTGTCCTAAAAATTTGTAAACAAAATTAAAAGCACTAACTGAGCTTTGGTCGTTACTCAATTTGTAGGCATATGTGTGAAACTGCGGCTGAATCGAGTAGTTTTTAAACGATCTTACCTGAGCAAAGCTGAACAAAGTGGGCGTATTGAACAAAATTTACTCAAAAAATGTAGAGACATATTTTTCAAATAACGAACGGAAAAAAAATTGGTACCTACCTTTAATTTTTAAAACTATGTTTTTCGTTCTTTCATTAAAAGTTGGCGTAAGCCATGCCCAAAATTCAAAAATTTCTTTTCATTCACAAATTTGGGCTTGTGGATTCATTATAAATACCGTTTATTTGCAAAAACAATTTTTGACGTGATAACGTCTAATGAATCGATATATATGGGCAGCACGCACGAAAAAGTGTCACAGTCACGTTACCCATATGTATATCCGCTTTGAAGGAAGAATAGAAAGTCGATAAAGTGGGAGTGGAGGGTGTTGGGCGGTTGGTGATTGTAAGTGGTGATGATGGTGGGGAGGGAGGTGTTGGTGGGATTTTGTTTTAGGGGGGGGGGAAGAGAAAAAATTATCAAAAATGGTGGATGAGTGGAAGGTGGTTGTAGGTGGGATGGATGGTTGGATTTGGTGTGGTGGGGGAATAGTCAAAAATAGTTTTGTGAACAAAACAGTCTTGAAGCGACAGCTAATCCTATCTGCATGTATAGTCCTACTGTTAGTGTCTTTAATTTTGGACTCTATATTCTTTATTTTATGCAGAGAACGCAACGACTTAATTGTTCCATATATGACCAGATATACAAATTTGAGCATAGCCTTAGATAAGGGAACATAAATACCTTTAAGATTTCAACAGGACGAGAAAAGGAGACATATTTCTTGAATAGCCGTAGACAATCTAAGTTTTTTGTTGCATTTTTCATTACGTCAATTTTATATTTATTCCACAAATAACTTGCAGTGTACTGCAACCCATCACATTTACAAAAAACTTCCTTAATATACTTCCTTTATATACTAGTGCCATCCATAAAAGTGGGATATCTGGAGGAACAAAGAACGTTTCGTTTCATCGACAGGCAGTATTCAGTTTCACTTCATAAATGATTTTTGGTACAACACCATTAAATGCTTTTGAAAATCAAGACAAGTAATTGCAATTCATCCAAAATTTTGTAGAGATTTATTTTTAGTTCTCATGTCAATTAACGAAAATACAATTGAAATTGTTTGGTAAATGAAACTAAAGGGTTTTTTTTTTAGAGGTATAGAACTTTGAAATGGAATAAAACAAAGATGATTTTTTTTTAAATTGAAATGAAATTTGCTTTATTCGAAAGTTAATCTTCTGAGTTCACATATCCCAAAAAAAAAAAAAAAAAAATCAAGCGGCATAAATCGCACGATCCAAGGCCAATTAAAGGACCAAAACGCGAAATTATGCGCTCACCGAACGTTTCCTTCAATAAATCAATTGTGGCACGAGCTGTGTGGCATGTTGCGCCGTCTTGTTGAAACCACCGTTCCTGCACATCATGGTTGCTCTGTTCAATTTGTGACCGAAAAAGTCAGTAATCATGGCACTATAGCGGTCACCATTGACTGTAACGTTCTTGCCAGCATCGTTTAGAAGTACGGACTAGTTTTTGTGGATGAAACGGTGTATCAACATAAACTTGAGGATTATCATCACTCCAAATATTGCAGTTTTGTTAATAGACGTATCCATTTAACCAAAAGTGAGCTTCATCGCTAAACAAAATTCGCTTATGAAAATCGACGTAGTGCGCGATACGTATTTCGAACAGAACCATTATTTTCAAAATAAATTTGCACAATTTGTAAACGTTGTTCAGACGTCAGTCTATTCATGTTGAAATGCCAAACCAAACTAAAAATAAATCACTTGACAGCTGACAAAATGGCCGCCAGTTAAAATAATGTTGCCAACTTAAAGTTCTATACTTCTAAAAAAAAAACACCCGTTATATGTAAGTGTCCCTGCTCCCCTTTTAAACAAAAGACTGATGTAAGGTATGTCTGGAACGGGGACATGATTTCTTGTATCGACTTCACGATTTTTCGTTTTTAAACGAACTGGCGAAAGCTGGAGCAGAAGAAGTATTTTAACATGTGAAGTCTCCTTTAAACCATTTTGTAATCTTTCCATTTCACTTCATCCATATACTCATCCTCAACTACTTTTAATTTTCTTGTCCTTCTCACTTTGTGTGCTGTTTGGCGAGCTAATACTTGTAGTTTTTGTTAATTTCGAAACCAAATTTTTGGTTTCCCTTCAGGAGCAGTTGAGAGAATAAAATCTAAGCCACAGCACGTTCAACGTTCACCAACTTGTTGCACATCAACGTCTGTCAATAGTAAACTTCTAATGTGTTATCCTTGTCTTTGCAATCTCCCTTGGCGACAGACAATATTCATTGCTCATGACTAAGACTAGGATGTCTTAAACTTTTTGCATTTCGGTATTTGTTTTCCTCTCCAGCGAAGCGACACGTTTGTTCAGTCTCAAAGCATAGAAATTTCTTTAATCACCCTAACGAAGACGAAGGAAATAAAATTAAAAAAAAAAAAATAAGGGATCGAAGAAGGAACAAAAATGACAAAAACTTTTTCAAAGCATCTCCATCAACGACGTGGTAAATTAAATTTCAATTTGGCTAAAAGTATTTCCACCCATTTTTCTCCAATCCTATCAGCAAAGACTTTCTGGCGATTTAAGGACACTATAGCATATATATACATGTATGAAAGTATATATAAATATTTGCCTATGTATTTATATGTAAGAGAATATATATGTATTCATTTTTCATGATGGTACTTAAGTACATAACTTTTTGAATTTTTACCCTTTTTGTTTTCTGAAGTTTCATTATTGATTTAGGACACATTTAGGACATGTTAACACAATGAAAGCAACTTGTTCTTCTTCCAAGTTATTAATAGGTATAAATGATATGAGAGAAAAGGCTGAAGGACTTGATGAATGGTGAATGGATGAAGAATGATTTGGCATTAAGAAAGCAGCATCCTTTTGATAATTTATTTTCTCCTAAAAGAAAACAAAAAGGGTGTGAATTACAGAGAACAGAGAACTGAAATGCTGAATTATGGCCAAATAATTTGACACGTATAATGTCTTTAGTATAAACAAATTAAAACTTTTTTTTTGTTGTTGTTAAGATGACAGCGAAAGATGATTGAAGTGTCATGTTTGGATAAAGGAGTACAAACAGAACTGATTTTATTCTCCATTTCTCTAGCGTGTAGTATGAGAACCGATAAATTATTGCTACTAACGATTCACAATGATTGTTCAAGGATTTTTTTTTCTCTGGAACTAAGTTTTGTTTGACAACAAACTCTAGGTACGGGAGGAACGATGTGACTCGTTCGTGTTTGTAACTCATTTTTCTGGATTAAAGATAATCTTGTCCACATCTCACCCATAAGAGCTTCACATCAAAAGAATCGAGTAGGGGTTTTCTACGGAGCTCACTGACTAAAAAACTAAACATCGCAACACTCGCGAAACCTTTTGGAATGTTTAAATTGAAAATTGTAATGCCCCGTGGCATAGTAGTTGGTGTCGTGTCAGATTGCTACGAAGGTTCTGGATACACCCAAAAACATGTTCCAGGCTCTTAGACCTATTGACTTAGTGTATCTTTGTTTTGTTTATAAAAATAGAAACAGGTACCTAATACAAAACAAAAGAAATTTATATTATCCTCAAAGTTGTTCCTGTCAGAAAAAAGGACCAGTTTTTCAATTTTTAAGCCCTCTCGAAATATTTTTGTTGTTTGGTATCATATATTTTAAGAAGCAAGTTCGTATAAAGAAGGAGTAGGTACGTACATAAATATAAAATACACTTCTATACTTGAACCCAAGAAGCTTGTACATACTGTTCCAAAAGAAATTGTGCTCCTTGAAGTTCACAAGTTCTTGTTTACAGTTGTTATTAACATCTGTTACCTCTTGTTCATAAGAGTGGATAAATCCTCCTTAAGAATACATACTTCTCTTAAAGACTTACGAAAATTGTTTACCTTTTCTTTCAATTTCAAGGAGTTATGGTATTGTGTTTTTTTTTTTTTTTGCGAAAAGAGGACACTCTTGCTATTTGAGCAAAGTGAAATGCATTGTCTGATTGTGTTTGTGAAGTGAATCAGTTCAATTGAAATCTGTTATTACCATTTTCTATAGTACAAAATAATTCAATCATAAATTTTGTAAAACAATATTTCCAAGTAAGTGCCCTCATAGTTTAGTTCTTTCATTTTAAGTACACACACACACATAAACGACGACGTCAACGATTAAATTAAAGCATTAAAATTGCTTGTATAATTTCTACCTTCGTGCTAAAAAAAAAAAAATCAAAAACTAGGTTGAGGTGAGAACGTGACATATCTTTTGTTTTCCATTTCCGGTTCATAGGAAAATGCACCAAAAGTGTATTCACGTTCAACAAACATGAACAAAAAAACCTTATGCAAATCCTTGATACTCGTACCTACACGTACGAAAACTACACACAACTGGACCGACTACTGTAGCACTTTACTAAGCCCATTTTTTTTTCCCTGAGGAGGTTTTCTATTCATCAGCGTTTTGTTCTTTCTGTGATGGAAGTGGCCATTTCCTGGAAGCTGGACACCAAACAGAAAAAAAACAGACAATGGCAATGATAATGATAAATGGGCAAAAGGGTCAGGGCTCAGCCGACCCATTATAAAAAATACATTTAAAATGTGCTTTAAAAACTAAAAAAAAAATAAACGAAAAGATTAAAAACTCAACCATATGTATGTGAAGTCTGAAGTGCACAGCTTTAGAACTCATTTCGGGGGTAAAAAATAACAGCAAATGGTGTTTGAGAATGGAGCTTCAAGGATGTTTTAAATTCTATATCAAAAAGGATTCATATTGTGTAGGTGTAGGTGTGTGTTAGGAAGGCAAACTTTTGCTGTTGAATAAAAGTTTAATCCAATTTCAAGACTGACAAAATTTATAGTGTTTTTCTGGATTTAATTATTTCAATTTTATATCACACAAGGATTATATAATAAAGAGTGTTTAATGAAACTGCTTCCGAAACAGTACCAAGTTATTATGGGAACAAAGTGAATCATCATTGAATTGTTTTTTAATGTAAAATACCTAATAAGACGTGCAATGAAAGCTTAAAAGCGGAAGATTTCTTGCATATAGCTTTACGATCAGCTCATCGCTGTATGAGAAGCATATCACGAAAAGGTTGAACTTGATAAGATACTAGCAAACTTCGTTATCCAAATGAAAAGGTATGAACCTATTCTTTTTCTTTGAATAAAAGGATATCCGAAATACCGAAACTTATATCACGGCGTAATCTTAGGAAAGCCAAAACCTACATTGCATCGTCATTAAGTCTCTTTTGTGAAAAATGCCCTTATAGTTATCATGTATTTTAACTTGGTTTGGTCTCATGCTAGTTGGCTCTAGAAATTTAGTTGTTTCAGGTTGGTCCCTACTTGAACTCGGCCCTTGTTATGGTCTTCCTATATGCTGCTTTGTCCTTCGAAAAAGAAAGCTAACATAGATACTGAACGCTTATCGTATAACATAAAGCAATATAGACTAGTCCACGCTTCTATCACATTTTGACAAACACTTCCAAGTTAGCAAATCCTCTAGATCTAGATCATTATGCTTTCTGAACAAATTCAGTTTTTCACTTATGGTTCCAAAACAAAAGATTGTGAAGGGGTGGTGTTTATACTCTAACAGACCTAATATAAGTCTCTCTTTCCGTCTTCCAAACTATTGTAGCGTGTTCCACTCAGAATTAATGGCGATAAAGGCGGATTTATCCTGGCTGAGAGAAGAAGTGATATACTCAAAAGAAGATATCATCATTTTTCCGGATAGCCAGGCGGCGCTATAATCCCTGGATTCCATCTTTTTTTGACACCAAAATTAATGTAGCTCTCGACTGTCGATTATCTACCAGAGAGATGGTGAAACAGTTTAACATTCACCTCTGTTGGCGTTGGGTGCCAGGGCATAGACATATTCCAGGGAACTGCAAAGCCGCCGAACTTGCTAAACAAGAAACAAAATTACCAACTTTTCGCTACATGTAGGTACGTAAGTTTTTTTTTTAGGGCTTATTAAGTCTCTCTAAGCAGACAGCAAATTAGCTTCATTGTCATCACATGATACTGGACTCTGGACTTCTTGGCGTGATTGACGGTATTAACGGAAACTCTTTATATTAGAATCATTTTTCAATAACATTGAGGAATTGATGGGCTAAGGCATCAATTCTCTTATGATGCGCTTCGTTAGAAGCTAATTAGTTCTATGTTGGCGCCACTAAATCGTGGTGCTCCTAGGCCTTGCTTAGTTATGCACCTCCAGCCGGCTCGATCTCTAGCCCGCTTTCTCTAATTTTTCACTAAAAGTTGTCGGAGGTCTCCCTCTACCTGGTCGTTCCATCGAGGATGAGGTCTAGCTGGGCTTCTGAATCCCTCTGGTTTGGCGTTGAATACTTTACGAGCCGAAGCGTCGATGTCCATTCGCTCTGAATGTCCCAGCTATCTTATTTATATCGCTGTGCAGTTTGTATAGTTCGTTGTTGTATCTTCTTCGCCAAATGTTGTCTTCTTGGTTTACGCAGACAGGATAATAAATCGTACGCAGAGTTTTTCTCTCGATGACTCCAATTGACTTTTCATCCGATTGGGAGAGATTCCATGCTTCTGCACCATATAGCAGGACCAGGATGATGAGTGTTCTATATCGTGTCTCCTTGGTTCTTCTCGATAGGGCTTTCTTATTCAATTGCTTATTCAGTCCAAAGAAACAGCGATTAGCAAGAGTTATTTTGCGTTTGATTTCGGCGCTGGTGTTGCTTACAGCAGTACCCAGGTAGACAAACTCACTGACTACCTCGAAGTTATACCTATCAACGGTCACGTTCTGACCAAGTCTGTGGTGTGGCTGGACTTTTGTTAATGAAAGCATATACTTCGTCTTGTCCTAATTTATTTTCAGTCCCATTTATTTTGCAGCTGACCCCATAGTAGTGAAGGCACCGTACCGGTTATTGCTCACTTTGTTCTTCCTATCACGTCTATATTGTCTGCAAACCCAAGTAATTGTGTCGATTTATTAAAGGTGGGGCCCGATGTGCTGACATGGGTGCTCCGTATTACATTTTCAAGCACAATGTTAAAACAGCTGAATGACAGTGCGTCGCCTTGTCTTAGCCTTTTGTCTGTTTCGAAGGTTTCAGTAGAGTCTCTACCAACTTTGACGGAACAGCGAGCATTCTCAAACGTCATACTGATAAGGCGTATCAGTTTAGCAGGGATTCCAAAGTTAGACATGGCACGATATAATTCAACTCTATTAACACTGTCGTAGGCTGCTTTGAAATCGACGAACAGGTGGTGGGTGTCGATGTTATATTCTTGACATAGTGCAACTCGGCTTGCTGTGCGTATTAGATCAAAAACAGTTATTTTGTTCCATACTTGCAGATTATCAAGGCACTCGCACAGGAATCCTTATTTTGTCTGTATTTCGAAAGAATATAAATCTTTTCAACAATTCAATAATTCATGGTTGAAGGGAACGTAAGAATGCATTTCACTATTTAATTCGCCTTATATTTCATATTTTTATATCCTTACATCCTTTTTGAGTGTTTGCATAGGCTCATATGATATAATGCTTGGTGTTTAACTTGAACGTTTCAAGTTTATAGCCTTTTTATTACTTTAATATCCTCCATCACAACCCCACATCCTTTTCTTTTCGCTTTTCCAAAATCAGCAACACACAAGCCCAAACGATATATAAAAAAAATAAAAGAAATTCAGCTTGCTCAGGTCCAAGTCCAACACTCTTCTTATAAGATTGACACATGCTCCCGGTCATATAACAAAAAGCCCAATAAAACTGCCACATAACCATAACCTTAAGCGTCGTCGCACAGAAACACATGTTTGTCACATAAAAAGAGAGAAAGATTATATACGGCAGAGTTTTATCATTTGAAATTCTGATAATTTGATGTCATATTTTGTGGCTATTTTGATTCCATATTTATTTGTGTAGATGTTGTGTGCATCTCATATATGTAGACTGATGCCGTATATCTGTTCCGTTATAAATTCGTGCCGACCTTTTTTTATTTTACTTTATAAAAGGACAACAAGAAATGTTTTTTTTTTTTTTAATATAAAGGACTCTGAATAATATTTCATATGGAAATAATTCGAGAAAACTTTGGGTGACATTCCACTTCCCCGCATGTACCGACAAAAAAAATGTTTTGTGCTTTCAAAAAAGTCCATAAGTCATCGTGTGAAAGGAAAGGCGTTCTTGCTCTCTAAGGACACAAAGGTTAAAACGAAATCGTTGTTAAAGAACAAAAAAAAAAAAAAATTAAATTAATATTGAATGTGAAATATGAAATCTTAGTCTGCCATCATATTTATGAAGTTTTAAGCTACATTTTAACTGAGAGCAATGACGTCTAGCTTTTTTAAGCCCATTAAGACTTAAATGCTTTGTCTTTAATCACGCGCATAAGTAATCTGGTAAGCTATTTTGTTTTAATGAGCCGAATATTAAAATAAATGATTTTGCAAAATTAAAAATTTGTGTCCCGTCCGTTCTGCCTGCGTTTTGTATTCTCTCTCCCTACAGCTTAAGTGCCCAAGCCCAAGCCTCAAACCAGATCATATCATATTAGACGAATAAGAAAGCCGTGGTGATAGGATATTTTGTATACACATAATGTGTTTGTGCCTATACCTACACACTACGATAGAGAATAGAGAAAGCAAATATTTTGACACTTATCCCAGGAATAATCCGGATTAATCTCTGAAAATAGCTTTGCCCGGAGGATCAGAGTCGCACCTGGCATGGACATACTCGTACTTCTAAGTGCTTTTGGAATACATTTCTCTCTAAATCAGTCGGCAATATAGAAAACGCTTTAATTAAGGACTCCCATATCCACATAATAGATCTAGTTGTATATATAGACAAAGGTGTGAGACTGGGATAAGGACGACTTATACGTTATACCTACCAAAGGCAGGCTCGATGTGTACCCATTTGAGCGCATCGCACTTCTCCTTCTCTTCTTCTCTTCTTCTCTTCCCGAAACCAAAAACACACAAATGAATGCTTTCTGTATAAATATGGAGGATAGAAGGATGGGAGGACTTTTCGCAATTAAAACAAAAGGAAGGACATCTCATAGCACCAGCACATTGCTTCAGGTGAATATAGGTATAGTTTACCAATTCCAATGTAAAGGGGTGTCTTTGAAGAAAACCTTGTATGTGAGGTAGGCCGCACAATCACATATTTCTTTCCTGTATTGTCCTGTTAAGTCCTATATTCCTGATGTCATTCGTCGTATATATAATTGCTTTGTATTTACGCAATGGGACGTGTTAGACTTTAAAACATAAAACTTTCTTGATGTGTGTGTGCTGTGCAAAAAGGGTTTTGTCTTGGATGTCTTTGGATGATTATAATGGATGTAGTTGTAGGTATCTATGCCTACACATACACTGGAAAAAAAAGTATTTTAAAATATTGTCAAGATTAATGGATAAGCGGTTGCTTTTAAATCCTTTCTTTAAACATAGAAATAGGTCCTGATCTTGAATACTGTAAATCATTAAAATAAATTTATCTCATAAATGGCTTAATGCATTCATTTGTCTGTGTTTTATGTTTAAAAGTTAGCCATTTTATGACCCATCTTTTACCGTTATTTTATTTGTGCGTGTCCAAGATTTATGTGATATTTTTTTAAGTTAAGCTAAACTCATTGGAAGCAATCAAAATGAATAGGGTTACGTCATTGGACTATAAAAATAAAGGCAAATGAATTAAAAACCTCGGTCACACGTGGTCACTTCCTCGTTAAAGATAATTCCTCAGTTCTTAGTATATTTGCCTATGATATTGAAAAAAGATTAAATGCAACAGAATAACAGATATGATTAAGTTAGTGGGTTGTTATGATTTGAATCTTTGAATTTGACAAAGTTATTGGTATAATCTCATAGATTACATGACTTAAAAAACACTTATCTAGTCTGAATGAGGTGTTCACTGTATATGGAACAAACTTTCCAACCATCAAACATTTCCCCCATAACACTCGTCTTATTAGGAACGCTCATCAGTTTAACTTGAGCACAATTTCGGACGTACCGTGAAGTATAGGGATTCCTTCTAAAGCCGTACAACACGAATGTGGAATAAATTGCCTGGCACGATTTTCGCTTGCTATTTTAATCTTCAAACATTCAAGACCAATGTTCTTCGACATCTCCTTTCCCTTCCCCCATAATTTCCTATCGCTCGTGCTGGACTTATCATTAAAAGGGCTATCCAAAACCCTTGGCCGGCGTGCCATATTAAAAAAAAACAATCATCTTTACAGAGAGCACTTGTAGTTGTTTGGTGCATTTAACAATTTTCCCAAATCAACCCTTCAAAGTTTTGAAAAGAATTGGTCGTCATGTCACGCTGTCTTAGCTCTTAGGCGACTTTAAAATTGATAAAAAGGTGGTGAGTATCAATCTGGAATTCTTGGGTCTCTTCTAAAATCTGTCGAAGTGTGAATATTTGGTCGACTGTTGACTTACCGGAGACCACAATGATCGGGGCCAATCAGATTAAGTGCGAAAGGGTTCAGACGTTAAAACAGAATGGCCGACAAGATTTTATAGGTTGGTAGCTCTGGTTCTGGCATTCAGAACTGCATGATAGGCTTCGTCTTTGGCCAAGTGTGTGAGCCTGCACTCATCATCGAACCAGGTGTTTCGTTGTGTTCGCCTAATGAAACCCAAAACATCCGTAGCTGTGGTTTTGATAGCCATTTTGCAATGTTGCTACTGGGCCTCTGGGCCTTTCTCACAGTATATGTTCGATTCTGCGGTCTGGTGGAGATCCGCATTCGCACTTTAGCTACAACAAGGGAGTGGTCCGAGTCTATGTTGGCCCCTTGGAAAGTGCGGACATCCATGACACTGGAGGCATGTCTGCTATCAATCGCAATGTGATCAATTTGGTTGACGGTGTATTGATCAGGAGACCGCCTAGTCCCCTTGTGTGTATTGAGGTGTGGGAAGTATGTGCTAGCTAAGATGACACTTTGCCCCGCAGCAAAGTCGATTAGCCTGTGTTCGTTACCGAAAGTGTTGTCGTGCAGGCTATTCTTTCCGACTGTCGAGCCAAAGCTACCCTCTTTTCCAATCTTAGCGTTGAAGTCACCAAAAATGATCTTAGTGTCGTACTTCGGGAATTCACCATACGTCTTCTATACATTAACACTGTCTCTGTCCGTCCTTATTTATAAGTAGGTGAGTGAAAAACGAAGTGAGAAAGCTCTTTCCCAAGTGGCTAATGCCATATTGAAATTTGAACTGTCTCTTTTCACTGACTTACATGCCAATTTTGATGTTCTTTAATGATCAAATTTCGATCCAAGTTTTAATAAAATATTAACTCACATCAAATGTTCCTGTGACATACTGTCTGTCCAATCACTTTTTGTAAACCTTTCAACCACCGCCGGCATCGCCGCGCCGCAGGGCCCACAAATCGTGTTTCAAACAAAAGGATAACATGAATGGAATGTTAACAAAAAATATGTCCAATTGTATAAATGACACACGAGAGTGTAAACTAAAAGTTGATGTCATTCAGTGTTTCTCTTAGAGTCCTGAAAATAATCATTATAATTACCCGAAACCCAAGCAAATATACCGAGACTAAGAAGAACACACCAAACTGTTACCGATATAAACACCAGGATTTTCAATGGCATACAAAATGAGCCCGGAAAGATTGTTCTTGGATTCAAAAGGATAGTTTTAATATTTCACAATTGTCTTTTCTGCTACACACACACACACACTCACGCAACACAATGCCTGAGAACTGACACACATAAACCCCTATCGCCTGTTTGACTTGAGCTCCGTGTAAATTGTTTGGTTTTTCGGCATTTTCAATAGTTACACCTGAGGGAGTGCTCCATGGCTCAGAATGCTATCGTCCTTTCTTCTAAGGTAAAGCAAGAAAACAAATAATATAAACGGAAATGAGAACAGTCCATCTCAGATATGCAATTTTATAATAGCTAGTGGAGTAGGTACAATTAAAGTGATATTTCCCATTGGAGTCACACAAACACACACAGCCAAAAACAAGGCAGAACAATTTTTTAGACAGGTGCTAGGTGTATTTGGTGTATACCTGTACAGTGTACATGTTAAACTTGAGGGTAATGTCTGTTATGACCACAAGCATACTCGTTATTATTATTTTCCATGCATTCTTCTCAAAGGATATTATTCGTTTTGTGTGAAATGTGAAATGAAAGTAGAAAGTAGAAAGGAAAGTCCTTTGGGGGCAGATGAAGAATTAGCTTCATGTCCCACAAATGGTATACCAAAGTAACGTGCAAATGGCTTGGGATGTTTTGTTCTTTTGAGAAAATGGAAATGTTTTGGAACACGTTCCCAATGATATTTTTCTCGTTTATATTATGTAAAATTACTTTTAGTTGTCACAGTGACATATGGCATACGGATTATGCATAATTACACTTAGGCACTTTATTCAGGAATGGGAGCTTTTCACAGGTTTATAATTTGTCAATTCTTAGGGCAGGATAAATCCTGTTTTTTAATGATACGACTAAAGACTCGCATTATAATTATTTAAGGGCTACCTTTTGTAAAAGGTTTTCACGCTAAATTTTTTCAATTTCTCCAGATTTTAGAGTAAAGCAAAGGAACAACTGTGCTTTAGATAGGCAAATGTAGATGACGAGGATGCTAGTAAAACGGCATACATACCGGAAAGTGACTAAGCTGAGAAGTATCATGACATTCCCTTTAATGGTTTAATGTATATCCCTTTCTAAGTATAAGAATGGAAAAATCTCAATCATCCATCCAACTTAAGGATATAAGGCCTTTTCTCCGAAATAATCTCACTACGATTCAGTAGGACTAGAGAAGAGTTTAGCACAGACAAGATGAAGAATATGGGCTACGTCGAGTTTAGTTCACTTCTTTAGTGTAGATGGCACCAGTTACACTATTTTTCGTTGGTGGTATGATCACACAAGTTTAATGATATCTTCAAACTTAATTTTTCTAACGTAGCAACCAGCAGCAGTCGCAGGCCGCAGGAAAGCTAGCATACCTCATACTCAAACATGTCCGGAAAATGGACATCCTTCGAAAAAATTAAACATACCATTACCTACCACCATACCTCCAATACCAAAAAACCCAGTTCCTAGTCCTACGAATACGAACCACGGCACGGTGGAGGTTGGAGTGGTGGAACTGGAACCACGATCAAGGAAACACAAAAACACAACTCAACTACTGTTTGAGCTTGAGGATTTGAGATTGATTAAAGTTTTTTCGTGGTTCCAGTTATACCACCCCACCCTCCACCGTGCCGGGGTTCGTATTCGTAGGACTAGAATCTGGTTTTTTGGTATGGAGGTATGGTATGGTAATGGTATGTTTAATTTTTTCGAAGGATGTCAATTTCTCGGACATTTTTGAGTATGAGGTATGCTAGCTTTCGATTTTGGTATGCTAGCTTTGAATTTTTTTTAGGACATGCTTTTGTTCTACTATTCTACATCTGTATATTTCTTTTGGCTGTGATTTAAGCAAGGAATATTGATGGGATTTAAGCGGGTTTAGGCTAATTCACTGTGCACAATTCACTGTGCAAAATTCACTGTGCTGAATTCACTGTGGGGACAATTCACTGTGCACAATTCACTGTTGACACAATTCACTGTGGTGGACAATTAACTGTGTGCATTTCATTGTGGTGTACTATTCGCGCGCGCAAAATTGTTAGATGTCGAAAATGTAAAATTTTTATTAGTTTTATAAGGTCATATTCAAAAAATAAAAGGAACACAAGATAAGGAAAATCATCTTCCATTTGATGTATTTCAATGTTTGGTCATCACAATAGAGGTGGAATTTATTCAACTTTTGCCACAGCGAATAACTCCACCACAGTTGTCCACCACTGTAAATTTATTGTCCACAACAGTTAATTGTCCGCCACAGTGAATTGTGTACCACAGTGAATTGTGCACAGTGAAGTGTCCCCACAGTGAATTGTGCACAGTGAATTGTGCACGGTGAATTGTGCCGCGTTACTCTGATTAATTTTTCAAATGTTGATTTTAAAATTACAGTAGGATTTTTTTTAGGGGTATAGAACTTTTAGTTGGCAACACTATTTTAACTGGTGGCCATTTTGTCAGCTATCAAGTGATTTATTTATTTTTAGTTTGGTTTGGCATTTCAACATGAAAAGACTGAAGTCTGAACAACCCTTCTAAATTGTGGAAAGGAGAATGCCCAAAAAAAAAAAACCCAGCGTCGCACATAGGAGTATTTGCAGCAAAATCCTGGCCAAAATTCAATTTTCCAAAAAGTAAAATCAAGAAGTAAAAGCTTGATATAGCGGATGATAAACATACATGGGTCAGTGTGCTGTAGTTTTTTTTTTTTACCGCTGATCGTATGTTGTGATAAAATGAGTTCAAAGTTAACGGTTTGCATTTATTGCATTTTTCTTTGAGTGCATGCGATTTCGTCAGTGTTCTTCAGCAAGTGATTTTGAGTTGTTGTGATAAAAAGCTTAATTTTTTTTCTAATGGAGAATTCTACTGCAGGTATGTGTTGACATTTTAAAAAGATTTTTGGAAATATTATTTAATTTTTCTAATTTTCTATTGGGGTTCAAGAACTATATTGCAAAAAAACTATAGTATTTTCATTTATTTTTTAAGTTTTAATGATTTGAATTTAGTATACTGTGTTATTCTGTAATGTTTTGGGCTGTATAAGTTAATTTTAATGCTTTTCAGCCCAATGGAAAAAGAATTGGCTGCTACTATCTGCTACTCGAATTTTTATTCGCGAATCAGTTTTTTCAATTTCCTTTAAAAAAAAACACTCATACGCCATACAACGATTTTTCGATGAATAGTTATAGCAATGTTACTAAACTCTTCTTCTTCATTTTTTTTCCAAGAGAAAAATTTCATTGGGATATGTTTTTAATGCATTACAAATTGGGCGGAAAGCAAGCCAAAAAGTCAATTTTATTGTGATCATACCGTGAACGTCTTTTTTGAGTACAAGTAAGCTTTTTAGTTTATAGTTTTATACATTGCATTTTGTAGGTTCATCTGGTTCAAGATTTGTTACCAGAAAATATTTATTTAATATTATGGAAGAAAGCGGAGAAGAGGATATGACCAAAAAATTAAATTAATTAAAAACAAAGGAATTAGATGTCCCTTGTTTAACAGAAGAACTTCGGATTTATAAATCAAAAGTAGCTAAATTTGTGTGTGATTTAAAGCAAAGATGGTCAGCCTCAAGCAGCAGAAAGGATTTATTTTTAGAGAAGAATAAAGCATGGCTTGAAGGGACTTTCGCACTTCCAATTTTAACTGTCAGATCAGCAGGCCGACCTGAAAAGCAATTTGAAGAATTAAGTGAAAGAAGTAAAAGACGAAAAACCGAGAGTATCCGGGAAAAACTTCAAACTGAGGAACTAGCATATGCAACTCAGATGAAGTTAAGAGAAACTGGGAAGTTACAAACAGATTAAAAGGAAATGAATGTAAGTCCCTAGAGCTCATTACAAAGTGGGGTGACGGATCCCAGCAAACGCAATACAAGCAAAAATTTGAAAATAATTCCGATTCAGATGCCTTTATATTTCAAAGTTCACTTGTTCCATTGCGCTTAGTTTGTGGTTCAAAAATCATCTGGCAAAACCCAACTCCATCTTCTCCCCAATTTTGTCGACCTATTTAAATAAATTTTGTTAAAGAAAGCACAGACATAACAAAAAGCGAAATCAGCTATATTCAGACGAAAATCAATTTACTTTCTAAGACTGTAACAAGTTCCAACATGGAAGTGAAGCATACATTGCTTTTTACTATGGTTGATGGGGAAATATGTAATGCAGTTACTGAGACTAAATCAACACAGAAATGTTATGTTTGCGGATCTACTTCGAAAGATTTTAACAAATTAAATACACCAAATAACAATATTAATGAAAGCTCCATGCAGTTTGGCTTGTCAATCTTACATGCGCGTATCAGACTTTTTGAGAGTCTTCTGCATGTTGCTTATAAGCTTCATATAAAAAAATGGCACATTAGAACGCAAGAGGACAAGGAAGCGTATAAACTTAGAGAAACTCAAATTCAACGAGACTTTAGAAATGATCTTGGCCTCATTGTGGATCTTCCACGAGCTGGTTTCGGCAACACAAATGATGGAAATACCAGTCAAAAATTTTTTAATAACCCGGAAGTTGCCGCCAAAGTTACAGGAATGGATTTTAACTTAGTTTTCCGATTTAAAATCATTTTAGAGACAATTTCTAGTGGTTACAAAATTGATTCTGATAAATTTGGGTTATACGCAATGGACACAGCAAACTATATGTCGAGTTATACCCATGGTATCCTATGACTTCAACAATGCATAAAATCTTAATGCACGGATCTGTAATCATAGAAAAGGCTTTACTTCCAATTGGTCAGTTATCAGAAGAAGCAGCAGAAGCCAGGAACAAACACTTTAGGTAAGTTTTTTTTTTTTTTGTTGAATAACATTAAAATAAATTCAACAAATTAATGACATGTTAAACTTTCAGATTATATCGTCTTAACTATGCGAAAAAGTTCTCAAGGAAAGATTGTAACCGAGATGTCCTAAATAGATTATTACTGAGTTCAGATCCTCTCATCACTTCTCTTAGAAAGGCACAATCTAAAATAAGAATGTCATTTTCGAAAGAATCTATAGAAATGCTTCTTCCAGAAGATTCAAATACATCAAATGAAGGTTTCATGCCTTTAGATGAAAATAAGAATATTGAGGAGCTGTGGGAAGAATCTAGTGATTGATTTTAACATGATTCAAACTAAAATTATTTCAAAAGCTCATAGGTAACAACATCTACAAATCTGTTGTATTGGCTTATTTTTATTTTTTTCAATAAAATATTTCTAAATTAATAAAATAAAATATTACTGAGTTAAACAATTAAAAATTGTATTTTATTGTATAAATTATAATTTAAAAAAAAAACTAAAAACAAAGGTAACGAAAAATAATTTTGGCCAGGGTTTTGATACAAATACTCCTATGTGCGTCGATTATTTACATTGCAGATGTGTCTTATCTTAGCAGGTACTCAAACCAATTGTTATTAACATGTAGAAATGCATTGATATTCAAGTTGAAAAAGTTGTCATGGCCAAGTCCTGGGGATGACTTGGAAAAAGTAACTACATTACCTATTTGAAATCAACAATGTATGTCCTTTTAATTCATACATATTTTATCTCTATCGAATCTGGGTTTTTCACCCATATATTTTTGGGCATTCTCCTTTAATTTGAAAAACATGGTTATACTCGCGTAAAACGATTTTCGATTTTCACAAGAAAATTTTGTTCAGCGATGAAGGTCACTTTTGTTTGAATGGATTGGATATCTCAATAAACAAAAATGCCGTATTTGGATTGATGATAATCCTCAAGTGTATGTTGAGATACCGTTTCATCCACAAAAACTGACTGTTTGGTGTGGTTTATGTTTTGGTGGAATAATTCGTCTTTATTTCTTTTAAAACGATGCTGACAAGAACGTAACATTCAATGGTGACCGCTATAAAGCCATGATTACTTACTTTTTCGTTCATCAATTGAACAACAATGATGTGCAGGAACTGTGGTTTCAACAAGACGGAGCAACATGTAACGCAGCTCGTGCCACAATTGATTTGTTGAAGGAAACGTTCGGGGAGCATAATTTCGCGTTTTGGTCCTGTGAATTGGCCTCTAAGATCGTGCGATTTAACGCCGCTTGATTTTTTTCTGTGGGGATATGTGAATTCGCTAGTCTAAGCCGGTAAGCCCAAAATGTACTTGGAGGACAATATTTGCCGCGTTATTGCCGATATACGGCCAGAAAAGTTGGAAAAAGTCAACGAAAATTGGACATTCAGATTAGGCAACGTCCTAGCCAGCCGTGGTCATATGCCAAATATCATATTTACATTATAATCCCAGAAAATTATATTTCGAATAAAGTGAATTTCATGCCAATTAAGAAAAAATCATCTTTGTTTTCATTTCAGAGTTTTATACCTCTAAAAAAACACCTTTTACATATATATATAAAATTAATTTGGTAATAGTTATTTTGCAATTGTCGGCACTCTCTTTGATGTATATATAAGAATAATAGACTTAAAAATTTCGTATTCTTTTTTAATATTTTCTTTTAAGTAAAAATAATATTAAATAATGAATGTTTCGCCCATCAGTAATTTTTTGTTCATCAAAGTCTTTGAAGTTGAAACAATTTTTACTGTTTTTCTAGTCTCTTTACAGGACTACCCAACTTCCATTATCTCACCCCCTTCTCAAGTTCAGTGACTTTTTAATTTCATTTAAGAGCTAAAAGAAAAAGCATTTATGATTTAAAAAAAAAAACTGAAAAAAGACTCCAAGAAGAAAATGAGAAAATTATTTTAGAGGACGAGGCTTCAAATTCCGTCAGTTGAGTCCTTAACTAATTTAATAATATTATCCCTGCGATTAACAAATCTGAAAATCTCTCTCAACTTCTTGGTCACGATTTCTGATTTAAGGATTTGTGTGTATTTTTTTTTTTTAAGATGCTTCTGCAATATTTCTTTTCTTTTTTATTTAGCTTTTTTTTTTTGCACAGATATTTTGCTTTCATGTATTTTGAAGTAGCCAGTTTCATGGAGTGGACTTTTTTGATTTGTTCCTTGTTCCTTCTTCTTTGCGTTAGTTTTTTTTTTCTCCTTCTCCTGATACGTATACTTGGCCGCATTGCAAGGACTCGTTAAATATGAACAAGAAGTGTTTCTCCGAAGAAAAAAAAAAAGTCTAAAACATTTTAAATGAATAAATGATGAAATCAAGAAGGAGAAAAACAATCGCGAAAGGGTCTGTGCGATTCGATGAAAAACTGGATGGACAGAACATGGCGATAATCCTGGAGGGTTGTAATTTTATGATGACAGTCAGAAGCTTTATGACCTGCTAAAGTAGGTTATTAGCAATTTCTTTTTTTTTCACAAGAAAGCCTCAGTATATTAGGGGAACATTTAGTATATTAAGTCAATTTAATGAAGAAGTTATTTCTTAAAGTCTATTTAAAAGGGTAGATGGTAGGTCATTTGAATTTTACAAAAAATCTTTTGAAGGTAATTGAATTAAAACAAAAAAGACACTCATATATGCCAATATTGCAATACAAGGTTTAAAAGAAGCGTTGGTTAGGTTTTCTCATGTTATTTTTATAGGCTACTATTTGTGTATAGTCAACAGATTTGTGTATAGTCAACAAGTTTTTAACAAAGGACTAAGCAAATGTGCGCCGAGACATTCGATGCTGCTGCATCAGAAAGTGAAAATGTTATTGGTTGGGAAGGCAAGCATTTTGCATATTATTATTTATGCAGAATAATTCCAATTATGCTACCTTTAATCCCTATCCGAGGCAAACTCAAGATGGTCACTACCTATGGAATACCGGCCAGGTCATAACAAAACTATGACTGAAGTGAAAGTAAAAAATACAAATTAACTTTAAAACATCGAAAAGTCCAATAAAATAAAGATGGCTGGGAAAACATAAAAAAATTCATATTATGGTAAATAATATGGGCAAGTGCGAGTCGGACTCGCGCAAGAAGGGTTCCGTACCATTATCTATAAAAATTAAAAACGAGGAAAAAAACACGTTTGTTGTATAAGAGCCCACTTAAATATTTATTTTATTCAGTTTTTTTTACTTTTTGTTATACCGGCAACAAAAAAAACACCATCTGTCAAAATTCCATCTATCACGGTTCATGAGATACAGCCTGATGACAGACGGAGAGACAGCAAAAAATCACGTTTGTTGTATGGGAGCGCTAATTAAATATTTATTTTAGTTTTTAGTATTTTTTGTTATAGCGGCAATATGAATACATCATCTGTCAAAATTTCATTTCTCTAACTATCACGGTTCATGAGATACAGCCTGGTGAAGGACGGACACCCTTTGAGTACGGAACCCTAAAAATTAATAAGCTATACCCCTTTTATAGGAATCATGGGAAGGCAAAGTAATGTAAAAGTTAAAAGACGAAGCAAAATTACTGCGTAAGCTTTTTCATTTCTGCAGATCTCAATTCGAGTGGATGGAAAAAAGAATGTGTCTATAGTCAGTGTCTAAAAAAAGACGTGTCTTCATCCGCCGTAAATTATCGGCCGATTATGCTTAGTTCCAATCTTTTTAAGGTCCTGCAAGCTCTGGTAAATAATCTAGTTTAGAAATATGTATCTTGGGAAGCATGAGTTTTTTAGTGCCCGGCAGTACGGTTTTCGTAGCAAAATAGTTAAATTGGTGATTTGATGGAACAGTATATCACCGAACAGTGAAACGAATCTTTACATCGATACGAATCTTTTACATCGATTTGAAGGGGTAATTTGCTTGATATTTCATTTATTAGACTTTGCATCAAGCACTCTAATCGAAAATCAATGCATTTGGTATTAACGAACCAAATTAAAAGTTGTTCTTTTCAATATAAATGCTGGTGTGCCCCAAGGCTTACTTCTGTCTCCGACTCTATTTCTCATATATATAAATTATCTCTTGTGTTAGGCTCTTAACGCCCTTAATGGTTTTGCTGGCGACATAACCCTTTGCTTCTCATATTCGTTCCCAGATTCAAAATTTTGTAATTGGGAATTTGAACTGAAATGGCAGCGGATGGTTAGCTGATATAATCCGACAGCTTGATCAATGGAAAATTATAGACCGATTGGAATTTAATTCTTTTAAAATTCAAAGCAGTCTTCTGTCGTTAAAGCAATTTCCAGCTCCCAAAATGAAGTAAGCCATTTGATTTCGTTTACTGTTAAGAATTTTAAGAACATTTTTTTTTCAAAATTGTTCCACCAGTTTTTTTCAAAAACAGTATTTTCTTTTGAAAATCTTTCCGAAAATATTTTGGAAAAAACAAAAAATAATTTTTTTTAAATTAAAAAAAAAATCAAAAAAAACTTATTTTTGAAAAAATTAAGAATATATATTATTTCGTCTATAAAAGATTAAAAATTTCATCGAAATCCGTCAAGTGGCTTACGAGAAAATCTGATTTAAGAAAACCGGTCCTATAGGAGGTGCCGTTATAAGACTTTTCCTGTAAAATGTAAATAAATAAATTGTTGGCACAACAGCTCCAAGCGGGGCCGGGGCCTGCGACTGACACTCTCAACCATTACTGTGTGTGCGTTGATATTCTGCAGGGGTTGGTAACGTTTGCCCCAAAACATAAGCCCCAAAAATCCCCAAACGCAAAATCCCCAAAGTAAAATCCCCATCCCCGAAATCCCCAAAGAGAAAATCTACAAGCCGAAAATCCCCAAACCAAAATCCCCAAAACAAATATGCACATATTTGTTTTAGTGATATTTGGTTTAATTCATATTGCAGGAAATGTAATCCAAAGAGTGAATATAAAATTCTTTTTAGTGCTTGTAATGTTTATTAAAATAAAAATACATTTTCAAAATTAGTAAGTAAATAAATATTCATAAAGTCTTAAATAAAACGAAAAGAAAAACTTAATCATTATCACTTATTAGTTAGATTCACAATAAAAATAATTTCATGAGATTTTTCTGAAAACTAAATGCACATAATTTAGATGTACACGGACACTGGGGATTTGGGGATTTCTTGGGGATTTTGGCAAAAAAGATTGTTTAGGTGTGTATTTCATCCATGTGCATTATGAATGTGGGGATATTAGCTAGTTGGATTATAACTTTTGGGGATTTTAAGCCATGGGGATTTTTTTTTTTGGGGATTCTGTAGTACACCCATTCTGCAGCAATGGAAGGGACCTATAATTTACCGCCGAATCCGAACGGCTGACAGAGAAGCACTTTCCATGACAGTCCGACACACTAACCACTACGCCACGGGGAACTACTCCTGTAATATGTATTCCAACCAAAACATAAAGTTTGCACACAAAATACTATTCAGAAAGTCTTATCAATATCGAAGAGTCGTTTTTGAGAAAATGTATTTTTTCACTAAAAATTGTATGGCAGGTACCGTTAGTTTTAGAGCTAGAATGCTAATTCCAAAAACCCCCCTGTAGGACGTCATAATAATACTGCGTACCAAGTTTGAAGCAAATCGGTCCAGCCGTTTAGGCTGTAGGTAACTATACAGACAGACAGACATACAGTCAGAATTGTCGGACCCACTTGTTTAGGCTTCTCTATCATCGTAATGTCATGTTTGATTGTTAGATTTTTTTTTACGAATTCATTAATGCCCAGCCCAAGTCTTATATCAGATATCAGAAGGCACATTATCTTGCCACACTACAATTATTATGAATGCTTTACCTGGCTCTATTTATCACTCCCTCTGCGGTCTGCAGACATTGAAAATTAACGTGAATCGGTACTTGCTAACTCCTTTCAAAGTTTCCTATATGCACGCACGCACTGCATAAATTCTAGATAAGGGTATTAATAACCCCTTCAGTGCGTCAGTTCAAAGTTTTGTGGTGGTTTGGCTATTAACAAAGTCAATCCAAACGGACTTCGTTTCAATCAAAGTAATCTCCAATCCATGATGACATTAAAAAAATTACATTTTCACCGATCCAGACACCAGACGTGCCCTCTGGGCCAATCACTACGGTGGACAGCAAAATCATACACAATTCGATTTAAAATCATTTAAAAAAAATCCCTTAAGGTCTTCTCTTCTATTTTTAATACCTTATTCAATCTGTCTTAACAGAAAGTCATTGTAAAAAAAAAGAAAGATTATTTTAACCAGACGGATAAATCTCACACCTTGAACCAACATAAGTCCCCATTGAATTTAAATAAGGTTAGGCATAAAATAATTTCTTAGCACATTTAAACAAAAATCTGAATAATTATCCTTAGACAAGTTGTCGAAATAAATTGACATTCGCTGGCTCAAACTCCAGACACTAAATTAAATTATGGCAGAGAAGAATTCACAATTTTCGCAAAATTGTTTTTATTCATAGAAAATGCAATTAGGACTCCAGGCATGAAATTTTAGAAACGACAACAATGACTAGGATGACAAGGACATCATAGAATGAGATTTTAGCTTGAACGACAACAATGCGGCGTGGGGTTGTGTTGTGTCAAACGAACCAAAAACCAACCCGCAAATTGACGAGGAGCATATTTTTTGTTCAAGAAAACTGTCAGCTTGTACAATAACAAAAAAAAAGAGTTGTTTCGTAAATTTTTCTATGCGAAACGAAGGTACTTTTAAATTTTTATAATAAGCTGGTTAATCCACCGATAAAAAAATAAATTGACTAGGACGAATATAAGTATGTGTATATTATGTATTCAAGAAAACACAAACTTATTTTTACCAGTTTTTGTAAAGAATTTAATAAATTTAACAATTTTTAAGAAACGAAATGTAAAGATGAATCAAGAAAAAAAACATAAGCGAGAGCTACAGTACGTTTGCAACGAACTGTTGGATACCCTATTCCCTATATTTTTGTATGTGCATGCGTTCGGCTCCCGCAGCCAGCCGATGTTCCAGTTTCAGAAACAAAATTCTTCTTTAACAGACAGAAAAAAATTCAATAACATTAATTTTGTGTGGTGTGATGTTCAATTAGTGCTGGGACAGTAAAAAAGGCGTGTG
Organism: Platycheirus albimanus; assembly: GCA_916050605.2. Lineage (NCBI taxonomy): Eukaryota > Metazoa > Arthropoda > Insecta > Diptera > Syrphidae > Platycheirus > Platycheirus albimanus. Next base: position 80,760,302 of record OU696696.1, read on the forward strand.
GCACGCCCAAAGTTGAGACTATTTATTGCCAAGGCAATTAGTATGATCTCAGTGACATTCAATTTTATTTTTGCAGATCGATTTGAACAAAACAAGACAAATCTTAAATTTTTAAAAATTCGATTTTGAATATATAAATAGTGATTCCGGGTGTTTTTAAAAATTCTTGAACCACACTTTGCTACGAAACCAAGGAATTAAAATTAAGTGTTCATCTTTTTACTTCAAAACTGCGACCGATAGTTAAAAAACGTTAAAAAAACTAATGCATTATACGACTTTTGACGGAAACGCCCCTTAAAAGTGGGCGTGTCTTAAAAATTTGAAGCACTAACTCCACTTTTTTCAGTATTTAGGCATATGTGTAAAGCTACAGCTGAATCGAGTAGTTTTTAAGCAATCTTACCTGAACAAAGGTATTTTATCAAAATCACGCCTTTAAAAGTGGGCGTATTGAAAAAATGTACACAAGAAAATGTAGAGATATATTTTTCAAATAACAAACATAAGGAAAAAGGTTTAAATTGAATATTGATAGTACCTTAAATTTTTAAAACTACGTTTTCGTTCTTTCATAAAAAGTGGGCGTTAGCCACGCCCAAAATTCAAAAATTTCTTTTCATACACAAACTTTTTAGTTTCTTCTAAGAAACGCAAAATTTTGGTTTACAGATTCATTATAAATACCGTTTATCTACAAAAATAAATTTTTTTATAAACTCTAGTGAAAAGTGGGCGTCAGCCACGCCTTAAATCAATTTTTTTGATTTCGTACAAAAGATGTTAATGTTCAAGTAATACCCACAAAATTTAATGTTTTTCGCTTTAATATAATTATTGTTATTTTATAAAAACAATATTGATGGTTTTGTATGAAAAATGGGCGTCAGCCACGCCCAAACTGAAATATTTTTATTTAATTGGAAGAAAGTTTACCTATAGAGCTTACGTGTGCAAAATTTAAGCGTTATGCTTTTAACGTAACTGTAAGTTAATTTTACCAAATTGAGGTTGTTCAAAAAAAATGGTGATTGTGGGCGTGTTTGTGGGCGGATTTTTCGGGTTCAAGAACTTAGCTTTACTGTTACCAAAGATTATATATATATACCAAATTTCAGCTTTCTAGCTTAAAAATTGCGACCTCTAAAGAGTATACATACGGACGGACGGACGGACGGACGGACGGATGGACGGACGGACATGGCTTAATCGACAAGGCTTTTGATTCTGAGTCAGAATATATATACTTTTCTATACCTAACGGTATTATTTCTCTATGTTACAAACTCCACACCAAATACAATATACGCATTCTATGGAAGAGGGTATAAAAAAGAAACACAAAATTTGTTTTTGTGGGGAAGTTAAGTTGCCTTATCTTAGAGACTGAGTGTATTTTTGAGAAGACAAGGACAAGGTACATTTTGAGTCAAGTGCAAATTGTTACAGATTGTTAATTTTTCCTCAAACATTATCAAAAATGTGAAAATTAAATTTTGGTCCTTGACAATTTTGACTGCTTGCATAGCGATATTCATGGGCTTGGATGTTCACAAGCCACAACACCCTTACTTTCTCACAGGGAGTGGTTAAATGGATTTGGTGAGGTTTTTGTAGAAAATAGAGAGGCTTCCAAACTTTGACAGTTCATAGCGGCCATATTGTTGAAGTTTTATCTTTCAAATTGGCAGTCATTTATTCAATCTATGTGGCCAAGTCACCCATAAAAGGATATAGCGTTTCACAGCACGTGCAAATGATAAAATTATAGTATGAAAATAGGTGTTCTTTTTGAGCAATGTTCCGCCTACTTTGCCAATTTTACGCTAGCCAAAATCTTATTACCGAATGGACTATTCGCATTGTGGGTAAATTCGGGTTGGGTACGATTTGTCGATTTTTAAAATGTCGATTTAAAAAAATCGATGTTCAAAGTGGCGACTTTCGAAAAGTTGATTGGTAAAAATAACAACTGATCAAAATGTCGACTCTTATAAAGTCGATTTTGAATCGACTCGGAAAAACGTCGACAGTGGCAAAGTGAGTGATGTTCACATGCATGCTGCGCCGCTCATCACTCACTTTGCCAATGTCTATTAGTGTTGCGCCCCTACTGCTAAGATTTAAAAATAATTTTAAAATTTTAACTAAATGGCGATGCAATCCAAGGAACTACATTTTTTATCAAAAAAAAAGTAGCCATCATTACAGACACTTTTCCGTCAACATTTTCATAGTCTGGATTTTAAACTGTCAACTTTTTTTGTCGATCATCAGTCGACATTTTGACAGTCAATGAAATTTGTATTTAACCAGTCGATATTTTCGCTGTCGACCATTCGTACGCTTCCGGGTGAATTTACTGGTTCAGTACAATTTCAACCAACACCCGTACGTCGAAGAAACGAAGATCTACCGAAAAGATCGCCGCTACCAATGAGAGTGTACAGGAGAATCCGAGACAGTCGATTACACATCGTTCACAAGAACTCGGCATTTTGTAGACCAGAACTTGGCGAATTTGGGTCGTGACTGTGAAATGTTTCTCCAAGCTCAGATTCAAACTGTAGTGCTGTCTAGTTGTTCTTAATCCAAAATCTTCATTCTCTTAATCTTAACAGGAAAATTCGCTTTTGTCTGGTTTCGTTGTTTCAAGTTTTTTGTTGTTGGTTTAACTGGAACACCTCGTAAACTATGTTTGGTAAGGATTATTAAAATTTTAGTTTTCAATATCTTACTTCACTAGAAAATCCATGTTTTTAAACATGATTTTTTAAGATTTGTAAAAACCTTCTCAAGGACTATATTTAAACAAATTCCATGCTGCAAATAGAAGTTTGGTTTTAGTCAACACAACATACCATGAGTTTGCTACTTTTTAAAAATAAAAATATGCATCTTCTTTAAATAATAGAAGGTTATATAATTTAAAATCTGTTTCCTTTTTAATAATACCTACCTTAGGACAGGAAGTTGCCGTATCCTTCTCGCACTTAATTTACTTAAATGCAGTCTTATCGTTCACTTGGCCAATGCATAATTTAAAAGTTCAAATTAAAACTTGGCCAGTTATCCTGATTGGCTTCTCCTTTGTTTTGCTTTAAATTTTTTCCTACCTTTTATCTCTGTTACAGTTTAAAATCTCTTTCCCTTACAATGTCGAAAACTAAGTCGGGATAAAGCCAAAGTAAAGGAAAGAAAAAAAACTCGAATGAAAAACACTTCCTCACAATAAAACTAATTTAACATTGATAAATGCCCTAAATTAACAAAATAGCTTAATGGCGCCAAAAATCTCCTTGCATAAGAAAAAAAAAGAAAAGAAAAAAGAACAGCAACAGCGACGTCTACAGTCCAAATTAGCACTCGAGCAATAGCCATGCAAAGGATGTCCTATAAACAAAAACAAAAAAAAAGAAGACTTGCACAAAAAGGACTACGACAACGACGACGACGGACGTTGCCCAAAAGACATTCCATTTCTTTACTCTGATAGAAAAAAAAAATTGTTTCAAAAGTTTTTTTTTTTATTTTATATGGAAATGCATGTTCTTGTGCATGTGTTTCTATACTACAGTAGTAGGTACGCGTAGGTATAGGTATATATAAATATATTATATATTTCTTTAGTTGGACATTTTTGGTCCTTTTTCAAAGACTCTTAGTTATGTTGATATTCTAATGCGCTTCATGAGTTTATATCTGTGGTGTCTAGTGTAGCGTACGCCTCGAGGGCTTATACCTACTTCCTTTTTTTTTTGGGTAGCCAGCCCATGCTATTCTACACAGCAGCTGACGGTACAACATTTTAGAGGTTTCATCCTTAAATCCAGGCATTGAAAATAAAAACGATTGCAAGGATATAATGCAGATTACACAGACACCATCTTAATTCAAGAATGCCGTGTGCTTCTGCTTCTGCTCCAGCTCTCATTCTTGCTGGATGAGTAAGTCTTGCATATGGAATTCCATGTTGCTAATGTTGCCGTTGAATATAGAGCTACAACTTGCTGCTGTTGCTGCTGCTGCTGCTTCTGATGCCGTGTAGCATGGTGGCACAACGATAAAACAGACTTAAAAACAAGGAATAACTGTCGGATCTACAAAGCAATAAATGACGCCACTATGATGATCCATATAAGCACAAGTTGGGATTATGTGTGTTTGTAGATAATACTTGGTGCTCCTAGGTCCTAGAATAGAGAAACATTTTGCTCGGTTGTAGATAAAGTCACAGGATAAGATATCTTCATCTGTAAGTCCCAACTTTTTGGGGCAATTCGACCACCAAAAGGCAAAATAAAAAATGCAAAATAGGAACTTTGCCTTACAATAAAATAAAAAAAAAACCAAAAAAATTAAACAGTATAAAACCCATTACGAAAAGGACATTTTAGACAAAATGGCGTTATTGGTCGCGCTATTTTCCATCTTCCTTTGCTCCATACTCCCTTTCATATTCGGACAGAGTGAGAAATGATTCTAAAGTGGTTTGTTGAACACGTGCCAAAAATTATTCCATCAGTTTGCTTGGGCCAGCCTCCTTGCCATAGTAAAATATCCTGGCTATTGTGCTGAAATGTTAGTACCTTTGCCCATTGCATCACCTATCCAACCCACCACCGGTTGGCAGTTAAATGGCAACTAGAAAGGGAACTTTCTACACACATACAACACAACTATAACGGAACTGGCCCTATACAAGATGTGTGTCCTTCGAATGGTTATTGTGTCCATTCCCTTGCTTTTTGAGTGCAATTAGCGTAATGAGAGTGCCCAAAATAGTGTTAATTACATTAAAACATACAATTTATGTATTTGGAATATCCCATAAAATAACCTTTTTTGTTGGCAAACGTCCGAATGAGTTTTATGCTTTAACATTTTTAGTGCCATTGAGTTTCGTGATGAGAGTTTTAAAAAATATATTTCGTGATACACAACATGGTGTCTCCTAATTTGTGGACAATATTTTGAGAAATGCGGATGGGCAATGGTACAGTGGATGTAGTGCTTGGTTGCTAACCTAGAGTTGTGGGTTCGAGCCCCAGCCTGGGCAGCAACTTTTCACTATTTGTCAGAAAAACTGGGAACCTCATTCATCATTAATGTTGAAAAAATTCTGCATCGTAACTATACAAAATATTCTTCTTTCAAAATTCGTGTCCCAGATTCAGTTTTCTATGTACTGAACTCGACGTCATTTTGGCCAATTGGTGTCATAATTCATGAATTTGTGAACAGACCGAACAACCGTGGTATAACCCAGAACCCTTTTCGTCAAAATCGGACAATGCTGAATCAACGTCAAAGCAGATATTAGTATATTACCAAAATGTAAATGGACTTCGGACAAAGACCAACAAGTTCTACAAAAATGTGAACAATCTTCCCCACGACGTCATTGTACTGACCGAAACTTGGCTGAACAACTCTATCCTTGACTCAGAGCTCTTTGATAACTCTTATCAAATCTTCAGACGTGATCGTCACCACATAGACAACTCTAACGCTGTAGGAGGAGGAATTCTTTTTGCGATCAAAAATTCTCTCATATGCTACATGATTGACAACTTTAGATCCACCGATATGGAAGTTTTATGCATAAAGATTAAATTGGTGTCCGGGGATCTATTCATAATCTCAGCTTACATACCTCCGAGTTCTAATAATGAAGTATATGAAAAACTGAACGACTGCATAGAAAGTATCTATGTCCTACTGGAACCTGAAGATGAAATTTTGATCGTAGGTGACTTTAACCTACCAAACCTAGATTGGGTTAAAATTGATGACGATTACTTCTACGTTCCTGTTAATGCGTCGAGTCCTAATGAGCTTTCATTAGTAGATGGTATGTCTTCATGTGGATTGAACCAGTTCAACGGGGTGAAAAATCGTTTTGGAAGAACACTGGACTTAGTATTTTTCTCCGATACCGTAAACGCCGAAACTGCAGTATTAGGCTCCGATGTTAAATTAATAGATGAAGATCGACATCATCCCGCATTGGATATTGCGCTTTATTTGAACCTGTCCTCTCCAAATCATAACGCAAAAAACAGACTTGAATTTAATTTTAGTAAGTGTAATTTTGTAGGACTCTTTGATTTGTTATGTACCATTGACTGGAATCAGTTATTTTTTAATTGCGACATTAATGATATGTGTAACGTTTTTTATAATACACTCTTTTACTGTTTTTACGATACGATTCCACTTACAAGAGCTCGTAGTAACTCCAATGTACCACCATGGTTTGATTTGCATCTTAAAAACTTAAAAAATAAAAGAAACAAAGCTTGGGTAAAATATAATAGGACAAGAACTGAAGATGATTATGAAACGTTCTTAATTCTAAAACAACTTTTTAACGAGTACTCAAATACTTTATATGAAACTTACATCCGTAACATTGAATGTGATCTCAAATCTAATCCAGATAGTTTCTGGAAATTCGTAAATTGTAAAAGAAAATCAAGTGCATACCCAAACTCTATGTCCACTCCATCGTCAACTAGTCATGAGCCTAAGGTTATCGCAAACATGTTCGCAAATTATTTCAAAGAAGCTTTCGAAGATACAAACTATAACAATACTACTTATTTTCCTTCTTCTGATTTAAATTACCCTCACTTGAATTCAATTAATTTTGAAATAAGCGAAGAAACCATTGCACAAAAAATTTTGGAACTGGATGAGTGTTTTAGTCCAGGCCCTGATGGTGTACCATCCTTTATTTTGAAGAAATGTGTTGCTTATTTGTCATACCCGTTATTTGTTCTCTTCAATGAGTCCCTAAGTAGTTCGCTTTTTCCCAATATCTGGAAAAGTGCATTCATTACACGTGTGCACAAGAAAGCTCCTAAAAATGAAATAATAAACTACCGGCCTATTGCTAAACTATCTGTGATACCAAAATTATTTGAGTCAATTGTATGTAATGTTCTTTCCTTTCACTGTACTTCAATTATATGTGATAATCAGCATGGTTTCGTCAAAAAAAAGTCTACTGTTACTGATTTATTCAACTTTACGTCCTTTTGTTTAGATGCTTTTGAAAAACGTGAACAAGTCGATTGTGTATTTACTGACTTTAGTAAAGCCTTTGACAAGCTATGTCATAAAACATTAATTTTAAAGCTATAAACAATCAAGGTTTTAACACCAATTTCTTAAATTGGACCTCATCATATTTAAAAAATAGACTTTATAGTGTTGTATTTCGTAATGAGTGTTCGAACCAATTTGTTGTCAACTCTGGTGTCCCTCAGGGCAGCCATTTAGGTCCAATTTTATTTATTTTATTTATAAATGACTTGGTTTCGATCATACAAAATTCGTCTGTCCTTATCTATGCTGATGACATTAAGCTTTTCAAAAGAATCAAATCCACTTCTGACTGTCTACTTTTGCAAGAAGACTTGCTAATATTTAGGGAATGGTGCAATAAAAATCGTCTTGTTTTAAATGTTGACAAGTGTAAAACCATGAGTTTTACACGTAAAAAAGTTCCGTTTGTTTTTAATTATACGTTCGATTCATATCCTTTATGTAAAGTCTCAGTGTTTTCTGACTTAGGAGTTATTCTTGATCCTAAGTTAACTTTCAATGATCACTTAAATTACATAGCTAAAAAAGCTAATAGGGTCCTAGGATTCATACAAAGATTCGGTCGTGATTTTCGTGACCCTTATGTTCTTAAGCTTTTGTTTGTTTCTTTTGTGAGACCAATACTTGAATACAGCTGTGTAGTGTGGGCACCTCACTACTCCATTCATATAACAAGACTTGAATCAATTCAGAGAAGGTTTTCACGTTTCTGCCTTCGTCACATGAAAATATACTTCCACCCTATTCTCAAAGGCTCGCTTTAATAAGCCTTCCTTCACTCACAAATCATAGAAAGTACTTACAATTTTGTTTTATTGTTGGAATTATTAATGGGTCAAAATCAGCCCCATCAGTTTTAAGTCAGTTAAATTTCAGTTTTAGTCGTACAAGTATAAGACTACAGCAACCTTTGAGCCGTATATTTAGTAGATCAAACTATGGTGCCAATAGCCCCCTTAATCAATTGATTATAATATTTAATAGATTTTACTTTTGTATAGACTCTGTAAATGATAACGTTAAATGCATTAAAATAAAAACTATGTTCTTTAATAGCTTAGAATAATTAACTTAGATTATAAGTATTATGTTGTATAAATATTGCTCACGTTAGTATTTAACGAATTGAATAAATAAATATTCCCCCCAGCTTCAACTGTGCGCCTCCCGTGGGATTTTCGTGAGATAAATATAACCTAATTCTCAATCCATTGTACCAATAAAAAATCTTTCCTATCCTTCTATTCCTTCTTACTAATGCCGTGCAATTTGCATTCAAAAGTCCTTGAGTCTTAAGGCATAAGTTAAATTATTATTATTATTATTAAAAATGGTTTATCGACAATGGATATGGATATGTTCTGTGAATGAGATTGTTCTAATGTAAGGACCTTTCTCCACTACCTCAATCTACCAAATTTGTAATGGGAACAGTTTTTCCTGCTCTCTGGTTTTTCCAAGTATAATAAATTCTCTGTGGGTTTCTCCGCAATTTACCATTGATTTTTATTTTTATTATTGTAACGTTTATTCAAGAAAAATAGTTAATAGTTATGGTTCTAACGAATTTTCTGGAGAAAGTTGAACTTAAAGTCGAAAAATTATTTTAGCAGTGGAAATGGAACAGGCTAGAAAGCTGGTTTTTCTTTAAATAAAACGAACGCCTGAACGAAGTCTATATCATTAGCAGCGCAATTAACGTAAGCATGGGTCAGGGTACAAAACGGTAAGCCTTTTTCGTATAGCTCAGGTAAGTATGATGTCAAAATTAGAGAAAGAACTTTACTGTACTACAATTTTTACTTGCGATTATAGGTACTATAAGGCAAGTTATGGATTCGTGCAGAAAAAAAAATTTGAGATAACAATCACACATGACATTACGATGATGGAGAAGTCGAAAAAAGTGGGTCTGGAAATTCCGTCCGTCTGTCTGTCTGTCTGTCTGTCTGTCTGTCTGTATTTCTGTTCGCGCCTCTGGAGGCTGAACGGGTGGGCCGATTTGCTTCAAATTTGGTATTTAGGATTTATGTGGCCGTCCCTCGGAACCAATTTTTTATTTTTGCTCTAGGTCCAAAAATAACGGCACCTGCCATACAATCTTGAAGACAAAAATTGATTTTCTCAAAAACGGCTCTAACGATTTTGATAAAACTTTCAGAATGCTATTTTTGCAAGACAATCTATCTTTTGGTTTCAAATTTTTTTTTTTCAAAATTTGTATAATAACGGTACCTCTCATAGAACCAGTATTTTCAAATCAAATTTTCTCGTTAACTATACATTCGATTTCAATAGAATTTTGGCCACAAGAAGTCATTCATAATTTTATTAATATGGCATTTCAAAATTTTCAAAAACTTTTTTGATTTTTTATAATTTTTTCAAAAAAATTTTTGGTTTTCGAAATAATGTTGGAAACGGGTATATTGATTTTTTTTAAAAATTATTTATCAAATGTAAACTACATATTGCCATACATTTGCATACTCAAATAAATTTCAAAATATTTTTTGAAAAAGTTTTTCAAAAATAACCTTTAAAAAAAAAAAAACTGGTCGAACGATTTTCAATATTTTTTTTTCCTAGATTGAAATTTTATTGCATACTTAGTTTTTCCAAGAAAACTCTTAAACTAATTTAAAAAATAAAAGAATTTTCGAAATTATTTAATTTTTTTTAATATCAATATATGCAGCCACTACGCAATTGCTTATCATAAGAGCAAGTTCGTGCGACCCAGTCGTGCATTTTATTTTTTGTGCACGAATCCATAACTTGCCTTATAGTACCTATAATCGCAAGTAAAAAGGGAAAAGGAAGGAAGGGAAAAGCTAGAGGCAATCTCAAATCGGTTCCTTTTTTCTTCTATGAAGCGGCCTTTCTTTATTATTAGTTAGTCTATGGTTCAATATACTGAAGAGTTCGATAATATTTTTAAATAAAGACAACTGAAAAAAAAAAATTCCAGGTAAATAGAGCGAACTCTCGCCAAATTAAGACACAAAAGGCTAGCACGAGGAAACTCTTAATAATTCGAATTTATTTAAGATCCTTAACCCCAGAATCCTGCCAATGCATTGCGTTTTCATAGTTGCTTACACATTTGAATAAACAAGATATAAAAAAAAAATATTTTAAGATTCCATGAGTCGGGAACAATTCCAACAGGACACGAGTTTTTCTCTTACTTGGTGTTTGTTGCTATTTTTTTTTTAATATTTATTGTAGAGGAGTTGGAGGTAGGTGTAGGAAGAATGCCAGAGGAAATCCTTTCATATTTATACTTGTTTATATAAATATTTTTTTTATTATTGTCCTTTCATTTATGTGAATTTGAGGATAAAAAAGAAGTGAATAAAATATCTCAACATCCTTTTCCGATTTAACAATGAATCAACAGGAAAAGCAGAACTGCCGCATAGTGTGGACTACAATGACTTCGGCAGCATAAAACAAGGTCCTTTATTCCTCTCTCTAGTCTTAACCCTTCGCATGCATCCTGGTTCCTGTTTTATGACTTGAAAAAATAAAAACAAAAAATAAAACTTTTTCCAAAGGTGTTACATCCTGAATCTTCCAAGCCGACGAGTTCCTTATTCTATATTTTCATTTATAGCCTTGGATGCGGATCATTACGAGGCGAGATGAAGCTTCAGAGTTATCAAAGATAAACAAAACGATGCTCTTCGTTGACCTGCATTATTTTTCATAGAAAAAAAAAATATATTAAATAAAAGTAACAGCTTTTTCTCTTTTCCTTTTTTTGTTGTTTTATATTCCCTTTGATTTGATTTTTCCTCTTTTATAGACAATTTTGAATGCAGACTTCTACATACCATAGTGTCTGAAAGAAAATTGTATATTCAACCTTGTAAACCACCAACTAAACTCGCAACGAGAAAGAAATCCTTTTCATTTTTCACTGCGTCCGTCGTCGTTGTCGTGTCGTTGTCGTCCTCTTCGAGTCGCGTTTTCAGCGTTGCCTGGCATTTCTTGTGCCCAATCCAGTTGTGGGAACTATATTTACCATGGAGCATGGACGGGCTTAAGAAAATGAAAATAAAATTGTTTGCATCCTCTTAACAAAGGACTATGTATATGTATATTCTGTCCAAGTAACACAACACAATATTCTCAGGGTTTTTGTAAAATGCGAGGAAAATAATATTTTTTTCAGCTGATTTCGTTGTTGTTGTAATTGTGTCTCTCGCAGTTCATTTGTGATGTCTCTTATGGTTGAGATGTTGAGAATCTGTTTTTTTTCTATTTTGGGTTATTTATATGTATGTTTTATGGAAAATTTTAAGGAAAAGGAAAAACGATCCCAGAAAGCTTTAAGATTGTGAACATACTATACATATTCAAGCTAAGAAAATTATTCATGTATAGGTGTATTTTAAAATACATGCGTAGTAAACGATTTTCGAATTTAGATAAATTCTGTAAAAAAAAATTCTCACCCTATCCTTATTGTTACCTAAGAATTCATTTCTGAGAGTAACCTGACCCCAGTTCTTAAGAAGAAATTTGGATCCTTTAACACCTAAAATATTGTCATTTAACAATGAAACTATACGACGGAAAATTTCTATGAGATACTTGCTGAAACAATCAAAATCAGAGTTATCATTAGCCAACCAGTTGCTTATTAAAGGTGATGACAGCCAAGGATCCTGCAAATGAGCAAGACCAGAGCAATTATCACCAGACTAAAATCGAACAAAATGTAGCACAAGCCGATGTACTATAGGTATCACTAGGACTGTTTAGGTGGCGATAACTTGGTCAGAAGCAAATACCAACGCATCTATAAGAAAAATTCGGAAGAAAATATGCCCGGCGATTGGAATCTCCGTACAATGTGCCCCATTCACTAAAATGGATACCACCTACTCTCCACCAACTATAGAGACATATTTATATGTATTTCTTTTGAACATCGCCTTTTCGATCCCGTCCACCGTTTTATGTGAACCTTTTAAGGCGTATTCTGACGATATTATTGGTCCTAAAGACTTAAAGGCCCCAACCCATAGAACTCGTTGCGTCCGATTTCAACTAACAGCTTTATAAAATACACCTGTTCTCATGGGAACGGTCCATGTACACCGCATGCGACGAACGCAACTGTCAAAGTAACCACATTTTTAACTTTTCCATTCCGGGCGTCGGCGTCGCCGCAACGGACGCAACGGATTCTATGGGTGCGGGCCTTTAACTATTTACAACCGACCACATCTTAATACCATCTGTTCATTGATTTCAAAGTAGCTCCGTCAAAATAAACGGGTTTTTTTTAGAGGTATATAACTTTAAGTTGGCAACACTAAACTGACGGACATTTTCTCAGCTGTCAAGAAAGTGATTTATTTTAAGTTTGGTTTGGCATTTCAACATGAATAGACTGAAGTCTGAACAACGCTTTCACATTTTGACGTTACAGTCAACGGTGACAGCTATAGAGCCATGACCCATGATTACTGACTTTTTCGTTCATCAATTGAACAACCATAATGTGCAGGAACTGTGGTTTCAATAAGACGGCGTAACATGTCACACAGCTCGTACCAAAATTGATTTTTGAAGGAAACGTTCGGTCCTGTGAATTAGCCTCCAAGATCGTGCGATTTTACGCCGCTTGACTATTTTCTGTAGGGATTCAAAAAATCGCTAGTCTACGCGCGCCGATAGGCCCGAAACGCTTGATAATTTGGAGGACAACATTCGCCGCGTTATTGCCGATATACGGCCACAAATGTTGGAAGAAGTCATCGGAAATTGGATCTCCACATCAAACTATACGTCCGAGCAAGCCGTGGTGGTCATATGCCAGAAATCATATTTAAATTATAAGCCTGAAGATTATATCTTTCGAATAAAGTAAATTTAATGTCAATTTAAAAGACCATCTTTGTTTTACATATTCCATTTCAAAGTTATATACCTCACGTAGTTAGTAGTTTTATATGGCAAAGTATAAATTAAATCGCATCAAATGTTTACCAAAGCAGAATAATGCAGAACTACTGTCCTTAATACCTTATCTAAGTGCCATAAAAGAGAAAGAAGCAGGCAACAAGCTAAACAGTTAGATCTTCGTCTGCTTGAAATACGAAATTGGAGACGACAGGCTAGAGATAATGCCGGCTGAAAGGGCATATTAATGTTGGTGTACATAATCTAAGAATCTTTTGCTGGCTAGAAACGCAAATAAATTGGTTTTAAATAGTGTCAAAATCGAACAAAACACTCCTTTCCGTTCTCCCAAATGCACATGTTACACATAATAATAGATGGAAGGTTACGGAAGCAAAACACGTATTTAGCGCATTCACACTTATCATGCAATCATGCTACAAGTAAAACAAGTAGGACCCATTGGCGCGTTTTCTCTGCCACCCAAACCGTAATAACAAATATTGGCAGGTAGATTTTTAGATGTTATAATATGTAATAGGAAAAAGGTAGAATAAGATTAATCCTCTAAAAAAACAAAAAAAAAAAAAAACGTGACGTCACACGCAAAGTCAGCATACCTTACATTCCTATTGACATTCAGATATCAAATGGTTGTACCTTAAACGCGATATAGGGAGCGCAGTTAACGTCTGTAAACAAAATCTGTCGATCACTGTGCGGAACAGAGCAACTCGATATTGGGGCACGAAATATAAATTGCTTGTTCTGATTCAAACATGGACGGCCCTTCCCAAACAACCGTTCCATCCATGACAGTTTCAGACTCTTGTATGCAGGACGCTTGGTGAAACATAAGCATCAATGTCAAAAGGACTTATATTGCATCTCACTACAAACGGTTTTAGACCATAGAACAAGACTCAAGTTAAGCACCCGAAAAAATTCAAATAAGGATTTGTTACTTCAGAAAATAAAGTGCACGACTGGGTCGCACGAACTTGCTCTAATGTGTTAAAATGATCTTGAGTGGTTGACATTTTGGGAAAAAAGCGTTGAAAAAATCATATGAAATTTTATAAATCACTTAAAAATCAATACCTTAAACGTTTTTTGGAGAAAATGAAATAAGCCATCAGGTTTCCTTTACTTTTTTGAATTTTTACAAAAAAAAAATTTCAAAATCGTTCGACCAATTTTTTTCAAAAAACAGTTTTTTTTTGAAAAACTTTGAAAATATATTCCAATTTTTTTTTTTTGAGTATGCCAACTTCTAGCACTTTGTAGTTTTTATCAGAAAAATAAAATTAAAAAAATATAGATTAAACCGTTTTTGGAAAAAACAAAAATTGAAAAAAAATTTTGAAACTTTTTTAAAAAACTCAAAAAAACATTTTTTGAAAAATTTAAGAATTTGTATTATTTCTTTTATAAAAGGGCTTCTACATTAAAAATTTCATCGAAATCCGTCAAGCGGCTTACGAGAAAATCGGATTTAAAAAAACCGGTTCTATGGGAGGTACCGTTATAAGACTTTTCCCGAAAAATCTATTCCAACCAAGACATAAAGATTGCACATTAAACACTTTTCAGAAAGTTTTATCAAAATCGTAGGAGTCGTTTTTGAGAAAAATTAATTTTTCACTAAAAATCGTATGCAGGTACCGTTAGTTTTAAAGCTAGAATGCTACGAGTAGTTCCAAAAACCCCTCTGTAGGACGTCATAATAATACTATCTACCAAGTTTGAAGCAAATCGGTGTAGCCGTTTAGGCTGTAGGTGCCGATACAGACGGATGGACAGACAGACAGACAGACAGACAGACAGGCAGACAAAATTGTCGGACCCACTTTTTTAGGCTTCTCTATGAGAAAAAAAAAAAAATTTTTTTGGCATAGAGACAGACGGACAGAATTTTTAGACCATCTTTTTTCGTCTTCGCTATATCATCGTAATGTCATGTTTGATTGTTATTGTTATCTCAAAACTTTTTTTTTCGACGAATGCATAACTTGCCTTATAGTACTTATAATCGCAAGTAAAAATGCAATTACCAACAGATAAAAGAAAATTTTTTTTCCCAAAATGTATATGGTCATTTCTTTTATTTTTCAACATCAGCTGCTGCAACAAGCAACCACACCCCTACTCTTGGCTGAAAAAAAAAATAAAAATTATTTTATACTTTTGAATGAAATGCCAAGTAAATTATTCAGCAGAAGAACCTAACTCCAACTCAACATAAACCGGAACCGATGTTTCACAAAAGCTAATGGCTGATGTGAAGTCCTGTTTTTTATTGGCTTTTGTTTCGCACTTTATTGTGCATTGTATCAAAGTAACCTACTAGCTCCCAGAAAAGACGAGGAAGTTGGGGTAACATAAAGAATACAAAACAAAATAAAAACAAAACTGTTATAATATACGAAGAGAAAAACAAAACATGCAAAACAAGAGAAATATGCACCCGGAATTCAGAATTTCCGTTATAAGTTACGACGTTCGTTGTGTAGAATGAGGTTAATAAAAATGATGGAATGAGTGCAAAAAAAAAAAAAAAAACACGGATGCAGCAAAGTGTTTCAATTATGAATTTCCCTCTTTTTTGTCGCTATTTCTTTGAATTTCGTTTTTTTTTTTATTTTATAAAATGGAAAGAATGAAGTTGATTGTTTTATACAAATTTAATTTTATTTAGCATCCATTTAAGAGAAATGAAGGAGCAGTAGTTGCATCTGTTGTATTGAATTTTCAAAAAGCAAGGGAACTAGAAATGAGAATTGAAAATTTGCTGGAAACATTTTTGAGATTACTTTCCATCCACTTTCCACTTTATGGAATGGTAGTGCTTTTTAAATAATTGGGTTGTTACTTAGTCTGAAGAGTTGATTGGGTTAATTTCATTGCACATGCTTTTATTGTTGTGGATATACCTTCGATAAGAAAAATTCTTTTTTATGTAGTTTTTTTTTTGGACATGCTACCTTAATGAGTGGAGAATTTTCCAAAAGACCGGGATTCAAGGTTTTGAAAAAAAAAAAACCAAAAAATTATGAAACTGTAGGGAATGTAATTATAATTTAAAAAATTATAATAAATTTATATTTATATATGTGCAAGAACAATAACTTCTATTTATAGTGATAAAGAAAACTAAAGAAGTCTTTAAAATAGCCCATTCGATATGATATTTGAAGCTCGTTTCAATGGTTTTGAATGGGTAGTTAAACTTAAATTTATTACTTAAGGATTTTTCAAGTTGTATACCTACTCATAAATAATTCTAGCGATTTTTGAGGAACTAATATTCATCGGAGAAAATGTTGTTTATATTTACGGCACACGCGCTCAAAAGGTTTGTATAGCCCATTTTATGATTAGTCACAGCGCGAGCGATAGGAAATTAGGGAGGAAGGGAAAGGAGGTGGCGATAAATATTGATCTTAAATGTGTAACGATCAAAATGACCAAGGAAAATTGTGCCAGGCAATTCATTCCACATTCGTGTTGTACGGCTAAAGAAAGAATACATATATTTCACGTCACGGTACGTCCGAAATTGCGCTCAAGCGTTGGCTGTGAAAATAAGAAAAACTTCTGGGCTTAAATCGTTCGTTAAAAACGTAAAACACAAAAATGGAATATCATTTTGTAAAAGCGATTTCAAATTAAGTTTAAGCTCATTCGACGGCTTTGTCATCTTATGGTCATTTTACTTTAAAATTTTCCAAATCAAACACAAACAAAACTTAGTCAACTTAACTTATTGGAACATTTCTTGAGGCTTAAAATAAACGGCCTGTTATAATGTATGAGAGATACCTTTGAGAAAACTTTAACCTACATGATGCATAAGTATTTAATGCTACCTTTCTAGGTGCTATTTTAAATATCAAGTCTTGACCACTTTGTAAATGATTTTGTCCATTCGTGGAAAGCTTGTAGAAAAAATAAAATAAAAGTATAACATATATACAAACTTTGATAAAAAGCCTAGAGCCATTTTTGATAAAAAAAAAGAAATTATTGAGCACCCACGATTAAATGAATTGGATCAAGACGTTGCCAGCATTTTATTGTCATTTAAACATTTTCTCCGTTATGACCATTTGCTTGAATCCGGATTTCATTAAAATAATATGATTTGTTAAATTTTAAATGTGAACAATGACCTAATAGAGAACTGAGTAAATTCGCAGCAGATAACTTTTAGTTTTCGTACGAATAAATCAAGAAATCTTTTACTTTTAATTTTTGAAATAAACAAAAAAAAGTTAAAGAAAAACAAAAATCGGAACTTCATGTTTAAGAAAAAGATTGTTTGATAGGCACCTACATATACCTACCTACCATTATTAGATCCAAACCTTATTCAAATAATTTTATCAGAATCGTTCAAAGCGTTTTCTATAAAAATAAGATATGCAAAGGCCATTTTTATAGCAGGTCCCATGTTATTTAAGACCCAAAATGTCAATTCCTTATTCCAAAAGAAGTAGGAATGTAACAATATATACAAATTTAAAGCCAATCAGCTTTGCGGGCCGAAGCACAAAATTTCCTAACCCACTTCGTTCGACCTATGTATCATAACAAAGCCATATGTGATTTCAATTTTTTGGCTTGAATGCATGACTTAGTAAGAGTAATCTGCTCTATCTACTAGTAATCGAAAGTTATTTTTTTTTTCTTCAAAAATATATAACTTTTTTAATTTATTAGTTCGAAATCTACTGAACAGACTTTTTTCTTCGACCTCTTAGATTAAAATGAAGTACCCCGTGGCTTAGTGGTTAGTGTGTCGGACTGCCAAGCCGAAGGTTCTTGGTTCGATCCCTGACGACTCCACCTAAAAAAGTTGTTTTACGGGGTACTGCCTCTTGCGAGGAAGTGACAAATCCTCCAAGAGTAATTAATGTCTTGGAAAGTGCTTCTCTGTTAGCCATTCGGATTCGGCGGTAAATTGTAGGTTCATTCCATTCCTGCAGAATATCAACGCACACACAGTAATGGTTGAGGGTGTAAGTCAAAGGCCCCGGCCCCGCTTGGAGCTGTTGTGCCAACAATTTAGTTATTTGTTCTTACATTAAAATATTGCACTTAAATTAAATTTAAATGACGTTTGAATTACTTCAGAATCTTTGAAGAAGAGTGAAAAAATTGGTTTGGTATGACTAAAAGCTGTTTAATTAACCACGACGATAGCCAAACTTTAATTCTACAAGCCATTTTGGAAATGCACCTTTTTTAAAATCGTTCAATCCTTGATGAAACGAAAATTCGTCACGACAAAGACATAAACACGTAAATATATATGATTAAGAGGTATGGCTGTATGAGATAGAATAGATAACTAGTATTCTGTAATCCTTTTTGTGTCATGCTTTGTAGCATCCCCACTCTCCTACTATTGACAAGCTTAAGCGGGATAGCAAGCGTCGGTAAGTGTGTATGTTAGTAAGAGCGTTATTACGTGAGTTTTCGCCTGCGTTATTACAGAGCTTAAGTGAAAAGCCAGCTTTTAATATGTGTGTATTTTTTTTTTTTGTAATTTATTTGTATCGCTATGATTAATAAATTTTGCGATCATCCCAAAAACTAATATTTGATGTCGTGCATATCAATCCCTCGTCTGTTAGTTTTCTGAACTTGCACTTCTATGATTTATAAAAAAGTGTGTTTGATCTTCCTTATAAATTCGCCAAATAACTTAATATTTTAATCCTTAACTTGGAACACCCTCTTTCACGCTGCCATCTTATTTACATAACAAGAAACTTCGTAAACCTAAGGTATGAAGATGTAGATGTAGACATATGATAACCTTTAAAAATATTCCTTCTTAAAAATTCTATGATGCGCGGTTCGTCATGACATGATTAATGCTGTGGCTTTTTTTCTGCATGGATTTTTTTTGCATATCATCGAAAAACTCCATAAATCAAAACTCCTCGAATCGATTCAAAACACCTTTGATTGATTGATAAGAGTAGGTTGTGCAAAAAAAAAAAAAAAACGTCTGATTCAGCTTTTCATAAGGATCATCTTTTATTTGATAAGATAAGCATATTGTTTTGTTTACTCCTATAATAAAGGTAATCTTAAAGATACACAACTTCTGTCATCATTGTACCCAAACCAAATACCTTATGTTAAGTTATAACGTAAACACTCTGAATTGGTAACGTTCTTCAACTTAACCATTTACCTAAATTAATTACAAGCTCATGCGGCAAGTTAATGTGCTCGGAAAATCATTTCAATGATTCATTACCATAATTCCAGAAATATACTCACACACACTACGTCATCAGAATCACAATATATAACTTAAATCATATAATGTATGTAGGTACCTATGTTCTTAAGTATAAATACAAAGTCACAGTAATGCATGTAATCGCATGGAAAACTCGAACAATGAAAACCCACATCTTTATTTTGACGAGTAGCTACAGCAGCAGCAGCTCTTCTCATGTACACAAATCGTTTTACCATTCCTTTTCTATCCCATAAATTGGGCCAATATAACATCCTCACAAAAAAAAAAGATGAAGAACAAAAAAAAAAAAAACACACACTCATATCACATTTTAGCTTTTCTGACATCAATGTTGAAAGCTTATGGAAATATTTAGATGGGGTTTTCATAGCTTAACCATCTTCGAACCTCCAACCCTAACCCCCAAACCCAACCCTTACATCCACCGTCCTATATGAGTCTAATCGTTAAGACATTCAGAGAAATTGATATGCGTATTTATAGGGATAGGGAATGAGCAGGATTCAGCGGCTTAGAAAATTTAAGGAAAATTCGAATTATACATTTAAGTATCTACACTGCATGCATATGTAATCATAATCACATTAGGGTTTTTAAGGGAAAACAAAATTTTGAGTTTTGTGGAATGAGGACATTAAAAAAAAAACACACACACCCACACACACACCACACAAACAATAATGGGGTTCGTGATGCTGGTGACGATAATATTATGATGTTACTGGATTTATTCCCTTGTTTTGACTTTGAAGCAGTTCAATGATTGATATAAAAATAATCACAGTTTAATTTTGTCGATACCGGCAATTTAACGATTATACATATACATAAACCTTGGGGACGACGGTAAGGTTTAAAGGAACAATTTAGGATTATTTGTTTCAATTAACACAGCAATTTTCCTTTGAAATGTATATCCTTATGGATTTTCGTATTTTGACTTGTTTACTTTTGGAAGATATCAAAGCTTTTGGAGATTTATTGAACGATGACCAAAATTAGTTAAAAAATGATATGAGTGGAAATATTGAAAGGGTGGGTCCCAAAAATCAGATATATACACTTTCTAAAAATATTCGGTAGTTGGAAAAGATATAAAATGTCTTTTCTAAAAATAATAATTTTTGTCTAAAAATCGTTTGTAGTGTATGATTTTAAAAATTATGAAGCCTTAAAATCGCAAAATAAAATGCACGACTGGGTCGCAATCAAAGGGGTATCAATAACCTTTTAATGATTTAACATGTCCGAGCAAGGAAAGAAAGAATAAAAAGATAGGAAAGAAAGGTGGTACAGTGGATTAAAATTTTAAGTGATAATTATCTCACTGACATTTCACGGGTGAAATTTGAAACTGGTTAAATAAATAAAAATTGCTGTCCAGGGCATTTTTGACAATTCTGCGTCCTTCGTTTTAGACTTAAATCATGTTTGAATGGCTTCTTTGAAATGGCCATGAGTTGTTCCATGCGAGTTCCTTATAGGTTTCAACCAACTTTTCTTAGTTTTTTCAAAAACGGGTCTAACAATAAATTTAGATTAAAATTTGAATGCTAGATATATACTGAGAGTGTTTAAACTGCTTTTTATGTTTTTCCCTAAGTATGCAAGATATACGGAAACCTAGTTTTAAAGGTTTAATTAAATTGGCAATAAGTGGACAACGACATTAACGAAATGGTTCGGACTTGATAAGGTTTATATCTTTCAAAGCACCCACAAGATGCCATCTACGTTTTAAAGATAAAAAGTTGCCTAACTGTTACTACCATATATCGAGTCCTTCAGCTTTCGCCAATTTTTTTATTTTGTTGAAGACGCTATAGCAGTAATAGTAATGTCATGTAAATATTTAATCTCTATTTATATAGAAAAAAATGAGTTTTATTTTTGTGTATGAGTCATGCTGGATGGATTTGTAAATATTTTTTTTAATGAAAGGGGTACAATTATAGACGGTTTAGAAAAAAAAAGAATTGGTAAATCCGATAAATCGATTTCCCACAAATGTGAAGCTTGGTCTAAGTTCGGTAAGGCGATTTTCAAATATAAGAAGTCAGGATGTATCTTTAAAAATTGTGGATTGCTCATTTACTTTGGACAGGTGTAATAAATTTGTGTATGCAAATTTAATAAATTTTATTTTGTGTAGTGAAGGTCAACATGCCAGACAATATAATGCTCCCTCTTTTAATGATGTATAATTCTGGACATTAATGAAGCTCCAATTTTGATTAAAGACATTTGTATGTCAAATTGCAGCTGGAAATGATGGCACCTAATTTTTTGGTACTAGATTTTTTCAACACTGAAATGCTGTATGCATTAAAAATTGATTATACCGAATTGGATGCATTTGTGCAGTCAAATGTTCCATAATTAAATATTGAACAGAAACGTGCATATTATACTATTATATATCATGCTGTTAGTAATGAAAGCGGTGCAATGTTTTTTATAGATGCATATGGTAGAACTGGAAAAACATTTCTAATTTCATTACTTCTAGCGAACATACGATCAGTATCAAATTTTATAGGCATTGGCACTCGCTTCTTTTGGGAATTGCAGCGACTTTATTGGAAAAGGTGGACAAACTGTACATTCAGCACTTAAATTGCCATTGAACATGCATGTTACTGAAACACCTCCCTATACATACATGCCAATTTTTTTAAGAACTCAGGCATGGCAAAAGTCTTACAGAAATGTAGTAATGATTACATTTGGGATCAATGTATGATGGCTTTTAAAAAGTTTTTGGAAGCGTTAGATAGAACCTGGCATGATTTTTGTAGAAATCAACGGATTTTCGATGATGTCTTAATGATGTTAGCAGGTGATTTTCACAAAAATTGCCTGCTATATCTCGATCTACAGCTGCTGATGAATTGAATGCATGTTTAAAATCATCATACAAATAATGTAGAGGCATGTAAAAAATCGCCCTTACCACAATTGTGCACTTTCACTTACAAAATAACCCAACAGCAGCTGATTTTTTGAAACAGTTATTGTGTATTGGAAATGGTGAATCACAAGTCGATAACTCAACCGGCTTAATAACAGTACCAAATTCTCTTGATTTAACTAGGTTACCACCACATTATCTACCATTGAAAGTTGGAGCGCCGATAATAATGCTTTAGCTACATTAATCGACCTAAAATTTGCAATGGTACCAGGCTTTCCGCAAAATGTTGGACAATGTGATCGGAGCAACAATTTTAAAAAAGAAATAAAAACGTGAAGTTGTTTTGATTCCGAGAATTCCAACGATTCCACCAGATTTATCCTTCGATTTTTATCGTCTTCAGTTTCCGATACGACTTGCCATTATGATTAATAAGACACATTGCCAATCTTTACGAATATGCAATATCAATTAAGGGGTTCCAATATTTGCGAATATACACCCTGCGATGCGGGTGCAATAAAGTTAGTGCTATTATAGTATTCACGTATGGATGACCTGTTTTAGTTTATAGTTAATAATTATTTTCATTTCGAAAATAATTAGTTGAGCAACTATTCTTTGGAGATGCGAAGTCCATAATACACTAAAAATTTCGAAAATAAAAGTTTCTCCACGAATCGAGTCAAATTGATTTATTCATCCATTCACAACTTCAAATGAACACAATAATCATGCAACATCACAAGTAGTTAGTTTTCTTTGTTGTCAAAGTATTTTCTATTCGAAACAGGAAGGTATTTCCTTTTAGAAAAGGAAACACATATCTATTCTCCAATGGTGCATGTCTTCTGATTCGCAACTAACATAATATATTGCCCATTACTGTTTCCTCATAATAAATCATAAGGATTCATAAATGCCACTTGAGAATGATATCCTATCCACAAGTTAACATACATAATAGGTATACCACAAAGCAATACATAATACAAAAATGGGAAACAGTTTATAGTTTATCATTAAAGCCCCACCATTCACCATCATAATCCACTAAACGCCATTAAGTTCTTCACTTCCAATCAAAATTCAATTTATTTTATAAAATAAAAAAAACTATAAATCGAGTGGAAAAGGAATCACGTCTGTTTTTTTTTTATTATCGTTTTAACTTTTTTATGACTTCAGTTCTCTTGCTGTACAGATTAATTAGACTCAATTCATCCGACCATTATTGGTTTTAAAAATCTTTTTTAAACTCACACATTGGGTCAACTTTTATGTACGTGTGTTTTTTTTTTCAAGTGTCGGCCGAGTATATAAAAGTTCACATACAAACATCACACACTCGTGCAAAATAAAAGTTCAAAAATATAATTCGACCAGAGAATTCATATATTTTACACACCTTTTACCGTTAAAAGTTTTTTGAAAGCGCAACTTTACAGCAAAAAAAAATAAAAAATTGAAATGAAAAATAAAGAACGAAAAACAGGTTAACTCCGCCATTGTTGAAATTAATCGAAGGTATAAAATAAAATTTAAAAAAAAAAGAACTTTCGCTCAATTAATAAACTGCTGATAGAGTTGAAAACATTTTAATTGAAAGGAATCGAAAATTAGTTTTCTCTGCAATATCAATGCACCTCCTGAATTTATGGTAGCTTTAGGTATTCACTTCACATACGAAGTCAGCTAGGTATACTTGAAAAAGGTACCATGTCCCTATTCAGGGATACATACGTCGTCGTAGTTTGTGCTTATGAAGGATTTTATTGGGAAATTGAATGTATTTCATCATGTGAACAAGCTGACCTCATTCGATTTAAGGCAATTTATTTTTGAAAGATTGAAAAAAAAGTCAGCGATTTTTATTGAATTTAAATATAGCTTGCAGTTTATTTATGACTGACTATCTTTTGATTTTATGGTTTGATATTTTATTCAATATTAAAGTTACATAATATTTTCCGTATATCGGACAAATGTTTAACATTTTTGAAACGTGAAATATTTATGAAAAAAGTTGATCTGTTTAAATTATTTCATTGACGCTTACACAGTGCAAGCTGTTCTGAACTCAGCAACAGTAAAAGTATAATGTTCATACCAACTCCAAGCTTCTAAGAGCGATATATATATATAAGACTTAAAATACGCTTATTTAGGGTCTTAGATGATTCCTTGACTTATGAGGCGCTTCAACAATGTCGACAAACCGGCAATTGTAAATTCACTCTCCGGTTTAAGGCTGGATGACTCCACTTCTCACTTGGTGAGTTTATCGACCAAGTTCTGAGTAGCATGGTGATCTACTCAAAACTTGGTGTAACACTTTTTATAAGACGATCTTTTAATGCAGGTACCTACGCCAGAAGGTAGTGTTCTATACCAACTCCTCTGGAACTTAATGAACTGTGTTTCACTTTGTACTAAGTTTATTCGATTTTTTAATTGACAGATATATCGAACATACATTATTTTCAGCTTTAAATTTGATAAAAGCTGGAAACTCAAACAACTTTTGGGTGAGTCTTTTGAAATTTCAAATTCAGGTGCATGAGTGGTTCTTAATTCTTCTTCATTTTAAATGACTCGTTAATGAAACACGAGGATGTGTAGGTGTCTTCGGGATGAATGGGATCCGTTCAGAATCCCGAAAACCAAAATCCCGAAAGTTCAAAATCCCGAATGATCCAAAGCTACCCAAGTACTGCTGATTAAGAAAACTGTTGACAATGGCGCCTGCCAGACAACTGCTTGAGCGGGTGTGTCTCTTGGGCCACCCATTTACTGCTGATTAAGAAAACTCTGGACATAGGCGCCTGCCAGACGACTGCACGTATTTCAAATCACGAATTATTTGATTTGTAAGGAGAACATACGTTATCTCCAAAAAACAATTTCTCAATCCGACGAATTCCCCAAAAAAATTTAAGCTAACACTACAAAATCTCCATGGGCAAGTGCGCTCAAATGACAAAATCCCCAATAAATTATTTCTTTAGCCACTATCTCAAAATTTCCAATAATCCCAAACATATTTTCTTAATGTTTAATTAAGTTAGGATTTTGTCTTGGGGACTTTGACTTTGCCTGGGTTTCTCCTGTGAAATTTGTCTTTGGGGATTCTTATGCCATTCGACCAATAATCACTAACCCGATTTTTAAGTATTGATTGCTATTCGGGATTTTTTCCTGGATTTTGATATTTCGGGATTTTGATTTTCGGGTCTAAGAGTCAAATTAAATCAGAAGTATAGTGTTTTAACATTAAAAGTTCCCATTACTCCGAAATCATTTATCGAACACAAAATATGTGTTAATTTATAATCACTTAGATCTAAAGACACATTGTCCACTGTCCATACATCTGGCATTTGGACTTAAAAAATAAAAAAAAAGCCGGATTTACAAACAATATAGCAAGTATGCAGATGGGATGAAGATAATTAATGTATTCCCAGAAGAATAATTTATGATTATGATCCATGTTAACGTTTCGGCAAGATGCACTTGATTGATACGATTTAAGATACAAACAAAATGTATTACATATTATTAATCAGCTTTTATATGATTCATTTTTCTTAATGCTTGAAAATTAAGGGTACAGGATTAATATCATCAGATACATTCATAAAATTAATTAAATAAAACCTATTCTCTTAACCTTCCCGTTAGTTAAACTTTATAGACACAACTATAAAAGTTTTAAACGTAAATTATCTCATGAATTTTTAAATATTTAATTCCTATGTTTTTTTTATGTTTTTAAAATACATTGCTTGACAGCTTATTGCTCCTCTAATTATAAAACTTCTTCCCATTATCACATTTAACTTTTCTCTCAATTGAGATTAAACCTTTTGTACCTTAAAGCATCTTATGTTCATTGTTCACCCTGGTTATTTATGCTTTCCTGAGCTTATATTGAATTGCAAAATATAATATTTCCCATATTTATTGAAATTCTTAGCAAAATATCATATAAACTGTTACTAAAGCAGCAGACAGCAATTTCGGATACATGACATTATTACAAACATTCCAATGGTTCTTGCTTAAGGCTTTGTTTTCTTCCATTAAATGTGTAAAATTCGAAGAACGAAAATGGGAAGGTATTGCAATTTTTTTGTAAAAGAGTCGTATTCGAATTTAATGCCCAATTTAATGCAACTCTGAGTGACCTTACCTCACTTTTATGCAATACAATAGGGATTGATATTATAGCTAGGATTTTACTTGCAATTACTGCTCTGGGGATACAATAACACGATTTGAGTAAAACAAAAATTATTTTAAGTAGTAATAATATGTTTGATAAGCAAAGAAAAGAAGTTCAAGTTCTGTTAAGATAATTTTTCCGGTCATTTCGTTATAAGAAGTTTGTATACAGATGGCCGTTACTTGTATTTTTAGCCAAAAACTAAGAACGCAGTTAATTTTAAAATACTTCCAAAACAATGAACACAAGGTTTATCAAAATTATTTAAATCCTTTTTGAGAAGTTTGATAAAAACTAACAAATGTTGGCTAAAACCGATCGACTCTACATTATGCGAGTTACGTTATTTTATGGGCACTATAAAAAATATTATATTATAAAACCGAACCATTTCCTTAATGTCGTTGTCAGTTTATGACCAGTAAAAAAAACCGTTTAAACTAGTTCTTCGTTAAAAAAAAATCACAAATAAAGTTAAAAATAAATCGATATAGCCTTTTTTTGTGCAAATTAGAAGAAAAACAAAGATATCGACTAAAACCTAGTGACTTGTTCTATGGAAGCCACCGTTTAAAAAGAACTGACTGAATAATTTGGAATGCTATATCTTGTAGTGAACTTAATAAAACTTTATTGTGAATTCGATCAAGCCGTTTCTAATGTATGGCCAATTGAGAAAAGACATTTGAATCTGATCTTAGTTATGAGCGCTTACGCCAGAAATATGTATTTCTGTACAAAACCAATAATTGCCCTATAGAGAGTAGTGAGATAACAATCAAGGAAGTCGAAAAATTCAGTCTGTTTACACCTCTATATATAGGGACCACATTTTTATGGAACTTTTTTTTCCTGATAAATCTATATGTATGAAAAATGTCCTTTTTTAAAAACCTTAAAACACGCTCTTGGAAAAATAATCGAAATTAAAAACTGTTCTCTACAAAAATGAAACGTGAAACTGTTCTTAACTATGTTTTATTTATTAATTAGTTACATTTGTACATCAATGAGAATTTTCGTCCAATTCTATAAAACTGTTGAGACCTGCCTTGCAAAATTTTAAATTTCATGCCAAAAGCTTCAACAAGTTATTTTAGATAAAATTTACATAGCTGACAAAATTGGGCTTTTTCGGATTTGAGAAAACGTTAAACTGAAGATTTAAAAGTCAGATCGACATTTTGTTTTATATTCTTGTTCAGTTATGTCCACTTGATTTTTATTTGAAGTTGATTTTTTTTAGACGTGTGGTTTTCAATCTGGCAATACTTTTTTCAGAGTTGGTCTTTTTGACAGCTGTCACTTGATTTATGCTCAGGTGGTTTGTCATTTCACAATGAATAGACGTACTACTGAACAACGTTCGAAAATCGTTCCGAAAATTTAGTACCAAAATAATGGTTCGGTTTGCGTGACGCATAGCGGGCTGCGTCCAATATTCGGTCGACATAATAGCGTAGGAATTTATTCGAGCCAGCCGTGGTCGTGGCCACTTGCCCGAAATCATTTTTAAAACATAATGACAAACTCTGATCTTTATATTAAAGCTAAATTCTGGGCCATAACATTAAATTATATGCGTTTAATGTCTGCTTGAAAACCACACGTCTATAAAATGACACCCTTTAGAATCCTTAAGAGCCAATATCTGTTATGAGTATTTAACCTGTTTCTAAGGTATAACAACAAGAGCTTCTAAAAATGATAGGTACTTGAAGGGTAATATTCCCAAAATTATTCATGAGGATTAAGCTATTGAGTCTGTATAGCTTTTTTTTAAGGAAGGGCGCCGCACCGGGTCACAAATAGTCCGAGGGGATAAGCATAGTTTTTAGACTTATCTATCCTCGCAAGTTAGGTTAATTAAAAATTTCGATTTTTTTAGTACAAAATGCAATACAGTGTAACGTGACTGTTATTTTGCTTAAAAATTTCTAAAAAAAAAAAAAGAAATATATTTTATCACAATATACCACTACTGTTGGATTTGAATTGCATGATAACCGAAAGCTAAATATTGTATTTTCGGTAAATTGACCAAGCTAAAGCTTAAAATCTCGAATTCCTAGAAAAGAAAATGAAACCAAGATGGAAATAAATCCTAAATACCAATTCAACTTCACAACAACTTATACATTTAAAGCTTCACCACAAATCGTAGAAAAACATTATTTTAAAACAGCAGCTGCATTACTTCTGCATAGCGAGGTCTCTTATACACTATACAGTTGCCTCATGTCGATGCCGATGTTGTCCGTCGGTAGTTGCAAATGACCTAAGCAACAAAACTGTGTAGGACAATTATTATTTAAAACCAAAGCGTAGACAAAGTCTTATCAACATTATCAATTTCCCTTAAGAAGACTTTTCCATCCCACTTAATCCTTCAACAGAAGCACAACTTAAAACGTCCCATTCCCTTGTCTTGTCCCATTGGTTTATAAAGCGGATTAAACAGTTTGCTATTCGCTTATATTTTCATCACATCTCCAGTAACTACAACTTGACTTTTAAGCGTCCTCAAAAAAAAAAAAAAAAAATTTAAGTCCCGTGTAAGGCCAAAAGTTATAAACTCTCTCAGGATATACGGTTAAAAAATCACACAACGAAATTTCATATAAATATGTATCTATATCTCATAATAATAAGATCCACAGGAAAATATCCTTGCTGCCGTCTCTGTGTAGACTTATCTTATGTTGCAATGGCAAATTGTTTGCACAGTGCCATTACTGCACCAGCAACGTCATACTGAAACGAACCAAGTCTCTTTGGGTACATATACATACATAATACCTCAAAGAAATTTCTATGAAAAATCTCCCAGAAGTAGATAAGTTACTTGGTATTGTTGCCAGGTGAACAAAATAAATAAAATGTTTAATTTAGTTTTAGCTTTTCTTAAATAAATATTTGTTAAAAGACTTTGCAAACATTAATTAAAATCTAACATATTCTAAAATCGCGGATAAGAGGGGTCTTATTCGAGGAAATCTTGACCTCTTCACAGCGATTGTACAATGCCCATGTCACATCAGAATCCTTTACAATGCATTATTATTAAAAAAGATTTATCAAAAACTTTTTATTTGGTTTGATGGTAACTCTGATCAAGTCTCCAGTTCAAGATCCTTCCATGGCAGCCCAAAGATAACAAAATATTTATAAATCTGAGTAGGTGCTTATACAGACAGACACATCGTATATTAACCGTTATACTTGTGCTTTATACTCTATATAACACTTGAGCAAGGAGTCTCCAGTAAAGTGAAAAATTATTTGAACCACCAAGTGGATTTAGTGGTGCGGAACTCCTTTCAAGTGAAAAATTTAAGAAAAAGGACTCAAAGACGGTTGGTGTTTGCGTATAAGAATGTGTGTGAGTTTGACTCTGTGACTGTGTTTTGTGTAGTGGTATACGATGTGGTGGCATGGAGACAAGGCAAGAGCAACCGGAAAGCCTCGGCGATGACACTGTTTTGTGAAGTAAAAAAAAAAAAACTATATTTCTCAACGAAAGTGCAAGAAAAAGAAAATTAAATTTACAGTCATATGAGCTAAAGCTGTTAAGTGCTAGAACGGTCCATTGCTCTTTAAGATCAACGATAGTCTCTAGAGTGCGCTTGGGATTGGATATACACACTATATAATGTTAAGATGAGAATCCGTTGGAAAAAATATATATTTTTTTATAATATATACATACATGTACCTACTTATATGCAGTTACAATCTTAACACCCATTTTCTTTTTCTTGCGAAAATATATTAATGTGTCAGGTCAAGATGAACGAGTATCTGAGTGGCTCATATAGCTATAATGGGAAAAATATATACTCAATTTGATAGTGTGAGGATAAATAGCAGTTATGAATAAAATGAAAATATTTTAAAAAAGTCAATTTATTTGGGTTGTTCTTGGGTATTATTTTTTCTTCTTTGTAATGACATATTGTTTATGATTGAGGTTTAGATTGTCGATATAAAAATGGATTTAAGGGAGCACCCATGTTTTGAAATTTTGGTACGTCTTTAAATAGCTATTGCTTTAGTTTTACACTTGTAAAAATTTAAATTTTATTTTCTTAAGTAAAACGAGAAAACCAGACAAGGCTTTTGTGTGTGTGTGCCTGGCAAATATGGCGCGATGTACAGACAAATGTGTGTCCAATCCACTTAACCAATGTCAACCCTTATTTGGTTTTGATGGTTACAATAATTGAGGGACGGAGCAGCCACATAGTTTTAAACTCGAAGCTTAGGAATATCAAAGAAATCCATTTCCATTTCGAAGGACGGTGCGGTGCGGCGGGTGGCGGAAATTTCCAAGTGTTGGTAAGCTGGCTCGAAGCTGAGAATATGGAGAAACATCTGTGAAGGTTATGATGACCCCGGGGAGCATTTGAATATATTTTATTTTCGCCTATTTCTCCAACTCCGTATATACCTAATTATTTAGTCAAATTATTTACAATATTGGGTTCCTCACCATACCAAGCAACATGATTAAACATACATATAGGTAGACTAGCTTTTGCCCGCTACTTCGTACGCGTGGATTTTAGAATAAAGTAGGTACATATCTCAGTATATTTTTGTTTTTGCACAACCGGTTCAAAATGCGTGGTATGCGTGGTATGAAAGCTACATAATTTACCAACTCTACAGCAGTAAGATTTTTGGGTTCTGTATAACATTATTTCGAAGTATCATAAGGGTTTAAATTGCAAAGTTGAATTTTAAGTTCTGAAGCAATATACCTAATTGGAATGCCCACTTTCAAAACGATGCTCCGCGCCGATACTGCTATTTATGGCAGCTCCGCTTCATCAGTTTTGGGCGTAAGTATTGCTCGTTCACCATTCTTTATGTTTACATTATTTTTCGATTTCTGCTTTCGCTGAATGAGACATTTTCTATATGGTGGTAAATAGCGCCATCTATGATGTTTTTGATGTAACTTCTATTCAGAACGACTATCTTATTTCTCTTCATGTATATGTAGGTAAGTGTGGCGCTATTTTTATGATTTCCAGCGCCATAATGTAAGTGAGACGCTAACTTCTTTAAAATCTTTTAATTTTGCGTTAAGTTCATTGAATTACGTTCGACAGCAAGATTAAAAAAAAACAACCAGAATTATATATTTTCTTGCGATAAAATGTAGCCTATATTGTTGGCGTACTACCAATAAATCTGCGAAAACCGCATTCAATTCCATGCAGTAGTTTTTGCGTGATGCGCGTACAAACATACAGACAGACAGACAAACAGACAGACAGACAGACAAAAATTCTTAAAACGGTTGTTTTGGCTTCTGTGGGTCTAATAGAGGCTCCCCAAATTAATTTTGCATCTATATCTTCAATGTACAGACATCGACCCGTTACAATTTTATTATATGTATAGATATGAGTTTTTAATTATATGTCATACTACTAACAATATCTAACATACTCGTATAAGTATCAACACCTCCTTTTGGAAGTATTATATGTGATATCCAGGAAGAAATTTCCAAAATTGTCCACTAAAACAGCTTTTGTGAGAATATTTCGAGGTACTTTTTGCTTGATTTCATACCTCATTGTCCTCGACCCTCTAAGAAGATAGAAAATATAGAGCTCTGCGTGAATGAAAAAAAAAACCTTTCAAAATGAACAAATCAATTGCAATGTACGAACCTACCTTTCTCCTCCACATACTCAAATATCAAATTGCTTTTGGCTGTTTCTATTCACACAAAACAGTGTCACCAGTTTTGGCAGTAGGACACACTAGTTGGATCCATTTCCGTGTAGTCAGTGCAACTCACTTAAATATGCTTAGGATATGATCGGCAGTAAGTGGTCGTGGCCACTTATAATATTTATTATTATGCTCAGACAATTATGTCTGTATGTCGATATATCCGTCTGTATCGGCATCTTAAGCCTAAACGACTATTCCAATTCGCTTCAAATTTGGTCCACACTACATTTTCGGCATCCTAAAGTTATTATGTTTTCTTGAAAAATTCTATAACGTTGCAAGGAAACAGTTTTTTTTCTATGTGAAACATCTTTGGATCCTTATCAGATCGCATTCCGTCACGAAAAATGGCATGACCCTCGGATACCATCCGGCCAATCAAATTTTTAATAGTTGGTTGTAGGTGGGGTGGTTGGTTGACGGTTGTGAGGTGGTGAGGTGGTGAGGAAAAAATTGTCTCTGAAGTTTTCAAAAATATAGGGAGTGGGGTTGTGTGGAGTGAGAAAAATTTGGGCGATGACAATATCAAAAATGATAGGTGATTAGTAAGGGGGAGGGCCTGGGCGGTATTGGGGCTGGTGAGTAATTGTTCCATAATATTTTTAACTAAGATCACAACAAATCAAAGTGGTAACCGTAACCGATGCCTTCACTACTATGGAGTCAGCAGCAAGCAGAATGGGACTGGAAATAAACGAGGACAACAAAAATCCAATCCCACCACTGACTTGGGCAGAACGTGACTATATTGATAGGTATAACTTCTAGGTAGTCAGTGAAATTGTATACCTGGGTACTGCTGGTGTAAACACAGGCAACAACATCAGCCCTGAAATCAAATGCAAACTAAATTTTGCTAATCGCTGTTTCTCTGGGCTAAATAAGCCATTGAGGTCCTATCGAGCAGAAACAAAGAGACACTGTATAGAATATTTATCATACCGGTCCTGCTATATGGTGCGGAAGCATGGATACTCTCCCAATCAGATGAAAAGTCACTTGGAGTCTTTGAGAGAAAAGTTCTGCGTACGATTTATGGTCCTGTCTCCTGTCTGCGTAAATCGGGAAAACAACATTTGGAGAAGAAGATACAACAATGAACTATAGGAACTGTACAGCGACATAAGCCTAGCCAGAAAAATTCGAATCCAACGACTAAGATGGCTGGGCCATGTAGGGCGAATGGACATCGACGCTCCAGCTCGTAAAATCTTCAACGCCAAACCAGAGAGAGTCAGAATTCAAGGTAGACCTCATCTTCGATGGAGTGACCAGGTTGAGGGAGATCTCCGACAACTTGGAGTGCGAAATTGGAGACTGCAGGGTAGATACGAAGCTGGCTGAAGGGGCATACTAGTGGAGCCAACATGAGTAAAATCATGACTACAATATTCTTAAAACCTGAAAATAATATCTTACTTACCTTATTTAAAAGCACACAGCAAACTACAAGTTAGAGAGAACAATTTTAGTTTGTTAGGTAGTTTGGGGAAATAGTTAACGTCAGGTAAACAACCCCCGCTCGACACTCGAACTGTTCTATTTGTTTAATCTTATTTAAAAAATGAACTTTAAAATTTATTGTTTACTTTAAATTAAACAGAAATTTCTGGAATGTAGGTTAACGTAAATATTTTGTTCTGACCTTATTTTCATCTAAGTTTCAATTTTTGTCCCAGGACTGCTAAGGGTTTAACATCTCTTTCGAATTCGGTGTCTCTTCCATTTTAAAAATAGGCAAGTTTTTTTTTAAACAATGCATTGATGTCCCGCAAGAAAAAAGATATTTTTCTACTTCTAAGAAGTAATCTCCTTGGGCGAGCTCAAAGTATACATGAGTATACTTTTCAAGGAATCCTATGTGGTACACCATATGGTGGATCCGAGTATCAAGATGAACAACAACAAAACAATGCAAACCTCTAGACAAAGTTTTGGTTTCTCTACAAAGACAATATAAAGATACAACAATACCAGACAGATGAAATTGTGCTGCTTGCAGGTTTTATGTTACTTTCAGTTGACTGCACAATCTCAGATAGTTTTTTTTTTCTTTTATTTTTCAATCCGTTTGTGCATTGTTTAAACATTTTGGCAATCGTTTTCAAGATTTAGCACGTAAAGGTAATGTGCAAACGTTTTCTTGCTTCTAAATTTCTACACGACAAACACGATACGGATGTACGGTGCTCCAGACAATGGACAGTGTCATTAGTGCAGACTTTCCTCCAGCTATGAAAGCAAACACGAAAAACAAAAAACGATTTTCCAACAACTCATCCATTAACTTAATCCTTTTAGAAAGAAATTTCGGGAATTCTTCGTGCGTGTTTAATTAATAAAAGGAAATTGCATTAAATTCAATCGAAGAATTTATTATCTGTGCCAACAACTACACATATACAAACATAGCTAAGTATACCAATTATTCAATTTACTCATTAAATCAGCTCTCAAATTCTTATCGTTTTCAAAATTGTGTATACGTATAGAGATAGTATACATAGGAGGTCCTTGTCATCGCATATTTCCTTGGAACAATAATGTTGGATTATCATATTCTATTGTTTCACCGAAACAGAAGCAAGGACAAAGAAATTAGTTCTCTAGAAAATTGTGAAGAGCACCACTGTGTTCTGCTATGTAAAGTATAGGTACTTATGATCCATGTGCCTTCTTGACAACATGGAAATTTACCCACGATTGTCATAAGCTCTCCGTTGCAAGCAAACCAAGCAAGCTTCTTCTTCTTCTCAACAATTGAACCCTTTACATGATGAAATGAATAACTTCACGGAAGTGGAACAGAAATCCAGAAGAAATGTGACTTATTTCAATTTCCACTTTGAATGTTCATATTATACTAGGAGGGTGTACCTAGAGGACACAGAGGGTAGATGGGTTGAGGGTAGGAGTAGCATATCGTTTTGCAAAAGATAGACAAAGATACACCATATCGAAAAAGTGCATTGTCATAGTCGGCAACAATGTTGCCAACTTAGTCAATAATATTTTGTGTTTTAGTCTCCATGTTGTGTTTAGGATGTATATTATCAATAAATTAAAAACAATTATATTTAGTTAATTAAAATTTATTTAAAAGAAATTTAATAATTTCACAACATTTATTTAATTTTATTTTAAATAAGCGACGCGTTTCGGTTTTTTATAAAACCATCTTCGGGCTTAACTGGTTGACTAGTGGTTGTTAGTGTTGTGCCAATTGTCAAGTGCTCCATTTCCTTTTAATTTGTTTTTCTTCGTTCTATTGTTGTTTTTTGGTACTGATGACTGGTGTATTAAGTTTGTTATATGTTTATCTCGTTCTATTGTTTTGTTTTATAAGGTATTCGATCGCTGTATTGAATAAACTATTATTTTTGAAGGTTAGTTTGTCGTTAAGTATTTTGTCTTGTTCAGTTTTGTGTGCTTTGTAAATCTCGTATTCTTCTAGTGCGTCAAGTCTTGTCCCTTTTTTACATATATGTAATGGATCAACGTTTGTCTCGAAGTCAGTGTAGTTATGGTTGTTGTCAATTAAGTGCTGTGCATATGTGGATTTAGTATTTTGTTTTGGTCTATGTTCTAAAAATCTGTCGTAAAACGTCCTTCCCGTCTGTCCTATATAGTAGTTGTCACAATCGTTGCATTTTATTTTATAGACACCGGATAAAGATTTGGTTTCTATATTTTGTTTGTTTTGTAGAATTTTTTGGATATTGTTTGTTGTTTTAAATGAGATATTTATATTAATTTTATGGAATTGGTTTTGTAGTACATGTGGTAATAAATTAGTGTAGTTTATTGAAATGTATTTATTGTTGTTATCTGTGATGGTGTTGTTGTTGTTGTTGTTTTTTAATTTCTTTTTCTTTTTTTGGATTATTTTATCTATCATGTCGGCTGTGTATCCATTTGTTATTGCAATTTGTTTTATGATGTTTATTTCTTCTTGGTAGTGTTTTTTTGTCATTGGGATGTTTAGGAGGCGGTTAATAAATGCATGATATGCTGCCATTTTTTGCGAGTGGGGATGGTGTGAATCTTTGTGTATTGTTATGTCAGTTGTTGTTGGCTTTCTATATATTTTATAATTTAGTTTACTGTTGTTTTTGTAAATGTTGAGATCTAAAAAGTTTATAGAATTGTTTGTTTCTATTTCTGTGGTGAATTGCAAATTAATATTTATGTTGTTTATGTACTTTTTTAATATATCGATTTGTCTTTGTGTTCCGTCGAAAATGACAAATGTATCGTCGACATATCTTGAATAGTGTATTATTCTATTATTTTGGGGATTTAAATTTGATAGTATATGTTTGTTTTCAAAGTGGTTTAAATATATGTCTGCCATAAGTCCGCTTAATGGTGATCCCATTGCAAGTCCTTCGTTTTGTGAGTAAAATTTTTGGTTGAAAGTGAAATAGTTTTGTTTAAGTGTTATTTGTAAAAGTGTTAAAATTTCATCTATTTGTTGTTGGTTTAGTTTTGCTGTAGTTATTAAGTTATTTTTTAATATTTTAATAGTATCGTCGATGGGTATGTTTGTATACATGTTTGTGACGTCAAATGAAATCAATTTGTATTGAGGAAGTATGTTTATATTTTTTGTTTTGTTTATGAAGTCTGTGAAATTTTTAATGCTTCTATTGTTTTTTATTGCAATGTTGTTTCTTATTATTTTTTGAAGTTCTTTGGCTATTTTATAACATGGTGCAGTTTTATAATTTATTAGTGGTCTTATTGGTGTTCCATCTTTGTGTATTTTGGGGAGTCCTGTGAACATCGGTGCTTGTGCTTTTGTTTGTTTGAGTTTTAATGTGTTGGTGTTATTGAATATGTGTTTACATTTGTTTATTGCGTTATTGATGTCTTTTACATATGACTTCGTGGGGTCGTTGTGTAAGTTTTGTATGTTGTTGTTGTCGAAGAAAGTTAATGTTTTTTCGATATATTCTTGTTTGTTAATTATTACTATTGTATTTCCTTTATCGGCTTTGGTTATCATTGCATTATTATCAGATATTTTTTGTTTTATGTTTTTTAGGTTGGTTATGTCTTCTTTGAATTTTTTCTGTAGTTTTTGGTTAGTTTGATTGTTTTTTAATATGTTTTTGAGTTTTTTATTAACTATTGTTCTTGTTTCGTTTTGTGTTTCTTGATTTGTTATTGTTTTAATGGCTGCTTCTGCATTTATTACTTCTTGGGTTATGTTGTTTTTGTTGATAATAGGAATATTAAATTTAAGTCCTTTGTTAAGGGTTTCTGTTTCTGTTTGTGTTAACTGTATGTTTGTTTTGTTAACTAGTCTTGGGTAAAAGTTGTGGATGTATTTGGGTTTATATGAGGATTTATTTTGGATTATCTTTTTAATTTTTGATTGTTGTTTGATATTGATGTTTTTAGCTATTTTTTTGGTTTGTTGGTTTATATTGATTAAATGATATTCGGCTTCTATAAAATGAAATGTGTTGTATATTTGTTGGTGTGTTTTGTAAAGTATGTTATTGAGTATGTTTTTTTTGTTGTATAGGTATTTGATTTCTTCTTTTATTCGTGTTATTTGAGCTATTTTTTGTGTTTTAATGGCGGCTGGTGATTTGGACTTTATTTTTATTTGTGCGTATTTTGGGATGATTTGTTTTTTGAGGCACTGTTTGTTGAATTTGATGTTAAGGTTGGCTTTTGTCAATTTTATTTTTGCAGTTTTGTATTCATAGACTATTTTTGCTTTTTCAGCTTTGATATTATTTTGTGTTTTAGTCTCCATGTTGTGTTTAGGATGTATATTATCAATAAATTAAAAACAATTATATTTAGTTAATTAAAATTTATTTAAAAGAAATTTAATAATTTCACAACATTTATTTAATTTTATTTTAAATAATATTAATTTGCAATTCACCACAGAAATAGAAACAAACAATTCTATAAACTTTTTAGATCTCAACATTTACAAAAACAACAATAAACTAAATTATAAAATATATAGAAAGCCAACAACAACTGACATAACAATACACAAAGATTCACACCATCCCCACTCGCAAAAAATGGCAGCATATCATGCATTTATTAACCGCCTCCTAAACATCCCAATGACAAAAAAACACTACCAAGAAGAAATAAACATCATAAAACAAATTGCAATAACAAATGGATACACAGCCGACATGATAGATAAAATAATCCAAAAAAAGAAAAAGAAATTAAAAAACAACAACAACAACAACACCATCACAGATAACAACAATAAATACATTTCAATAAACTACACTAATTTATTACCACATGTACTACAAAACCAATTCCATAAAATTAATATAAATATCTCATTTAAAACAACAAACAATATCCAAAAAATTCTACAAAACAAACAAAATATAGAAACCAAATCTTTATCCGGTGTCTATAAAATAAAATGCAACGATTGTGACAACTACTACACTCAGAGAAAAATACCTTAAAAACAATGGTATTTCCCATTGAACCAATGGTTTTTTACCATTGTTTTTAGTC
Source organism: Platycheirus albimanus (assembly GCA_916050605.2). Lineage (NCBI taxonomy): Eukaryota > Metazoa > Arthropoda > Insecta > Diptera > Syrphidae > Platycheirus > Platycheirus albimanus. The sequence continues at coordinate 80,799,032 of OU696696.1, forward strand.
AATGGTATCGACACCATTGAAACAATGGGAGGCGAACCATTGATCGTATAGTACGACCATACCATTGATTCAATGGTATCACACCATTGGTTCAATAGTGTGTACCATTGACTGCTCAATGGGACGTACCATTGGTTTCATGGTATGGTACAAATTTCCAACAATGATAAAGTCAATGGGATACCATAAAAATTAATAGGGTAGTACCATTGCTTCTTATGTACATAATATTTCTTATATACTTTGATTAATAGGATGGTACTATTGAAGTTAATAGTATATACCATTGTTTTAATGGTATACTCTATGGATTTATCCTTTTAAAATAAATAATATATACTATTGAAACAAAGGTATATACTATTGTTTTAATAGTACATACCATTGATTCAATGACCCAAATCCTGTTGAAATCAATGGTATATACCATTAAAACAATGGTATATACTATTGATAAATTGTGGCTAATACTATTAAAATCAATAGTATATACCATTGTTTCAATAGTATATACCATTGATTTAATGACCCAAATCCTGTTGAAATCAATGGTATATACCATTAAATCAATGGTATATACTATTGATAAATTGTGGCTAATACTATTAAAATCAATAGTATATACCATTGTTTCAATAGTATATACCATTGATTTAATGACCCAAATCCTGTTGAAATCAATGGTATATACCATTAAATCAATGGTATATACTATTGATAAATTGTGGCTAATACTATTAAAATCAATAGTATATACCATTGTTTCAATAGTATATATACCATTGTTTCAATGGTATATATACCATTGTTTCAATAGTATATACCATTGTTTCAATAGTATATATACCATTGTTTCAATGGTATATATACCATTGTTTCAATGGTATATACTATTGATTTAATGTGACTGATCCTATTGAAAGTTATGGTATATACCATTGTTTCAATGGTATAAATACCATTGAAATAATGGTATATATACCATTGAAGCAATGGTGTAAATACCATTGAAATAATGGTATATATACCATTGAAACAATGGTATAAATCCCATTGAAATAATGGTATATATACCATTGAAATAATGGTATATATACCATTAAAAGTTATGGTACATACCATTGTTTCAATGGTATATATACCATTGTTTCAATGGTATATATACCATTGTTTCAATGGTATATATACCATTGTTTCAATGGTATATACTATTAATTTAATGTGACTGATCCTATTAAAAGTTATGGTATATACCATTGTTTCAATGGTATATATACCATTAAAACAATGGTATATATACCATTGAAATAATGGTATATATACCATTGAAATAATGGTATATATACCATTAAAAGTTATGGTACATACCATTGTTTTAATGGTATATATACCATTGTTTCAATGGTATATATACCATTGTTTCAATGGTATATATACCATTATTGCAATGGTATTTATACCATTGTTTTAATGGTATATATACCATTGTTTTAATGTGTCTGATCCTATTGAAATCAATAGTATATACCATTGAAATAATGGTTTATCCTATTGATATATTGTGACTGATCCTATTGAAATTTATAGTATACACCATTGAAACAATGGCAAATACTATAAATTTCAATTGGATCAGCCACAATAAATCAATAGCTTATGCCATTATTTTAATGGTATATACTATTAATGAGATGTGGTTCGTCCTATTGAAATATAAAATATTTAAATGTTACAGGATAAAAATTTTAAAACCAAAAAAGTAAAATATAGAATACAAACCTTTATTTTTGATTTAAGAAAGTCTTCATCATCATTATGGACAAAGCCTTCATCCAAAAGCAGCTGATATCTGAAATACCTAATGAATTATTGTTGTTGGCTTTTTATCTGAAAATCTGCCAGTAGAAAACCAGAAGGACCTCATTGATAACATTGAAGAACAAATTTGAATTAACAATAACATTTTTTTATTGAAATATTTATCACTCTAAATACTTAAGATTATAATTAACAGAATATGTTATATTAACATTGTTTGAATAGAAATGTATTTATTTTGTATTTCTTTTTAAGTTCAATTGGATAGTCATTAGTCATGATATTAATAAAAGTGAAGATTAAATGAAACGAACATTTATATTTACATCGTTGGCAATAGTTTTTCTTAAATAAGTTTCTTACAAAACTTGCCCAGTTATGAGAAAATAAAAAAGAACATGATATTTCTAGTGGAGATCAATTTATATATTTACATTGTTTCAATAGTTCTTATTAAGAAGAAAATAGATAAGTAAGCAATGAGATGATATTTTGTGTGGTATCCATTCAAAAAGGTTAACGTTTTTAACTAAGCAGTATTCAGTCTAGTATGAGAGACTCTGGTTATCTATGTTTGTTTAAAAAACCATTAGAATAATACAAAAAATAAAAATTGATGTTTGCCCTAGATCTTTGTATTCATCAAAAATAAAATAACAAATAATTGTGGTGTGATATCCCTCAAAACAGTTCACAGTTTTTTAAGTCGAACAGCTTTTTTATCGTCCATCAAAACGTGAATATGGATTGGAGGGCTGTCGAACTCACTAACCGAATGCAAAGAAAAAGGTTTTTTGCAATTGCCTACTATTAAAGCCTGTAAATGCTCACTAAAGTAGTTTATGTTCCACTCGGCGCATATGAAATAAAGTTTTGATTCAATGGCAAAACATTGTAGGATTTCAAACAGTGAAACAAATTCATCATTTTTTGTCAAAAAAAAATTAGGTTTATATAATTTACCTTTAAAGGTAACTTTTTCGAAACATTCAACTTTAGAAAAATTAGCTTTAATATTGTTTGGAAGAATTTCCGGATATAGCTGGTTAAAATTACAAAAAAAGAGTGATTTCTTATCGAAAATTAAGTCATTTTCGAAAAAACTTTGATTAGTAAGTGAGTGGGAAAATTTAAGTCCAGCTTTAACGCTTAGTGTATATGAGATATTAATTCTTGAATTTGTAGCTCTTGCTGCATGTTTATTTTGCTTATGTAACGCTTCGAAACGCATGCACCACAAGTACTTGAGAGGTCCACATTTTCGAATCGCAGTGGGATAATGTACTAAGAAGTGAAACTTTGGTTTTAACGGTTCATTGAAAAGTTTAATAAATAAAGAGTTATGTTTTGTAACTAAATGTTCTAAAGAATTGAGCTGAAATTCTTTTATCTTAGATAAGAGAACTATATCAATTATTTTAACCAGTGTTATGAGAAGTTCCCATGTTTTATTGTTTTCAGGTATAAGATCTCCTATCATTAACGGCAAAAAGTGTATAAAAGTCATGGTCTCACGGGCTGTCATTTTTAAATTATTAACTTTTAATAATGATAGTATGAACGGTGGTGATATGTTACCGATTTCAGTTTCTCCGTAGCTGAACATCTGCTTACGGTTGTTAAGAACATCAATGGAAAAAAGTTTGGAATCTTCTATGAAGTGCACTAAGATTTTTGATATATCATACCTACAAATACCTTCGAAAATATCATGCATTATATCAAAATAAAAGTTATTGGTTACGTGAAAGGATTTTATATCATTGAAAACGCAATTTTCTTTGATACCAGTTAGTTTTTCATTCTTAACCCCAAGATCAGTTTTATAATTTTCAACATTACGTAAAAAACTAGAATGTTCAGTGACATCAGATTGCATTTCATTCTTATTTCTTTTACAAGCTCTACAGTAAAAGTTTGAATTAAAACTAGAAGAAAACCCCATATAAGTGTTAAGACCCAAGTTATCTCCAACAACGAAAGCTAATATGAAATATACGTGATAGCTTTGGTTATCTACCTCTATTTGCAATCCATTACTTTCTAAATTTCTTATCCGATCAACAAAAGGTTTAATCGAAAAGGTATTACCATAAGAAGATCTATCTTTAGTTTTAAAAAAACCAGCAACAAATATGTTCCGCAGTTTCGATAAGTGATGTGCAGGAATTGTGGGAAAAGTATAATATACACCACAAACCGATTGATCTTTAGCATGAGAACCAAGAGGGTTGTCTATGCAGAAATCATCCAAAAATAAAATGAAAGGTATTGTTAGTTTGTTTTCAAAGTTTTTGATCTTCTCTTTCCAAACTTCCGCATTGATTAAGCTGTGGAAATTTCCTGGGGAACAATTATTTAGTAGTTTTGTATTCTCCAATGTTTCAAACAAAACATTTCTGGATTGGAAAAAATTTTGAATTTGAAATTCAAGTGGCATTATAACTCCTGTTACTTTATTGGAATCTAAAGTGGGAGTGTTGTTTATGATAACCTCGCAAACTTCTTCATTTATAGTGTAGTATAAGGGTTTTTTAAATAATCTTTTACTTTCTAATTCTTGAAAAAGTTTATATTCTGTACTGATTGACTTAAATGGGAGCAAAATTTGATTAAGAATATCAATAGCAGCAGATCTATTTTTATCGCTTTCAATTAAAGTAATAATGTTATTTAAGATTGCAATATTAAGTGGATCGAGAACATCTGTTTGTACTTTTTCAATTACACTTGAAACATTTTTTCTGTTAAAGTTATTATTTTGGTGAAGTGATAAAGCAAAATTAATTGCATTGGTATTATGTACATAGTCATTGGATTTGGACTTTGAATTTACATCATTTTGTATTGAGCTTTGAGGCACTGGGCCTGTAATTTTCAAAGGAGATAAATTGATCGTATTAAGATTGTTTTGCATTGGCAAAAAAATTTTCTCAACTATGGAAATTTCGGAGTTCCGATTGCTCGCAATTTTATTTTCATGAACTCTTTCTATATGTCTTTGGAAGGTGTAAATATTTTGGAATTGTTGATGACAGCCTTCCTCGATACATATAAAAACATTTAATTTGTTAGGATTGTGATCTGATTTCAAGTGCCTTACTAAAGTTTTTGATGTGCTATTTTGGATACCACACAAGAAACATTTCATTTTTAGTGTAAGTGTTAGAAGGTTATTTATAATAAGTTTATATAAGTCCGGCTTATATATATATATGCTATTGGTGCATGTAACTTAAGAGACTACTTATGTTAGAATTTTGTCCTTGACAAAAGTTGTAGAACAAATTTTCAATGAATAAATAAAATGTTTTACCTTCTTTGGGGTATACAAAATTCATAACATGGAACAACTTGAATGTTACGTCAAAACATTTAATAAAAGATGTAAATTTGTACAAAATTCCATCGTAAAAAGTAAAAAAACACTCAAGCTGATCCATTTCTTTACCTATTACTATAATTATTGGTTGAAGAGTTAGTCCCTTCGATATATATTTTTGGCGTATCAAATCAATCTTCTCACCATATTGCGCTGGTGTGGTGCAAAACAAAAAGCACGACTCTTGAGCGTCTTTGATGCTTGGCTTCCATTTCCATTTCTTGAATCCTTTTTTTCCAATCGAGAGCATAGGTGGTTTAAGGACAGCGTGCAGTAAGTAAAATAAGATGAAATCTCGGGAATCTAAAAGACGAAATTTAAAACATATTTTAAGTAACTTGAAGATTTTTTTTAAAATATTTTATAACTCAATGAAAATACATTATTTAGAATTAAGAACAGTTCATCTTACTTGTATCAATTTCATAATCCAGTTTCTTAAGAAGAGTAAGAGATGCTTTGTCCCTAATCTTTTTCTTTAAGTACGGGATAATTTTGTCAACAAACGATGGCCAGAGTTCAAAAATTTGGGACTTGTTGTTTGGTTTTAATAACTCGTAGTCCATTTCAATCTGAAATATTACAATATAATCTTCAATATTTGTTTTTTATTTAAATACAAAATATTTATAAACTTACCAATGTATGCCCAAGAGCATGTTTGAAAAGAGGCCACTTTGTGAGGATATTGACATTTCCGTTTTTAATGTCTTTTTGCCTCTGGCTAGTGACCTCGCTCCATTTTTCTTGGACCTCACTCCATGGCTCGTTGTTGTGCATCAGCCATATTATTGTTGCTTCACTATCTGTATCTGGTTCTGGCGATGCAGGAAATGTAGGGGATTCTCCACCATCAGTATTGGGAGAAAGAGTTTCTGCTAATATTAACAAAAAATATTACTAAAAATGATAAATCGCAAATTCTATGTTACCTTGTTCAAAATGAGTTTGGATTTGTTTTCGTTTTAGGTTTCGGAGCTTTATCCTTGCGTTAACTGCTTTATCGTGCAGCTTCCCTGTCGGGTTGAGTCCATGTCCTCTTTTATTGAAGTAATATCGCTTTAAAAAAATATATAAGTTAAAGAGATATATGTTTTGATAATAAAAAAAATCTGTCGAGTCTGTCTTGTTTGGCTTTCCATTTTGTGTTGACCTTTAAGAACATGGTAAGGAACAACGTGCATTCGGGTTAACGTACTGTTCTAACACTCTTAGGAAATTGAATTCAGTTCCTTAGAGTGAGCTTTAATAACGAGAATACCAGAACTATGGTTTTCAAAAGTTAATGTTAAAGCTTAGACAACAAAATTTTAAGTCTAGACTTCTCAATTCTGTGGATTGCATGCTTGGAAAATAATCATATTATTTAAAATTGTTAACAGAAACCCAAAGCTAGCAAACAAGTTCCTTTGACACGTCATTATACCTATAGTTCATAAATAAAGAGATAAACAAATCTTACTTTTTCTTCAGTCGGGAAAATACTAAGAATTGCATTAGTTGCAGCTTCAATATCCTTCATTGCCATTTCGTTGAAATTTGAAAAATAACTTTCGACTATAATTGAAATCAACATCGACTTATGACTTTCATCTAAGGACTGTTCTTTTTTGTAAAATTCAACAATGCTAAGTCCTTTCTCAGTCTTATTTAACAAATCTTGTAAAGAATTGCTATTCAATACATTTAATTCATCTCCAAAACTTAATTGGGAGGATGACGGTGACATAGTAAGACTTTGAGTCTCAGTTGAGATTTTGATTTCCGAGAGAGTATTGCATTGAATCCATTCCCTACAACTGTTCGAAACTTGATTTGACGCCTTAGTAAAAACGGAAAAAAACACTGAGTTTATGTAAAACTATTTTAACTAAAATCACCTACAGTTTTTCTCCATAGATTTAAATGAAATTTAAATTTAGCCCTTGCACCTAAAAGTGGAGCAGGAAATAAATCATTGATTTCCGAATCAGTTGCTAAAAGAAGGCTTTCCATGTCGAAACCATTTTCTATTAACATGATTATAAGATAAGAAAAGGAAATTATTTTCACTATAAGATGTTTAAGTAGTACAAACATTCTTACCAACAACTCGTTTGCAAACAATCTCATCGAACCCAAAACGGTTGCAAATGAGATCTTTAATTTTATATTGCTCATCATCACTTGCAATCACAAGAATAATTGCCCCATTCAAGTCATCTGTCACTGTACTTTCTCCACTTGGGATTTCATTGCCTACAGGCAAATCAACTATATCACCAACTCGACTTTCCATCTGCTATTATTAAAAAAAATATTACAATAAGTAATGTCTAACCAGTACAAAAATGGTACACTATAACCTGAAATAGACGCCTTTTTGTCTATATGTATCCCTGACTATCTGACTGTGTTTCAATCTACCAACCATTTTATTAAAATAAATAAAAGATGCTTTGCCTCTAATCTTTTTCTTTAAGTACGGGATAATTTTGTCGACAAAAGACGGCCAGAGTTCAAAAATTTGGGACTTGTTGTTAGGTTTTAAGTACTCGTAGTCCATTTCAATCTGAAATACTACCATATATTGAGTATCTGACTATGTGTATCTGACTATCTGTGTATCTGACTATCTCTAAATCTGGCTTTCTCTATATCTAACTATCTGTTTATCTGACTATTTGTGTATCTGACTATCTGTGTATCTGACTATCTGACTATCTGACTATTTGTGTATCTGACTATCTGACTATCTGACTATCTGCATATCTGATTATCTGACTATCTGACTATCTGTGTATCAATGTATCTGACTATCTAACTATCTGTGTATCTGACTATCTGATTATCTGACTATCTGACTATGTGTATCTGACTATCTGTGTATCTGACTATCTCTAAATCTGGCTTTCTCTATATCTAACTATCTGTTTATCTGACTATTTGTGTATCTGACTATCTGTGTATCTGACTATCTGACTATCTGACTATTTGTGTATCTGACTATCTGACTATCTGACTATCTGCATATCTGATTATCTGACTATCTGACTATCTGTGTATCTATGTATCTGACTATCTAACTATCTGTGTATCTGACTATCTGATTATCTGACTATCTGACTATTTGTGTATCTGACTATCTGCATATCTGTGTATCTGACTATCTGTGTATCTGACTATCTGACTATCTGACTATCTGACTATCTGTGTATCTGTGTATCTGTGTATCTGACTATCTGACTATCTGACTATCTGTGTATCTGACTATCTGTGTATCTATGTATCTGACTATCTAACTATCTGTGTATCTGACTATCTGACTATCTGTGTATCTATGTATCTGACTATCTAACTATCTGTGTATCTGACTATCTGATTATCTGACTATCTGACTATTTGTGTATCTGACTATCTGACTATCTGACTATCTGTGTATCTGACTATCTGATTATCTGACTATCTGACTATTTGTGTATCTGACTATCTGCATATCTGTGTATCTGACTATCTGTGTATCTGACTATCTGACTATCTGACTATCTGTGTATCTGTGTATCTGACTATCTGACTATCTGACTATCTGACTATCTGACTATCTGTGTATCTGTGTATCTGACTATCTGACTATCTGACTATCTGTGTATCTGACTATCTGTGTATCTATGTATCTGACTATCTAACTATCTGTGTATCTGACTATCTGATTATCTGACTATCTGACTATTTGTGTATCTGACTATCTGACTATCTGACTATCTGACTATCTGTGTATCTGACTATCTGACTATCTGTGTATCTGACTATCTGTGTATCTGTGTATCTGACTATCTGCATATCTGTGTATCTGACTATCTGTGTATCTGTGTATCTGACTATCTGATTATCTGACTATCTGACTATTTGTGTATCTGACTATCTGACTATCTGTGTATCTGACTATCTGCATATCTGTGTATCTGACTATCTTACTATCTGTGTATCTATGTATCTGACTATCTAACTATCTGTGTATCTGACTATCTCTACATCTGGCTTTCTCTATATCTTTCTATCTGTTTATCTGACTATTTGTGTATCTGACTATCTGACTATCTGACTATCTGACTATCTGTGTATCTCTGTATCTGACTATCTGCATATCTGTGTATCTGACTATCTGACTATCTGTGTATCTATGTATCTGACTATCTAACTATCTGTGTATCTGACTATCTGATTATCTGACTATCTGACTATTTGTGTATCTGACTATCTGACTATCTGTGTATCTGACTATCTGACTATCTGTGTATCTATGTATCTGACTATCTAACTATCTGTGTATCTGACTATCTGATTATCTGACTATCTGACTATTTGTGTATCTGACTATCTGTGTATCTGACTATCTGCATATCTGTGTATCTGACTATCTGACTATCTGTGTATCTATGTATCTGACTTTCTGAATATCTGTGTATCTGACTATCTCTACATCTGGCTTTCTCTATATCTTTCTATCTGTTTATCTGACTATTTGTGTATCTGACTATCTGATTATCTGACTATCTGACTATCTGTGTATCTAACTATCTGTTTGTCTGACTATCTGCTAATCTGACTATATGGTAAATCTGACTTCGTTTCTATCTAACTATGTATGTATCTTTATATCTGACTATTCGATCTAAATATTTGTCGTATGATGTTCTAGATTGATTTTATAAAATTATTGATGTTCAAAAATTGTTTTTATTAAAAAGTAATATTAATATATATATAAAATTGGTCACTTAACTTCAATGCTTTATGAAAAACATTGATACTGATTTGAAGATAAGACATATATTTTTAAGGTATAGGTATTTCAAATAAATTTTAAGTTGCTAAGGAAAGGTGAAATTCAAATAACAAATTTTAATATAGATTTTAAATATTTTCCTAGTATGAAGTGGATGTAAGTGATTCAACTTTTGACGAATTCCTAAAAACCATGTGATTATTACGACGAAAATCAATGGTATGCCGTATTAAAACAATGGTGCCTTTGCAATGGGATATCCTATTAATTTTACCAGGAATCAAACTAGATTAATGGGGTGGATACCATTGAAAATAAAAGTTGGCGGGTGCTCCTGGCGACAGTAAGAATTTCTGTTTTTACATATATATGCCACTCATAAAAGATAATTATGAGCACAAAATGTTTACACATATATCTAATAAGTAAATTTTCTAATGAAAACTTACCTCTATTATCGAAGATGAAAATATTTGGTTATGCGTGCTTTTGAAATGACTGGTTAAAACTGATTTCACTGACCACTTTCGATCGCAGAATTGTAATCGATCAACTCTTCTCCACTACAACACAAAATTAAAAGAAATTTCTTCATTGCGCATTTCGTTTGCTATTTAGGTATATTAAAAACAAGTTTTTGTTGAAGAAACTTTTCTAATATTCAATAAATGAAATTATTTCACTAACTGACTACCGCTTTCAATGACGACGCACAAACTTCTGAAGAGATCCTATTAAAATATGTGATTATTACGACGTAAATCAATGGTACGTACTATAAAAACTATGGGATTTTTATTAGAAGTTGTGCATTTCAATGGGATATCCCATTAATTTCACAAAGAACCAGACAGGATTAATGGGATGTATACCATTAAAAAAATATTTACCGTAACAGCAAAAAAATGGCGACAGAGAAAATTTTTTTCAGAATTTACTTATATGGAACTCATAAAAGATAATTATGAGCACCCCAAAATGTTAACATATATATCTAATTAGTAAATTTTCTAATGAAAACTTACCTCTATTATCGAAGATGAAAATATTTGGTTATGCGTGCTTTGAAATGACTGGTTAAAACTGATTTCACTGACTTTATCACTTTCGATCGCAGGATTGTAATCGATCAATTCTTCTCCGCTACAACGCAAAATTGAAACAAAATTCTTCATTAGGTATTTCATTTGCTATTAAGGAATATTAAAAACAAGTTTTTGTTTCAGAATCTATTTATTAATTCGAATAAAATAAAATTGTTTCACTGACTGACTACCGCTTTCAATGGCGACGCACAAACTTCTGACGAGATCCTATTAAAAAATGTGACTATTACGACGTAGATCAATGGTACGTACTATAAAAACTATGGGATTTTTATGAGAAGTTGTGCTTTTCAATGGGATATCCCATTAATTTCATAAAGAACCAGACGAGATTAATGGGATGTATACCATTGAACAAATATTTACCGTAACAGCAAAACAAAATGGAAACAATTTTTTTTTACATATAGTAATCATAAAAAACTATAATTTCAACATAAAATGAAAAGAAAATATAGAATTTGAGTAAAAAAAAACATTTTATAACTCACCAGATTTCCTTTGTATGTTGAAACTTTTTTTAATTGTGCTTTTTTGCATATTTAAATTATTTTATAATTTCACTTTCACTGACCATCGCCACCGCTTAAAATCAAAACAAAAACTAACTGACGCGATCTTAGTAAGCTGTGTATATCAACATTAAGATTCCACACAATGGCGTCCTTTTTCCATTTAAGGTTAGATTGCACTTGCAAGCCGTAAGGGCCCAAACACATGTGACATTAAGATAAAAAATATAATTCCGAAATGAAAAACATTTTCGCGAATGGTAAAACAATAATGGAAATGAATGAAATAAATATAAAATAAAGTAGGTAATAATAAACACATAACAAAGTCAAAATTAAAACGAAGTTAGTGGTTCTTCGTTTTACTTTTTGTTCTTTTTTTTTTTAGTTTTTTTAATTTATGGATAAGACTTTACATTTACAACAATATTTAACAAACCCGGACGCCACACATGCCAGCAACTGGCAAGATAGTTGCAATACACTCACGTTTTCCGCTCAAACAGACAAACTTCTAGCCAACTGGAACACAGATAGGTATCTGACAATTAATACATGTAGGTAGTAACTTGCTTGCCAGTAGCTGTCATGTGTGGCGTCAGGGTAAATATGAACATGAAATTTTATTAATCTGAGATCACTTCAAATAATTTTTTTTGTGGAAAAATCAAAATGTCTGGTTTTTTTCTGATTTATATTTTATAATATCAAATTTTATGAGCGTTTGACCATATTTTTTTAATAAGTTTTTAGTTAGAAATATTTTCAAATATTATAATTAATATACGAAAGTTAAAATTTTTATAAGTTTATTTTTTTAAATATTTTCATAACGCAATTTGTGTTTATTTATTTAAATTTTCAATAAAATCAAGATGAACTCGTTTTATCGCATACCATACCTAAAATTACCGCAAGGTCAGGAGAGTTCGTATCTTCAAGATGAGGTGCAGATATAGTGAGCACAAATTAAGGTTTACTTTCGAAAATGGAACTTACCTTACGAATATGAAATCAAAAGGGGAAAGTTTCGTTCAAAAATCTATAACTGCTAAGTAAGAAACGATGTTTGGTTGCATGCATTTTTCAATGGATACAAGCTTAAAAATATGCAAATCAAATGGGAAATAAAACGAATAAAGTATCAGAACGTGAAATATTACTTCATAATATGTAAACGTACCATAAAGTTCTGTTCAGACAGATTTTCTTAGCGTCGTTCTTATACATGCATGAAGTGTAATACTGGGTAATATTACAACCATATTAAACTTTTCTCTACGCCATGAGTTGACTTGTCAAAAAGGTAAAAAGACACAATTTGCTTTCAAATTTACTTCTTCGAGCTCAAAACAAAGTTTCTTCTTGAGTTTCATAATTCTTTCAACAAAATTATATTAAAAAGATTTATTAAATATGTTTTTAAATATGCGAAAATCAGTAGCACTATTGTTTTAAAAGAAATTCCTAAGGCACCCTGTTACAAAACTGAACAAAATATAGGAAAACAATAGTACATCCCATTATTGTTCTAGATGAAATACTATTAAATCAATAGTATATCTGGTTAAATATCAGAATTTATTACAGCTAAAGGGTGTCTTAAATTAAATTGGATAACATGGTGGTTGATTTACTTGCATTGGAGACAGACATAATCAAATGCACTTCTAAATCCCGCGCACGTCTAGTGTCTTCGGTGTTGTGGAATATTTTCGCAACTTGAGAGTGTAAATTATTACTTACACCCCAGACAACCTTACGTCATTTAAAAAAAGGTTGCTTAACAACTTTTAGAGCACAAGTAACAAAATTTGGTAGGATTTTATAATTCTTCGCATACAAATGGCTGCTTTGCAAGAAAAATAAAATTTGGTGTGTAAACCTGTCACTGTAAGGCGGCATATACACTGGTGAAAATCTCATCAGGCATATAGAGTGTGTGCAATACGTATACGTTGAATGCTTGAAGAAAAATCAAAAATTTTTGATTTTTCATCAATCATGACGCACACACTCACATGCTTGATGAGATTTTGACCAATGTATATGCCGCTTTACGAAGCTTTGACAAGCACAGTTTTAAAGGCGCAAGTTTGTTAATGATGCTGATTTTTGAATAGAAGGTTTATTCCTTGACGTATTTATATGTATTTACAGCCAAAAATGTTTGCGCCAGTTAAGATTCAATTTCGAAGATGGTCCTTTTTTTAACGAATATGCCATGAAAGAGTTAACAAAATTCATTTCGTACAAAAATCTTGAACTGCTAGTTGCATGCATTTTTCAATGGATGCAGATTTAAGCTAAGCATTACGGTTACTATGTATTGTTATAACTTTTATAACGTAATTCTTATTATTTAATAATTATGATTATGTTATAATATGTAAACGTTCTCACCAAAATCTTTATGCACTATTATCTTAAAAGAAATCCCCTAGGACACCCTGTTACAAAACTTAACTAAATATAGAAGAACAATAGTACATACCATTATTGTTCTACATGAAATACTATTAAATCAATAGTATATCTGGTTAAATATCAGAATGTATTACAGCTAAAGGGTGTCTTAAATTAAATTGGATAACATGGTGGTTGATTTACTTGCAATAGAGACAGACATAATCAAATGCACTTCTACAACAGCGGTTTAATATGCATGATCCTTTTAGTGTCGCGGTGTTGTGGAATACTTTTGCAACTTGAAAATGTAAAGTATTACTTACGCCCCAAAAAACTGTAAGAATGCAATTTGAAACAATTGGTTGCTTAACAACTTTTAAAGCACAAGCAACACAAATTTTCAGAATTTTAGATTTCTTCGAATGCAAATGAAATCCCTTAAAGGAAGAGATAATGTATCATATTCATGTAAGGAAACGCTTTAGAAGTCAAAAATCAAATCTTTAATTTATAATTTATATTTTTCATTTATTCTTTAAAAACCCGCAAATGTCTTTGAAGAAAAATAAAATATATAAAACATTATAAATAATTTATCTTAATGTAAGCGTAGCCTTACACTTGAAATTGAATTAAAAGTATATCGTGTAAAATGAATAATATGCCTTATTAATGAACGTGGAATTTCCTTAAGATAATTATCACCCTAAATCTCAAACCACTGTACCAACTATCTTTCCTATCTTTCTATTCCTTCTCTCCTTGCTCGCACATGTTAAATCATTATAAGAGTATTCATATCCCCTTGAGTGCGAGTGCATTATAAAAAAAAAACAATAGTACAAAAGAATATTATTTCAATGGGACATCTCATTGAATCAATGGGATGTACTATTAATTTTTTGTGTTTTTTTGGTATCAAAAGTATTTAATAAGATGGTACCATTGAAAACAATAGTACGTCTTATTAATATTGAAGCCCAAGATTAATAGTTTGTCTGATTAAATCAATGGGATGCCTTATTAATAAACAATAGTACAAAATACTATTGTTTCAATGGGACATCTCATTGAATCAATGGGATGTACTATTAATTTTTTGTGTTTTTTTGGTATCAAAAGTATATAATAAGATGGTACCATTGAAAACAATAGTACGTCTTATTAATATTGAAGCCCAAGATTAATAGTTTGTCTGATTAAATCAATGGGATGCCTTATTAATAAACAATAGTACAAAATACTATTGTTTCAATGGGACATCTCATTGAATCAATGGGATGTACTATTAATTTTTTGTGTTTTTTTGGTATCAAAAGTATTTAATAAGATGGTACCATTGAAAACAATAGTACGTCTTATTAATATTGAAGCCCAAGATTAATAGTTTGTCTGATTAAATCAATGGGATGCCTTATTAATAAACAATAGTACAAAATACTATTGTTTCAATGGGACATCTCATTGAATCAATGGGATGTACTATTAATTTTTTGTGTTTTTTTGGTATCAAAAGTATTTAATAAGATGGTACCATTGAAAACAATAGTACGTCCTATTAATATTGAAGCCCAAAAATGTTTCAAGATTAATAGTTTGTCTGATTAAATCAATGGGATGCCTTATTAATAAACAATAGTACAAAATACTATTGTTTCAATGGGACATCTCATTGAATCAATGGGATGTACTATTAATTTTTTGTGTTTTTTTGGTATCAAAAGTATTTAATAAGATGGTACCATTGAAAACAATAGTACGTCTTATTAATATTGAAGCCCAAGATTAATAGTTTGTCTGATGAAATCAATGGGATGCCTTATTAATAAACAATAGTACAAAATACTATTGTTTCAATGGGACATCTCATTGAATCAATGGGATGTACTATTAATTTTTTGTGTTTTTCTGGTATCAAAAGTATTTAATAAGATGGTACCATTGAAAACAATAGTACGTCTTATTAATATTGAAGCCCAAGATTAATAGTTTGTCTGATTAAATCAATGGGATGCCTTATTAATAAACAATAGTACAAAATACTATTGTTTCAATGGGACATCTCATTGAATCAATGGGATGTACTATTAATTTTTTGTGTTTTTTTGGTATCAAAAGTATTTAATAAGATGGTACCATTGAAAACAATAGTACGTCTTATTAATATTGAAGCCCAAGATTAATAGTTTGTCTGATGAAATCAATGGGATGCCTTATTAATAAACAATAGTACAAAATACTATTGTTTCAATGGGACATCTCATTGAATCAATGGGATGTACTATTAATTTTTTGTGTTTTTCTGGTATCAAAAGTATTTAATAAGATGGTACCATTGAAAACAATAGTACGTCTTATTAATATTGAAGCCCAAGATTAATAGTTTGTCTGATTAAATCAATGGGATGCCTTATTAATAAACAATAGTACAAAATACTATTGTTTCAATGGGACATCTCATTGAATCAATGGGATGTACTATTAATTTTTTGTGTTTTTTTGGTATCAAAAGTTTTTAATAAGATGGTACCATTGAAAACAATAGTACGTCTTATTAATATTGAAGCCCAAGATTAATAGTTTGTCTGATTAAATCAATGGGATGCCTTATTAATAAACAATAGTACAAAATACTATTGTTTCAATGGGACATCTCATTGAATCAATGGGATGTACTATTAATTTTTTGTGTTTTTTTGGTATCAAAAGTATTTAATAAGATAGTACCATTGAAAACAATAGTACGTCCTATTAATATTGAAGCTCAAAAATGTTTCAAGATTAATAGTTTTTCTTATAAAATCAATGGGATGCCTTATTAATAAACAATAGTACAAAATACTATTGTTTCAATGGGACATCCCATTGGTTCAATGGGATACATCATTAATTTCATACATATATAAAAATAATAATAACGTGGCACCATTAAAACAATAGTATATCCTATTGATTGTGAAAAGTAAATAATATGTTAATATTAATAGTATTCCATTTAAAATCAATGGTGTGTCTTATAATTGAACAATGGTACAAAATACTATTGTTTCAATGGGACATCCTATTGGTTCAATGGGATACACTATTAGTCTTATATATTTATGTGATATTAACAAAATTTAATAACATTGCACCATTAAAACAATGGTACATCTTATTAATTTTCAAGAGTAAATAGTATTTTAAAAATAATAGTATTTCATGTTTATTTAATGGTGTGTCCTATAGTACAAAATACTATTGTTTCAATGGGCCATCGCATTGATCTAATGGTATGTACTATTAATTTTATGTACTTTCGGGCACATAAAATATTTAATAACATGATACCATTGAAATAATGGTACATCTCATTAAATTCTATGGTCAAATCCTATAAAATCAATGGTTTCGTCCCATTGACTCTATTATATACTAATTTAAAACGCAAATACTATTGAATTAATGGTCCAACCTCATTGAAATAATGGTACGCACTATTAACATGATGTGTTTTTAATAGGATCCATACCATTGACATGTCAATGGTATTTTTCAATGGGACAATGGTATCCCATAAAAAATATTAATGGTGGGGTCCTATTGAAACAATGGTATTTCCCATTAAATCAATAGTATTTATCCCATAACTATTAATGGTTTCGAAACTATAATTTCAATGGTACAAGAACCATTGTTTTAATGGTAAAACCATTGTTTCAATAGTAAAATACCATTGTTTCGCGTCCCATAAAAACAATGGTCGTACCATTGACAAATTCATGGGACGTTTTTTTCTGAGTGTATATAGGACAGACGGGAAGGACGTTTTACGACAGATTTTTAGAACATAGACCAAAACAAAATACTAAATCCACATATGCACAGCACTTAATTGACAACAACCATAACTACACTGACTTCGAGACAAACGTTGATCCATTACATATATGTAAAAAAGGGACAAGACTTGACGCACTAGAAGAATACGAGATTTACAAAGCACACAAAACTGAACAAGACAAAATACTTAACGACAAACTAACCTTCAAAAATAATAGTTTATTCAATACAGCGATCGAATACCTTATAAAACAAAACAATAGAACGAGATAAACATATAACAAACTTAATACACCAGTCATCAGTACCAAAAAACAACAATAGAACGAAGAAAAACAAATTAAAAGGAAATGGAGCACTTGACAATTGGCACAACACTAACAACCACTAGTCAACCAGTTAAGCCCGAAGATGGTTTTATAAAAAACCGAAACGCGTCGCTTATTTAAAATAAAATTAAATAAATGTTGTGAAATTATTAAATTTCTTTTAAATAAATTTTAATTAACTAAATATAATTGTTTTTAATTTATTGATAATATACATCCTAAACACAACATGGAGACTAAAACACAAAATAATATCAAAGCTGAAAAAGCAAAAATAGTCTATGAATACAAAACTGCAAAAATAAAATTGACAAAAGCCAACCTTAACATCAAATTCAACAAACAGTGCCTCAAAAAACAAATCATCCCAAAATACGCACAAATAAAAATAAAGTCCAAATCACCAGACGCCATTAAAACACAAAAAATAGCTCAAATAACACGAATAAAAGAAGAAATCAAATACCTATACAACAAAAAAAACATACTCAATAACATACTTTACAAAACACACCAACAAATATACAACACATTTCATTTTATAGAAGCCGAATATCATTTAATCAATATAAACCAACAAACCAAAAAAATAGCTAAAAACATCAATATCAAACAACAATCAAAAATTAAAAAGATAATCCAAAATAAATCCTCATATAAACCCAAATACATCCACAACTTTTACCCAAGACTAGTTAACAAAACAAACATACAGTTAACACAAACAGAAACAGAAACCCTTAACAAAGGACTTAAATTTAATATTCCTACTATCAACAAAAACAACATAACCCAAGAAGTAATAAATGCAGAAGCAGCCATTAAAACAATAACAAATCAAGAAACACAAAACGAAACAAGAACAATAGTTAATAAAAAACTCAAAAACATATTAAAAAACAATCAAACTAACCAAAAACTACAGAAAAAATTCAAAGAAGACATAACCAACCTAAAAAACATAAAACAAAAAATATCTGATAATAATGCAATGATAACCAAAGCCGATAAAGGAAATACAATAGTAATAATTAACAAACAAGAATATATCGAAAAAACATTAACTTTCTTCGACAACAACAACATACAAAACTTACACAACGACCCC